>CAUJNA010002223.1:685000-1370000 GCA_963377175.1 Effrenium voratum | reverse complement strand
CAGACACACGGCGGGTGCTAACGTCCGTCGTGGAGAGGGAAACAACCCTGACCGCCGATTAAGGTCCCCAAGTTATGGCTAAGTGGGAAAGGAAGTGGAAATCCCAAAACAACCAGGATGTTGGCTTAGAAGCAGCCATCATTTAAAGAAAGCGTAACAGCTCACTGGTCTAAATAAGGGTTTCTGCGCCGAAAATGTAACGGGGCTAAAGCCATACACCGAAGTCGCGGGCTCGCAAGAGCGGTAGCAGAGCGTTCCGCAAGTCAGTGAAGGGATACCCGCGAGGGATCCTGGAGATACCGGAAGTGCGAATGTTGACATGAGTAACGATAAAGGGGGTGAGAGACCCCCTCGCCGAAAGTCCAAGGGTTCCTGCTTAAAGTTAATCTGAGCAGGGTTAGTCGGCCCCTAAGGCGAGGCCGAAAGGCGTAGTCGATGGGAAGCAGGTTAATATTCCTGCACCCGGAGGTAGTGACGAATGCCGTAAATCGTCATCCCTTATCGGATTGGGATGGCGGTGATGGTGTTCCGGGAAATAGCTCCTCCGTACGGACCGTACCCGAAACCGACACAGGTGGACAGGTAGAGTATACCAAGGCGCTTGAGAGAACTATGTTGAAGGAACTCGGCAAATTGCACGCGTAACTTCGGAAGAAGCGTGACCCTTTTGCGGGCAACCGCGGGAGGGTGGCACAGACCAGGGGGTAGCGACTGTTTATCAAAAACACAGGGCTCTGCGAAGTCGCAAGACGACGTATAGGGTCTGACGCCTGCCCGGTGCCGGAAGGTTAAGAGGAGAGGTGCAAGCCTTGAATTGAAGCCCCGGTAAACGGCGGCCGTAACTATAACGGTCCTAAGGTAGCGAAATTCCTTGTCGGGTAAGTTCCGACCTGCACGAATGGCGTAACGACTTCCCCGCTGTCTCCAACATAGACTCAGTGAAATTGAATTCCCCGTGAAGATGCGGGGTTCCTGCGGTTAGACGGAAAGACCCCGTGCACCTTTACTATAGCTTCACACTGGTATTCGCCAAGGCATGTGTAGGATAGGTGGTAGGCTTTGAAACCCGGGCGCCAGCTCGGGTGGAGCCACCCTTGAAATACCACCCTTATCTTCGTGGATATCTAACCGCGGCCCGTTATCCGGGTCCGGGACCGTGTGTGGTGGGTAGTTTGACTGGGGCGGTCGCCTCCTAAAGAGTAACGGAGGCGCGCGATGGTGGGCTCAGAACGGTCGGAAATCGTTCGCTGAGTGCAATGGCATAAGCCTGCCTGACTGCGAGACTGACAAGTCGAGCAGAGACGAAAGTCGGTCATAGTGATCCGGTGGTCCCGCGTGGAAGGGCCATCGCTCAACGGATAAAAGGTACGCCGGGGATAACAGGCTGATGACCCCCAAGAGTCCATATCGACGGGGTTGTTTGGCACCTCGATGTCGACTCATCGCATCCTGGGGCTGGAGCAGGTCCCAAGGGTATGGCTGTTCGCCATTTAAAGCGGTACGTGAGTTGGGTTCAGAACGTCGTGAGACAGTTCGGTCCCTATCTGCCGTGGGTGTAGGAATATTGATTGGATCTGTCCCTAGTACGAGAGGACCGGGATGGACACACCGCTGGTGGACCTGTTGTCCTGCCAAGGGCATTGCAGGGTAGCTATGTGTGGAACGGATAACCGCTGAAGGCATCTAAGCGGGAAACCGGCCAAAAAACGAGTATTCCCTGAGAGTCGTGGAAGACGACCACGTTGATAGGCTGGGTGTGGAAGTGCGGCAACGCATGAAGCTTACCAGTACTAATAGCTCGATCGGCTTGATTCGTTCTCATTGCTCATGTCCATGGCTCACGCCGTGGCTTGGCGCCAGCTTCTCATCTGTTTTGCGTTTGGCCGACCTGGTGGTTATTGCGGGGCGGCTGCACCCGTTCCCATTCCGAACACGGCCGTGAAACGCCCCAGCGCCGATGGTACTTCGTCTTAAGACGCGGGAGAGTAGGTCGCTGCCAGGTCTGCCAAACGCAAAACAGCTTCTCGATCACGATGTTTCTTCGCTTCCCTGCCTTTCTCCGCACGGAGGCGTATGCCGTCCGGCCCCATGCGCTGGTTTTGCGATGGGCGGCCGGCTGCCAGCCGGGTCTTCTTGGAACCGGTACATCTTTGGCGCGGGGTGGAGCAGCCCGGTAGCTCGTCAGGCTCATAACCTGAAGGTCGCAGGTTCAAATCCTGCCCCCGCAACCAAACAAATCATTGAATTTGAATGATATTTCGGCCCGCCCTTTCGGCGGGCTTTTTGCGTTTTGGCGCATGTCGCCACCATGTCGCTGACATGCTCCCCTGAGATGTCCCCGTTTTTGGGTTAGCCTGTTCCCCAACGAAGGAGACAGGCAATGAAGCGATCACGGTTTTCGGAAGAGCAGATCATCGGCATTTTGAAGGAGCATCAGGCTGGCATGACGCCTGCCGAACTGTGCCGCAAGCACGGTATCAGTGACGCGACGTTCTACACGTGGCGCAAGAAGTATGGTGGCATGGACGTATCGGACGCCAAGCGGCTGAAGGCGCTTGAAGAAGAGAACGCGAAGCTGAAGAGGCTTCTGGCGGAGCAGATGATGGATGTATCGACGCTTCGTGAGATGCTGACAAAAAACTTCTGACGCCCGGCTCCAGGAGAAAAGCCGTGAGTTGGGCAATCGAGATGAAGGACTATTCGCAGCGGCGGGCCTGTGCCCTGGTCGGCATTGCGCCGCGCGTCTTCCGTTACCAGTCGAGCAGGCCGGACGATGCCGGTCTGCGACAGCGCTTGCGGGACCTGTCATCGGAACGGCGACGGTTCGGCTATCGCCGCCTGCACCTGCTGTTGAAGCGCGAAGGCGTGGCGGTGAACTGGAAGAAGCTCTACCGGATTTACAGGGAAGAGCGTCTGACGGTTCGAAAACGCGGCGGCCGCAAACGAGCCTTGGGTACGCGAGCGCCAATGGCCATTCCACAGGATCCAAACCAGAGATGGTCACTCGACTTCATGTCGGACACGCTGGTCGATGGACGCCGCTTCCGCATCCTGTGTGTCATCGACGACTTCAGCCGGGAATGCCTGGCGACCGTCGTGGACAACTCGATCTCGGGCGAACGTGCCGCTCGCGAACTGGATGCGATCGCCGAAAGGCGCGGCTATCCCTGCATGGTCGTCTCCGACAATGGCACCGAACTCACCTCGAATGCCATGCTCGCCTGGCAGCAGAACCGCAGCGTCGAATGGCATTACATTGCGCCCGGAAAACCGATGCAGAACGGCCTCGTGGAAAGCTTCAACGGCAGGCTGAGGGACGAGTGCTTGAACGAGCATCTGTTCCGCAGCTACCGCCATGCCCGGCAGATCATCGAAAAATGGAGGATCGACTACAATCTCAACCGGCCACACACGAGCCTCGACGGGCTCACACCGAACGAGTTTGCAACCCGGTCCGCAATGGACCACAACGTGAACAGGGCTAACCTATGAATGGGTACATTCAGGGGAGCACGTCATCGCCACGGTGAATCTGACCCGCTCCCCTTTGAGTCCGCGCTGATAGGTTAGCTCTGTTCAGGTTTTGAAGTGCTTCCCTTTTTGGATCGCACCGAACCGGAACCTCCGGGGGTGATGTCTCATGCGGCGGAACTGAGAAGCACCTGTCGTTCGACCATCCGCATGCAAAAAGGATGGCGAGACGGTCGTTGAACTACAAGATATTTGTTCAAGCCGCATTTGGTCACGTTCCTTGTGGGGAATGAATTGTCGCAGCCTGCTCGCCAGTTAGCCCGGTTCGCTTGAATGGATTGCAGGCAAAGCATTTTCGGTCACCAGCCGCATGCCCAGATGCGGGGGCGGGGCGCCGACCGCGCAGCCGCCGCGCGCCGGATCGCGCACGAGGAACGGGATTACCGCCTCGTGTTCACCGCCGACATGGTAGGCAGGACACATCGGTGTCTTGGCGGTGTCCGAATCGTCGATGTAGCAATCCTGCGTCCATTCCCAGACACTGCCGTTCAGGTCGGCGATTCCCTCTTCGGTTGTCGACCATGAACCGCTGGGTTGGAGACGACGCCCCGTCCGTTGCTCCAGCAGATAGTCCGACGCCCATGACAGGGACGGATCGGTGAAGATCGGGTCGGGTTCTTCCGGCAGCACGGGTTCTGCCATCGCGTACCATTCCCGAGCGGTGGGCAGCCGGAAGCGGTGTCGGGACACGCGGTTGATCCAGTTCAGATATTCGTTCACATCGAGCCAGTTCAGGCCCGTCGCCGGCCATTGTTCCGCTTCACCGCCCCGAGGTGGCCTCAGCAAAAGCGTACACGCGCCATCGGCGTGACACCGGTTCCATTCGGCGATGGTGACTTCATGGGCTTGAACGTAGAGTGGTCCACCGCTTTCGGAGATCACTGGCCTTTCCGCCATCTGCGGGACGTAGTCCATATTCGGACCGCGCCCGGTCACCAATGCGGAGACGATGACGACGCACACAGCCAGCAGCAAAAGGGAAGCCGTTCCAAGCCGCTCCGATCGTGACATCGCCATCATCGCTCATGTCTCCGCCGTCAGCCCTCGAACGGCCTTGGCGCCACGACCTGCTCCATCAGATCGTTGTCCCAGGGACCCTCGACCACGAAGTGGGCCGTCGCGCCCTTGAGCGCCGCGATGATCAGATTGTGGTTGACGTAGGCGTAAACGCCCGGCTGTTCGAAAGTATACATCGCCGCCGCCGCGCAGCCGCCGCGGACAAACCATGTCTCGACGCCCGTCAGGGGCGGATCGGTGAACGAGGTCTCCCAGACGAAGTTGCCGTGCCCGCCGATCAGGTGTGGGCGGCTGTCCACATTGCAGGAGTTGTGCACCATGAGCACTGTCTGGCCGACCTGCGCTTTGAGGGCGTTTGCACCGGTCAGCGCGCCGACCGCACCGTTGAAGACCTGGTGCGTGGGAACGAGCGTCGCCATCGCCTCAAGGCTGTCGGCATAATCGTCGCCGGCGGTATCATAGAGCTTGAAGTCCCCATTCTCGTCGCGCGGGAGGTAGTAGTCCTGTTCACCGAAATAGGCGATCGAGTCATAGCGCAGAGGATTGCCCTCGGCATCCTTGAGGCCGTCGCGCGGCAGAACCATGATGGCGCCGTTCATGCCGTGGCAGACATGGTAGGGGATCATCGCGCCGCCAGGCGCGCAGTGATAGGTGAAGCAACCCGTCTTGGTCGCCTTCCAGCGCAGTACCGTTTCCTCACCCGGATAGATGTGGGTCAGCCCGCCTCCACCGAGCGCGCCTGTGGAGGCATGGAAGTCGATATTGTGCTCCATCGCGCTTTCGACCGGATTGCGCAGCGTCAGTTCCACGTAATCGTCCTGATGGACGATGATCAGCGGACCGGGAACCGAACCGTTGTAGGTCAGCGCCCAGATGCTCGCGCCGGTATCCTCGTCGATCGTCATCAGCCGCTCATGGGTCACCATTTCGATCTCGACGATCTTCGGCGGGCCGCTGGCGACCTGCTCGTGCTCGGGCGCGAAGGGCGGGTCAACCAGTTCCTGGCGAACCCGCTCGAGACCGGACAGATCGGCGGGCGCGGCCTCGGCCATTTCGCCCGACGCCGATTCCACCGTAATCACCGGGCTCGAGCGGTGCATCCGTGGCACGGATGGCACCGGACGCGGCATCATCGACGCATGAGCGACGCCGCCCGTCAGGGCCGCCGCTCCGGCAAGCGCCGTGCCGCGTAAGACGTTACGGCGGCTCGTGACGACTTTTTCGGCGTTGATGGATTTTTTCATTGCAGCCTCCTTGGCTAGTGCGTGCGTGACGCGGCGGGTTCAGGTGCCGCGCCGATCCGCGATCACAGGTTTGAGAGTTGGGCTTCGAAGCGCTTGCGCGCGCGTGGCGGAATGCGCCCTTCGAGATAGTTCTGCGGCGCCTCGCTCACCTCGCCGACGGCCAGCGTCATGACCATGCCCATGGCGTAGTGCGGCAGGCACTTGATGCCGTACAGGCCTTCGGCGTCGAAGGTGATCTCGATCTCCTCGTTGATCTTGCCCTTGAAGGGCTCGGCCCCTTCGGGGATCATTTCGAGAATGGATTCTGCGTTGTGAGCGGGATCGGTCGCGATGAACTTGACCGTGTCGCCGGGTTCGATCCGAAGAAGATCCGGCTCGAAAACCATCGCGCCGGCTTCCCCCCGGTTGAGCATCTGGACTTCATGCATTTCAGCAAAGGCCGATCCGGCCATCGCCACGCCAATAGCCAGAGCGGCTGTCATCACGCGCACCATCTGTCATTCCTTTCTTGACTTGCCCTTGTTTGATGCGACCTTATCGGCGAGCGCAGCTGAAACGTTGTGCTGCCACAAACAAATCACGGGCTCTTCAAGGAACGGCGAACCGACCGACAAGGAGGAGGCGTCGTCGCCACAAAACCTGACAAGGGGGCGTCTCGGGTGCGAGCGGTCGAAAGAGCAAAACACGCGCGGAGACTTGACGAGAGCCTGCTGGATCAGGTCGGACCGTTTGCGAGGCTGACCGCCGCCGAACGCCGCCAAATCCTCGATCGTGCCGTTTCCAGTCGTTTTGAGCAGGGGGCGCAGATTTTCGAGGAGGGTGCGGTCGCCGACCGGTTCTACCTGCTGCTGGACGGCTATGTGCGCGTCGTGCGTCAGACAAAAGACGGCGAACAGGTGATCATGCTGCACATTCCCAGCGGGCAGTTGATCGGGATCGCCCAGGCCTTTGACCGCGACACCTATCCGGCCACCGCCGTCGCCGCCAGCGAATGCGTGGCGCTTGCCTGGCCGGTGTCGTTCTGGAACGTCCTCGTCGAAGACTATCCGGGCTTTGCGGGCGCGGCGATGAAGACGATCGGCCTGCGGGTCAAGGAGTTCAACGAGCGGGTCGTGGAGATGGCGACGCTGCAGGTCGAACAGCGCATCGCGCACATGGTCCTGCGCCTGGTCAATCAGGCCGGCCGCAAGTCAGCCGATGGGATCGAGATCGCCATGCCCGTGACGAGACAGGATCTTTCGGAAATGACCGGCTCGACCCTGCATACGGTGAGCCGTCTGCTGAGCGCCTGGGAAAAGAAGGGTTGGGTCAAGAGCGGCCGCCGCCGCATCATCGTCAGGGAACCGCATCAGCTGGTTCTGTTGAGCGAAGGGCGAAGCTGAGCCCCGATGGCCCGGTGCAGGTCGGCGCGAAATGATTGCTCATCGACACCGTGCTCCCTGCAGGCGTCGATGACCGTATGAAAGGGCGCGATGAGGCAACCAACGCAGAGCAGCCGATAGTCGAGAAAGACCCGAATGGTTTCGGGCCATCGCGTCATCAGCTCGTCAAGTGGCAGATCGGGGTTTTCAATAGGATGTGACATCGCAATTGCCTTGACCTGGAACGACAAGCCTAATTCGGAAAGCGGACGCAACGTTGTGCGATCGCAAACTCGACATAATCAGGCATTTGCGACGGGCACGTTCGCTCATCGGTCACGGCAGCGGGCTGACGCCGAAAAGGACTGGGTGGATTGCGACAAAAACCAGGTAGAGAACCATTGCGATCAAAAGGCGCGCGGCGAAACGAGGACCAAAACGCCTGAAGTCGAGCGATCGGCCGTGCCGCCGGGCGTGATCGAGTTCATCCCATCGCGCTCCGAGTTCACGCCGCTTGCGGCGATCGACGAGGCGTTGTCCAGCCAGCGCAAAAACCGCGAAGGTTCCGAAAAGGAGGACATGGGCCAGATCGCCATTGGGCACGATATGGGCGCCCGCCCACAAGCCGAGCGCCATGAGGAGCGGATGGCGGGTCCATCCGACAATGCCGGGGCGCGCCGGATCGAATGCGTCGTTGTTCGCGCCACCGAAGCAGAACGGGTTCGGACGGGCAACGGAGAGCGCGACGATCAGGCACACCGGCGCCATGACGATCAGCGGGACGTAGGGTTGCCACGGCGCCCAGGGCCAGAGCTGCAGATAGGGTGCGCGATCGGCCGCGACGATCAGCCATCCGAGGGCGGCCAGCGACAGCGCGGAATAGGCGAGGATGAAGCCGCGGCCGCCGATCCATCCGGCGATGCGCTCCCGGATCGGTCTTCTCACCGGCACCGAATGAGACACAAAGAAGAAGCCGGCGGCGGCGGCGAATTCGGTCCAGCCCATGGCTCATGACCTTGACCGTGGCGCGATCAGCAGCCGGCCATAGATCAGGGCGAACCCGAAGAAGGCGCAGAACCAGGCCAGCCCGGAAACCAGATGAAGGATGGCGGCCACATCGGCAAAGGCGCCCGAGGTGAGGCGCACCAGCGTCGCCGCAACGACCAGCAGGTAGATCGCCGTCGTGGCGGGGCCTGCGGTGAGTTCCTGGCCGGTGTGGCCAAGCGTGGCGCGCGTCATAACGGCGAGCGTCATCAGCCCGATCCCGCCCGCCATCCACAGATGTTGCGCAGCCGTCACGCCAGCCAGATTGGTGGAAAGAACGGAAAAACCGACGACGATGGCGCCCAGAGGCACAAAGGCATAACCGGCGTGCAGCACCCAGACCAGCGGTTCGGCGCCGGTGCGGAAGCCAGCCCAACGGACGAGGCGCGCCGCATGCGCCAACCCGGCCAGAAGCAGCAAAGAGCCGGCGACCGAGGAATCCGGTCGCGCGATCCATACCAGGAGCGCCGCCAGAAGCGTCAGTAGCGCCACTTTGTCGAAACGCCCCATGGGCGGCGATGGCAGCTGCCCTGCGCCGCGCTTGACCAGCCAGTTTCGCGTGAACGAGGGAACGATGCGCCCGCCGATCAAGCCAATCAGCATAATGGCCGTCGCCAGGCCGATACGCAGGCCGTAACCTTGCGCTGCAAAATCACCCCGCGCGGCCTCCCAGTGGAAGGTGCCGTTGCCCGCGACCAGGGCGGCGAACAGCCCGAGCACCATCAGGTTGCGCCGGTTCTTACCGGCGACGATCTCACGTGCGATGACCAGCGCAAACAGGACCGGAAAGGCCAGATCGACGAAGGCGACCGTGGCCGGCGACCAGAATGCCGACGTCGCGATCGCCACGCGACCCGGGAGCCACAGCAGGAAAAGCCCGCCGAGCGGCCAGCCGGCGATTGGCAGACGGCCCGTCCAGTTGGGCACGGCGGTCAGAAGGAACCCGGCGATTATGGCGCCGAGATAGCCGAAGAGGAACTCATGGGCGTGCCACGATATCGGATCCAGCCGCGTCGGGAGCTCCACGGCCCCCGCCAGCATCGCCAGCCACAACACCATGGCAAGCGCCGCCCAGATCGCGCCGCCGAGGAAAAACGGCCTGAACCCGTAGCTCAATATTGCTGGGCCCCGCCAGGCGCGGGACCGTTCCATGGTGCCGACCGCATTCATGGCAGCACCCGTGTGCGGTCGGCAAGAATCGTGCGGCTGGTGTTGATGACGCGTCCTGCCGCATCGCAGGTCAGTCGAACCTGCCGTCCGGCGTGCCAAAAAGTGAGCCGATAGCGTCCCTCGTCTTCCCCGGCGCCTTTCTCAACCCGACCGGTTATCTCGCCGGCGCGCATGAGCGGTTGCACATCCTTGGGGTCTATGCCGAAGTGGCCGGCGAATAAGTCGACCGACACGGTTACGTCGCCGTCATCAATCTCCACGATCATCTGGCATCTCCCAAAGTCGGAAAGCTGAACGGCGCACGCGGCGAAAGCGCGCAGTCGGCCAGGGTGTGGGCGTTCAGATCGTCCAGGAACCGCGAACGCGCATCGGCCAGAATGCCTTTCAGGCGACAGCTCGGTGTGATGACGCAGGCGCCACCATCGGCCTGGAAGCACTCCACCAGTGCCGACTTGCGTTCCAGAACCGCAACGATGTCGCCCAAACGCAATTGCTCTGGGGCAGAAGCAAGGACGGCACCGCCACCGGTGCCTCGCCGTGTCTCGACAATTCCCGCGGCGGCCAGTGCCTGAACGGCCTTGGTCAGATGGTGGCGCGAGATGCCGAACTCGGCCGCGATCTCGGCGGTCGAGTGCGCGCGGTCAGGCTCGCTGGCCATACGCATCAGCGCGCGCAGGCCGAAATCGGTGAAGCTGGTCAGGCGCATGTTAAAAGTTGTCTTCCGTAATCAGGTTTTTTGGGCCTTGCGTAGCTTAGCAGCAATAAGCGGTATTTGAAATACTAATTGGAGCTGATCAAGGGGACCGCGAGCGTCAGCGAATGGATGTCAACTATGACCGCGAGGCGCAGCGTTCGGCTCGTGGTCGGGTGCGCGCCTGCACGATCTGCGCTTCACAGGTCCGGAAGGCGCCAAGGGCTTCGCAACGCTTCCGCTTCAAACCTGACAGGACGGAGGAGTTGGGTTCCATGCCCAATTCTCGCGGAAAGCGCTGATCAGGGATTCACCTTTATTGGTGCGATTGCCATATAAGGCTGCAAAAACAAAATCTTAGGCTTGTGCAGAAGCGGACATCTGTGGGTTGTCTTGCGACGCTCGGGACCGTTGGCCCTGTCTAAATCGACGGGCAGGAGAAGTCGGGCACGATGCCGCTGCGAGAGATGAACCTTTCCGTATCAAGCCCTGCAAACAATCCATGATCGCGCACCAATACGGTGCGGGTACCTGCCGCCCTGCCACCCAAAATGTCGGTGTGAAGCGTGTCGCCGACCATGGCGATACGGCGGGGCTCAATGGTTCCAAGCCGATCCATGGCATCGTTGAACGCATCGTTGAACGGCTTGCCAAACAAGACCGGGCTGTTGCCAACCGCATCGGCGATTTGATGCGCGTAATATCCCGGTTCTTGGCTCAGTCCATTCTCGCGCGGTGCCACCAGATCCGGGTTGGCAACAATGAGTGGGCGAGGTCGGTCGTCCAAGGCCTCGCGAAGCGCCTGTACGTGCTGATCAGTCAGTGACACGCTTGAGAGAAACACAAACCCATCGACGTCCTGGCCGCGCCAATGGTCGATGGCCACATCAAAGTCCTCAAAGCGATCATCGGGCGATGCGAGTGCACCCCAACGACCATCGGGCAAGAACGCGCCAAGGCGCCGCGCGGCCACATCGCGGCTCGAGATGACCTCATCCGCTTCGAAATCAAATCCAAGGCGGCGGTAGCGCTCGACCGCTGTCGCGAGCGTGTAGCTCGCCGCATTGGTCAGGACGATGAGCTTCTTGCCCGCAGCCCTGAGCGAAGACAGACACGCCACCGCTCCGTCGATCGCGGTCTCGCCCACATTCAGGACGCCAAAGCTGTCGAGCAGAAACGCATCGAACTGGTCCGCGATCTCCAGCAGGCCAGCGCACGCCTGGGTTGTTTGCGGGAATGTCGCGCTTGGTAGCCGATGGCGTATCTGTTCGTAGCGGTCAATGGCCGCCGCAGCTGAAAGCGTCTGGGCGTAGGTCATCAGAGGGGGCGATGCCGATCCGATTTGGGGTCATCGGACCGGTGGTTTTCGCAGATGAGCGTTGGGGCGATGCCCTCCCAGCCGCGCAGCAGGGCCGCCATCGGTGTGTCACGGTTAGCCCCGATCATACGCTTGAATATCCGCCTTCAATCATCATCAAGGCCCCATTGACGAGGTCGGAGGCGGGCGAGGCGAGATAGAGCGCCATGTCGGCGATTTCGACCGGCTCGCCGAATCTGCCAAGCGGTGTCGCCGCGATCATGGGGCCAGATTTTTCCGGTGGGCTCCAGACCTTTTTGCCCATTTCGGTCATCACAACGGTTGGGCAGATCGCGTTCACCTGAATGTTGTGCGGCGCCAACTCAGTCATCAGCGATTTCGTCAGCGCGTTCAGCCCACCCTTGGACGAAGCGTAGGCTGCATGGTCGGCCAGCGCGATAACACCCGTCTGCGAGGAGATGTTGATGATCTTGCCTGCCCCTTGCGCGATCATAGGTGGCGCGAGCGACTGCGCGAGCAGAAACGGTGCCCGCAAATTGATGGCCATCGTGCGGTCCCAATCCTCGGCGGAGAAGGCAAGAGCGGGGCCAACAAGGGCGACGCCGGCAGAGTTGACGAGGATATCGATGCACGGGTGGATCGCCAGCGCCTCACGCGCCAACAGTCGGCACCCTTCAACGCTTGCAAGGTCGGCGACGATGGTGCGGCAGCCCGTCCTGTCGGCAAGTGCGTCCAGGCGCTCTGCGGATTGGCCCGCTCCTATGACCTTCGCGCCCGCTTCGGTGAACACCGAAACAATCTCAGCACCGATGCCCGAGGACGCGCCGGTGACCAGTGCCGTCTTGCCGGAGATTGAAAAGCGATCCTTCCAGCTCACCGGTTCACTCCAGATTTGTGTGATTGGCGCGCATCGTGTCCGGCGGGATCCTTAGCTTGTCACGCAAATGCAGGATGAGCAGTTCGAAGAAAATGAACTGGGTCGCTTCGAACAGCGAACCCATGGGCAAGATGGATGTCGGTGCGCCCTGATCGTTGGCCATGGTCTGGGCTGGCAGATGAACGAGGTGATCAGCCGACTGCGGCGCTGCACCAGTTGGTTCCGCTGTCACGCACATGGTCGCCGCGCCGGCACCCTTTGCGGCCGATAGAAGCGCTGAAACCGTCGAAAAATCGCCAGGTCCAGCGCTGACGATCAGCAGATCGCCTGCGCCTATCGGCGGCGTTGTCATGTCGCCAACGACATGGGCATCGAGGCTGAGATGAAACAGCCGCATGGCTAGAGACTTCATCATCAGCCCCTCGCGTCCGACACCGTACAGAGCGATGCGCTTTGCCTGCTCGATGGGACCGGCCATGACGTGCAATTGGTCGGGGAGCGCCGCATCCAGCACTTCTCCCACTTCGAACAAGGCCTGTCTGGCGGTTTCCTGTCCGATCATTCCGCCGCCTGCTGGTTGCCATAAGTGAGCTTTGGCATGACTGCAGCGAGAGCCGCGTCGGTCAGACCGGTGTCCTCTAGAAAATCGAAGATCGTGTAGCGGCGCCGGATGAAGGCGGCCGCGCGCATCGTTCGCATCAGATGACCGGCATCGACGCCGATATGCGCCCCGTGTGTTGGAGCACCAGCTCGTTGCAGCATGGTGACCATTGTATCAGCGCGAAGCAGATGATCCCTCAGTCGCGTGCGCAGGGCTGGCCATGTTGCTATGATGTGAAGAAGACGTTCTCGTTGCTGCGGTTGGCCAATGTGTTTCGCGGCAACCTCCACCATCGCCTTGTTGGCGATGGAGGGATCGGCGATAGCCTGTCTTGCGGCCACGTGCTTTCCTGAAAGATTGGATGATGATGCAAGCACCGCGTCAACATCAAGGCCCGTCAGATCCTGATCGAGAAGCCAGTCGAACAGTGCAAGCACCGCAACGCAGCCTACCGAAACCGCTGCACCATGGCTGACTTTCCTGCCTTCATACGTGTGGCCTTCCATTTCCCACATGTGGGCAATCTGGTGGTCTGCACCTGACGCCGGTCGTGACGAGCCATGGAATTCCATCGCGAAGCCCACGGCGGTCAACCCGATAAAAAGACGGGCAACCGCATCGGGGTCGCTGGCCGCGATTCCCTGAGAGCCCGAAAGCCAGAAGCGCAAATGATCTTGAACGAGTGGCCAGGCCAGATCGTCAATCGGTTCAACGCCCAGTGCGTCGGCAAGCAGCCAATCGCCGCCTGCCGGCACCTTTCCAGCCAGGTCGCCATAGCCCCAACCGTTCATTTCTGCGGGCGCCGCCGCAATCACCTCCAGATCAGCCACCATTGCGATTGGTGCGCGTGTCGGGATGGTCACCTTGAAGCCGTCCCGCGCCAACGGCGCTCCCGCGCTGGTGTAGCCATCCATTGAAGCCGCTGTCGCCACGGTCACATAGGGGCGATCGGTTTCCTTCGCCGCCCACTTGACCAGATCATTGATGACGCCAGAACCAACGGAAACTGGAAACGTGCTCGAATCAGAGGCGAGACGCGCCCTGAAAGGCTCTGCCTCCTCGACTGAAGCGACGGGGAGCGGGTCGCTTGGCAAAACCAGCGTCTCCACGTCAAAGCCACTGGATTGCAGTGACTCCACCACCGGGGCACCGGCAGCAGCGAAGCCGGCATCGTCCGCCATTACCAGCACGCGCGATGCGCCTCCGACCGTTGCCATTGCGCGCCTGACGACCTGGCCGGTCTCGGCAAGCGCACCGTGACCGATGATCACTTCATGCGTGACCTTCGATCTGGCCACTGCCGGGTCGATGAGTTCGGTGATCTGTGCGGACCAACTGGTCAAAGTTCACATGCCTTCGTCAGAGTGCTTGCCCATCGGCACCGAACCGATGAAGGCGCTCGGGTGGAAACGCGAGTCGTACTTGATCTCCCTGGTTCACCGTGTCTTCGCCATCGGTCTTGATGACGATTTGCTCGCCATCTTCGGAGCGAGCGTAAAGATAGCTCTCTCCGCCAAGCTGTTCCTTCACCGTCACCTGCACAGGCAGTCCTGTTTCGGCGATGCGCACATGCTCGGGCCGAATGCCGATCTTGGCTGCTCCCGCACCGCCGACGACCTCGCCGAGCTTGCTCTGCGCCGCCATGATGTTCATCGCGGGCGATCCGATAAAGCCGGCGACGAACTCGCTTGCGGGCTTGTTGTACAACTCCAGAGGCGCACCAACCTGCTCAACCTTACCGCCGTTGAGCACCACGATCTGGTCGGCCATTGTCATCGCTTCGACCTGATCGTGGGTGACGTAGATCATCGTTGCACCGAGTTCCGTGTGCAGCGACTCAAGCTCGATGCGCATCTGCACCCGCAGCTTCGCATCGAGGTTGGAAAGCGGTTCGTCGAAAAGAAAAACCTTGGGGTGTTTGACGATTGATCGCCCAATGGCAACGCGCTGGCGCTGGCCGCCAGACAGCTGTCCCGGCTTCCGATCAAGCAACTCGGACAGCTGGAGAATGCGTGCGGCGTCCTGAACTCTGCGCGCTCGCTCATCGGCTGGTATGCCGTTGACCTTCATGCCGAATTCAATGTTCGCCCGAACCGTCATATGGGGATAAAGCGCGTAGGACTGGAAGACCATGGAGAGGTCGCGGTCTGCCGGATTGAGATCGGTTACGTCGCGTCCATCGATAGTGATCGTGCCGCGGTCCACACCCTCCAGCCCAGCGATGCAGCGCAGAAGCGTCGACTTTCCGCATCCCGAGGGGCCCACAAAAACAACAAAAGCGCCATCGGAAATGTCGAGCGAAACGCCCGACAATGCCTGCAGCGATCCATAGAACTTGTCGATCGTTTCAAGATGCACAGTCGCCACGAATTCCTGATCCCCCGCTTCACGGCCAGAGATGCCCCTCCAAACGCCCATACATTTTTATGTTGACAGATACAACTGTTTTTACATTTGTATAGACAGAGCGACAAAAATATCGCCTCAATGAGTCACCAAGGGAGGAGACAACCATGAAACTGAAGAGCCTTCTTGCGACCACCGCGCTGTGCGCTGGCATCGCATCACCCACCATCGCAGGCGCCTGGAGCCTGGAGGAGGCCGCCGCCCCCTATGCTGGAACGACCGTTGATGTCGTTTTCCTGCTGCGCCCGGGCTACGAGGCCATCGAAGCGATGTTGCCGGCCTTCGAGGAAGCCACCGGCATTGATGTGAATATCATCAAACATCCCTATGAGAACGCGCTCGGTGAGCAGGTGCGTGATTTTGTTGCCGGTGGTGATCTCGATATCGCCCTGATCGATCTCGTTTGGATCGGCAACTTCGTCGAAAATGAGTGGGTCGTCTCCGTCGATGAAATCATGGAGACCTATCCGGACATCATCGATCCGGAACTCAACATGGACGACTTCTTCCCGCTCGTGCTGAACGCGTTCGGCGGCTGGAACGACACCATCTATGGCCTGCCTTTCGACAATTACTCCGGCCTGATGTTCTATAATCGCTGCATGCTTGAAGAGGCTGGTTTCGATGGCCCTCCCGAGACCTGGCAGCAGCTGATGGATGAGTATGGCCCGGCTCTGACCACCGGTGATCAATACGCCTACGCGCTGCAGTCCAAGCGCAATGAGACCCAGTCCGCAGACAGCTTCGCCCGCATGCTGTGGCCTTTCGGCGGCTCGTTCCTTGACGCCGACTTCCGCTCGAACTTGCTGAGTGAAGAGAGCCAGGCCGGTCTTCAGTTCCGCCAGGAACTGATGCAGTACATGCCAGACGGCATCGTCGCCTTTGACCATGCAGAGACGGTGAACGCGTTCGCCCAAGGCGAGGTCGCCATGATCACCGAATGGTCGGCATTCTACTCGACAGTTGTCGACCCTGACACGTCGCGTGTTGCTGATTGCGTCGGAATCGCGCCGGAGCCGATGGGACCGGCGGGCCGTAAGCCAGCCCTTGGCGGCTTCTCGCTGGCCGTTGCCTCTCAGGCCGACGAAAACGAGAAAGCGGCAGCTTGGCTTTTCATCCAGTGGGCAACCTCCGCAGCGAATGCGGTCGAGTACCTTGAGCGTGGCGGTGTTCCTGCTCGCCAGTCGGCCTATGCTGATCCGGCGCTGGCCGAGACCTACACTTTCATCCCCGCGCTGGTGGAAAGCTGGCAGGATGGCGTGCCGGAGTTCCGCCCACGCTTCGCCGAATGGCCAGAAATCTCCGAAGTCGTTCAGGAGTGGGGTACCCGGATGATGCTTGGTGAGGTCTCCGTTGAGGAAGGCGCCGCCGAGATCGGCACCCGGATGGAAGACATCCTGGAATCGGCCGGCTACTACAGCGGCGACAAACCGCTCGCGCAGTAACCGATCTATCATCTGAGCTTGTCGGGGCGGCCTCGCACCGCCCCGATTGTCGCATTCGCCTTTCTGAGGACCAACGCCTATGCGCGGCAAGGCTTCCCGCAAGACGATCTTTGGGTTTGTCGGCCCCGCGGTCATCGCGCTTGCCGTCATCGGCATTGCGCCGCTCCTCTACGCCGCCTGGACCTCCCTGCATTTCTTCAATCTGACGCGCCTTCGCCAGCTTCGATTTGTGGGCCTTGAAAACTACGGAACCGTACTGACCGATCCGGTGTTCTGGCAGGCCATGGGCCGCACGTTTTTCCTTCTGGTCACATCCCTGCCTCTACAGATCGCATTGGGTTTGGGCATTGCCCTTGTGCTGCATCAGCCGGGCCTTAGCCTCGTCAAGACGCTGTGCCGGTTGAGTCTCGTGCTCCCGATGGCCACGACCTATGCAGTTGTCGGCCTGCTTGGCCAAGTCATGTTCAACCAGCGCTTTGGCGTGGTGAATCAGCTGATGGGCGGCGCGGACATCAACTGGATCGGCGATCCGACCAATGCATTCATCATGATCGTCTTCTGGGACGTGTGGCAGTGGACGCCCTTCGTGGCACTGGTGCTGCTCGCCGGCCTCAGCATGGTGCCCGGAGAGATCGAGGAGGCGGCAAAGCTCGAAACCAAGAAGTGGTTCACCATTCTCCGTTACGTGCAACTCCCCTTCCTGATCCCGGGACTTGTGGCGGTGCTCATTTTGCGTACCGCCGATACGCTGAAGCTGTTCGACATGGTTTTCACGCTCACCCGAGGTGGCCCGGGCGCATCGACCGAGTTCATTTCGCTGATGATCCAGCGTGTCGGCTTCCGCGCTTTTGATCAGGGCCTTGCATCGGCGCAGGCAATTATCCTTCTGATCATCACCATCATTCTGGCGCAGATCTACATCCGCGTCTTCTACAAGGAGGTCTGAGGTAATGAATTTGTCTCAGCGCTCCGCTTTCATTCAGCTGTTGCTGTTGTTCGCAATCATCCTCGTGTGCGTATTCCCCTTTTACTGGATGGTGACCACGTCGCTGAAAACGCAGGTTGTCGCGCTTGAAGCGCCACCTGTCTGGCTCTTCGAGCCGACGCTCGACAATTACCGCGAGGCGCTGTTCGAGGACGGCGTTTTGCAAACGCTGATCAACTCGTTGATCATCGCGATTTCAACCACCGCGCTGGCGTTGGTGCTCGGGATACCGGCTGCCTTCGCGCTGGCCCGGTTTGAGTTCCGCGGCAAAAAGGACCTCTGGTTTTGGTTCATTACAAACCGGATGATCTCGCCCATTGTACTGGCGCTTCCATTCTTTCTGATCGCCCGCAATCTCAACCTGCTCGATCGGCACATCACGCTTATCCTGATCTATCTGACGTTCAACCTGCCCATTGTCATTTGGATCGTCACCGATCAGTTTCGCGGAATACCCATTGAACTCGATGAAGCCGCCCGTATGGAAGGTGCGTCACAGTTCACAATCATGAGCAAAATCTGCCTGCCGCTCGCCATGCCCGGCGTGGCGGTATCCGCAATCTTTTCGTTCATCTTCTCATGGAACGAGTTGATGTTTGGCCTGGTGCTGACGCGAACCGACGCCAAAACCGCGCCAGCGATGGCGGTGTCCTTCATGGAGGGCTACAACCTGCCTTATGGGAAGATCATGGCGACGTCGACCCTCATCGTGATCCCCGTCTTGATCTTTGCGCTCATTGCTTCCAAGCAGCTTGTCCGAGGCCTCACGATGGGCGCCGTGAAGTGAGGATCAAACGTGTCCCGGAAGCCGAAAACTGAAATTCTCGATGCCGAGGAACAGTTGCTTGTCCGCCTTGCCTACGCCTGCGAAGTGCAGGGTCTGACACAGGGGCAGGCTGCCGAAACCTTCGGGATTACACGCCTTCGGGTCAACAAGGCCCTTGCGGAGGCGCGGGAACGCGGCCTGGTCCGGGTGTCGATCAACTCTCCGCTCGGCGCATGTGTCGAGCTGGAACACGAACTGTGCGATGCTTTCGATCTCGACAGCGCGACCGTTGCACCTGTCGCCGGCGAGAACTTCAATATTCATACCATTTTGGGTTCCGCGCTTGGGCAGTTTCTGACCCGGTTTCTGGCGCGCGAGGAGGTATGCCTGTTCGGTATGTCATGGGGTAACACCTTGAACATGGCCACCCGCTTCATTGAGCCTCTGGACCGCCCTGATCTGGAAATCACATCGGTGATGGGCGGCCTTGCCAAAGGCTCTGACGTCAACAGCTACGAAATCACCACGCGTCTCGCCGACCTGTGCAACGCGGCTCACAGCTACTTCACCGCGCCGGTCTACACTGCGAGCCTCGAAAGCCGGAACATTCTGCGGGCCCAGCAGGAGTTCCGCCGCTCAATCGAGAAAATCCGCGCGGCAGACGGTCTTGCTCTGGCCGCCGGCGACATGGCGAACTCCCTGCTACTCGCAGATGGTCTGCCTGATGATGTGACGATCGCCGAGCTGGTGGAAGCGGGGGCGGTGGGCGACATCATGGGCTATTTTCTCGACCAGTACGGCCAACCGATCGACCACGAGATCAATCAACGTATCCTCGGTCTCGACATTGAGGATCTTAATGACTTGCCCAACGTGATCGTCGCCGCCGGCGGGATCAACAAAGTTCCGATAATCCGCGCAATCTTGAAGCGTGGCTGCGTCAATCATCTTGTTATCGATGAACGCGCGGCGTTGTGCCTGCTGGAGCCTGTCCGGTGATTGTCGCCGGCATTGATCTGGGCACTTCCGGTATTAAGGTAGCCTTGGTTGATGAGGGCGGAACGTGCGTCGCAAGCGCGAGCCGTCCCTCTCCGGTGGACGCACCCCACCCGGGATGGAGCCAGCAGCACCCTGATCAATGGGTGCGGCTTACCTTTGAAATCCTTGATGAGCTGGCCACGGATCATGGGCCGTTGATGGCGCGTCTGCGAGCCGTATCGCTGTCCGGTCACATGCTCGGTCAGGTGCTTCTCGATACAAGCGACAGCCCCACAACGCCTTGTATTCTCTGGAACGATCAACGGTCGACCGCTGAATGCGCTGAGCTGCTGGAGCGCGTACCCGATATAGGTTGGCGCACCAATGGTCAGCCCGATCCGGGGCTAACTGCGCCAAAGTTGCTGTGGCTGGCCAAACATGAACCTGACGCGTTGCGGACCGCAGACACGCTTATGCTGCCCAAGGACTATGTTCGCCTGCATTTGACAGGAGAGCGGGCAACGGAAGTCACTGATGCGTCTGGAACGATGCTACTCGACTGCGCATCGAGCAGTTGGGATGACCAGTTGCTGGCGGTTGTGGGCTGGGATCGCACACGACTGCCACCGCTTCTGAAATCCTGCGACTATGCAGGCCAGCTTCGCTCCGAGCTTTGTGCGCGTTGGGGGACACCGAACACCGTTATGTTCGCTGCGGGAAGCGGCGACAATTACGCTGGCGCTTTGGGCGTGGGGGCGGCAGTTCCCGGCCGGGCCGCCTTGAGCATAGGCACGTCGGGTGTCCTGAGCGCCGTCGATGGCAGTTTCCATCCGGCGCCGGACAAGGCGATCCTTACGACGCCCCATGCGGTGGATGGTACGTTCTTGTCCATGGGTGTGGTGATGGCGGCGACCCAGGCGCTGGACTGGCTGGCGCGGCTCACCGGTACGCCCGCTGGGGAGTTGGCGGGGCTGGCCGCACAGCTGATGCCGCATGAGATCGAGCGTTGCCCGGTTTCCCGAGCATCGATCACCGGGGTCCGGACGCCGGACAACCGGCCAGACGCATCCGGATTCATCGGCGGGCTTAGAGGGGGGCACAGCAAAGCCGAACTCGCCTACAGCATCATGGAGGGCGTGGCGATGCAGTTTCTCGCCGCCTATCGCGCGCAACGCGCATCGAAAGTCCCCATTGCATCAATCCAGGCAGTGGGCGGCGGAACGCGTTCCGTATTCTGGACCGGCCTCATAGCCACCTTGCTCGAAACAACCTTGGCGGTGCCTAGACAAGGCGAACTCGCCGCATGTTTGGGCGCAGCCCGCATGGCTGCAGCCGCACTGGACCCGGCAAACGCCAAAAGCATCTTGGGCGCTGTGCCGGTCTCAACCAGGAAGATTGAGCCGAACCGGGTGCTGCACGAGGCGTTGCATGATCGCTTCGAGATGCACCTTAGGCTGCCGTTCGCGACATAGGGCGTGATGTTGGCAACCATCGACCCTGCTGACGCCCTTGGCTGTATTTGACGGCCGGAGCTGCTCTTTATTAGCCAAGCAGAACATTTGTGGGCTCCGGCGCGTCGATATCGCCAAGCTTCTGGGTTTCGGCTCTGAGTTGCGGCGGTACGGAGTTTGGCATGCGTGTTTCCTCTATGCTTGTGTCTTCGCAGACGTCATTCCGCACACTCAGCAAGTCTTAGTCCCCCCCCCCCCCCCCCGGCATTTTTCTTTTGTGGCAGAGCGGCTTGCATCCGCTTCGGGGGTGTCTAGAGCACGTCTGGTTCAGGTTGGTTCATATCCGGCGTTTTTGAAGCAGTTGGCGCATTCGTGCGGTGACGGGGTTGGGACCAACCGGCCAACATGACGCCATGTGTTTTCAACGGATCGTTTTTGTGCCGTGCGCATCCAGTGCTTGATCTTGGAGAAGCTCTGCTCGATCGGGTTGAGGTCCGTCGAATATGGCGGCAGGAACCACAGCCGCGCGTCAGCGGCGTTGATGGCCGCGCGGACGGCCTTTGATCGGTGACTGCCCAGATTGTCCATAACGACGATGTCACCTGCATGAAGGGTGGGCACCAGATGCTGTTCGACCCAGGCCCGGAAGCATTCGCCATTGATCGGGCCGTCAAACACGCAAGGCGCGTTCCGAAGATTCCGCAACGCCGCACCAAGATGAACGCTTCGTTAGCTCTGATCGGTACCCGGCGACACGGGCCCCGAACGCCTTTTCCGGCGAACAGGATACCAAGCCGGCAATAGGCGAGCCGACCACGCGCATCGGTCGATCCGCGCAACTTCCTGCACAGGACAGCGTCGTCACGATCCGGTTGGTGGCGCTGAAAGACAGACCGACAAAGGTTCGCCAATTGGCGCGCTCGGCTCTCCGCGAGGCCATGCCGTTCAATCGGGCCCCGAGCATCGCGCTTCTGTCGACGTTCGGTTGCTCACATTCGGACATGTCCAAGCCATTGGGGGCTCAGCAACCGTGAGATACGATCGCCGCCAGACGGTCTCACAAGCACTCTTCGAATAGCTTGCGGGTGTTTTCCGCTGTCATCTTGACCGGGTTGCCGCCGACGCTCGGATCTTCGAGCGCCGCGGCGGTCAGCGTGTCGAGATCGGGGGCGGTGACGCCCAATTCGGTGAGCGTCGCCGGGATGCCCAACGCGGTGTTTTGCGCCGAGACGAAATCGCAGAAGCCCTCATAGCCGCCCGCAATGCCCATATAGGCCGCGGCGCGGGCAAGCGGTTCAGCGACCGCTTCACAGTTGAAGCGCAGCACCGCCGGCATCACCACGGCGTTCGTCGTTCCATGATGGGTGTGATGGTGGGCGCCGATCGGGTGGCTCAGCGCATGAATGGCGCCCAGACCCTTCTGAAATGCGGTCGCGCCCATGGCCGCGGCGGCCATCATGTGGCTCCGCGCTTCGATATCGGTGCCATCGGCATAGGCGCGCGGCAGATAGTCCTTGACCAGCCGCATGCCCTCGAGCGCGATGCCCTGGCTCATCGGATGGTAGTGCGGCGAACAATAGGCCTCCAGACAATGGGCGAACGCATCGAGCCCGGTGCCTGCGGTCACGTGCGGCGGCAGTCCGACGGTCAGTTCGGGATCGCAGATCACAACGGCCGGCAGCATTTTGGGATGGAAGATGATCTTCTTTTCCCTGGTGGCCGTGTTGGTCAGCACGCCGGCGCGGCCAACCTCGGAGCCGGTGCCCGCCGTGGTCGGAACCGCCACGATCGGATGGATGCCGCACGGGTCGGCACGCGTCCACCAGTCGCCGACATCCTCGAAATCCCAGACGTGTCGGCTCTGGCCCGCCATGAACGCCAGCACCTTGCCCAGATCGAGCCCGGAGCCGCCGCCAAAGGCCACCACGCCGTCGAACCCGCCCGCGCGATAGGTTTCGAGCGCTTCATCGAGATTCTCGCCGGTCGGATTGGGGTCGACGGCGGAAAAGAGCGCGTCGCCAAGCCCGGCATCTGCCATCTGTTGGCGCGTGGCATGCGTGATGTCGAGCTCGGCGAGCCCCCGGTCGGTCACCAGAAGCGGCCGCGAGATCCCCGCCGTCTGGCACGCCTCGCCAATTTCAGCGATCCGGCCCGCGCCGAAGCGGATGGTCGTGGGATAGGACCAGTTACCGTTGAGTTGCATCGGGTCAGACCTTCTTCAGATGGTAGGATTTGGGGCGTGTCAATGCGTGATAGGCCAGAACCGACAGGCCCGTGCCGCGACCGGTGTCCTTGCAGCCTGTCCAGCACAGCGCCGGGTCCAGATAGTCGCAACGGTTCATGAAGACGGTGCCGGTCTGCACCTTGGCGCCGATGTCCAATGCTGCCTGCACATCGCGCGTCCACAGCGAAACGGTCAGGCCGAAATCGCTGTCATTGATGCGTTGGATCGCCTCGGCATCGTCCTTGACGGCCATGATGCCGACAACGGGACCGAAGGTCTCATCGCGCATGACGCGCATGTCATGGGTCACTGCCGTCAGGATCTGCGGGGTCAGATAGGCGGCACCGTCATCCTCGGGAAACGGCGCGATATGGGCCATGGCACCAGCGGCAACCGCCTCGCTGATCTGGGCCCGCGCCTCGGCGGCAAAGCGCACATGCGCCATCGGGCCGATCGTCGTCTCCTCATCGAGCGGGTTGCCAAGCCTGTAACCCTTCACCAGCGCGACAGCCTTGTCGACAAAGGCGTCGTACAGGCTGTCATGCACGTAGATCCGTTCGATCCCGCAGCAGCACTGGCCCGAATTGAACATCGCCCCGTCGATCAGCGTGTCCACGGCCGCGTCGAGATCGGCATCGGAGCGAACATAGCCCGGATCCTTGCCGCCGAGTTCCGTTGCCACCTGCGTGAACGTGCCTGCCGCGGCCCGCTCCATGGCCCGGCCGCCGCCCACCGAGCCGGTGAAGTTGACGACGTCGAAGGCCCGTGCCGCGATCAGCTGCGCCGTCGTGTCATGGTCGAGAACGAGGTTCTGGAAGACGTCGGCCGGCACACCAACGGCATGAAACGCCTCGGCAAGCCGCTCGCCGACCAGAAGAGTCTGGGCGGCGTGCTTGAGCACCACGGTGTTGCCGGCGATCAGCGCGGGCGCGATCGTGTTGATTGCGGTCATATAGGGGTAGTTCCACGGTGCAACGACGAAGACCACGCCTTGCGGCTCGCGCAGAATCTGGCGCAGGAAGCTGTCGCTGTCCTCAATGACCAGTGGCGCAAGCCCTTCTTCGGCCAGTTCGGCCATCTTCCCGGCCCGCTCGGCAAACCCGCCGAATTCGCCGCCGTAGCGCACCGGGCGGCCCATCTGGTTCGCAAGTTCCACCGCCATGCGATCGGTGGTCTTGCCCACCTCTGCAACTGCCGCAAGCACAAGCGCGATCCGTTTGTCGAGCGGGCGCGCGGCCCATGCCGGCTGGGCGGCGCGCGCGCGCGAAGCGGCCGCATGGGCAAGATCGGCCGCCATCACCGGGCGCTCGAGATAGACCGATCCGTCGATCGGGGAAATCAGGCTTACTGTCGCTGACACGCTAGGTCCCTCAATGGTGTGGAGGTGGCAGTTCCGGCATCAGCGCCGGAGCGCTCATGCGCGCTCAAACCCGCGGGCGATCTCCCAATCGGTCACCACCCCGTCAAACTCTTCCTGCTCCCATTCGGCGCAGCGCACGTAATGGTCGATCACCTCGTCACCCATGGCCGTGCGCAACATGGCCGAGCCGCGCAGAGCCTCGGTCGCATGACGCAGGGTGCGCGGAATGTGATCGTCGTTGCCCGCTTCGTAGAGATCGCCCTTTGTTGCCGGGCCAAGGTCCAGCCCCTCCTCGATGCCGCGCAATCCGGCCGCAAGCAGTGCCGCCTCGGCAAGGTAGGGATTGAGATCGGAGCCGCCGATCCGGCACTCGATGCGCACGGCAGGCGTGTCTTCGCCACACAGGCGGAAGCCGGCCGTGCGGTTGTCGACGGACCAGCCGGTCTTGGTCGGAGCAAAGCTGCCCTTCACGAAGCGCTTGTAGCTGTTGACGTAAGGCGCGAGGAACACTGTGCAGTCGCCGGCATATTTGATCTGGCCGGCGAGGAACTGGCGCATCGGCATCGACATGCCGTGCTGCGCGCCCTGCTCGAAGAAAAGCGGCTTGCCGTCATGCCACAGCGACATGTGCACATGGCTGGCGCTGCCGACCTTGTCATGATGCCATTTGGGCAGGAACGAGGCCGCCCGGCCATGCATCCAGGCGATTTCCTTGACGGCATGTTTGGCGATGGTGTGGTGATCGGCACAGCTCAGCGCATCGGCATACCGGATGTTCAGCTCTTGCTGGCCGGTCTCCGCCTCGCCCTTGGAATTTTCCACCGGGATACCGGAGGCGACCAGATGATTGCGCACCGGTCGCATCACCGGCTCCTCCTTGGTGGTCTGAAGAATGTGGTAATCCTCATTGTAGCCGGAGATCGGCTCCAGATCGCGAAAGCCGGATCTTCGGATATCGTCATAGCTCTTGGCGAACAGGAAGAATTCGAGCTCCGTGGCCATCATCGGCACAAAGCCCATCGCCTCTGCCCGTTCGATCTGCGTCTTGAGAATGGTGCGAGGGTCGTGGGGTACCGGTGTGTGGCCGTGATGGTCCAGCACGTCGCACAGCACCAAAGCCGTTCCTTCGAGCCAGTCCACTCGACGCAGTGTCGCCAGATCCGGGCGCATCATGTAATCGCCATAGCCCTGACGCCAGCTCGTTGCGGCATATCCGTCGGGCGTCGCCATCTCCAGATCGGTGGCCAGCAGGTAATTGCAGCAATGGGTCTCCGAATGTGCCTTTTCGACGAAATGGGTCGCGTGGAAGCGCTTGCCCATCAACCGCCCCTGCATGTCCACCAGGCAAACAAGCACCGTATCGATTGTGCCGCCGGCGACCTCGGCTTTCAGTGCCTCGAAACTCAGATTACCGCTCACTGCCATCCCCTCTCATGCTGATATCCCGTCCAATGGCCTGGCTTGGCATCGGTCTTCGCGCCGCCTCGGCCGATGCCAGGCAACGGCACACAGGGCGATGCTGACTGCATCGAGTCGGCCGTACCTGGTCTTGGCGGCTATCGCGCATCGGCACGTCCAGCCAACCCGATTCCGACCCTGTCCAGTCCGCGCGCAAGCGGCCGCGCAAGACCGTGCGCCGTGCGTGCAACGCCCGCGGGCATGGCGAGCAGATCGTTGCGCAATTCCAGCATCACGTTTGGCAGGCCACGCGGTATAGCATGTCGCTTGAGCGTATGCGTGACCCCGTCGGACGCGTCATATGGCGCGTTGAGCTGCGCGTTCAGCGTCAATGTGCCGGCCGCTTCCGTCAGCATTGCCCGAGCCAAGGTAGGGTCGGCGTCATGCAACAGCCCCAGTTCTACGCGCCGCGGCTCGCCGTGATAGATCGGCGTGAAGCTGTGAACCGTGACCAGCGCAACCGGGGCGCCCGCCAGCTTGTCCGTTTGGGCATCGAGCGCGCCCGACAGGCAATCACGGAAGGGCTCGTAAACCGCGCGTATGCGAGCCTCGCGGTCTGCTTCACTCAGGTCACGATTGCCCGGAACATCGAAAACCTCGCTGCGGGCAGGCATGGCATCGGGCGCATGTGGCGGGCGGTTGCAGTCGTAGACGAGGCGCGAAATGCGTGAGGCCACAAGGGGCGCGTCGAAAGCCGCGCTCAACTCCAGCGCCAGATCGAACGCGCCAATGTCCCAAGCCGCATGCGAGCGCGCCACGTCCGCGCTGATCCCCAAGCCATCCAAAGCTGAGGGGATGAAGCGGCTCGCATGGTCGCAAACGAAGACGATCGGCGCCCGCCCGCCGGCATTGTACACCCGTGCCGCCGGCCTCTCGAAATCGGCCAGGAACGGTGACACCGTCGGCCTTGCGCCGCCATTGGCGGCCAAAACGCCTCGGTCATCCGTCGGCTCGCCGCTGTCGTGTGCTTCGATCATGATGGCACGGATTCCGGTTCGGGCATTGCAGCGCCGTGCAGCAGGGCGGTCGCCCCCATTTCTTCTAGACCCTTGAAAGATGTTCGACCCAGCGCGGATCGTGCATGATCGCGCGGCCGCGGAGCAGCTTCCACGCGCCGTACTTGAAGAAATCGAAGTCGAGCTGCGAAACGCGCTGCTGCACATAGGACCAGAAGGCCCATTTGATGTCCGCCAACGCCTTGTGGACGATGACGCGCGCATAGGTCTGTTCGCTCACCGAACCGAAATAGGCCTCGAGCAGCTCCATCTCGATCTCGCGGGAGAAGAACATCTCGCCGAACCAGATGCCGAAATCGTAGCATCGATCGTTCATGGAGGCATATTCGTAGTCGATCAGCATGATCGAGCCGTCGGAACCGATCATGAAGTTGCCGGCCATGGGATCGTTGAAGCACGGCACCAGATCAAGCCCGGAAGCCTCCAGCGCCCGTCGCGCCATGCGGTACTGGTCCATCAGCCAGGGATAGTCCGGCGGGCGCCAGCCGCCGAGCTCGGTGATCTGACGATCGTGCTCCTCGATCATGTCGAAGACAGTCTTGGTCAGGGATAGCGGCGCCACCGCGTGGAAGGCACGATAGGCCTCAATCGCCGCCAGCCGCGGGCCGGGCTGTCCGAAATCGGTGTTGGTGCAGGAGCGCCGGTCGGACATGAAGTCGTTGATCTCGATTCCATCCTCGTAAAGATCGTCATAGACGCGCGGTCCCACGCCTTGCGCGGCCGCCTTGCGGCTGGCGTCAAAGGCGGCCGCCCGGTCGATGAACATCTCGGTGCCGGCGCCCGGTATCTTGACGAAGTAATGCTTGCCATCCTCCGCCGTGGTGACGCGGAAATTGGGGTTGCTGATGCCGCCCGCAACGGGCCGGTAGCTCAGCGTCTTGCCCTGGAACAGGGCGGCGCGCGCCAGCGCGGCTTCGAGCGTGTGTTCCGCCTCGCTGGCAGCTTGGCCGGGCGTCTTGTCGGTCATGAAAAGCCTCCTGCCTCCGAACCGGTCAGAGTTTGCGCAGACGTTCTTCGAACTGCGGCTGCAGCATTGCCTGCCGGCAGCGCAGAAGCCGCCACTCGGCATATTTGCGGAATTCGACATGCACGCGCGGCGAGGTTTCGGCGCTCAGCATCGCCCAGAGAGCCCACATCAAATCGTCGGCCGCGCCATAGACCACGGTCCGGTTGAGCAGCGCGGTGTCGGCCCGGCCGGCCCAGTGCTCGACATAGGGTTCGCGTTCGCTGGCAAAGGCGCAGACTTCGGTCAGGAGCACGGCCAGATCGTATGCCGGATCGTTCATGCCGGCACGGTCATAGTCGAGAAGCTTCACCGCGCCTTCCGGCCCGATCATGATGTTGGACGACACCCCGTCATTGCGACAGGGAACCAGATCATGGCCGGCGGCCGCGATCGCCTTCTCGATGGCGCTGCCCTGTTCCAGCATCCACCAGCCATCGGCGGGCAATGCAATATTGGCGGCTATGAGCCGGGCCTCAAGCGCGCGAATTTCGGCGAAGACGTCAAAACGCACGGGCAATGCGGCACCGGCCTGAAACGCGCGTGCGGCGTCCAGGGCCGCTTTCATCACCCGCGCCTCCTGCAGGTCGGCCAGACTGGCGGTGCGCCAGCCCTTTCCGAGATGTTCCATCGCGACGGCACCGCCGTCTGCATCGGCCCAGATGATGCCTGGCCCCGCGCCGGTCTCGCCGGCGAGTTGCGCGCCGGTGGCACCCGCAGCACGATCGAACAATCCGTCCATGTCCGGACGAGGCACTTTCAGCACGCCGGCGGCACCACCCTCAGGCTCGACCAGCCAAAGCGCGCCCGCCACCCCGCGATGCATCGGCGATACGACATCGGGGCACAGCTGCGCATAGGCGGAGGCAGACGTTGCCCATTGCGGCACCTGCGCGATCAGCGCCTCGACCGCCGCTTCCTCGTCGGTCCTTGCGCGTCCCAATTCGGTCATGTGGCACCCCTTCCTTCCGACCGGGCGGTTGCAGCGTCGAGATCCCCTTCGGCTTCGTGCAGCCGCCACAGCATCGCAGCCAGCACGTTCGCGCCGCGCTCGCAATCCTCTGGCGTCGTGTATTCGTCCGGATGATGCAGGATGCCGCCAACACTCGGCACGGCGATCACGATGCCCGGACAATACCGGCTTAGTGGCACCGCGTCGTGGCCGCCGATCGTTTCCAGGCGCATCGTCTCGAGCCCCTGTGCCGCCGCTTCGGCTTCGCACAGCGCCACAAGACGCGGGTCGAACCGGCCCGCCTGACGGCGGTCGACCGAAATCACCTCGTGGCCGACGCTCGCGCGTGCCGCGCTTTCCTCGAGGAGCACCATCAACTCCGCTTCGGCCTCTTCGAGCATGTGCTGTTCGGGCGCGCGCAGCTCGATGAACATGGTGGCGCGCTCGGGCACCATGTTGGGCGAATTGGGTTCGACCACCAGGCGGCCCACCGACGTGTAGAGCGCCCCGTCGCGCTTGTCCGACATGGCCCGCAGTCCGGCCATCACGTAGGCAGCGCCGAGACCGGCGTCCTTGCGTTCGGCCATGACGGTCGGGCCGGTATGGGCGCGCTCACCCAGCATGGCGGCCCGCACCTTCAGCGCGCCCCAATAGCGTTCGAACGGGCCGATATGGCGCCCGCTTTGCTCGAGCGCCGTATCGCCTTCGACATGGAACTCGATGTAGCAATCGGCCCTGGGCGCAGCATCGGTGCCCGCATAGCCGATGCGCGCCAGTTCCGCTCCCACCGAGAGGCCGTCGCCGTCCTCGCGGGCGAGCGCGAAATCAAGCTCGAGTTCCCCCGCATAGACGCCCGAACCCAGAAGGCTGGGCTGGAAGCGCGCCCCCTCTTCATTGGTCCAGTCGACCACCGCGAAATTGCAGCCGAGCGCTTCGCCGCGCGCGTCGAGATGGGCGCGTACCGCTTCGATGGCGGCAAGGGCGGCGACGACGCCATAGGCGCCGTCGAAACGCCCGCCATTGGGCTGGCTGTCCAGATGCGAGCCGACCAGGACCAGCGGCGCGTCCGGACCGGCCGTTTCGAGCACGCCGAACACGTTGCCGACCGGATCGACACGCACCTCGTATCCTCGGCGTTCCATCAGCGAACACAGCCAGTCGCGCGCCTTTCCATGCTCGGTGGTGGCGGCCATGCGGTTGAGCGCGCCCGGTTCGCCGGTGGCCCCGAATGCGGAAACCTCTTCCATCATGGCATCGAGCCAGGGGCGGTCGACGGCAAGGCGGTCATTGGCAAGCGTTTGGGTCATGAGGCGACGCGTTCCGGTTGAAGCAGATGGCATGCGGCGCGGTCATGGTCGCCGCGATAGACAGGCTGGGGGTTGATCTTGCGGCAGCGGTCAAAGGCCGAGGGGCAGCGTGAAGCGAATGCGCAGCCCGGCGGCAGGTCGATGGGACTGGGCGGTTCGCCCTCCAGCAGGCAGTCTTCCGGGCGGTATCGGCGGTCTTCCAGCGTCGGTGCCGCGCTCAACAGCGCCTTGGAGTAGGGGTGACCGGGATTGAAGAACAGGCGCTCGTTGGCGGCGAGCTCGACCACTTCGCCCAGATACATCACGGCGATGCGCGCGCACACGCGCCGCACCAGCGCGATGTCGTGTGAGATGAACAGATAGGTGAAGCCATGCTGTGCCTGCAGCCGCTCGAACAGATCGATCAGCCGGCTCTGCTCGGTCTGGTCGAGCGCAGACAGCGTCTCGTCCATGATCATCAGGCGCGGTTCGAGTATCATCGCACGCGCCACGTTCACGCGCTGGCGCTGGCCGGCTGTCAGTCTGGTGGGCAGCGATTCGTAGAGCGACCTGTCGAGGCCGACTTCGCCCATCATGTCGAGTGCGCGGGCACGGCGCTGCCGGCGGTCGCCCTCGTTATGGATCACCAGCGGCTCGGAAATGATCTCACCGATTGAACTCTGCGGCGGCAGGGAACCGAAAGGGTCCTGAAGGACAAGTTGCACCTCGCGCCGAAAGCGCCGTGTGCCGGCACGCCCGCGGCCGAATATGTCCTCACCATCGAAGACGATATGGCCGGTGTCAGGCTTTTCGAGCGCCGTCAGAAGGCGCATGAGCGTGGACTTGCCGCAACCGGACTCGCCCACCACACCGAAATTCTCGCCCGCATGAATGTCGAAGCTGACATCCCGCACCGCCTGCAGCAGCTTCGGCTTGCCCAGACCCGACTTGCTCTTGATCGGGTAGACGCGGCTGACATTCTGCACCGAGAGCACGGTTTGCGCCTTGTCGGTTGCGGCAGCGGTCGTCATGCCGTCGCGCTGCCACAGCTTCGGCAGTTCATCGATCAGTTTCCGGGTGGCTGCGTGGCGCGGACGGGAGATCACGTCGTCGACCGCCGCGAATTCGGCCACGCGGCCGCCCTCCAGCACCAGAATCTCGTCGGCCACGTCCGCAACGGTCGGCAATGATGCGCTGATGAACAGGATGGCGGTGTCGAAGCGTTCGGACAGTTCGCGCATGAGTTTGAGGATCTGCGCGCCAACGGTCACGTCGAGCGGCTGCGTGATGCTGTCGGCGATCAAGAGCTCCGGATTGGCGATCAGCGCATCGACGATCATCGCACGCTGCATCATGCCTCCCGAATATTGGAAAGGATATTCGCCGAAGCGCTGCTCGGGCGACGGAATGCGCACGGCGCCCAAAAGCGCGACGGCGCGCTCCCTGGCTTCCTTGTAGGACACGCCAGGTTCGACCGCGCGCAGTTTCTCGACGATCTGCTCGCCGACATGCATTGTCGGGTTCATTGCGCCCTGCGGGTCGCCGCCCACATAGGCAATCGTCTTGCCGCGCAGTCGGGCCGAGCGATCGGACGGCATCGCCAAGATGTCCTCGCCGCGAAACCGGATTTCGCCGGAGGTCACCTCGAGCGGCGGGCGCAGCCAGTTGACGAGCGCGTGCGCCAGCGTGGTCTTGCCGGAACCGCCGGGACCGATGACACCGAGAATGCGTTTGGCCTGAAGGCTGAAGGACACATCATCAAGAATTCGAGGAGCGGCCTCGGCTCGGCCAGCCTCCACCGTCAGTCCACGGACGTCCAGAAGCGGTGTTTCGGTCATTCCAGACCTCCGTAGATGCGGTTGCGCGCCCGCTCGAGTGCCGCTCCCATCAGATTGAGGCTCAAAAGCGTGACGAGCAGGAAGATGCCCGGCATGGTCGCGATCCACCACGCGTTGACCAGATATTTGCGGCCGTCGGCGATGATGTTGCCGAAGGTCGGCGTGGGCGGCTGAACGCCAAGACCCAGAAAGCCGAGAACCGCCTCGAAGATCATCATCCGTGCGACGTCGAGCACCGCGACGAAGACGATGGGCGGCAGACAGATCGGCAGCAGCAGCAGGAACATGATGCGCAAATCCGACGCGCCGAGCACGGTGGCGCCGCGCACATACTCCTTGTTTCGCTCGGCGAGGATGACGCTGCGCATCACCCGGGCATAAACCGGCCAGCCGGACAGCCCCAGCACCAGGATGATCGCCGGGATCGTCGGCCGTGCGACTCCCAGAATGGCGATGGCAAGAATGATCATGGGGATCGAAAGCTGCGCGTCGGTGATGCGCATCAGAACCGTGTCGGTCAGTCCGCCGCGATAGCCGGCGAACAGGCCGACCATACAGCCAACTGCCAGCATCAGCAGCACCGTCGCCAGACCGATCAGCAGGGAATAGCGCAGGCCCACAAGGCAGCGCATCAACATGTCGCGGCCCAGCTGGTCGGTGCCCAGCGGGTGGCGCCAACTCCACCCTTCGCCCAGGAACAGGGGCGGCGTCATCCGTGCGCGCACATCCATCGCGATCGGGTCAATGGAACTGAACAGCGGATAGAACAGCGCGATCAGAACCATGAACACGAAGACGAAGAAGCCGATCCGGAACTCCGCCGAGCTCCAGGCGCCCGAAAGGATGCGCTGCGAGACGCTGTTTTCGACATCCGGCGTCGTGACGGCAGCGAGCGAGGTGGTCTGGTCTGTCATCAGTATTCGAGCCTCGGATCGATCATCGTTGCCAGCAGGTCGACAAAGATGTTGATCATCACGAACGCCACGCTGGTGACGATGGCGATGCCCTGGATGAGCGGGAAATCGCGTTGCAGGACGGCATTGATCGTCAGCAGGCCCAGCCCCGGATAGTCAAAGATGAACTCGACCACCAGGACACCGCCCAAAAGAAGGCTGAATTGGACGCCGAGAAGGTTCAGCAGCGGCACCGAAGCGTTCTTGAGCGCATGGGCCATGATGATCCGCGTCTGACCGAGCCCGCGCACCGCCGCCGCGCCAATGTAGCTTTCGCGCATGACCTGTGCGACCGAGACCGAGAGCGTGCGTATGATGAACGGCGCGATCTCCACGGCGAGCACGATGGCGGGCAGGATCGTATAGGCGAAATTCTCGTAGCCGATGGCCGGCAGCCATCCGAGCTGCACCGAGAAGACCAGCGCCAGAACAATGCCCAGCCAGAAGTTGGGAACCGAGACGAAGACCGATCCCAGATAAAGCGCCACGCGATCCGGCCATCGCCCCGGACTGAGGCCGGCAAAGACCCCGATGGGGACGGCCACCAGGAGCGCCAGCGCCATGGCCAAAAGAGCCAGTTGGATCGTGTAGGGCGCGGTTTCCGCGATCAGCGTCAAGACCTGTGCGCGTTCGCCGCGGGTCGCGTCATCGAACGCTGCGCCGCCAACCGCCGCGCCGCTGGCCGGGCGCACGAAGGACTGCCCCAGATCGCCTTGAACCACGCCTGACATATAGCGGGCGAACTGCACGGGGATGGGGTCGCGCAACCCCATCTCCTCGGCAATTTGCTCGACGAGCGTGTCGGGCGCCATGCCGCCGACCATGAGCCGCACCGGGTCGCCCGGGATCACGCGCAGAAGCGTGAAAATCAGGAAGGTCACCAGCAGGACGATGACCGCTCCCTGCGCCAGGCGCCGGGTCAGAAAGCCCAATAGAAACAAAGACGCGACTCCGTGGCGTTGGCAATGGCATCAGAAGGAAACAGCGCCGACCCTCGACGGGTGATGTACGGGGGCCGACGCCGCCGGTCAGATGGTCGCCACAGAGGCGTCCATGCTGCCGTCCGGGTAGAGGAAAAGGCCATCCAGATCGGCACTGATCGCATGCACCATCACCGATGTGAACAGTGACAGCGCCGGCGCCTTGTCCGCCAACATCGGCGTCAGCTCGGTCTGGAGCAGCCGCTCGCGCTCTTCCAGCGAGGATGCCGAACGTTGCCTATCCAGCGCCTCATCGATCTCGGCGTCGACTATGCCGGTGATCCGTTTGGAGCCCGAATGGAAGTGCGTGCGCAGCACCAGGTCAGGCTCCGGCGAACCGGTCGACCAGCCACAGTCGATCATGTGGCCGGGGCCGCCGCCGGGGCGGTCGTAGAGGTTCTCGTTCCAAGCGGCCACTTCCATGACGTTCAGGGTCACGGGGAAGCCCTGGGCCTGAAGCATCGCCGTGATGACCTCGCCATACTCCTTGGTCTTGGGATAGAAGCCCACAGAGGTGATGTATTCGAGATCTGGCAGGCCCTGACCGCCCGGGAAGCCCGCCTCGGCCAGCAGGCGCTGGCACTCATCGGGGTCATACTCGGGATAGTTGTCCAGATCGATATAGCCGAACTTGATCGGCGAGATGAAGTTGGCCGACGGATGGCCCGATTCGCCCAGCACCTCGTAGATCAGTTCGCGATCGATCGCGTGGCAGGCCGCGCGCCGCAGAAGCGGATTGTCGAAGGGCGGTTTGGAGCAACGGAACCAAAGATATTTGTTCTCGACCGAGACGAGCTTGGAGATGCGGATGTCGTCACGGCCCGACAGCGTTTCGATTTGCTCGGGCTCGAGCCGCTCGATGATCGAGGCCTGGCCGTTCATCATCGACAAGAGCCGGGTGGTGGCGTCGCCGACGAAGGAAATGGTGACGCCCGGAACCTTGGGCGCGCCCTTGAAGTAGCCGTCAAAGGCGGTCAGCACCGTATCGTTGCCGCTCTGCTCGGAAAAGCGGAACGGGCCGGTGCCGTTGAGGCGCTGGGTCAGCGCGCCACTGGGGCCTTCGGCGATGTCCTTGGCCGATATCATCGGCAGATATGCGGCCAGGAAAATGAAGAGGCTGGCCGAATAGCCGCCCTTGCTCGTGTCGACGATGACCGTCAGATCGTCGGGCGTCGTTACCTCGAAACTGTCGGTGGGGCCGGGATACCACTGCGCCGGACGGTCGGGCTGTGCGCCATATTCGAAGGTGGCCTTCACGTCGGCGGACGTGAACGGGTGACCGTCATGGAAGGTCACGCCGTCGCGCAGCTTGATCTGAAGCCTGCTGCCGTCCAGCAGTTCCATGGATTCGGCCAATTCATAGACCATCTCGCCCGGATCGTCGGGCCGCATCGGCGCACGGGCCAAAAAGCCCATCACGAACCCCTCGATGATCTTTTGCGACAGGGTCGTGTGCGCGGTCGGGTCCCAGTTGCCGGTGATGTTTTCCGCCGACAGGAACGTGATCGGCTTGCCGGTCTGGGCGAAGGCCGAAGAGATGAAGAAGTCCGGGTTGAGCTGTTGGAAACCGGCAAGCGCCCCCGCGCCTGCCAAGAAAGTTCTGCGCTTAATCATGTTGTAGCCTCCTGTCATTTGTCCGTTTCTGGGGTGCTGGATGGCATCTGCGCCGTTCGGCGCTCATCATGGGTTGGTGCCTTACGGCGCGCGCAACAAAGCGCAGATCTCCTCGTGCAGTTCGGTGCTGGCGGCGGCCACCACGTGACCCTCGGAATGCAGCGTCAGCGGCGCTCCCTGCCAGTCGGTCATCACGCCTCCGGCCGCTTCGATGATCGGCACGATGGGTACGAAATCATATGGCTTCAGACCGGTTTCGATCACCGCATCGAGATGGCCGGCTGCGACCAGTCCGTATGAGTAGCAATCTCCGCCCAGCCGGGTGATGGCGGCTCTTGCCGCCAACCGGTCAAAGGCCGCGCGCGCCTCGGGCGCATAGGCATTGATCGCCGTGGCGCCGATCGACGCCCGTGCAAGACGCGTGCACCCGCTTGTCCGGCAAGGTCTTTCGTTGAGCCAGGCTTCGCCGCCCGCGCACCCGATCCAGCGCTCGCCGGTAGCGCTTGCCTCGATGGCGCCGATCGACGGAACACCTTCGTTCAGCAACCCGAAGAGCGTACCGAAAAGCGGTGATCCGGTGGCAAAAGCGCCCGTGCCGTCGATGGGATCGATGACCCACAGGCGAGGCCGGTCGAGACCCGTCGGCGGCATTTCCTCGCCGAAGACGCCATCGTCGGGCGCGTGCAGGGCAAGCATCCGGCGCAGATGGTCTTCGATCTCCCGGTCAGCCCGCGTGACGGGAGAAGCGTCGCTTTTCATCGTCAAGCCGATGTCTTTTCGAAAGTAGCGAAGCGCGATGGCGCGCGCGGCGTCTGCCATGTCGTCCAGCAGCGTGAGATCGGCCTCCATTGCCCTGCCTGCCGACTTTCCCGCCGTCATCGTCACGACCGCATCTCCTAAAACACTCGTTATTCCACAATTGCCACAAAAATCCACTTGGTCAACAAAAATCATCACGGCCTTCAGTTTCGGCTTTGAATCGCCGCCAAACCCGACTAATCGGTGCAAAAAAACACAGCACCGGCCTGTGAAAATCTGCGCAACGCGGACCCCTGTTTGTGGTATGTGGGCTATGCAACCGCGCCAAATGCCCAATTATCGGGCAAGTTGCAGAAAGGAATTGCAGTTTTGTGGCATACTCAAAGGCGCGCAAAGATTCTCGCGATTCTGCGGGAATCGGCCAATGCGCGCACCGCCGCCATCGCCGAGGAACTGGGCGTTTCGCGCGAGACCATTCGGCGTGACCTGTTGGCCATGCAGGATGAGGGGCTGCTGGCACGCGTTCATGGCGGCGCCATTACGGCGGACCAGGATTCCGAGGCCGATTTTCAGAAGCGCAAGACACTCAACTGGGCGGAAAAAAGCGAGATCGGACGCAAGGCGCTGCAACTGGTCGAGCCGGGGATGACGGTCTTCGTGGATGCGGGCACGACAACCATGGCGTTTGCCCGCGCGCTGCGAGACGGCCCCGATGTGCAGGTGATCACCAATTCGGTCGACGTGGCCCAGACGCTGAGGCGGCACAGCATCCTGGTGGGCGGCACGATCTTGAGCGATGTGCCGGCCACCTTCGGTGAACTGACGCTGGCCGAGATCGGCCGTTTCATGGCCGACCTGGCGATCCTCTCGCCCACCGCCGTCCACCCCAAACACGGTGTGATGTATTATGAGTTGCATGAGGCGGAGGTGGCGCGCGCCATGGGCGCCAAGACCAGCAAGGTGGCGATCCTTGCAGACAGCAGCAAGCTCGACCGCACCAGCCGCGTTCTGATGAGCGAAGTCGGCAACATTGACTGGCTGGTGACCGACGCAAAGGCCGACCCCGGCGTTCGCCAGGCGCTGGCCGACCTCATTCCCGCCGTTCTTTAGCTGAGCTGGTAGTCGAGCCGGTTCAGTGCGATCAGTGGCTGCCGCCGGTCCGGCATGATGTCGGAAAAGAGCTGCAGCGAGAAGCTCAGAAGCGCCGTGTTGGCCGGCTGCGGCGAATGGGTCGAGAACCAGTCATCGACCGCGTTGCCCGTGTCCGACGGGATCGTGCCGGCATAGGCGAACAGCGGACGATAGAACATCGGCACCAGCGACACGATGTCGTCCGGCGACAGAGGGCTCGACGGGCCGTTGGCGGCCGCCAGCCGATAGCCATAGCGACCCGACAGCTTTTGTTGCGTTTCCGCGTCGGTCGGAGGGCTCCCCAGCACATCGGTAAACAGGGTCGTCAGCGCGGCGGGCACCTGTGCCGTCGTGCCGGTTCCAAACAGGATGGACCGGTCCCAGGTCAGTTCCGGCACGGCCAGATTGGTGAAGTTCAACTCCGGCGTGCTGTAGACGAAGGCGTCGGCTGTCTCCTTGCCCGGAACCAGATTCTGGTTGCGCCGGATCGACAGGCTGGCGCGGGCATTCTGGTAAACACTCACATCGAGATCGTCATACCAGATCACATAGGTGCGCTGGCCACGATCCGGCACGGGCTCCTGGAAATTGTAGAAGATGTCCTGCGGCGTGCCCGAACCGGACGTTTGCGGCTGCAGCGGCTTCACCTTCCCGTCTGTATCGATATAGCCGAGCGACGGTATCTGCCCGCCCGGTCCCCATGTGTTTGTGCCGGGCGCGCGGATCAGGACGATCGAATCGAGCAGCGATTCGCCGTCGGCGCCCGAGCGCGTCCGCTTCTGCAGGCGGAACCGGTAGCTCTCGTCGGGCACCAGCCCGTCTCCGGCACCCGATCCGCCGCTGCCATCGTTCTGGACGAAACCCCAATTGTCGGCGACGTTCTTGGCGATGTCGGCGATGGCCGCCACCGCCGACCGGGCGGGCGACGCGGCCGCGCCGCCATCCGTCAAAAGCGTTGCGAGGTCCGCCTTGATCGCCGCTGCATTGGTCGCAAATTCTGCGAGCGCTTGGAACGGGTCGGGCGGACCGACATCGAACATTGCCATCATTGGCGGACGGCGGAAGTTGAGGCCAATCGTGATGTTCGCCGTATCTTGCGCGGCGAGCTGCATCTCCAACGAAGCATAGTAGGACCAAGCCTTGGCCTTGGTGATCTGCTCGTCAACCGGCAGGTTCGGATCGACATCGCCGGGCGTGTAGGTGGCAACCGCACGCTGGTTCACCAGCCGCGGGCTGGCCGGGTAGGCGCGCAGCGGGATCGGTATGTCGAGCTGTCCGATATCGGTGCTGATCACCGCCCCGCCCAAATCCGCAGGCGTCTCCGGAAGCGGGTCGAGAAAGTGCAGCCATTTGGAGGTCTCATAGCCGTCGACATAGGCGGCCTGCTCGACGGCGAATTCCAGCGCGGTGATGTCGAACGCCAGATTGAGGAACAGGCGCCGGTAGTGGGCCCGGTTCTTGACGCTCAGCAGCATGGTCAGCGCACCGTCGCCGGAGACGAGATCGATCTTGCCCGGTGTCAGGCTGTATTCGGGCACCCAGCGCGCCGTGTGCATCACGGCGCCGTCGGCCAGCACCGCCTGTTCAGCGATAAGGCCGGCCAGTTCTTCGACCGACAGGGATTCGGCCGCCGCCAGAGCCGACAGGCTCGAAGTCTGCGGCGTCACCGTGACCGCCCGGCCCTTGAGATAGACGGTGCCGGTCAGAAGACCGTCCACATCCATGTTGGCAATCGCCAGATAGCGCAGGCTCACATCGAGCGCGTCCGCCATGGTGGTCAGCGTGTCGCCGAAACCGGCAATGGCGGAGTAACCATCGATGGTCAGCTTGACATCGTCGCGGAACAGCGGGGCCTGTGTCGCAAACGCTTCGGCAAAGCCTTCTGGCGTCGTCTGCAGCGTATCGATGCCGGTCGCCAGCGTGTCGTGCGCGCCGATCTGCCAGTCATGATTGTTCAGCGTCAGCGTCGTGCCGGTCGCCAGAATGTTCGGCGTGGCCGCCACCAGTTCGATGACGCCGACGACGGAAATGCCAAAGCCGGTGGCCAGCGCCTGAAGCGTCGTGGTGGTCGACAGGCTTTTGCCGGGCGCATTGGTCTTGCCGGTCAGCCGGTGGCCGCCCGCATCGCTTCCCGTGCTGGCGAAGTCCGCCTCGACATCGGTCGGAACCTGGACGACCGCATCGGTGCCGAAACCCTGCGACAGGTTCTGCCGCAATTGCTGGCCGAGCAGGGTCTGCGCCTCGGTCAGGTCGATCGCATTGTCCGACTTTTCGATCGGCGTCAGTTGCGCGGCGATTTTCTCGGCGAGACTTTCCTTGGCCGCCACCAACCGGTCGAAATCGACCGAGCCGCCGCCCGCGGCCGAAGTCGCCTGATAGGCAGGCGCGGCATAGTTGGGCGACAGCACCATGTCGACCGTCGCCAGGAAATCGACGGCCCAGTCCATCACGTCGACCGCCTGGAACATGGTCGGTGCTGTTTCCGAAAAGGGCGGCGTCGCTCCCGACTGGTAGGTGCGCACACTGGCTTCGCGCGAGACCAGCGCGTTGGCGAGCGGCGGCAGCGCCAGATAGCTCGGCGCGGTGGCCGACTGGCCGATCTCCACCTTGCGGATCGCATTGGTGCCGGGCGACTGCCCCGGCGCGTCGAACCGCACACCATACTGCCGCTGGTTGCCGAGGTTGGAGAGCGTGCGCTCGGCGGGTCCCGTGCCGCCCCAGAGCGCACCGGAATAGGCGGTGGCCAATGCCGAGCCGAACGCGGCGAGCGTGGCAGGCACGCCGCTCGAACGGGGCGGCACCGGGCTCGTGGCGCGCTGCACCTCGGGCACGCCCGCAAAGTTCGTGTCGATCTCGTTCGTTGGACGCGCGAGCGTGACGCTCGCTGAAAGCTGCGTGATCGTGTTGGTGACCGCCGGCGCTGCCGGCAGGGCGGCACCGAAGACGACGTCGGGCGGCGGCAGGATAATCCTGGCGGCGGGATCGACGATCGCCTCGCTCAGAATGGCCCTGAGGAAATCGTCATAGGCGAGCGGCGCATCAAGCACCGCATTGACCGGCGCGAGAGAGTTGGCAAGCGTCTGCGACGGGCCGACCGTGAAAGTGTGGCCGTCGACGGTGAACTGCGCGCCCGCTTTCAGGAACCCCGAAAGGGCGGCATTGGCCTTGCACAGGCGCAAGGCGTCGCTCTGCGACGTGCTCAGGAAGGCGGTGGCGACCGCGTTCGGTGCCACCGCGCCGGTCGAGCCGGCCGATGCCGCAGGCGCCGGGCAGATCAGCACCGCACCGGCAAGCAACAGGCCCTGCTGATCGCCGATGGCGGCGATCAGCGCCGCCAGGTCCGGCCGGCTCTGGGCCGGGAATTTCAGCCGAAGGCTCGCGATGGAGTCCTCAGCATCAGTCGTCACGCTGCCCGATCCGGAGACCGTCACCGTCTGGCCCGGAACGAAGATGCCGGGAATGTCCTGGTTCTGCGTGCCGAGCGTGTCGGCGGTCGTCGCAAACAGCGTGGCCACATCGTCCAGCGTCACGCCTGGCTGGATGCCGTAGGCCACCGCGGCAAGCGGCGAGGGGTCCAGAAGCGCCGGCAAGAGAAGCACCGCCCCCGTGGTCATCGCCGTTTGCTGATTGGCCGCGGCAAAATCGGCGATCGTGATGCCCGACAAATGGCTGAGGAAGCGGCGCAGGCTCTCGCCGTCCGGCACCGGTTCGCTGGAGCTTCCGGTCTGCATCCGCGTATTCTGAGTGATCAGGCCCGGAAGGGCGCCGTTCAGCGTGATCAGGCTGTCGACGTCGCCACCGAAGACCGCCGTGACGGTCTGCGCGACGGTCGCCGCCTCGGCCGTCAGGCGCCGGTCCACCGCATAGGTGGTGATCGTGCCGCCGACCGCGAAGAGATCGACGATCGACTGGTTGGCGACGGCGATCGCCTCGGGCGTCGTGGTCACGCCCGCATTGGCGAAATCGGCGACCAGCGAAACGAAGGTCGAGCCGTTCGTGTTGATGGTGACGCCGCCGGCGGCAAGCGTCAGATTGTCGGCGATCAGCCCCGGAACGTCCTGGTTGGCCCGACCGATGTCACCGGCCGTGCATTGGGATTCGGCGGCATAGGCGGCCAGCGTCTTGCCGGCGCTCAACGTGCCCGTGACCGGGGCGATGATAAGATTGGTTTGCGCGGGAACGATGGCGGTATCGGCATTGTGCCACTGCGTCAGAAGATCGTGCGCGCTGACGCCGACGCGCGTTGCGAAGGCGTTGAGCGTTTCATTGTGCTTGACCTGCGCAAAGGTCGGCACGGTGACCGGGCCCGGGAACAAGGCCGTTGCCGGGCGGTCGATATTGTCGCGCAGAAGATCGTCGGCGGGGACGGAATGCGCGCCGGTCACGTCCGACAATGTCTGCCCCGATGTCACCGAGTGGGTTGCGATGGGCAGCGCGGCGATCTGGCTGGTGAAGATGTAGGACGCCGACACATAGGCGATCAGCGGCGCGAGCGGCGGGCTCAGCGCACCGCTCGCGAGGCTCGTCTCGATGCTGACCGTAATGCCGGGCCGGCTGATCTGGTAGAAGGCACCGGCGAACTTGAGCGCATGGGCGCTGGCCGAACTGACCGCCTTTTCCGACGGCAGATCCGGTGCCGGCAGGTAGGAATTGATCTGCAAGGCACCGTCGATCTCGATCATCGCCGCCGGCGACGCGCCGCTGAGCGTGTAGGACCAGCTCGTTCCCGGCCAGTCGCCAATGGCGGACATGCGGTCGGTGTAGCGGTCGGCCAGCGTGACGTCCGACAGCGGATCGGAAACGGTCGCCTTGTTGCCGAAAATGTCATGCGCGGCAAAGCTCAGCGCCGCGCCCGAACCCGCCGAAACGCCCGCATAGGGGTCCTCGGCCGCGGCCGGCAGCCAGGGATTGTTTTGCGCGATCCGCCCGGCCGGCTCGGCGCGGGGAAAAAGGCTGAGCACCTGCTTGTAGAGGACGTCATCGCCGGTGCCGTGCACGTCGTCATCGGTCGGCGCCGGCCCCTGCGGCACCGCTTCGTTGCTGCCGGTGAAGCCGGAGCCGGCGCCGATCTTGTAGCCGATCAGGCCGTAGAGCATGCCCGAGAGCTGCGCAGGCGTCGGATCGGTCCCGGGCTGGGGCGAGGGATCGGTGCGTTCGATGGTGAAACCGGCGGTGCCGGGCGGAATGGTGGCAAGCCGCGTCGTCGGCGCGCCGGCGCCGGTCTGTTCGGCATAGATCTGGGTGGCGCTGGCATCGACATTGTCGCCGACGACGGCAATGTTGTTGAGCGCCAGCAGCGGCCCGCCGGAGGCCGCGCCGCTCGTCTGGCTGTTCAGAAGACAGACGATTTGGATGGTGCCGCGCCCGTTTTCGTCGAAGACGAAGTCGGGCAGACCGGCGCCGTCGGCGTCATAGTGCAGGTAAAAGCCGCCCTCGACGACGACGGAGGCCTCCCAGAGAAGCGTCAGGAAATCGGTCGCCTGCGAAAGGGGCGCGCTGTAGGTGGCCGCGCTCGGCGGACCGTCCTCATCGAGTTCGATGCCCTCGACAAAGACGTCCATCGTCAGCATCGGATCGCGGGTGACGGTCGACAGGTTCGTCTTCAGCAGCACGGTCTTGGTCGTGTCGACCGCATCGGACGCATAGCCCTTCGGCGTCGCACCCGTCGCATTGGGCGGATAAAGCAGATAAAGCGCGCCCGAGTCGCTGCCCGCCTGGACGGCCTGCGCCAGATAGGTCCAAAGATCGTAGAGCCGCTCGGTGTCGCCCGCATCGGTCCCCTTGCACAGATAGAGGCCATCGACCCAGTCGCTGCCCAGTTCCGAGCCACCGCCGGGCGTGTCCTCGGCGGCGGCAGGCGTCGGGTTGGCAACACGGTGCAAGACGATCGGAAGCTGGATGCCCCATGCATAGGAGACCAGCGGATCGCCCTCGGCGTCCGGCGGCGCGGTCAGCGCAACGCCCTTGAGCGCGAAGGGCTTGTCACCGCCGGCATCGGCCAGCTTCTGCAGGTTGGACGGCAACGGCCAGAGGCTCGGTTCACCGGGCGCGCCGCCTGCGTTGGAGGCGGCAGCCGGCAGCGCCGGGCGCGCGCCGGCCTGCCAGTGCTGGGTGACCTGCATGTTGTAGTGCACCGGCGTGTCTTCGAAGTTCGAAAGCACCGCAGGCGCCTGCGCATTGAGAGTCACCGTGGTCGAGGGCAGCGCGGTCCCGAAGGTCGCCTGATCGACCGTCAGCGTGATGTCGGTGATGGCGTTGGTCGCCACCAGCAGGCCCGGCGACGGCGCGGCGTTCGCGAAGAGGCGCGGATTGCGCGGTGCGTGCACGGCAAGTCCGGCGCCGTCGAGCGCTCCGGCGACGGTCGCATCGGTGAAGCTCAGCCAGCTCACCGCCGCATGGCTCAGCGTCACGTCGATCGGCGTGGTCTGCGGATCGGTCCATGGGAATTGCTGACCGGTCAGGTCGGCGATTCCGTAGAGGGTACCGGTGAAGTCGCCCGCCAGCACCTGCGCCGGCGTCAGCCCGGTGAAGCTGGTGTCGTCGGGTGCCGGCGCGCGCAGTCCGTGCGCCAGGAAATTCGAGACCTGGGTGGCGATCGTGTTGAGCTGTGCCGTCGCCTTGAGGTCGGTGACGAACTGGTCGACCGGCAAGGCGGGCACGTCGCGGATGGTCAGATCGGTTCCACCTACGAAGATCGCATCGATCCCGGCGACGATGTCGACGAGATCGGCCATGCCGAGATCGTAAGCCGACGCCAACGATTGAAGCGACTGCCCGGATGGAATCTTCGCGGTGAACGGCGCGATGTGCAGCGCGGTCAGCGGTGTCAAAACGTCCTTGTCGGTGTTGGCCGTGATCAGCGCATTCAGCGCCAGGCCCGGAAAGACGGTGCCGGCCAGTGCCGCGAACGTGTCGGTCGAGGTGATCGTGTGGTCCATCGCCGGGATCGGCGTTGGCGCGGTGACCGGCGGATCGTTGGAATTGTCCATCGCCTGATAGCGGGCGAAGGTTGCCGCGATCGTTGCCAGGCTGTCGCCGGTGTGGATCGTGTAGGTCGCGCTGGCGGCGGTGGAATTCAGATAGGCGGTCGGCACGCCGATCGGGGGCGAGGAGGGGCCGATCTGCGACCAGTCGACGGACGGATTGAGCGTCGAGATCGCCTGCTCGTACCAGTCCAGATGTGGCGCGCCCTCAATCCCCTCATTGCGCACCTTGAAGAACGCGGTCAGGAAGTTCTGCGTATCGCCGGCGACCGGCGTGTAGGTGAAGGACGGGATCGACAGCGTCGTGCCCTGCCGCAGCAGGCCTTGCAGGTGCTGGCTGGCCGTGCCGACGGCAAGGCCGGTGAGCGGCGTCGATGCATCGACAAACGGGATCGCCGCCGCGATCTCGTCGAGCGACTGGCCGGACCGGACCTGGTAGGCGAGCGCCGGCATGGCGATCGACAGATCGGTCGCGAGCGGCGCGGCGGGATTGTCCTCGGCGATCGACAGGGCCGTAACGCCGACCGGCACGTCCACGTCGCGGCTGTCGCCGCGCGCCGCCAGCGGGTTGGCGGCGGCCAGATGGCGCGGATGGTGGCCGGTCTGCAGTGCCAGATCGAACAGCGTTTGCCCGCGCGCCAGCGTGTGCCGGGCGGTCAGGACCGGGAACTGGCCGGCCAGCGTGTCGAGGCTCGGCCCGCCGGTCGCCGGATAGGTGTAGGGGTAGTTCTGCAGAAGCGCGAGCGCGCCCTGTACGGCGGCCTGCGTCATCAGCAGGAAGTATTCGCCGAAGATCAGTTCCGCCAGGCTGGCCGTGCCGCCGGGTGCGGACGGTGTGTTGTTCACCTGCTGCGCCGTCGTCGTCGGCATGTTGGCCACGTCGCGTGTCGCATTGGTCAGCAATTGCTGGAAATAGGCGGCAAGGTTGGTGGCGTAGGCGGCGCTGACCGGGTTGTAGCCGGCATAGTCCCGGTTGGTGGTGTCAGACCCCTGGACGATCTGCGCGGAGATGGCCGGGCAAACGGGCACGAAGGTGCCGCTGGTGGTGTCGATCTGCGACGGCGGCGTGCCCTGCGGATAGGCGGCGATCTCGAAATGCAGGCTCTCATGCAGGAAGTTCGACAGATTGTCGTAACCGAACGTTGCCTGCTGGAACGCCGGGTCGGCCATTTCGTTCAACAGGTCTTCGAGCTGCAGGCGCGTCAGCCGGTCGGTCCCCGTCTTGCCGGCGCCGGCCGCCGCCGCCCAACGGAAGAACGCCTCGGCCATCGTGGCAAGCGGCGGATCGCCGGCGGCATTGACATGGTGCACATGGTCCGCCGTCGGGACCGCGCGTTCGGCATGGCCGTTCGCCTCGGGATCGACCGTGTTCTCGGCCATGAACCCCAGAACGAGCTGGGTCTGGTTGCCACTGCCGCTGCCGGTTGCGCCGTAAAGGCTCGCCGGATCGGCGACCGAGAACATCGGCAGGAACTGCAGTCGCGCGCTTTCCGGCGTGCCCGAACCGAAGACCGGGATCGGCGGCCAGCTTTGCGGGGTCTGGTCCAATCGGACCACGGCCGGATGCAGCGCGCGCATCTCGGCCATCCGAGTCACATGCAGGCTGCGATGGTCGGGGTGGGCTGTCAGGGACGGCAGGTGATGGCGGGCATGGCGCAACCGGGTCAGGCGCGTTTGCGGCCGCTGGCCGCGCTGCTGGCGCAAAAAGGGCTGAATTCCGCCGTCCGCCGGTCCGATCATGGCAAGGCGCGTCTCGGCGATCATCGCGCTCATATGGGCGTGCGGCACACGCTTTTCGCTGTTGCTGCCCTCGATCCACGGCGTCGCCGTCGCCGAACCGATGGTGAAGCTCTCCTCGATCGTCAGGCTGAAGCTGAAATGCACCCGAACGAACAGGATCTTGACGCTCGCCTTGGCGGTGACATCGACCTTCAGCTCGACTTCCGTCGGCTTGTGCGCCTCCAGAACCAGCGTCGCGCTGGCCCGCGCCACGATGCTGACCGACGCCTTGATGACGACGAAATCGACCGAGCCATAAAGCGTGCCGACGATCCCCGCCGTGCCCTGCACCCAGAAGTAGAAACCCGGCTCGACGGCCTTGTCATAGGGTTCGAACGGCGCAAACACGCCCTCGAATATGCCGTAGATCTCGACCTTGAGCCCGGCCTTCAGGGGCCCAGCCTGAAAGTCCTTGCCCAGACCGACCGACAGGCCGATGCCGGCCTCGATCACCGGGTCGAAATCGCCATTGGTGATCTGCGGGACCCGGTCGGAAGTGGCGCCGGTCAAATAGGCGAAATAGAGCCCGCCCTCGCCGATGAACGGAAACACCTCGACGGCGAACGAGACCGAAAAATCCTCATTGTGCGGAAAGCCCAGATCGACCCGGAAATTGCCGTTGGTGAAGATGTCGACATGGATCATGCCGAGCGTGACGCTCACCTCGCCGAACTCGAGATGGCGGAACATGTCGGGTATGCGCAAATCGACCGACAGTTCGCCGATATCGTCGCTGATCTTGCGGTAGAGGAGTTCGAAGCGCAGCCCGTTGAGCGCGCCGCCGCGCTCGCCGGAGACCGCGATCAAACCGCCATAGATGACCGGATCGAAGAACACCGCCGACAGGGAGAACGTGCTCAGAAGCGTGGCGTCGAGCCCGAACATCCAATTGCTGTTGCCGTCATAGCGCAGGCTCGCCGCCGCCGGATCGGTCAACGGATTGCCGCTGCCGGATACCGGCTTCATCGACGCCTTCAGCGCGGTGATGACCTTTTCGACGGTGTCGAGATCGGCGACCGGCACCGACAGCGCGATATGCTGGCCCATGCCGACGAACCGCAGATCGATCAGTTGCGGGCCTTTGCCGGGCACTTCGGGCGCGTCGTCGTTGAGCACGTCCCAGGCCAGTGGCTCGTCGTCGTCGCCGAAACTCTGGCCCAGGAACTCGCCTTCGAGTTCGACAAAGACGCGTCCCTCGCCATTCACGCTCTTGTAGATCAGGCCGATCTTGTCGAAGCGGGCAAACTTCAGATCGAGATCGAGCCGGTAGGCGACGGCCACGTCGGACGTCGTCAGGTTCACCTCCAGTTCGAGGTTCTTAAAATTGATCTGGTAGAGAATGTCCCACGGCGCGCCGAGGCGCCGGTTCTCGCCCGGCAGCGCCAGATTGATCAGATATTCGAGGATCTCGCCGAACGACAGATCGCCCAGCCGCACGGTCAGGATGGTCTGCTTGTCCGCGCTGCCGGCGACCGTCTTCTGCGTCACCGTCGCCTGGATGCCGCGCTCCTTGTACCAGATGCCGAAGCTGAGCGCCGAATTGTCGGGCGAGAACTCGTAACCAGCCGAGATCAGAAGGTTGAACAGGCTGAACGTGCCCTGCACGTCGCCGGAGATCACCCACTCGCCGGCGGCATTCTTGCCCGCCTCGACGACCGGTCGTCTCGCCGGAAGATGCAGACCGCCATGCACGCCCGGGCCGGCGAGCTGCCTCGGTTGGACGGCCTGACCGATGCCTTTGGTCCCTTTCAGAGAAAGGGTCGCCGTCAATTTGAAGGTCGGGCTGCCCTGACCGTCGAAGACCTTGAAGTCCCAGGCGAGCGACATGCCGCCCTTGAAGGTGAACTCGACGGGATTGTTGGACGTGTCGGTGGCCAGCGTCGCCTGCAGGAGGTCGATCTGGAGCTGCGGAACGCCGTAGCTGCCGCCGGGAATGTTGCCGTCCGGGTACATGAAGGCGGTCAGGAGATTGGTGACGCTCAGCGTGCTGCCGCTCATCAGCCCGCCGCTGAACCCCCAGCCGGTATCGTTGCCCGGCGAAGAACCGGAGAAGTACAGCATCGCCTCGTTTATATGGGTGAAGGCGGTCAGGTCGGCCTGCAGAAGCTGGCCGTCATAGTCGATGTCGAAACTGATGCCGTCAAAGCCCAGCGAGATCAGTGAACCGCCATTGGCGCTGCCAAGATCGATGCTCCAGTCGGTCAGGATGTCGGTGCCGAAGCCGAAGGTGCGATTGAGGATGTCGGCGGAGAATTCGAGCCGCGAAATGTCCATCTCGATGGGCGGCTCGTAGCGCTTGCCGGTCAGCTTCTCCATCACCGAAGCCATCAGCGCCGAGACCGAAACCGTCACGCCCGGCTGCAAATGGGTCGACAGGTTCAGCGTCGGGATCGACAGTTCGGCCAGCATCGGCACTTCTTCGACGATGTCGAAGGCGGTGTAGAGCGAGCCCTGCGCCGCCGGCACCAAGCCGTCGCCGAAGCTCAGCGTCATCAGGCTGCCGATCTCCGAGACCGTCAGAATGTCGTTGGGCAGCAGCGGCCAAGAGCCGACATCCATCGCCACGTTGAAGAAGATCGCGTCGACCGTGGGAAGGGCGGCGCTGTCGGGGAAATAGAGCGAAAAGCTCAACTGCTTGAGCACCAGCGATGTGGCCGCCGGCACGGTGTCGGGAACCAGGGTGCCAAGATCGATGCCGCCGGTCAGGCTGTCGAGCTCGTTCCAGGAGGCGAGCGGCACCGTCAGTTCGCCCACCGAAAGCGTATGGAACTCGCTGGCCGGCAGCAGCGTCAGCGACAGGTCGAGCGTCTGGCCGCCAAAGGCGAGCGTGGCGATCAGGTCCGCCCGCGAGAACGGCCGCTTGATCGTCGTTTCCGACGGGTTGGCGGGGTCGTAATAGGGCAGTTCCTCGTAGAAGCTTGCAAGCGAAGCGCCGAATTCGAGGTCAATGCCCGCAAGGGTGATCGGCGCGGCGCCGGCCGGCGCGAGCGCGATGACCGGCATGTCGCCTTCCGACAGGTCGATCGTTCCCGCCACCGTGCGGCTGTCCGGTGTCGGCAACAGCGTCGCCCCCACCGCAATCGGACCGGTCGCCGACAACTGACCCTTGAAGTTGGCGAAGGGTTCGGCGGTCCCGGGATAGTCGCTGATCGACACCGCTGCGCTGGTCAGCAGGAAGAACCCGTTCTCGAACGCGACACCGGCAAGGTCCGTGCCCTCGAGACCGTGCAGGCTGTTGCCGAGCGTCCAGGTGCCGCTCGTGTCCGTCAGGTCGGCGCGGATGTAGAGTTGAGGACTGCCGCTGGAATCGACCGAGAAACTGGCGGTCACCGACAGGACAGTCTGCTGGCCCGATCCCGACCAGGGAAACAGCGTCGCATTTCCCTGATAGCGGATGATGTTGGCGCTCGGCTGCGACGGAAAGCTCGTTATGCCGGTGAGCGTGAGCGTGTCGCTCGCCAGAACCTTGTTGAACAGGGTCGCAATGTCCGGCCAATCGAGGCCGGACGGGTTCGAGATCGACGCGACGGGGATCGTCAGCGTGCCGGCGCCCGTGTCCTGGAACTGCTGAAGATCGGCAAAGAGCTGTTGGATGTTCATGCCGCCCTCACGTCGGAATCGTCGCGACCAGCGGCAGGTGGTCGCTGATGAAGATGTGTGTGAATTCGGCGGCGCGCCTGGCGTCCGTCACCGCCCCCGCTCCGAACTGCGCGCGCGTGGTCGCCCAATTGGTGAACGTGCCGCCCCAGGCGCCTGTGATGACGGGAAGCCACTTCTTGTATTTTGGCCGGTGCCTGGGCTTGAACTCGACATGTTGCTCGGGTCCCGTCGCCGCCATCCGCTGCGGCCAATAGTTGAACGGATTGGCGACCTGGGCCTCCATATGGGCAAGATACGCATCGGTCTGCTGCAGCGGGTCGCTGTAGACCCGGTTCGCCGGCAGCCGCGCGCCGTCGACCAGGAGCTCGTCCAGCAGATCGATCCGCTGCGCGGTGATCCCCGAGCCGGTCGGGTAGAAGACCAGATCGATCTTGTGGCGCAGATAGTCAGCCGTGTTCGGCCCGGTGATCGGCTGGTCGTGCGCGACACCTTCGACGATCTGAACGGTGGTGCGCCGCGCGGCGTCGCCTGCGGTGTGAAGCGGCCTCTCGGAGCACTGGGCGCCACCGCGGTAGTTGCGGTTGCGATCTCGCGTGAAGTACTCGTACTCACCAGGCCAACTCGCCTGGGATTGCGACCAGTTGAAATCGCCACCGAAGACACATTTGGTCAATGCAACGAGTTGGTCGGCCTCCGGGATGTTGTGTGCGTCAATGCCGTTGACCGCATAGAGTTCGCGCGCCAGCCCGCTCATGAACGCGCCCCATGACGACCGGACCTGGTTGCTCGGCGCGTGATAGACCCCGACCGGGCACAGCGTGTCGTGCGCATCGGCGAGTTTGAGGACGACATAGGCGGGACGCCGCGCCTTCTCCCACTGGATCCCCATGGCGTCGTACTTCGAAGTCGCCGGATAGTTCAGCTTCGGCCATGCCGCCATGAGTTGGTAATCGTCGGTGCCATCGTCATAGTCGTAGGGGAGCGTATGGACGCGGCGAAAACCGCCGGTTGCGCTGAACTTCTCGCGGCCGCCGCCGATGCGATTGTTGCCGGTCGGCCGGCCGCGCTGACTGATGTTCAAGGGAGAGCGAACGTTGGAGGGCGTCGTGCCGTCCGCAATAGGATAAAGCCCCCTTATCATCCGGAAAGTGGCGCGGGCCGCCCGCCACACCACGGCATAGCCCTCGGTGCGTGCGCCGGTCCGGTAGATGATATCGGCGGCGGTTGTCGCCTCGTCGGTATCGCGGTGGGCGATGGCCGATCCGCACCAGCTCACCCGCCAGTCGCGCTGGCCGGCGGCATAGAGCGCATTGAGCTGCGTGCGCAGATCCTTGAGCGCCGTTTCCGGTGCTTGGTTCACCTCCTGAATCAAGAGAACGTCAATCGCATTGGCGTGCACGAACCGGGCGATGAACCGGTTGCGCAACGCATTGCCCACAGCAAGGCCCGCGCCATTGTACCGCCCCGATTCCTGGCCGTAATTCTGGATGTTCCACAGACAGACTTTGACGTTTGGCATCGCGCGGTCTCCTAGGTCGGGACCGTCGCGACCAACGGCAGATGGTCGCTGACAAAGATGTGCAGATATTCGGCGGCGCGCCGTGCATCGGTCACGTCGCCCGCGGCGAACTGGGTCTTGCTTTCGTCCCAATCGGTGAACGTGCCGCCCCAGGCGCCCGAGATGATCGGCACCCAGACCTGAACCCTCTTCTTCTTGCGTCTCTTGGTGACCTGGACCTGCGGCCCCGTCTCGGCATGAAGCCGTTCCGGCCGATCGTCGGGCGCATCGTCAATGCCGTCCTCGACCTCATCCATGTAATCGGCCACCGACTCCAACGGATCGGAATAGGTGCCGTCCGCCGCATCGTCGATCAGCTCGGTCAGGAGGTTGACGCGTTCCGCCCGCACTCCGGTTGCGGACGTATAAAAGATCAGGTCGATCTTCCATTTCAGGTAGGCGTTGGGGTCGGCGCTGTCGATCGGCGTGCGGTGATTGTCACCCAGAATCTGGATCGTCGTGCGCCGGGCATTGTCGCCTTCGGTCTCGCGCGGCGCAGCCCTGCGGCTGGCGCCGCCGTCATAGGACCTTGAGAACGGTGCGGTGAAGTACTGGTAATCGCCCGGCCAATCGTCCTGGTTCACCGACAGGTTGAAGTCGCCGCCGAAGACGCCCTTGCGGACGTAGACCAGATCGTCAGCCTCCGGCGCATCCGCGCCGTCGACCGTGTTGATCGCATAGATCTCGCGGGCGAGACCTGACATGTACGCGCCCCACGACGCGCGCGTCTGCTTGCTCGGTGCGTGATAGACGCACACCGGGCAGAGCAGCGTTTCGGCGTCGGCAAGCTTGAGCACCACATAGACCGGACGCCGAGCTTTCGCCCATTGGATGCCAAGCCGGTCGGCGCGCGCCGTCGGCGGGTAGCTGAGCCTGGGCCAGTTGTCCATCAAGTCGTAACCAGGCGGCGGATCGCGCGGCTGATACGGGTACTTCTGGTGGGTCATGAAGCCGCCGGTCGCACCGAATTCACCGTCCGTTTCCCCGGTCGGCCGGCCGCGCTGGCTCATGTTCAGCGGCGATGCCACCGCCGCGCCGCCCGGCCCGTTCGTGCCGGCGGCAATGTCGTAAAGACCGCGGATCATGGTGAAGCGCGCAGCCTGCGCATTGCGCCACAGAACGGCATAGCCCTCGGTGCGCGCACCGGTCCGGAATGCGACCTGCCGGGGCTGCTGGACCTCGTCCACATTGCCGCGGGCGATCGCCGATCCGCACCAGCTGAAGCACCAGTCCTGCGTCCCGCCCGCGTTCAGCGCGTTGAGCTGGCCCTGCAGGTCGGTGAGCGCGGCCGTTGCCGAACTGCTCACCTCCTGGATCAGCAGGACATCGATGGCGTTGGCGTGAACGAAACGCGCGACGAACGCATTGCGCATCGTGTTGGCACGATCGGTCACGTCGTAACCGTTGTACTTCTCCGAGTTCTGGCCGAAATTCTGGATGTTCCACAGACACACCTTGACGCTCGGCATCGCCTATTCCTTCTTGGCGTAAGCGGCATACCAGCCCAGCGCCCCCCGGTCGGTGGCGATATCCTGGGTGGCGGCATCGGGATTGCCGAAAAGGGCGATCGTGTTCTGGCCGGGCGGGAACTTCCAGCCCAGAAAGCGCAGATAGAAGTCGCGGAACCGCAGCACATAGGCCGGATCGGGCGGATCGGCCGTCGCGCCGTCCGCCGTCACATCAATCGCGTTGAACCCCAGATCGATCACCCCCTGGATCGGCATCAGCGACTTGACGCTCTCGACCCCCGGCAGCTTCAGGCCGACATTGACATCGGCGCCCGTCGCGGTCGGCGACCAGGCCACGAGTATGCCGGCACCGAGCGCCGGCGCCGACGACAGGGCGCCCAAAGTGCCCAGATCGACATTGAAGACCAGACCATACCAGGCGCCGCTGAACCCGGGCTGCGACAGCGGCGTTTCGAGCCCCAGATAGCCCAGATCCCTGGGCTTGCTGCCGGGCTGCCCCTCGATCAGCCCGCCGACCTGCAGCGGGAAGCGCTGGAAGAAGCTGGTCGGCCGCGCCTTGCTCGATGCGGGATCGAAGGAGATTTCATCGAGATTGAACCGGAACGTGCGCTGGTCGGGCGCACTGACCGGAAAATCCATGTCGACGGAAACGCCCGAAAAGGACAGATATCCGTCGGCCGCCCGAACGCCGTTCCGGTCGAGAACCGGCCCGAACGAGAAGGCGTCGAAACGCGGCAGATCGGCGAACCGCAGCTTGCCCTGCAGCAGAAAACGGGTGCGCGTCGTCGCGCTGGTCGCCGTGTCGGCGGTCGCGGTGACGAATTGCGCCTGGTCGAATTCGGTTTGCGTCAGAACCGAACTGTTGTCCGATCCGCCTTGCCCCACGCTGTCGGCGCCGAAGACGTTGGCGGCACCGGTGGCGAAGACATAGTGCCCGGACGTGCCCTGGCGCTGATAGCTGCCTTCGAGCAGGATGTTGTTGTAGTGCTCGCTTTCGTAGAGCGTCACAAGTTGGCTGAAGAGCCGGTTGACGAACAGTTCGATCCGCCCGGCAAAATTGGCGATCGCCGAGTTGATGAACAGCACCTGCAGCAACAGCACCTTGAAGTCGAAATCGCCCTCGATATGGGCGATGTCCTCGGGCTGGTCGTAGTCGATGAGCCCGAAGACGGCGCTGTCGCCCTGCGAAAGCGTGCGGTTGCCGGCATCGATATCGATCGGCGTTACAGAGATGCCGACATGGTGGGCGCGGAACTCCTCTGGCGAAATGCCGGCGGCCAGACCCGACAGTTCCGGAGGAACCGAACTGAACGGCACGTTGGCGTTCAGGAACAGAAAGCCCATCCATCCCGGATTGTTGACGATGCCGGTGACAAAGTTCGACAGCATGCTGGCGCCGCCATTGGTTTCAACGTCGGCGACGGCGTCGGAAATGATGCGATTGAGCAGCTCTTTCGTGTTCGCAAGTGACCCGTTCAGCTTGCCCACGTCCGGCCATGCCCATGCATCGGTGTTCTGCACGAAGTCGTAGAGACTGCCGGCGGCGAACTTGAAGATCATCACCGGCGGGTGGGTCTGCTGGTCGGCCCAAAGCGTCGGCGACAGTCGGAAGCGCCAGCCCTCCACGTCGAGCTGGCAATAGACCGAGTATTTCGTCACGGTCGGAATGTACTGCGCATTGCCGCCGGTCAGGATGCCCTGCAGCATGGCCGTGAACGCGCTCAGCGAGGTCTGCGGCGTGCGGCCCTGCTGCTGAAGCAGCGTGACCACATCGGCCGGCACGGCCTCCGCGCCGCTCAGCCGTGTCAGGTCGCCGAGCACATCCTCGGTGATCCAGTAGTTCAGATCGATGTTCTGCAGCAACAGGGCGCCGTCGCAGGCGACCATGAAGAGCTGGTTGCTCTGGAGTGCGCCGCGAAACGTATCGCTGGGCTGGTTGAACGCGAGCTGCGGCAACTGCCCGGCCACCGGCGCCTTGCTGAGAATCAGCGACGTCATCGTGCCCGACTGGAACTGCGCGAGAATGCCCTGCGGCGTCACCGCTTCGAAGTCTGTTTGCGCCAGCATTGCCTCGGGGTGCGCGGCCAATGGCGCCTGATGCGCCTGAACGCCGAGTGCCGCCCGGCGCAGCGGACTGAGAATTTGCGCTTCGAGCGCCTGGACGATCGCCAGATCGTCATCCTCGACGCCGGCATAGGGCACCAGCGGATAGGCATCGGGCTGGCTTGCGCCGACATCCTTGGTGACCAGTTCAAGAAACGTCAGATAGGGCAACAGCGCATCGGCGGGCGGTCCTCCCCCATCGGGCCGGATATGAAAGAACGCGCCGTCGCTGGGCTGCGCATAATACCAGGCCTCGCCGCCGGACGGCGGCGCAACGACCGCGTTTGCCGTGGTGGCGCGGTGCGACAGCGGCGTATCTTCCGGCACCACCGGCGCGCCAGTGGCTTCGTCCGTCTTCTGCGGCGGGAAATCGGGGGCGAAGGCGGGCTTGGCCGGATGAAACGAAACCGGCACCGAACCAGCGTCCGAAAAGCCGAAATATTCGATCCCGGAAATGCCGCCGGTCAGCCGCGCGGCAGGGCTCGCCGAAGCGCCGGGCGGCGTGCCGACATCCATGGTGAAGGCGCCGATCGGCGCCAGATAGAGCGGGTCGTCCGCATCGAGCGCGGTGCGTGAACCGGGCCGCCTGTGAAAGGCAAATCCGGCCGGAAGGCCCGTCGCCGTGTCGACGCCGTTGGGGGTCAGCGTGATGCCATAGCCAAGCTGCGATGTGTAGTGCGTGTCGTGGGCGGGGATCGAACTCCCGCGATAGGAAAGCTGGGTGCGCGCCGGGTCGAGAACCCCGGCCGGATCGCACAGGAACGAGATCGGGATCGCCGCACCGGTGCCCTTGAACAACGGATAGCGCAGCGAAACCAGATGAAAGCCGTTCGGGTCGCTCTGGTCCGGCACGCCGTAGCGAAACCCGACATCGAGCAGGTCGAGATCGGCAACGCCGCCATCGAGGCTGCCGTCGACGCGGAACGTTCCGGCTGTCGCTCCGTCGACCGACAGGACAACGGCGCCCTGCGAGACAGGAGCCAGGGGCCACGCCTTGGCATCGGTCACCAGTTGGAACGCGGGCGGCGCCGGGCTATCGAAGGAAAAACCATCGCCCCATTGGCCGATTGTCTGCCCGCCCGAAACCGTGAAACGGTAGGCGCCGAGAGCGAAGACGCTCGGCCGGTTGATCGTGCCGTCGGTCGCCCCGTCCGCCTGCGTGACGTAGAGCACCCGTTCGCCCCAGCCGCGGACGCCGGCATCGGACGTCTCCAGCCAGACGAAGCGGGCCCCGCCGCCGAGGCGCTCGGCCAGCGCGAGCACGGCATCGGCGAAGGCCGTCTCTTTGCTTGCGTCGGGCTTGATCGTGACCGTCACGTAGAACCCGCGATGGGTCAGCCATGTGTCGGCGAGCGACAGCGAAGCGGGCACCGACGCCGGATCGCCGAACAGCACCATGCCGAACGCACCCGCCGTCCCCCACGTGCCGCCATCGAGCCAGTAAAGCCGGGGTTCGTTGGCCGATTGTGTGAATTGGGCGTTGGTCACACGTCTCTCGCTCGTTGCTCGCCGCCCCGGTCGCCAGCATCGCCGGCCGCGGCAAAGCCGCGCCGGAGACCGACCCGGTTCAGGACTGCCTCAGCGACACTTGGTCTCCGCCGACGACCGGCATGTCCAATGGCCACATTGCCGGCACCACGCCGCCCAGGGCCGTGTCGGTCAGATCGACGGGATCAAGGGAAAGGCCCGGAGCGGCAACGGGATAGGCAAAAAGGTTTGCCGTCGCGCGGCTCATCGTCAGGGCGCTCCCGCCCTCACCGCCGGCGAACGCGGCGAGCCCCTGCGACGCAAGCGCCTGCCGCACCGTCGTGCCAAGCGGCGCCCACCGGTTTTCACCCTGCACCGCGAAGGCGACCAGCGGTGTGACGGCCGAACGGCCCCGGAAATAGGTCGCGAAATAGTCGGTGCCGGTCGGGAACGTGCCGGTCGATGCATACTGGTCGGTGATGGTCGACAGGGTCTTCCAGCTGGTCGTGCCGATCAGAGTGACGTTGCTGGTCAGCGAGGTCGAACCATTGCTGCCGGAACCGGTGAACTGCGCCGGATAGAAAAGCCGGTAATAGGCCTGTCGGTTCTGGTCGTCGAAAAAGTCGATCGCGCCGGCGGCGACAGGCCGGCCATTGTTCGCGTTGCCGCCACCCGGATAGACAAGGGACAGGAACGCATCGACCGAAAGGCTGCGCGCGGCACCCGTCGCCAGCGCGCCGCCGCCGCCTTGCGGGATCACATCGGCGAGATCGAACATCTCGGTTCCGAGTGCGAGGAAGCCGTTCTTCTCGCTGCTGCCGCCGACCACCGCCTGATAGAGCGCGTTCGACAGTTGCAGCCGTGTTCCCGGCGTCAGGTCGGCGACACGGATGCTGTCGTCGCGCCACAGGCCGTAGCGGTAGTAGAGCACTTCTTCGAAGGTCTGCGGCATGGCCTGCGCGATGATCTGGCGGATCAGGGCGATCGCCCACGGGAAGACGCCGGTATCCTCGACATCGTTGAGAAACGAGACATAGTCGGTGCGCAATGCGGCGCGCACACCGCTCGATCCCAACGTGGTCCAGACATCGTCGCTCAGCGTCAGCTTGTAGGGCAGCGTCGAGCCGCTGGGCGCCGGCTCGAGCTTGAAGGTCGGCGAAGCGCTCGACGGCACGGTCGGCGTGCCGGTGGTGAACGGCGAGGGCAGATAGAGCTCGATCGCATTGCCGTGCACGTCGGCCAGCGCCTGATAGGCGCCGCGCCGGAACACATAAGGCGGATCGCCCGCCGCTGGCACGCCGGCGCCATAGGCGTAACCGGCAAGCACCGGCGGCCTGGACGCTCCGGGCTCGCCGCTGACCGAAGCGGCGCCCGACGTCTTGCCGGACGCGGCACGCACGCTGACCGCGACACCGGCGCCGAAGGGATAGGAAATGCTCGTCCCCACATCGATTGTCGCCGTTGCGCTGTCGCCGCCGGCGACGAACGTATCGTCGATGGCCGGGCTGCCGCCGGCCACCGAGACGAGATAACCGCCGATGCCGGGACCGGGCTTGGGTTGCCAGCGGACATGCAGCTTCGTGCCTTCATAGGCCGCTTCGTCAAGCACCGGCACACCCGACGGCACGGACATGCGCGCGCTCGCCGGCGTCAAGCTCTTGGGACCGACGCCGGCCATCACCACGGCCACGTTGGCGCCATCGGGCACGCCGACGTCGATGGTGAAGGGTTGGGTGAACGCGGTCCCGGTCGCCGTGAACACCTCGCGTGCCAGAAGCCCGCCATCGGCCAGAACGTCGAGCCAGTAGATGTCCCCGCTCGTCTCGGTGCCAAGCGTGACGTTCACCGACAGCGTGCCGTCCTCGTAGTCACCGCCGGTGACCACGGCGGCCCCCTTGATCGGAACGCTCACCGCCGGCCCCGTGCAGAAGGCGTTGCGCGCTGCGATCGTCAGCGCCCCGGCTTCGAAGAACGCGTCCGGCGCCGGCCCGTCATAGGCGGACCCGGCAACGGTCAGGCTGGCGGCCGAGCCGGACGTCGGCGTTGCGGTGACGACAAAGCTGTCGGCCGCGAACGGGCCGCCCAACTCCCAGACCAGATCGGCGCGGCCTTCGCCAAGGCGCCCGGACAGAAGCTGCGGTGCCGTCAAAAGGAGATCCGCCCGCACCGAGACCGGGCCCATCGCGACGCCATCGGTGCTGACCATGCGCGCCTGCAGGCGGTAGGGCTGGGAAGTATCGCTCGGCACGGCAAAGCTGACGCCCGTCGTCGAGGCATTGGCGAGGACCGATGTCGCCGTGTCTCCCGTCAGCAGTTCGGCCTGGACGGTGGGCGAACCCGGGACGGTCCAGGCCGCTGTCACGGTCGATCCCGAAACGCTCACCGCGCCCATTTCGACGGCATCGGTCAGAATATTGACTGCGGTGGAGGCAGCGGTGTTGCGAAGCGGCGAGACGCCGACCAGCGCCACCGTGGCGCCGACTGCCGTCGCCGGATCGAGTGGAAAGGACAGGCTGGTTTCCGGACCGGCGGACAGGACGATCGGGCTGCCGCTGGAAGGGGTCACCGTCACCTGGTAGCCGGTCAAATAGGGCAGCACCGCCGCGGTCCACTGCAGATGCAGCACCGAGCCGTCATAGACAACCGACTTCAGAACCGGCGCGGCGATCGTTGGCAAGGTGATTGCTTCACCAGCCGAGACGACGCCGGTGATGATCCCCATCACGGGCGTGACAGTTGCCGTCCACGTCTTGGACAGATCCAGATCATACGGGATGGAGATCGGCATGGTCGGGCCGGCCGACACGGTGGCCGGCGTTCCGCCATTGTCGAGCGTGACGGTGTAGCCATCGACCGGACAGCCCGGATCGAAGTCGACATCGATCGTGATCGTCTTGCCGTCATAGGATGCCGACCTGATCTGCGCGGCGCCGAGCGGTACGGTCAGCCGTTGCGATTTCGGCCCCTGGCTGGTCTTGCCGCCCGTGGTGTTGATGATTGTTGCTTCGATTTCGTAGACGGTATTGCCCGCCGGCGTGATGTTGTCCCATGTGATGGCGGCAGGGCTGGCCGTCGCGGTTTTGGCGGTGCCGGCGACGCCGTTGGTGTAAAGCACCGCGCTCAGTTCCCGGTCGGTGGAAAGCGCGCCCGGAGTGACGAAGGTCGCCGCGATCGTGTTCTTTCCGCTCGCCAGCGTCACCGTCGCATCGACGATCTGCGGCGGTTGCGGCTCGATCGCCACCGCCGCGCCAGGGGGACCCACGAAAGCTCCGTAGATCACGCGCCCGGCGATCGCAGGCGAGGAGAGTGTGTCCAGCGCGCCGGTGACCAATTGCCCGCCCTTGTCGCCGGCTTCGGCTGCCGCAACGGTGTCGGTGCCCGACATCAGCAGGATCTCATAGCGCGGGGCGGCCACCACCTCGCCGGTCGGCAATGCGGGCAGGCTCCAGACGGCGCTCGCCTGTCCGCCGTCGAAACGGATCGCGGAGATGGCCGGCGATGCGGTCGGGACGATCTGCTGCGCGCTCACCGGGCCTGTCGTGAAGGGTGCGCTGAAGCCGCCAGCCGTCGCTCCGACGACAGGCTGGACGGCCGATATCCGGACCGAATAGGTCTGCTGCGGGTCAAGGCTCAGATTGGCGATGGTGGCTTCAGCATCACTGCCCAGGTAATAGTCGCCCGTCAGACTGCCGCTGGAATCGTCGATCAACTGCAGATAGATACCACCGATCTGCGCGCCGCTGGGGATCTCCCAGGTAAAATCGATGCTGGACGCCAACACGGAAAGCACGCGGACACGCGCTTGCTGCGTAACGACGGGTGCGGACGCGATGTTGGCGGTGTTCGACCAGTCCAGATCGGCCGGGTTTTGCCCGCTTCCCCCGAACTGGACCTGAATGATGTAGGACGGCCCGGCTGCAAGCGGCATCGCGTTGAGCACTCGCACGGTGTTGGCCGTCGACCCGGTGCCATAGCCAATGGGCAGGTTGTTCTCCAGAAGCCGGGCATAGGCGACGTAACCGCCCGTCACGCCCGTCGTGTTCAGATTGGCGGTCACCCCGGCCTGCGTGCTGGCCAGCGGGAGCGGCGCGAACGGATCCACATACTGAATGGAGGAGAAGGTGGTCGCCGGATCGATCGTTTCGCCGCTCATGTCTGCATCCCCGCGGCATGCACCGCCTGCTGTCTACGCCCGTGCACCAACCGGCGACGGACGCACGGGCCCAAACCCGCAAACGCTGCCGCCAAAGACCCTCCGCGCCGGGAACCGGTCACCGGCGGGCACGGCATGGTCAGAAGTTTCCGCCATACTTGACGTTGTCGTGCGCGATCATTTCCAGCGTGCTGGCGTAGTCGGTGTGATAGCGCTCAGGCAGGCGCGCCCGCATGTATTCGAGCGAACGCGTGTTGTTGCGGTGCAGCTGTGCCATGGCGTTGAAATCGCCGACCGCGATTCCGTTGGCGTAAAACGTGCCAACCTCAAGACTTCGACCAGCCTCCCGGTCCGTCTCGTCCACCAGCTTCAGGTTGCAGAAAATGCCGTCGTAGCGGGACTCCTCGCAGCTTGCCACGCTGTCGGTCCCGTCCCGTGTCAGCACCGCGTCACCCGGCTTCAGGTCACAGGCATGCGCAAGGCCGTCCGGCGTGACGACCGGGTGGCCGCCCGTCAAGATCACCGAGAGTCCGCTCTTCGTCATCAGTTCGAACACCAGGTCGACCGGATGCGGCGTGGCGCCGGCATTGTGGAGCGCCCGGGTGGTAGCCTCCACACCCAGCGACCCGCCATGCACGGTCCGGACGCGGGCCGTGTTGTCGACCTCTTCGAGCACCCGCTCGGCGCCGTCCGCCATCGTTACCGACGCCTCGGCGGCGATGCAATGCCACCAGAATTTGATGTTCGGGATCTGTATGCAGTTGACCGACGGCTGGTCGGGCCAATCATAGCTGCACACGTTGAACGTGAATGTCGGAGCCACCGGGTTGTTCACCGGAATGTTGAACTGGAAGTAGAAGCCCGACAGCGTATCGCGCGCTGGCCCGTAGGGCGGAAACTGCAATGATTCCATCTGGCTGGCGGCATCGAACGGATAGCTCCACGTCACCACGTTCGTGCTCGTGTCACCGGTGATCTGGGTCAGCAGGCCTTGGCTGCTTTGATGGTCGATCTTGTGCTGGGCGCTGACCGAGTAGAGTTGGGTCGTCACGCTCAGCCCTTGCGTGAACTGGTGGGTGTTCGGATCGACGTAATTGAGCGGCTGCTGGACGTTGACCGTCCCCGTGAACGGCACGAGCAGGATCGGTGTGTTCGACGTGTCCTGATTGTAGAAGTAATCAAGATCAAGGCCGGTCTGCGGACGGCCGAGACCGATCTCGATCTCGGTGTGTCCGCTCACCTTGATAACCGGATCGGTCACATCGGCGGCCACGGCCTGCGCGTTCAGCTCAATCGCCTGTGTGTTCGCGACCATGCCGAACCGAGGCGGCGTGCCCGGCGCGGCTTGCGAGTGGTAGAAGCCGACGCTCGTCATGTTCGCCGGCGCGGCCTTGGCGGTCGCCGAGCGTGTTGCCGCCGGCGCGTAGCCGCCACCGACGCGGTTGGCGTGGCCCATTGCCGCGATATCGCCCGTATCAGAATCGAGCGCCAGCGCAAGGCTCCCGCTCATCAGTGCACCGCGCTTGTCCACATGCCACGCCCGGCATGTCGCCCGGCCCTGCGCGTCCTGACCCGCATCGACGATCTGGAGTGCCTGCGTGTCGTCGTCCTTGCCGGCGCCCGATTTCGCCGCGGCGTCGAGATCGTCGAACAGGGCGGGATGCGATTGCCTGGTTTTTCCCGTCAGTTTCAGGAAGGACGCAATTGCCGCCGCGTCCTCCTTGTCCGCGGGATCAAGCGTTCGCGGCACATTGTCTTTGGTCTTGTCGATGGCAGCAGCAATCACGGCCCTGTCGGCCCCGGAGACTTCAAACATAAATCAACCCCTCCCGAAATCGATAAACGATCAGGTCAAAAAAATGCCAACACGACGCGATACTTGTTTGCCGACGGCTCAAATTTATTCTGTATTTCCTGTACGCTACATCTGAATAGACTTTATGACAATCGGATTCTGGAATTCTTCAATCCAGGATCAGGGCTCAAAGCCGGAAGATGACGGTTGCGGCGATGCAGATGGCGCTCATGAACCTGTGGGCGCAGCTGTCGCAGCGGGTTGCGACGGGTCGCCAGCCCTTCAGCCTTCCGAACAAGCGTTCGATGACGTTGTGCTGTTCCCGCGCATGCTGGCGACGTCCGACCTGATGGCGATGCTGCCGGGCGGCGTCATCTGAAAGCGGTTCGCTTCCATCGGCTTCAAGCTTTGCCCGATGCCGTTCGAGTTCGCTCACCGGCGGGTCGAGATGATCTGGAAAGCCAATCGCACCAACGAGCCGAGCCATCGCGGGCTGCGCGGCCGGATTGGTGCGGCCTGTGAGGCGTTGCCGGGGATCGAGGGCTGAGCGCGTCGTGGTTGCTGTCGGTGGACGATGCCGGTGCCCGGATCAACGACCGGAGAACTTACCAGAGCGAAACCAGTCCGCGTTCCGGGCTTGGAAACTCGACGCCGAGCGAATTTGCGGCCCGGCTGAACGAAACCCGAAAGGTCGCATGAGGCGCGGACCAGAAACGGGGTGAGTTCCATACTCCCCTTTCGGCAGAGCAAAAAACGGCAGAGTTTTAACGGGGCCGAGACAAGATCATGGATGGCAGTGGGACGAACCGGACAGGCGGTATGGGTGCCATGTCACGGTCGACGCTGCTGCAACGAAACCGGCGGCAGCCGGTCATCCGCATGGCTCCAGTGCATCGACGAAGGCGCGCGCGCGTCTGGCAATGTCGTCCACGGTGTAGCTCGGCTTGAACAGCGCCGATCCCAAACCGAACCCGTCGATACCAACCGATCGGAAGTCGGCCATCGATGTTGGCGTGATGCCGCCAACGGCGGCGAGAATTGCATCCCTCGGCAGGACAGCGCGCATGGCGGCGATGGCCGCGGGCGACACAAGATCGGCCGGGAAGAACTTCAGCACCGACGCGCCGGCATCGAGCGCGGCGAATGCCTCGGTCGGCGTGCAAACGCCCGGACACCACCAAAGGCCGCGCGCCAAAGCATGCGTGCCAACCGCCGGGTTCATGTTTGGCGCAACGATGATGCGCCCTCCCGCATCGGCGACCGCATCGACGTCGGCACATGTCAGCACGGTACCGGCGCCGATGATGGCCCGGCCGCCATGCCGGTCGGAGATCTGCCGGATCGATTCGAGCGGGTCGGGCGAATTCAGCGGAACCTCGATGATCCTGAATCCGGCTTCGACGAGCACGTCCGTGACCGGCACTGCCATCGAGGGCTCGAGGCCGCGCAAGATGGCGATGAGGGGGACGGCGTCAAGTGCCGATCTGAGCGTATTCACAGGAGCAGCCCGGCCGACCGGGCAATCAGGAAGTGGCCCATGGCGACGATGTCGTCGGGCGCGCGCCGGCTGTCGACACCGGCGATGCCCAGCGCGGTTTCGTAGCGGTCCGCAAGGTCGTTTCGCCCGATGATGGTGACCCGACCATCCTTGTTGCCACGGTCGGCGCCGGCGGAAATCTCCGCACCGATCAGCAGGCCGGACAGATAATCCGCCACCATGGTGGGCGCGATCTTGCCCATCAGAGGCAGCGTGCGGACATGGAAAAGGTCGTGCAGCAGGCTCGACCGCTCTTTCAGGCCGGCCGTCACGCCTTGCTTGAAACCCTCGGCGCTGAACGGCCCATCTTCGATCAGTGCTCCCAGGATTGTGTGTCCCCTCAACGCGCTGAAGATTTCGCCCGTCATGTAGGTGGCATAGTCCTCGATCCGCCCGTCAACCACGCGAATCCACTTGCTGTGCGTGCCCGGCATGACAAAGACGCCGTCGGACATGCCGAGCGCCGAGGCACCGATGATCTGGGTCTCCTCACCACGCATGACATCGGGGCCGGATTCATGCTCGGTGGTCACGCCGGTAATGAAGGAAAGCTCGACGCCGCAGGCTGTACGGTGCGGGACGAGCGCGCGGGCCAGGTCGTCGGCACCGAGCGGCACGGTTTCGTATGGCGTTTCGACCCAGCCGTTCCGGCTGGTGATCATTCCGGAAGCCAGAACCGGCAGCCTGGCCTTGGTCATCCATTGTCCGACAAGATTGGCAAACACACGTTCGAAGTCCCCGTCGGGGACATGCATGATGCCTTCCGGCGAGGATACGCTGTCGAGCACTTCTCCGCCCGCGCCGATCAGAAATGCGCGGAGCGAGGAGGTTCCCCAGTCGATCCCGATGAGCACGGGCTCAGATACGGCCGAATTCATTCAGCAAGTCCTCGACCGTCTTGCCCTTAGCAACCCATTTGCGGGTCTCTTCTTCGCGGTCGGCCTGCTCCTGGGCGAGCGCGACGACTTCCTCGGCCTTTTCCAGCGGGACCACCGTGACGCCCATCAAATCGGCGACGACGAAATCGCCGGGGTTCACAACGACGCCGCCGCACTGGATCGTGACATTGATCGACAGTTCTTCCTTGCGGCCGGAAAACATGGTGTGAGTGCCGCGCGGAGTGATCGCGCGCGTCCAGATCGGCCAGCCAATGTCTTCCAGCTCGTCCGTGTCGCGACCGGCGCCGTCCACGATCATGCCGCGGATGCCGCGGTTCTGCGCCAAGCCGCCCATCAGGCCGCCACAGACCGATGTGTTCGGATCGCCGCCGGCGTCGACGACGATCACGTCACCCGGCTGGCCCATCTCAAGCGCCTTGAGCGGATCGACAAGGTCTCCCTTTGACAGTTGGACGGTCACGGCCTGACCGGTGACCTTGGCACGGAAGGCGGGCTTGATGCCGCTGTCCATCACGCCGGTGCGGTACTGCACGTCGGCGAAGACCGCGGTAGCGGAATAGCAGGTCAGGACCTTGTCGAACTTCGCCAGAAGGTCGGGCTTGCGCTCGAACTCGTTGAACACCTTAAGCATCATTGTCTCCGTTATTGGGCGTGAGCGACCAATGCCTCGGCATTGACCGGATAGTCGGGCCGTTGTCCCGTCAGAACCTTTGCCACCTGCGTTGCCGCGGTGACGCGGGCGGCCCGGATGGATTCCTCGGAATAGTAGGCAACGTGCGGTGTGATCAGCACGTTGGGCAGCGTGAAGAGGGGATTGTCGGCGGGCGACCATCGCGCGCGCTTGGCGGGCTCTTCCTCTGGATCATCCAGGCCCGCCGCTGCCAGTCTGCCATCGGTGAGCGCGCGAAACAGAGCCTTGTTGTCGACGGTCGGTCCGCGACCCGTATTCACAAGGATGGAGCCCTCTTTCATGGTCGCGAACTCCGGATCGGAAAGGAAATGGCGCGTGTCCGGGGTCATCGGCGCCTGCATCAGCACATAGTCCGACCGCGCAAGCAGTTCGGATTTCGACACCAGTTCGACTCCGTGCTGCGCGGCCACTGCGGCCGGCAAGAATGGATCATAGGCAATGATCTCGACACCAAATGCCCTGGCGCGGGTCGCGATCGCCTGTCCGATCTTGCCAAAGGACACGACGCCCATGGTCCGGCCCCGCAGGCGGTAGACCGGCTGACCGCTTTGCCAGCGCCAGACACCGGCATGCGTCGCACGATCATAGTCGGGCAGCTTGCGTGCCAGTGCCAGCCACAAGGAAATGGCGTGGTCGGCGACTTCCTCGGTGCAATAGTTCTGCACGTTGGTGACGAGAATCCCCCTTTCGGATGCCGCCTCGACATCGACAATGTCAACGCCGACGCCGTAGCGGGCGATGACCTCGCACTTGCGCATCCTGGAAATGGTGTCCCGGCCGATGCGCGCATACTGGTTCATCATCGCGGCGCAGTGCGGAGCCGCATCAAAAAGGTCGTCTTCGTGCTTTGCCTGCAGCGCAATCACCTCCGCGCCCACTGCTTCCAGGATCTCGCGCTCCACACTGACATCACCGTAGTCGTAGTCCGTGATCACGACCTTCGGGCGGTCGGTTCGGGGTCGAAAGGCGTCATGCCTAGACATAGGCGCCCGCCGAATAGGTCAGCTCGTAGGAATGGCTGTAGAGTTCGAAAATGTTGCCGAACGGATCTTCCATGTAGACCATGCGGTAGGGCTTCTCGCCCGGATAGTACTTGCGCACCTGCTGCATGCGCTGCCGGCCGCCAAGCTTCTCGATGAGCTTGACCCGCCCTTCGACATCCTCGTCCTGGATGCAGAAGTGGAACAGGCCGCGCCGCCAATACTCGAAGGGACGCTCTTCCTCGATCGTGTTGGGGAACTCGAACAGTTCGATCCCGACGCCATCGCCCAGCGACAGATGGGCGATGCGGAACGAACCCCAGCCTTCGCCGAACACATCGTCGCACATCTGGCCGATGGCGCTGTCGTCGTGCTGGATCTCGGTCGGGCCCATGATGACGTACATGCCGAAAGCCTTCGAATAGAACTCCACCGCCTTTTCGAGGTCGGGAACGGTGATGCCGATGTGCGAGAATGTGAGCGCGGCCATGGGGGACTCCTTTTTTCGTGTGTCAGAGAATGCTGCGGACGATGCCGCCCTCTATCCGGTGGGCTGCACCGTTCGAGGCTGTGCTGGCGGAAATCGTGACAATCATGCGCGCCACTTCATCCGGCTGGACGAAGCGCTGGATGAGCGATGTCGGCTCGTCCGATGTGAAATAGTTGTCGACGATGGTTTCGAGCGGCTCGCCCTTCTGCGCGGCAAGCCCGTCGAAATAGGCGGCAACCCCTTCGGTCCATGTCGGACCGGGCAGGATCGAGTTGACGCGGACGCCGGTGCCCTTGGTCAGTTCCGCCATGCCGCGGGTCAGCCCGAGCATGGCTGTCTTGGTCACCGAATAGTGGACCATCTGCGGCAGCGGCTTGACACCGGCTTCGCTGGCCATGTTGACGATCGAACCGGTGCCGCGTTTCAGCATGGCGGGCAGGAACACCCGGCTCATGCGCACCGCCGACATGACGTTGATGTCGAAGTACCGCATCCAGTCGTCGTCGGTCAGATCCTCGAACGGCTTGACCGAGAAGATGCCGACATTGTTGACGAGGATGTCGAGCTCACCGAGTTCCTGCGCGAAGGCGCAAAGCGCATCGGCATCATCGCTGTTGGTCAGATCGCCCGACTTGCCGCTCACGTCTCCGCTCGCGGACAGATCCTGCACGCAAGCCGAAACTTCTTCATCGGTCAGCCCGTGCACGATCACCCGGGCGCCCTCCTGCAGATAGGTGGCGGCCGTGGCCTTGCCGATACCCGACCCGGAGCCGGTGACGAGGACGAGCTTTCCTTTCAGACCGAGATCCATGTCAGGCGGCCTTCTTCTCGCTGGCTGTCTGTGCCTTTGGCGTGCGTCTGAAGATGCGCGCCATCAGCGCCGAGATCTCGGCGCGCCACATGTCGATGCCGACTGCGAGCAGGATGATCACGCCAAGAACGATGTTCTGGACCGAGGACGGCGCCGCGTTCAGGTTGAGGCCGTTCTGGACAATGACGATCGTCATGGCGCCCATCAGGGTCGCAAGGATGTTGCCCCGGCCGCCCGCAAGGCTGGCACCGCCCACGACCGCGGCCGCGATGGCCTGCAGTTCCAGCGTCTGGCCGTAGTTGGGCGATCCGGAGTTGAGGCGCGCGGCCATAAGGACGGCGCCCACAGCCGTCATGAAACCCGCAATGACGAAGGTTGTCGCCTGGACCTTCCTGACGTTGATGCCGGTCAGGACGGCTGCGGCGGGGTTGCCGCCGACGGCGTAGATCTCACGCCCGAGCTTGGTGAAATTCATCGTGAAGGCGGCAAGGCCGTAGAAGAAGACGAGGTAGAAAAAGGGCAGCGGAATGCCGATCAGCTTGCCGTAGAAGATCGGCTCAAGCGCGGGGTCGAGCGAGAAGATGGGCGAGCCGTTGTTGAACGTCAGCGCCAGCCCCCGGAAGGCGATAAGCGCGGCGAGCGTAGTGATGAACGACGGTATTCGCCCATAGGCGGTGATCAAACCGAGCAGCAGGCCGAGCGATGCGCCGATGATCAGGATCAGCGGAATCGCCAACGCAAGCGGCAAATCCATGAATTTGAGCATCTGCGCAAGGATCATCGTCAGCAGTGCCACCATCGACCCCGAACTCAGGTCGATGCCCGCCGCAAAGATCACGATGGTCGAGCCGATGGCGATCAATGCCACGATGCTGACCTGCAGGGACAGGTTGGACAGATTGCCCGGGTTCAGGAAGCGATCGGTTGTCAGGGCGACAATCAGGGCCACGATCACCATCGCGGCGAACGGGCCGATCAGTTGCGTATCGAATACCCGCCTCATGCGAGAGCCTCCTCCGGATGACGATGATTATGGTCGATGGGATCGGCGGACGCCCGGACGAGGTCGTCGTGGGACAGTTCCGCCGCATTCACGGTGCGCTTGATCGCGCCGTGCTGGACGATTGCGATGCGATCGCTCATGGCCAAAAGCTCATCGTGATCCGAACTGATCAGAATGATCGACTTGCCGGCGCGTGTGAGCTTGTTGATCAGCTTGTAGACCGCGATCTTCGCGCCGATGTCGATGCCCTGCGTGGGCTCGTCGAGGATCAGCACCTGTGCGTCGGAGAACAGCCAGCGCGCGATAACGATCTTTTGCTGGTTTCCGCCCGACAGGAAGTTGACGGTTTTTTCTTCCGCCTGGGACGAGATCTCCAAATCGCGAATGAGGTCACGGGTCCCCTTTTCCTCGGCTTTCAGATCGAGCACACCGAAACGGGCCAAGCCGCCGAGCGAGGCGGCGGTGATGTTGCCGCTGGCCCGGAAATTGAAGAAGAGCCCGTCGAACTTGCGGTTCTCCGGCACGAGCGCCAGGCCGGCCCGAATGGCATCGGTCTCCGCCCGGAACTTCACCTTGCGACCGTTCAGCCGGACTTCACCGGCGGTCAAATCGTCAGTGCCGAAGAGCGCGCGCGCAATTTCGGTCCGCCCGCTGCCGAGAACGCCGCCAAGGCCCAGCACCTCGCCGCGATGAAGGGTGAACGATACGTCGGTGACGCCTGCGTTCGTCGCTAGCCCGCGGGCTTCGAAAACGACTTCCTGCGTGGCGTTACGCTCTTTCGGGTAGTGCTCTGCGATGTCTTCGCCGACCATCGCGCTGACGATCTCGGAGACATTGATCTTGGTTTCGCCGCTGGCGCGCACGACGCGGCCGTTGCGCAGGATCGTCACCTCATCGACGATCCGCTCCACCTCGTCGAGACGGTGGGAGACATAAAGGATCGCAACGCCACGATCGCGCATCTTGCGCAGAAGTCCGTGCAGGCGCTCGATCTCGTCTTCGCCGAGCGCCGCGGTCGGCTCGTCGAGGATGATCATCCGCGCATCCATCGCGACCGCCTTCGCGATCTCGACAAGCTGCTGCTCGCCGACCGACAAGCTGCCCGTGATCGCCTCGGTCGGAATATCGACTTCCAGTTCGGCCAGAACCGCAGCGGAGTCGGCGTGAACCTTCTTCCAGTCGATGACGCCGAAACGGGATCGCGGCATGTTGCCCAAAAAGATGTTCTCACCGACCGAAAGGGTCGGGACGATCGAGAATTCCTGGAAGACGGTTGCAATGCCAAGTTGGCGCGCGGCTTGGGGATCGGACATGACAACCGGCTGGCCGTTGAACAGAATCTGGCCGCTGTCGGGCTGCTGCACGCCCGACAACGTCTTGATCAGCGTGGACTTGCCGCAGCCATTCTCGCCCAGAAGGCCGTGAATGGAACCGGCGAGCAGCTTGATGCAGACACGGTCATTGGCCAGGACGCCCGGATAGGCCTTGCTGACGTCGACAAATTCCCAAAGCGGGATCGGTGCGGCCATCGCCTTGTTCTCACCAGAAGGGCCGTAGGGCGGCGTTTCGCCCCCCGGCGGCATGCGCACACGCCACCGGGGAACAGGGAGGTTCTCAGTACTCTTTGGACGGCTGCGGGAAGAGCTTCTCGGGCTCCTGCAGGACCGCCAGTGCACCTTCACTGTCCTCGATCGTCGTCGGCGTTTCGATCCAGCCGCCGGGATAAGTCCCTTCAAGGGCGTCGAGCGTGGCATGCATCGCCGCCTTGCCCATCAGGAAGGGAGAGGTGTTCACCGTCGCCGTCACGTTGCCGGCAGCGATCTCCTCGAGACCGGACGTATCGCCGTCATTGCCGAGCAGCACGATGTCCGACCGGCCGAGTGCCTTGGCCGCGTATGACGCGCCAATGATCATGTAGTCGTTGGCCGCGAAGATCATGTCGAGATCGGGATGCGCCTGCAGGATGTCCATGCCGGCGGTGTTGCCGCCCTCGACGTTCCACTTGCCATCGATCGAGACGACGACCTCGAAGTTCTCATTGCCTTCAATGCCGTCGAGGAAGCCACCGACGCGCTCGGTCGAGTGGTAGCCCGGCTGCCCCTCGATGATGCCGACCTTCAGCGGCTCGCTGCCATAGTTCTCGATCGCCCAGTCGGCGATCTTGTGCGTGCCATTGCGCTGCGAGTAGCCCACAACGCCATGGATCGGGGTCGGAAAGTTCGGGATGTCAGAGTTGATCATCACGACGGCCATGCCTTTGTCGACCGCCTGCTTGAGAAGCGGTGCGGCGGCAAACTCGTCGTGCGTGCCGAAGATGATCGCGTCGACGTCCTGAGTAAGAACGTCCTGGATCATGCCCATCTGGCCGTTGATGTCCGCGCCGCTCTGCGGAGCCAGCATGAACACCTCTGCGCCTTCCTCTTCCGCGACGGCCTTGATGCCTTCGCCGATGGCGATGTAGTAGTTGAACTCCGTCGCCGGCGGCATGTAGGCGATCCGGAACGGCTCGTTCTTTGGAGCAATCGCGTCGATCGGCGCCTGGGCGCCCTCGGCCAGCGGTACGGGCGCCGGGTAGTCTTGGGCGAGCGCGACCGTTGCGAGAGCGGCAAGGCTCACGGCAAGGGTCGCCTTTGTTGCGGATTTCAGCATGTCAGTCTCCTCCTGAGGTGGGTTGGCTTATCCGTTGAAGGGAGCGTCAATCACTCCACGTACGCCGGGTTTGACGGCAAAAAGCCCGCCGGATTCCGGTTCTTTTCTGAGAGCTTCCTCGCCGCTCATGAGTCGCGACGTGGTTATGAAGAGCGTATCGAGGTCCGGACCGCCGAAAGCGCAGCAGGTCGGCTTCCAGACGGGCACGTCGATCACGCGGTCGATGCTGCCGTCGGGCGCCATGCGGACGACGCGGCGGCCTTCCCATTCCGCGTTCCAGACGCCGCCCTCGGCATCGACGCACGAGCCGTCCGGCAAGCCGGGCTCGGCGGCAAACGAACAATGGAGCCGCCGATTGGAGACCGTGCCTGTCGCCTGGTCATAGTCGAACGCAACGATCTCACGGTCGGGCGTGTCGGCGAAGTACATCACCGACCCGTCCGGCGAGAAGCACGTCGAATTGGCGCACGACACACCGTCGAACAGTGTGCGCACCTTAAGGTCGGTATCGATCGAAAGAACCGAGGAATTGGCCGCGCCGGACCCTTCATTCATACCACCGACGATCAGCCGTCCGACCCGGTCGGTCCGACCGTCGTTCAGGCGCGTTTCGGGATTGCCACGTTCGAAATGCGTGATCAGCGTTTCCTCGCCTGTCGCCAGATCGACGAGCGACACCCGATCGGCAAACGCCACGATCAGTCCGCCCCGGGCGCGCGGCGCAAAACAGCACACGCGTTCGGCCATTTCATGCCGTGCGGTGTCGCCGGAAGAGGGCTCGTAGGACCAAAGCGCGCGACCTTCGATGTCCGTCCACCAAACCATGCCGTCTGACGGGCTCCAGAAGACCCCCTCCCCGTGCTGGTTCCTGCAGTCGACGACCAATTGCGCTTGCATGGACGACCTTCCTCCCAGAGATCGTACTGATATCTAATATACCAGCTTGTATTATCTGGTGTATCAGATATTTTGCAGACCGCAACACTTTTTTTGAGAGACCGCCGATGGCCCTCGCGAGACCCAAGTCCCTGCGCGAACTCGCCCTTGAGTATCTTCGCAACCGAATCATCGACGGCACGCTGAAGATGGGGCAGACCTTGTCGGAGCGCGGCATCTCCGAAGAGCTAAGCGTTTCCAAGTCTCCCGTGCGGGAAGCGTTGGCGCAACTCCGTGATGAAGGACTGGTCAGCATCGAGCCGCAAAAGGGGGCCCGCGTCTTCACCCTGAGCGAAGCGGAAGTGACCCAGATTTGCGATTTCCGCCAGGCGATCGAGACGGCCGCCTTCGAACTTGCGCTCGCCCGCGATCCCGACGGGCTGGCCGGGGAAATGACCAAGGTCGTCGACGCGATGGAAGATGAGCGTGCCAAGGGCAATGAGAAAGCCTATCTCAAACTCGATACCACCTTTCACCAGATCATCTTCGAGCACGCGGGCAACGACTATCTGACCGCGAGCTACACGCGGTATGTCGGCAAGATCGCGGCCTTGCGTACCCATCTCGCCAAACTGCCGCAGCACACCGAGTTGTCGTTCCAGGAGCACCGCAAGATCGCGGCCGCGGTCCGAACCGGCAATATGGATGTGATCCGGAAGCTCCTTGCCGAGCACATCGACCGAACCCGTCAGGCCTACAAGAGCGCCACGATCGTCCTCGAAGGCACGGCTGTCGCCTGACCGCTCCCTGCTGGCTGAATTGAACGGGCGTTGCCATTGTGAGGCGCCTGCAACCCTTCTGGCGGAACCACGGACGGAATCCCTGACTCCGCGATGCCTCCTGACTGATTGACATCTGAGATATCAGATGTCATATTTCAGTTGGGAGGAAGCATCTTGTCGTCAAGTGTCGGGCAGGCCGCGCAGGCGGTCCAACCTCTGATCCGCTTGGATTCGGTTCGCAAGAGCTTCGGTTCAAACACCGTGCTCGACGGCATCGATTTCGCGTTGCGCCCCGGTGAGATTCACGCACTTTGCGGCGAAAACGGCGCCGGCAAATCCACATGTCTCGGTCTCTTCTACGGTCTGCATCAGCCCAATGCGGGTAAGATCTACCGGGATGGCGAGGAGATGCGGATCGAGAGCCCATCGCACGCCCAGGCGCTCGGGATCGGATGCGTCTTCCAGGAACTCAGTCTTGCCGGCGCACTGTCAGTTGCCGAGAACATCTATGCAGGGCGCGCGCCTTCGCGGATGGGCATCGTCGACTGGCGAGAGCTCCGCCGGCGCGCTGAAACCCTGTTGTCCGAATTCGGCCTCGACATCGACGTGTCGCGGCCCGTCGACAGCCTCCCCATCAGTTCGCGCCAGATCATCGAGATCGCCAAGGCGCTTTCGCTGAATTCCCGAATTCTGCTGCTCGACGAGCCGACGTCGGCGCTCGCGCCGGACGAAGTGGACGCGCTGTTCCACGTCCTACGCGGTCTCACCCAAAAGGGGATCGGCATCGTCTACGTCAGCCATCACATGTCGGAGATCTTCCGCATTGCCGATCGGGTGACCGTGCTGCGCGACGGTCGCCGCATCAGCACCCGGCCCGCCTCCGAAACCTCGCAGGAGCAGGTCGTCGCGGAAATGATCGGCAGCGCTCATCCCGGCGATGTCCAACGCTCCGGAACCGCGTCGCACCGCGAGGTGCTGCGGCTGGAGGCGCTTTCCCAATCCGACCATTTCGAGGACATCTCGTTTTCGGTGAAGGCCGGCGAGATCGTCGGGCTTGCCGGCCTGATGGGTGCCCGGCGCAGCGAGATCGTCCGTTCGATCGTCGGGCTCATGCACGGCGCGACGGGGCAGGTGCTGCTCAAGGGGCAGCCTGTCCGGTTTCCTTCTCTCCGCGACGCGATGGACGCCGGCGTCGGCTTCGTGCCCGAGGAACGCAAGACCGAGGGCCTGTTTCTCGATCAATCGCTGAGCGACAATCTTGTCGCGGCCAGCCTTTCCGACCATGCCTCATTCGGGATCATGCGCCCCGAATCCATTCGCAAGGCCAGCCGCTCGGCCATCGACGCGTTCAGCGTCAAGACGCGCGGCGTCGGCGAACGCATCGGCGCGCTTTCCGGCGGCAACCAGCAAAAGGTGATGCTGGCCAAGTGGCTCAAGCGCGCACCCGACCTGCTTGTCGTCGAGGAGCCGACCAAGGGCGTCGACGTTGGGGCAAAGTTCCAGATCCATACCGAACTGATGCGCTGTGCCGCCAACGGCATGGCGATCGTCATCGTCTCGTCGGATTTTCCCGAGCTCGTCTCGCTGTCCAACCGGATCCTGGTGATCCACGAGGGCCGGCTCATGGGCGATGTCGCCGCTCATGATGCCACCGAAGACGCGCTCCTTCAGATGGCCGCCGGTCAACGCGCATCCATCGCGACGCCCGATCCCGTACACACAGGAGCCGCCTCGTGACCATCACTCTTCAGGCCGATGAACCTGAGCGCAAGCCGCTCTTCCGCCGGGTCCTGCAGGCGTTCATCGACGTCCGCGAACTGACGCTCATCGTCCTGATCGCCGCGATCATCATCGTCATGGCGAATGTGAGCCCGTACTTCTTGAGTTTCTCGAACTTCCGGGCCGTTGCCGTGGGCATGGCTCCCACGGCGGTCATCGTAATCGGCATGGCGATCCTCCTGGCCTCGGGCGGCTTCGACCTGTCCGTCGGATCGGTCATGGCGCTGTCGTCGACGGTTGTCGCCATGCTTCTTCTGGCCGGCCTGCCGATTCCGGTCGCCGTGATCTGCGGCCTTCTTCTCGGCGCCATCGTGGGAGTGGTCAACGGCCTGCTTGTGACCGGGCTTGGAATCAACCCGCTGATCGCGACGCTCGGTACCATGTCGATCGCGCGCGGCATCGCGCTGGTCCTGACGGAGGGCTTTTCCGTCTCGAGCCTGCCCGCAGCCTTCGGCTGGATCGGCAAGGCCGATCTTGGCGGCTTTCCCGTCATCGTCATCGTGACGATCCTGCTCGTGGTCGTTTTCGACCTCGCCGTCCGGCACACGCGCTTCTTCCGCCAGGTCTATTTCATCGGCGCCAACGAGAAAGCCGCAATGCTCTCGGGCATCAACGTCAACCGCGTGCGGATCATCGCCTATGCGCTGACCGGCGTCCTGGCGGCGTTTGCCGGTGTGCTGCTCGCCTCGCGCCTGATGAGCGGCACGCCCACGGCCGGCAACGGCCTGGAGCTTCAGGTGCTGGCCGCGGCCGTCATCGGCGGCGCGTCGCTCCGCGGCGGGGAAGGAACGATCCTCGGGGCGTTCCTTGGCGTCGTGTTCGTCGCACTGATCAACAACACCATGACCATGCTGGCCGTGTCGATCTACTGGCAGATGATCGTCATCGGCACCGTCCTCGTCTGCGCCGTTGCGCTCGACATGCTGATCCGAAGCAAGCGGGCCTGATGCCCGCTTCAATTCCGGCAACCGCAATCCACGACCACTGATCCAACAGGGAGACCACGATGACTGATCTGAAATTAAACCGCCGCAACCTGCTCACTGCCGGCGCGGCCGCCGGGCTGGCATCTGCCTTCGGCCTGCCAATGCTGTCGAAGCAGGCGTTCGCCCAGGGCGCCGGGATGGAATACGTTTTCCTGTCTGTCGTGACGCAGGTGCCTTTCTGGGTCGACCACCGCGCCGCGCTCGAGGATGCAGCCGATGCCCTGGGTGTGAAGACCAGTTTTACCGGCCCGCTTGATTTCGACACCGCCGCGCAGGCGCGCCAGCTCGACGAGTTGATTGCGCGCCGGCCTGCCGGCCTGCTGATCTTTCCGGGCGATGCGGCGGCGATGGCGCCCGGTATCGACCGGGCGGTCGAAGCGGGCATTCCCGTCGCCTGCTGCACCGGTGACGTGCCACAGAGCAAGCGATCCGTCTTTCTGGGGATCAACGGGTTCAACGCCGGCAAGATCGGCGGCGAAATGCTCGCCCAAGCGATAGGCGGCGAAGGCAAGGTGATCCTCGGTACGTTCCCGGCCCCGTCCGTGCTGGAGCGTGTGGAAGGCTACAAGGCCATCTTCGCCGAAAAATACCCCGGCATCGAGGTCGTCGACGTTGTCAACGACAAGGCCGATCCGTCCTATGCGCCGACGGCCTACCTTCAGGCCATCCAGGCCAATCCCGACATTGTCGGCATTGGCGGCACCGACGGCGACAGCGGCAAGGGTGCCGCGATCGCGGTAAATGAAGCCGGCCGGGCCGGGGACATCAAGATCGTCGCCATGGACCGCAACGACGACATGCTGCCCTATATCGAGGACGGCACGATTCACGGAGCCGTGGCTCAGAAATCCTACATCGAGGCCTTCCTTGCGGTGCACATGCTGCATTGGCAGAACACGGACGGCATCAAGGTCGTTCCGGACTGGAAGGCCGCCGGGATCAACCCGCTCCCGGAGAGCGTCGACACCGGCGTGATGCCGATCACGGCGGACAACGTCGCCCAGTTCAAACACGCCTGACGACAAGAACCGGCGCAACCATCGTTGCGCCGGTTCTGATACGTTCCTTTCATGTCCGGGATCTGGACCGTCCTGTCGCTCGAAAAAGGCGACCTCGAACTCAAGCTTCTGCCGGGCATCGGCGGACGGCTCTGGGACATTGTCTTTCGTGGCCGATCGCTTCTGTTTCAGAACCCGGACCTCATTGGCCGTGCCGTCGATCTGAACGCGCTCGGAGAGCTGCCGACGCGCTCACCGCAGTTCGGCTTTCCGCTTTGGGGCGGCGAGAAAACCTGGATCGCACCGGATTCGGCCTGGATCGGCGGCGCGCCCTTCCCGATGCTCGATTCCGGACCCTATGGCGTTGAATCACAGACATGCGACCGGATCGCGATGGCCAGTGAGACCTGCCCGCTGACATCGCTTTCCGTCCAGCGGCGCATCACGCTTGCGTCGGAAACCGAATGGTCGATCGAGCATCAGATCACGAACAAGGGCGCAGCGGCCCGCCATGTGGGCATCTGGTCCGTGATGATGATCGACCATCGCGCATCGATCGGCGTGGCGACCTCCGCGCCAACGATCGAGCCCGTCTTCGGGAACGCCGGAACGCTTGTCCAGCCGGCCGACGCGGGCATTGTGTGCACGTGTGCGGAGCGGCAGGAGTTCAAGGTCGGCCTGCCGAACCCCGATGGTCGCACGCTGATCCGGTTCGGCGACGGCGACACCTGGCTTCTGTGTGCGACCGACCCTCAGGAAGAGGCCGATGCCTGGGCCCACGGCCATCCGTTCGAAGTCTTCAACTCGGGCGACTATGCCTACTGCGAAACGGAATGGCACTCCCCGGCCAAGACGCTTGGACGTGGAGAGGCGATGTCGTTCCGCCAGACCTTCCGGATCTGGTCAGGCGATCAGGTGCCCGGTGACATCGGCCTTGGGCCGTCTGATCAGGAGTTGATCACATGCATGTTCTGATTACGGGCGCTGGCGGCCACCTCGGCCGCAAGCTCTTCGACGCGCTCGAGGCCAAGCCCGGTTACGCCGTCAGCGGCATCGACATTCGCCCCACGGACCATCCGCGGATCCACACCGCCGACCTGTCGTCCGAGCCGGTCTGGGCGGACCTGTTCGAGGGTGTGGACGTTATCGTGCACCTTGCCGGCGACCGCGAGCCGGGCGCCACCTGGCCGTCGGCGATCAAGAACAACATGGATGCAACGCTCACGCTCTATCACCACGCCGCGGCCAGGGGCGTGAAGCGGGTCGTCCTTGCCAGCTCGAACTGGCTTCACGGCGACAAGCGCTTCACCGGCGATCGGCTGGATTCAACAACGCCGCCCGGTCCGATCAACGCCTACGGCATGTCGAAGCTCTTCTGCGAACGGACCGGCGCTTATTTTGCCGAGCACCACGGTCTGTCGGTCATCTGCCTGAGGATCGGCTGGACCCAGTGGACCCACGACAACCGTCCGGGCCCACACATGGCGATGGGGCGATGGGGCCAGGAGATGTGGCTCAGCGACCGGGATTTCCTGAGCGGAATGCAGGCCGCGATCGAAGCGGCCGATGTCGACTTCGCGGTGCTGAACCTGATGTCGGACAATCCCGGCATGCGCTGGGACATCAGCGAAACGCGCCGGGTGATCGGGTATGAGCCCGAAGATGGAAGCCCAGCAAAGATCACGATGGCAATCCGCCTGACGTCAGCGCTGAAGAAGCTGGTGACCGTGACGCTGCCCAACGCGATCGATAAGCGGCACCCTGACTGGTAGCCGCGGGGATGAAGCCGCGCATGGCGCGGCGTCGAAGAACGGCGCCCCCGGAATCCGAGGCGGCAAATGGCCCAAACGGCAACTTCCGCCAATCAGATGAAAAGCGCGTGCGCATGCCCATCAGGGCCGCGATCCGCGCGTCGATGCAAGGGCCGGCTGTATATCAGCGGCTTCCGCTATCGAGCCAAATCCTCTCTTGCGAAACGCAGTCGGCCCATACATTGCCGCCGGTTGCGGGCATGAGCTTATGAACAATCTTACGGTGGCTTCCGGCCGGCAGCATCCGCTGCCGGCATCTCGGCGCCGGAGAATTTTCCGCTCTCAAGGATCAGCCACGCTCGGCCAGCATTTCGACAAGATCTATGTCCGCCCGTTCGGTCAGCGAGACATAGACAAAGGTGATCGTCTCGCGTGCACTGACCATTGCCGAGGGGTAGGGCAGGTGCACCAGTTCGCGGGACGCGAACGCCGGCGACGCGGTCCCCATCTGCCATCTTGTTTCGATAGAGACATCGACAAGATGCATCCGCAAGCCATCGGCTCCCGTCCGGCTTGTCGGGATACCGGCAAGCTCCAGAAATGCAGGCTTGTCGTCAGACTTGCGAAACCCGTCAATGAACGATGCGGCCAGCGATTGCAGCCGATCGTCACGCTCCTTGTCCGGATCGACGTGCACGTGGCTGTGCATGTGGTCATGGGCGTGATTGTGCCCGACACCGTGGCCATGATCGTGGTCGCCAGACATCATGTGAGCTCCCAACCTTGTCCGCCTTCAACATCGGGGCCGGGCGGAACACTCACGGGCTTGTCGATGATGCCCTTGTGGGAACCAAGCTTGCCGTGGCTGACAAGCGTTCCAAGAACATCGACGATCACACGTGTTGCCAGCAGCGCTGTGATGTCGGACGTGTCGTAAGGCGGAGAAACCTCTACGACTTCGAGGCCGCAAATGCCTTCCTTGGCAACCAGCGAGACCAGCTCCAGCGCCTCGCGCGGAAGAAAGCCGCCGGGCTCCGGCCAGCCGGTACCGGGTACAAAGCCGCAGTCGACGCTATCGATGTCGAATGAAACGTAGACTGCGTCAGCATCCTTCCAAGCAAGCTCAAGCGCTCGGGCCGCCGTCTCGGCAAGACCCAGTTCCTCCACGTCGCGCATGGTGAAGATGTTGGTGTTGCGCTTGCGCGCCTCCATCACGCCTTCGCGGGGCACCTGCCAGCCGCCAATCCCGACCTGGACAAGGTTCACCGCCGGGACATTGGCGAGATCAGTCGCGTGGAACCATGGGGTGGTGTGCATCCGCTCATCCAGATCCTTTTCCTGGATGTCGATGTGGCGGTCGAAATGGACGATACCGATGCGTTTGGACGTGCATTGCGCGATGCCGCGCACGCATGGAAAACCAATCGAGTGATCGCCGCCGATCATGATCGGAAGCGCACCCGATGACGCCACATGGCTGACCGCGCGGGTGATCTGGTCAAAGGTCTTTTCGATGTTGGCGGGAATCGTAAAGACATCGCCGACATCGCACAGCGTCATTTGTTCGCGCAAATCGATGCCCATCTCATAATTGTAGGGCGTGTACAGGGCGGAAATCTTGCGCACGCCCTGCGGGCCAAAGCGGGTGCCGGGGCGATAGGTCGTGCCGCCATCAAACGGAATGCCGATGATTGCCGCGTCGTAAGCACCGACCTTGGTCGCGTCTTCGATGTATGGCGCCTTGAGGAACGTGTTGATGCCCGCGTAATGGGGCAACTCGCCGCGCGCAAAGGTCGGGATCGACTTGTCTTCCAGGCTGTCGGATCCTGTCAGCCCCATGCGCAACGCCCACGCGCGCTCTTGCTGCCAGGCGGCCGAGGGCAACTCGCCTTCTTTTTCCGCCGCTTTCCAGCCACGCATTTGCAGCTTGTCGAAGTCGGGGTGATGAAAGCGCTGCGGAGCCGGGCAGCCGATACCGCCGGCTTTTTGCCCTGACCGTGAGGGCCCAAATTCAGTTGATGTGCGCATGGTTGGCTCCGGTGTGATTATTCGGCGGTTGTTGGATCAGTTCGTTGGCTTCAGGCACATCTGCGCGTGAGGCGGAATCGATCGGAAGATCGTAGGTGATCGTCGCGCCGTAGCGTTCCGGTGCATGGGGATCGTGCCGTGTCTTGTCGAAAACCAACAAACGCGTGCCCAGCTTGAACGCTTCATGAATGTCGTGTGTCACCATGAAAACCGTCATGCCGCGCTCCTTCCAGAGTTCGAGCAGAAGCTCGTGCATGTCCAGACGAATTCCCGGATCCAGCGCGCCGAACGGCTCGTCGAGCAAGAGCACATCGGGCTTCTTCAGAAGCGCCTGGGCTATGGCAAGGCGCTGTTGCATCCCGCCGGAGAGTTGCGCGGGGTATCGTTTTCGCGCCGCAGCCAGTCCGATCTTGTCCAGCGTCTCGGTCACCCGTTCGCGGGCCTTGCGTCGCGCGGCGCCGAAGCTGCGCGCGGTCAAAGCACTGCATTCGAATTCCTCGGCGAGGATCAAATTGTCTTCCACCGTCAGATGCGGGAAAACCGAGTATTTCTGGAAGACGATCCCGCGTTGCGGTGTCGGCTCGCGCGGCAACGGTTCGCCGTCGATCAAAATGTCGCCGCCACTGGGATGCTCCTGAGACAGCAACATGCGCAGAAAAGTGGATTTGCCGCAGCCTGACGCACCAACAATCGTGCAGAAGCTGCCTCGTGCTATATCGATGCTGACGCGCTCCAGAACGATCGTGTCGCCATAGGACTTGGTCACGTTGCGCACGCTGATTTTGGTATTGCCGACGTTCCGGGTCACAGGCTTCCCCCCTGCAAGTGCGCCCAGCGGAAGGCACGCATCGACAGCAGCAGCAACAGCCTGTCGATCACATAAGCCAGCAGGGTGATCCAGATGACGTAAGGCAGGATGACATCCATCGCGAGAAACCGGCGCACGAGAAAAATCCGGTATCCGAGCCCCGATGTGGACGCGATGGCTTCGGCCGAAATCAGGAAGATCCAGCCAGGCACAAGACCCAGACGCAAGGCCGTGATCAGCCTTGGCAGAACCTGCGGAAGCACAAGCCTGGTCATCATTTGCCAGGTGTTGGCGCCAAGCGTCTGTGCCTTGATGACCAGTTCGCCGGGAATTTCCATCACGGCCTGCGCCGTCGCCCTTGTCATCACGGGGGCGGTGCCAAGCGCGACCAGCATCACCTTGGACGCTTCTCCCAAGCCGACCACAATGAAAAGGATAGGCAGAACGGTGATCGGGGGGATCAGTGAAATCGCCGAAATGTAGGGCGCGAGTGCTGCCCGTATGTGCGGAACGAACCCGATGAGAATGCCTGTGATCAACGCGAATGCAGTTGCAACAGCCATACCAAATCCAAGCCGCCACAGGCTGTCGAATGTATCGACCCAGAGAACGAGATCTCCGGTTCTGCGGTCTGGAACTGCGGCCAGGCGCCAGAACGTTGCTGCCATCTGCTCGATCGACGGCAGCAACTTGTCGGCGGGATTTTCCAGCCGTCGGAAATGGCTGGCCACGGCATAGATCACAATGGTTGCCGCGAACGGTGTCGCAGCCAATGCCAGCCCCAGAACCCGGCCGGGTGTACGGTTGATCAAACGCATGGACGGTTCAGATCGAGGCGATCAGAGTTCGCCGTTCGCCGCCATTTCCATGTAGCTGGTGTCGAACCGCAGTTTCACGTTGCCTTCGTCACCGAAAACGGAGCCGTCGGGGAACTCGACGCCGACAAACTCAGGCGATGGCGCGCCTTCGCCGAGAATGCCCTTGTCGAACAGAAACTCGGCAACGAACTGCATGGTCTGCGGCAGCTCCGGCGATTGCGTGAACTCCACCGCCGCGGCCGGCTCGTAGAACATTTTCGTCGTTGCAAGCTGTGCGTTGTATCCCGCCAGATCGGTTCCCGAGGCATCGGCCATGGCCGTCAGCGCTGCCTCATCGCCAGCCGCCATCAGGCCCATCACTTCATACCATGCGCCGGTCAGGGCCTTGCCAAAATCCGGATTGGCCGCCAGCGTTTCGGTATTGACCATCATGATATCGATGATCTCGCCGGGGATGTTGGAGGAGTCAAACACCTTGGTCGAACCCGGTGTCGCTTCGATTTCCGAAAGCAGCGGATTCCATGTCACCACAGCCGTGACGTCGTCTGTCGCGTAGGCGGCAATCATGTCCGCATCGGATGTGTTGACAACGGTTAGGTCGCGCTCGGAGAGTCCGGCACCATCGAGCGCGCGCGCCAGCAAATAGTGCGAAACGGACAGTTCCACCAAGTTGACATTCTGGCCGGCCAAGGCTTCGACGCTGTCACCCTCCTTGAGGACAATGCCGTCGTTGCCGTTCGAGAAATCACCGACGATAAGCGCCGTGGTGTCGACGCCACCGCCGGCCGGAATGGAAAGCGCATCCATGTTTGTCATGGAGCAGCCGTCGTACTGGCCCGCCGTGTACTGGTTGATCGACTCGACATAATCGTTGATCTGTACGATCTCGACATCGATTCCGTACTTGTCGGCCCATTTGTCCATGATGCCGGATTCTTCAAGATAGCCCCAGGGCATCCAGCCGACATAGATCGACCAGCAAACGCTGAACTCGGTTTTCTCCATGGCATTGGCCGGTTGACCGACTGCCAGTGCCAACATGGCCGCCGACGCCCACGCCGCCGCTTTGAGTGTCTTGATCATCATGGTCTCGCCTCTCCGCTCGTTCGGCTTGGCCACATGGTGTGGCCACCTGTTGAAAGAGGTTCGAGCACGCAGACCGGGAGGAGGCTCGCGTGCGCAAACCTGTGCAGATATCTCCCGGGATTTTGCCCCGCCGTGTTTCCGACCTTCACCGGCCGGATGGTACCTCTCGGACCTGCACCCTTCAAAAAAGAGGATCGGAACCCTAGGCACCCGCTGCACACAGGAACAAAAAGCAAGCCGCGTGCCAAACGCATATCGGGGCAGCATTGGGCGCAAATGGCGCTCAGGCGTCGACCGGTTGGCCTGTTTTGTGTGCAGCGCGCTTCAAATTGATGCACCGATTGATGCAAGCGTTCGCGGCCTGATCGAAACCGAAAGACGATTGGCTTGCTGAGGGTGCCGCGCTTGCGCAATCGGATGACCGTCAAGAACCGATTTGGCCACGGGCCGCAAAATGCCTGTTGAGAACACAACCGGCCGAGCAAGTGCGCTCTTCCAATCGGCCAATCGACGAAAAGCTTTCGATGGACCTGCTCGATGCGCAGTGAGCGGCGAGGCGAAACACGCTTTGGCCCGCACCTTACGGATCAGTCCACATCCACCTGTTCTGCTCCCAGATCTTTTCACCGATGCGGCAGTCCTGTACGCCGCCGGGCAGATCCAGAATGCTGCCGCTCGTGGGCATGATGCGGGCTGGTGATGAGGGTCCGCCTGCCAATTCGAGAACGATCTTGCGTCGCACGGCTTCGGGAAATTCGTCCCATGACAGGACCGGTATCAGGAACGCACCGGGGCCGCCAATGACGCAATCCCGGTAGTAAAGGTCCAGCCGCTCAATGTCGAACTGGCTGTAGATGCCGTCGCGCGTCATCAGTGGCAGGCCGTTGATGACAATGCCGGATGAAAGCGCTTCATCGCGGGCCCGGACGACATATGGCCCCTGATTGTTTGGCCCGTCGCCGGAAATGTCGATGATCCGCCGGCTGCCGGAATAGGCGTTGGTGTCTATTGCGCTGACCGCAAAATTGATCCCGCCGGAAATGGACGTGCGGCTCATGGACAATGAGGCGTGGGCAAGCAGTTGCTCGGCAAACGCCTGTGCGTCTGCGCGCTCCTCGATCAGCGTCCAGTCCACCAGGATCCTCTGATTGTACTGGCCCGCCCACTCGACGTACTGGATCGCCACGCGGCCGAGCAGGCCGTCGCTTATTGCGTCAATCACCTCATCGCTGACCAGGGCTTGCGCATAGCCGCGACGCTGGATGTCGAGTTCTGCCGGAGACATGGAGCGCGAGACATCGACGGCGAGCACGAGTTCGGCATCGACCTGAATTGTCTCTGCGCGCAAAGCAGCCGTCAGCAGCAGCCAAATGGACATCGTTGTGATCAGGCTTTGGAGGCTTAAGCGCATGTGTCAGTGCATCTCTTTTGCCAAATTCCGTCAATTCACGAATTTCCGGCCGCAGAAGCCTGACCCGCCCGAACCAGCTCTGGCAAACCGACTTCACCGAACTCAAGGTGGTCGGCCGGGGCTGGCTCTACCTCTCCACCATCCTCGACGACCACAGCCGGCACATCATCGCCTGGCGGTCTTTTAAGGCGATGCGCGCCGGAGACATGACCGCGATCCCGGAGGATGCCCCGGCTGCCTCCGGATATGACAGCGCCGTCGTCGCCGACCGCCCGTGGCTGCTCACGGAGAACGGATCGTCCTACATCCCGGGAGACCTCGCCGTCTGGCTCGAAACCGAGGGCATCGACCACGTCCGCGGCGCGCCAAGCATCCGCAGAGCCAAGGCAAGGTCGAGCGCTGGCGCCTGACGCCGAAGCACCGGATCGTGCTCGAGAACGACTCCTTGCCCGGGGCGCTCGAGGAAACGAGCGCCGCTTTCGTCGGGCACTACAACCATCGGCGCTACCAGGAGCGCCTCGGCAGCCTCACCCCCGCAGGCGTCTACTTCGGCAGGGCGGAATCCATCCTCGGGCAACGCAAGGAGATCAAGGCAAAGACGATCGGGACACGCCGCTTGCTGCATGGTCAGACGGCGGCATAGACCGAACCGCCAACGAGCCAGAGCCTCCGCTCCCGCTCAGCCCGTCGTGTCCCCAATCATCCGGCGACGGACACGCATAAAGGCAGCGCGGAGCACCGCCCGAGACCTTGGATCATGCGGTGGGGATCGGTGATCCGGGCGGACCGCGTGGCGGACACGCTTGCGAGGACCACCGGTGAGGTTGGGGCCGACACGCTTGTCATCGGAAAACCAAGTGCGCAGCACGTCCCCTTCAATCAGAAACATGCGGTCGGCCGGTTGGCCTTGGACCGTTCGGATTCGCCGTCCTTCAGTTCTGGCGACAGTCGACCCGCAATCGGGGGCTCTCCTGCATGGATCGGACATCGGCTCAATGCGCCGCGGCTCGCCAAAACGAGCAAATTCGGCAGGCTTGTATACCCCGATACAGCGCGCTCGGCGTCGACCTTCAATGATCGGCAACATCGCGTGGCGGCCCTTGCCGTACGGTCGATCCAAGGAGGAAACGTCAACATGAAACAGACAGCTCTGGCGACGGTAACTGCCGTCGCGCTTTCCATCTCGTCGTTCGCTTCGGATGCCCGCTCGGAAGAGATCATGCGGATATCGAGTTGGTTGCCGCCGAGCCATGTGAACACCGAGATCTTTCCCACCTGGATCGAATGGATCGAAGAGGCCACCGACGGCCGCGTCACGGGAACGATCGAATATGACCTGGCCTCGCCGCCCAACCAGATCGACATCGTCACCGATGGCGCGGCGGACGCAGCCTGGATCTTCCATGGCTACAATCCCGGTCGCTTTGTCACGACGAAGCTCATCGAGCTTCCCGGCCTGTCCGGCGACGCCGAGGCGAGTTCCGTTGCCCACCAGCGCGCCTACGAAGCACATCTGAGCGCCGCCGGCGAACATGACGGGGTCGTGGTCGCGGCGATGATGACGCATGGGCCGGGCCAACTCTACATGCGAACGGTCCATGACGGTCTGGAGGCGCTCAGCGGTGCCAAGATACGCATCGGGGGCGGCGTTTCGGCCGACGTCGCGGAAGGCCTTGGCATGGTGGGTGTCCAGGTGCCCGCGCCACAAGTCTATGAAACGCTCGCCGGCGGTGTCGCAGACGGCGTGATGATGCCGATCGACACCAACAAGGCCCTGCGGCTGTACGAGGTGGCACCGCAGACCTACATCATGCCCGGCGGCTTCTATCGCGGCTCCTTCGCGCTGATCCTGAGCGAGGCCTTTCTCGCGCGCCTGAGCGAGGAGGACCGTGAGGCGGTCCTGTCCACCACAGGTGAGCGGCTCGCGGCGATGGCCGGCGCGGCTTGGGCCAGAGCCGATGTCGCCGGTCTCGAACTGGTGGAGGAGGTGACCGCTATGCACACCTTCTCCGAAGCGGACCAGAACGCCTTCGCCGAAATCGCCGCCGAGATTCGCCGGCAGACGGTCGATGCGGCCGCCGGCCGCGGCGTCAACGCCGCCGCCGCGCTCGAACTGATCGAAGAAACGATGCGGACCTACGGCCAGTGAGCGACCGCGCCAACGGCGGCGTCCGGTCGAACGGGAACCGGACCGCTTTGCGCTGGGTCGCCCGGTTGCCGCTCTACGCGGGCGCCCTGATGCTTCTGGTGATCCTCGGTCTGACGGTGGTCGATGTTTTCGGCCGCTACATCCTGGATGCGCCGGTGAACGGCAAGACGGAACTGACCCGGCTGATGATGGGGACGATGATCGCGCTGGCGCTGCCTGTTGTGTCGGCACGCGACCAGCACATCACGGTCGATCTGTTCGACGGCCTGTTCGGTCCGCATCAGGCGCGCCTGCGGGATGCGGCAATCAACGCCGTTTGCGGCGTGTCGACCCTGATCCTCGCCTGGTGGGTCATGTTCCGGGCCGAACGGCTGATGAAATGGGGCTATGTCAGCGATTTCCTTCACCTGCCGCTCTATCCGGTGGCGTACTTCATTGCGCTCATGGTCGCGGTCACCGGCTGCGTTCTGCTCGTCAAGGCGGTGCTCGGCCCCGTCGCCAAGCCGCACGCCCGCGGTGGCGATCCGATGCCGCCCCGGGTCTAGCTCGAGGACACCGTTATGACGATCTCGCTTCTCGGCTTTGCGGCCGTCATCGTACTGGCCTTCCTGCGGGTTCCGATCGCCTTTGCGATGGGGCTGGTCGGCGTCGTCGGATTTGGTTGGTTGAACGATTGGAAATGGACGGCGGCCTTGTCGCCCGCGGCAGGTACGGTGCTGGATTCGGTGCAGACCGAAACGCTTTCGGTCCTGCCGCTGTTCATCTTGATGGGGCTGCTGGTCAGTCAGGCCGGGCTTGCGAGCGAACTCTACCGCGCCTCCAACGCCTTTCTGGGACACAGGCGTGGCGGCCTGGCGATGGCGACGGTCATCGCCTGCGGCGGATTTTCCGCGATATCCGGATCGTCACTTGCCACGGCGGCGACGATGTCCAAGGTGGCCATGCCGGAGATGCGCCGTTACGGCTATGACGACCAGCTCGCCACCGCGTCGATCGCCGCCGGCGGCACGCTCGGCATTCTGATACCGCCGTCCGTCATCCTGATCATCTATGGCGTGATGACCGAACAGAGCATCGAAAAGCTCTTCCTGGCCGGCGTGATACCGGGGCTGGTGGGCATCCTTCTCTATCTGGCCGCCGTCCGGTTCATCGTCTGGCGCCGCCCCCATTTCGGACCTTCGGGGGCGCGTTCGGATTGGCACGCGCGCGCCGCAGCGGTGCGGAACGTCTGGCCGATCGTGCTGCTCTTCACCGCGGTGCTGGGCGGCATCTATCTGGGCATCTATACCACGACCGAGGCGGCAGGAATCGGTGCGGCCGGAGCGCTGGTGATCGCGCTCGTGCGTCGCAAGCTCGGCGGCAGAGCGTTGCTCGATGCCCTGATCGAGACCCTGCAAACGACGGCTTCGCTGTTCGCCGTGCTCATAGGAGCGGTGATCTTTCAGCGCTTCGTCGTTCGCGCCGGTCTGCCGGAAGCGCTGCTCGAGGTCGTCACCGCACTCGATGTCGGCCCGCTTGCCGTCATCTTCATGATCCTGCTTGTCTACTTCCTGCTCGGCTGCGTGTTTGAAAGCCTGTCGATGATGCTGTTGACGGTGCCCGTGTTCGCGCCGGTCGTCGCGGGACTGGGCCTGTTCTCCGAATATGGCGCGATGGGCGAGGAACTCTCGCTGATCTGGTTCGGCATCTTCGTGGTGGTGGCAACCGAAATCAGCCTCATCACGCCGCCGGTTGGGCTCAACGTCTACGTCCTGAAAGGCGTCATCGGCGACGTGGCGACGGGAACGATCTTCAGGGGCATCACGCCCTTCTGGGCCGTCGATATCGTTCGGCTCGTGCTTCTCGTCTTCATACCTTACATGGCGATCGCCTTGCCGTTGACGATGCAGAACTGAGGGGCCCCACCGATGGCGGACAAAGCAAACATGTCGCTCACGTTCCGAACCCTGTTCCGCCGCTTCACGACCGGGGTGGCAGTGGTCGGTGTCGCCGGCGGCGACGGCCCGGTCGGCGCGACGGTTAACTCGCTGACGGCGGTCAGCCTCGACCCGATGCTCTTGCTGTTCTGCGCGCGGAACGGCAGTCGAACCGCCGGCCACATCCAAGAGACTGGTGCGTTCTCCGTCAACATCCTGACCGCCGAGCAGGAGGCGGTCTCGCGGCACTATGCCGGCGTGCCGGCCGACAAGCCGGACTGGACATGGCACGCCTTTGACGAGACGGTCCGACTGGAGGGCGCCAATGCGACCTTCGTGTGCCGGCTGGAACGGGTTCACCCCGCGGGAGATCACGCCATCATCGTCGGCCGGGTCACCGACATGGCCGGACCGGAAACCCCCGGGACTCCTCTTCTTTATCACGGTGGCGGTTACGCCGCGCTCCCCTGGCCCGGCGAGGCGCCGGAACCGGTCGAACCCGTCAGCTTCTGGTGGACCGGCTAGCCGACATCCAGCCGTTCGGCATGGGCCGGCGAAATGACGAAATAGCCGTCATCGAGATAGAGGGTCCCGCTCTCGCGCATGCGTTTGAGGGTCCGCGTGACGGTCACACGCGAAACGCCGGTCATGGCGGCGATCATTTCGTGAGTCAGTCTCGTGCGCACCATATTGCCCTTGGCGTGACGCGTGCCGAACATCTCGCCGAGCCGCGTCAACAATTCGAGCACGCGCTCCTCGGGCTTGTTCGAGACCATTTGCTCGAGGCGAAGCGCCAACACACGCTGCTTCAAGCTCGTCAGCCGCAACAAGATCAACGCGAACTCGGGGTGCTCGCGAAACAGATCGGGCAGCCTGCGCGCCTCGAACTCGAGGACCGTGGTCGGCTCGGTCGCCACCGCGGACGAGAAGCTGGGTAAACCCGCAAAAGCCGTCGCCTCGCCGCAGATCGTGTCGGGGCCCATTTTTTCAAGCACGATCTCGACGCCGTCGATGCGGAAAATCGATATCTGAACGAGCCCGCTCACGACGAAATAGAAGCTGTTGCTCGGTTCGCCCTGCGCATAGATCTGCTCGCCGGCCCGGAACGTCTTTTCCCGCACCAGATGTCGCAGCTCCGAGATCATCGAAGCCAACTGGTTCGGCATGCGCCACGTGGCTTCCGGCTTACCGGTCATCTTCATTGCCTGCCTGCGGGAACCGAACGCTGACAGTATCCGGCGATACAGCGCCGACGATCATACTGCACATATGGTTCCCTAGCACACATCGAACGAGCGAGGGAAACGTCGGAATGGCTCTGCAAACTCTCCAAACGCACGACGCGGACGGCGACGATTGGACCGCAGGCGAAGAGGTTGTCGCCAAGGCGGCGTCCGCCGTTCCATGGCTGCTGGACCAAGCGGGCCGTGTGGACCGCGACCGGACGATCCCGGACGACGTCGCGGCGGCACTGATCGAAACCGGCATTTTCAGGCTGGCCCAGCCAAGGCGTTTCGGCGGGATGGGCGCATCGCCGAGCCTGATGTGGCGGGCGGTTTTCGAGATCGCGCGCGGTTGCGCGTCCTGCGCGTGGATCTCGGGGCTGACCTGCGCCAATCTGCTGGTCGTCGGGCGCTTCTCCGAAGCGGCGCAACAAGAGGTCTTCGCACCCGACAGTTCACCCGTCGTGCCCTTGTTGACCGGCGGTGTCGGTCACGACATCAAGATCGAAACGCGCGATGACGGCATCATGCTCTCGGGCAAGTGGCGCTATGCCTCCGGCATCGATCTCGCCTCCTGGGTCGGCCTTCTCGTGAACCCCGCGCCGACGGACGGTCGCGCCGAGCCCGTTCTGGTTCTCGTGCCGGCGGACGCGTTCACGATTGACCATGACAGCTGGCATGTCATCGGCATGCGTGGCACGGGCAGCAAGAACATCGTCCTGGAAAGCGCGTTCGTGCCGCACCACCGGATGATGGACTGGGCGGCTCTTCAGGTTGGCGAGAAGCATGCCTCCTGTCCCAACGACGAGCCGGCCTATCGGTTTCCGCTGAACGCGCTCCTCGCCATGTCGGTGATCGCGCCGACGCTCGGCGTCGCCTCGGCGGTGGCGGAGGAATATGCCGCGATCGTCAGCCAGCGCGTGCAGTCGAACGGTCAGGGGAAGCAGGTCGCCGACAGGTCCTCCCATGTCGATCTCGCCGCCGGCATCGCGACGATGGACATGCTGCGCAACGTCCTGATCACAGAGGTCGAAGCGATCGAGCGCAAAGTCGAACGCGGTCAGACGCTAAGCCTGGAGGATCGCGCACTCCTGCGGATGAAGATCGCCATCGCCGCGCGCAAAGGCCTGTCGGTCGCACAAGAACTGTTTGCCGGTGTGGGAGGCAGCCTGCTGCCGGAAGGAACCCGGATCGAACGGCAGTTTCGCGACCTCCATGCGATGAGCAGCCATTTCCTGTTGCAGCCCGACCCGATCGGTGAGGCCTATGGCCGCTTGCTGCTGGGGCTGGATCTGCCCGCCGGCGCTCGCCTTTGAGCATCTTTGGGGCCGCTGATCGACACCGGCCCTCGCCAACACACGAAACCCCAGCAAGAGGCACGCCATGACCAAGACAACATTCAACCCCGAAGACCCCGCCTTTGCGACGCCCGACGGCTCGACGATCTTTGCCAAGTTCGGCTACTCGGCGGCCGTGCGGTCCGGCGATCACGTCTTCGTCGCCGGACAGATCGGTCTCAATCCCGATGGAACGGTACCGGACGATGACGAGGGGCAGATCGTCCGCGCATTCGAACGGCTTGAACTCGTGCTCCGGAGCGCGGGATGCGGCATGGAGCATCTCGTCGAACTGGTGTCCTATCATGTCGGCTTGCAGGGCCATCTTTCGCAGTTCGTCGAGATCAAGAAGCGGTTCGTCCCCGAACCGCATCCGACGTGGACCATTCTCGAAGTCGCCGGCCTGGCACGCCCTGGTCTCGTGATCGAGATCAAGGCCGTGGCGGCCCTGCCGTCGAGCTGATCCCTGATGGCGAATGGCGCTGTCAGGTCGCGTTCCGTCGGCTCTGCCGGACGGTATCTGCTGACGTGTGGGACCATCTACCGCCATGCATGGGACGACCGTCCGGCGGAGGCCATGCTGGTCGACAACGGGCGGATATCCTGGTCTGGCGCGCGGGGAGAGGCGCCGTCGGCGGATCGCGTGATCGATCTGGGCGGCGGCACCGTCCTGCCCGGGATGACCGATGCGCATGTGCATTTGCTGGCCGTCGGACAGGCGCGGCAGCAGGTCTCGGCGATCGCGCCGGACATTCGCTCGCGCGACGACTATTTGCAGCGCCTCACGTCCACATCGCAGGGCATGCCCGCCGGCGCCTGGCTCTTCGGCGGCGATGTCAACGAACAGCTGTGGCCGGAGAAGCGGATGCCGGATCGCGCGGCCCTCGACGCTGCCGTGCCGGATCGCCCCGTCTTGCTGCGCCGCTTTTGCGGCCATGTCGCGATGCTCAACTCGGCGGCCCTCCAGGCGCTGAATCTGAATGCTGAGTGCGCCGGCACAGCGGGGGTAGACTTTGACCGCGACGGCGGCGCGCCGACGGGCATCGCAAGGGAACGTGCGGCCGAGTTCGTGTTCCGCGCCGCGCCCCGCCCTCCGGACCGCCAGATCGCTCGGGCGACGCGGCAGGTGATCAACGACCTGTCCCGGTTGGGGGTCACCGCTGCCGTGGATGCCGCCGTCGGCTTCACGTTCGGATTCGAACCGGAGTGGAATTTCTGGCAGCTCTTGCACGACGAAGGGGACCTGCCGCTTCGGCTCGGGTTCATGGCACAGATCGATCCGGCCACCGCAAAAGCACTGTCGCTTGCGCCCGTCCGCGATCCATGGTGGCAATTGTGTACCCTGAAGATCTTCGTCGACGGCATTATCGGGGCGCGCACCGCGGCCATGAGCCGGCGCTATCACGACACCGATGGCAGCGGCTATCTGATGCATGAGCCGGCCGAAATCCGAAAGTTCGTTCAGGCAGGTCACGATCAGGGCTGGCAAATTGCCGCTCACGCGATCGGCGATCTTGCCATCGATGCCATCATGGACGCGATCGCCGCGGCGCAGTCCGGCCGGTCTCGCAACGGCTTGCGCCACCGCATCGAGCATTTCGGCCTTCCCGACCCCTCGGCCTTCCGGCGCGCCGCCGACCTTGGGGTCCTGGTGGCGACCCAGCCAAGCTTCATCTCACGCATGGGCGACTCCTGGCCCATCGCACTGGGCGATCGGCATCACCGCTGCTTTCCCGCCCTGTCCCTTATCGAAGCCGGTCTGTGCCTGGCCGGCAGTTCCGATGCACCGACCGGCGAACTGTCGCCATGGGCGGGGATTCAATCCTTCGTCACGCGGCGCGCCGCGAGCGGCCAACCCAGCGGCCCGCACGAGGCCCTGTCGGTGCGCCAGGCCATTCACGCCTATACGAGTGGCGGTGCCATCGCCATGGGACACGATGCCTGGCGCGGGACGCTGCATACCGGCATGGCGGCCGATTTCGCGCTGTTGGACCGCGATCCCCTCTCATGTTCGGTGGACGATCTGGCATCGATCACGGCCCGGCTCACGGTTGCCGACGGGCGGGCCATGCACGATCCGGACGGCATCCTGTAGCGAGCCAGGCCGGCCGCCGAAGACGGTCGTCCATACACTTGGCTGACAGCCGCGGGGGGGGATGGTTCGGTCCGCGCTGGTTCGCCTCGCTTGTCCCAGCCATAGCGCTCCGCCATGGCATCGACCTCGTTCTCCAAGAATCCGAGCGCGAGCGCGCGCCGGCGAGATTCTTCGAACGTCTTGACCTCGGCCCGTCCGTCAAGACGGCGGTCCAAGAATCCGTCTTCTTTTGATTTGTCATGGTCCAAAACTGATCGATAACGCTTCCATCCGCCGTAAGGTCATCCCGATTGCCCCGTGGTGTTTTCGGACAGGAACTGAGCGGCCCATCGCCCATGGGCGACCCGGCATCACGAACGATCCGGTCCTCCTCCCGTCCGCCGGTTTCGCGCGGCAGCATCGCAATTGCAGTCCATGAAGCCGTGTACGGGACAAGTCAGACACATCTCCTCGAGGCGTTTTTTCAGGGCCTGGCGGCCCCGGTGCAGCCGGACATTCAGGTTGTTGAGGCTTAGACCGAGTGCTTTGGCCACGCGTTGGCGCGGCTCTTCGAGAAGGTCGATCCGCCAGAGAATTTCGGCATATTCGTGCTTCAGAGTGGGCAGAAGCTTGTAAAGGCAATTGCAGATTGCTTCGTCGATCTCGAAATCCGTCTCAGTCGAAAGCTCCTGGATATCCAAAGGATCCATGACGGCCTCCCGTTGCCGCCGACGAGCCGCTCGACGCTGATGGTCGATGATCGTCGTTGCGAGTACGCGGCTGAGCCACCCGCGCACGGACCTGACATCCTGCAATTGGGCCGACCGCTCGATAGCGCGGAGCATAAACGCCTGCAGCACGTCTTCGGCTTCTTCAACCGAGCCCATACGACGGCATAGAAAGCCAAAGAACTGACGGTGGCTCTCTTCGAGCGCACGTCGCACCGCAGCATCTGGAGTGTGAAGCGCATCGGATGATGCTTGATTATCGATGGGCAGGGCTTCACTTGGTCCGCTTCTCAAGACTGCAATCCTCCAGGTAAGTTTGACGCACCGGTTTGCGGTTTCTTACACCTCGGTATTGGCCAGGCCGGATCCGCGAACGGGTGCGCTGCGCCACGCCGCGATATCGGTCTGTAGGGCGAGTCCGAGGATTGCTCAGCAGTCGCACTCGGCGAACCGCCCATCGGCGCAGATCGGACAGTATTGCTTGATGCTCGCCTTCAAGGCTCGGCGGGCGCGGTGGAGGCGGACGCCGACATTGTTCGCGGTCAGACCCAGATCTTCGGCAATTTGGCTGCGTGGTTCCTGGTCGAGATCGGCTCGCTTCAAAATCTCCGCGTAGTCGCATCTCAGCGTGGTCAGGCCGTCTCGAACGCAGCGACACGATATGGCCACGTCATTCATCGGATCTGGATCAAGAGCGGTCGGCTGCGGTTCGCGCTCGTAAGCCTCGTCGCATCTCAGGCGAGCAGCGCGGCGTCGATAGTGATCGATGAGCGTGTTACGAAGGATGCAGCGGAGCCACGCGTCGGTCCTTGCTGCGTCATCCAGCTTTTCCGCCGACCGAATGACCTTGAGACAGAAGTCTTGAAAGGCGTCTTCAGCATCCTCCGGTCGATTAAGGCGGCGGCGGAAATAATTGAGAAATTCGCGCCTGCATTCCAGCAAGCGGTCGTGAATTGGATTGTCGTGCGGCTTCGGCACGTTCTGTCGAACGGGTGCGTGCATCGAGGGTCTCCACAGGTCAGCCATTTGGACCATGCGGACACGATCACTGGTCGTGCCCGCGTGGCGCTTGTCGTCAAGCGGCTGGGAGACGGGGAGGCCGGAAGTAAGAATAGGTCAGTGTCGGCAGTGCAGGACCGGCGCGATCAAAGCGCCATGTCGCTTTGGCCGGCCTGACGATAAAGGCGAACGCCGATGAAGGGACCCCGAAAGAGCAAACGCCGGCCGGGCGGCAACAGGCGCTGGTGCCTTCACCTTGTCCGGTGTCATTGGCGACATCAGACAGCCGCGCTTGTGAACACGCCGGTTCCGCATCGAGCGGGGCGGCCAGCGCCGGATAGGTCGATGCGATCGACGCCACCAAGACGAGGACAACGATACCCCACCGCCGATAAAACGGAGCAGGGTTCCATTTCGTCCTTTTCTTCACCGGGCCTGTCAGCATCCGATCGCCGTCTTGGGTTACGATCGCTCAGGGTTTGAACGCGAGACCGTACGCCGGTGCGATCAAGCACGCGCATGGTGGCAATCTTCAGGCGGCCTGTCGACAGTGACGATTTTGCTGCGAACGGGGCTGGCGCGAAGCCGGTCGCCCATGATGCCTCTCAGCCGATCAGGACCGTACCGTCGTCGCGCAACTCATAAGGCGGCACCACGAGGTTCCTCGGAGCCGGGCCCCTGCGAATCCTGCCGGAGGTGTCGTAGTGCGATCCGTGGCAAGGGCAGAACCAGCCGCCCCATTCGCCCCGTTCATCACCTTCCCGCTGGCCCAGGGGAACGCAGCCCAAGTGGGTGCAAACGCCGACGACAACGAGCCATTCTTCGGACTTTACCCGGGAAGCATCGGTGGCCGGGTCGATCAGGTCTGGACTGTCGTCGTCGGCCTTGGCTTGAGCAACCTGCTCGGGCGTCCGACGTTCGATGAATACCGGTTGGCTGCGCCAGATCACAGTTATGCGCTGACCGGCGGCGATTGGCTCCAAATCGACTTCGGTCGTCGCAAGCGCTTGCACATCAGCCGACGGGTTCATGGCGTCGATGAATGGCCACACCGCGACGGCCGTTCCGACAGCCGCCATCATGCCCGTCGAAACAAACAGGAAATCGCGCCGTTCGATTTGCGGCGGCCAATCGTCGTCGCTGTTGGCGTCGCTCATGACCGCCCCGGCTGCTGCCCGCGCACCGCAAAGAAGTTGTAAAGGGGCCCGAATATGACGGCCACATACCAGCCATAGGCGAAAGTCTCCGCCAGCCCCAACAAGAAGCTCCGCCAGCTCAGCCATGTGAAGCCCGGGAGCAGCCGCAGCCAGGTCTGATACATGGCCTGTCCGGGAACAAGCAGGTCGAAAACAACACACAGGGTGAAGGTCAGGGCCAAAAACACTCCCAGGCTCATGCCCAATGCGAAGATCGGTATCCGTCGCGATGTTGCGTAGCGCATCGACAGATTGTCAGCCGGATCGGGCGAAGTGGTGTAACGGGTTTCCGTCATTGCTTTCCTCCAATGTCTGGCCATCGCTGTGCTCCAATGTCCGAATGGTTGGATGAAAACGACGCACCCAACGGCTCGACCTGGTGCTTTAGACGGATCGAGCCTCCAAACATTACAGCCGGACATCCCGCCGACTCGTTTCCCGCGCGGCCGCTGAAAGCTGTCGATGCGGACGGTCGAGTGCGATCCAAAACCGGCAAGAGCTTTATCGGGGACCGAGCACCCGCCTTCCAAGGCTCACGACCAGGAGCGGAACGACGATCCATTGAACGAGCGGGGAAAGGCCGGTGCCGAAGGGCGGCACGCGTGGCATGAGGTCCGAATAGGTCCAGCGCAGCGACACCTCGGTGTAGTAGTATTCAAAGCCGACGGTCAGCGCGATACCGACGGCAACGAACAATCCGAGTTGCCAGCGTTTCGGCCCGGAAATCCAGTGCCGCGATCGTGCGGCCAATGCGGTAATCCAGAAGGCGGTCAGCGCGAAGCCGACATCGCCGACGGTCGCCGATGTGCAGATCTTGATGCCTTCCCAATGGTTAAGGTCGGCCATGCCGGCATAGGTCGGCACCTGCAGGAATTCCCAGACATAATGCAGGACAAACGACAGGAAGGCGACCGTCACCTCCGGCACGGCCCAAAGCGAGCGATCGGGCCGGGTTGGGCGGGTGCCGGTACTCATCGCATCAGATATTTGATGAGGGCGGCGACGCCGAGCACGAGAAACACCAGCACCAGAAGACCGATCAGGCCCATGCCGCCCATACCCCAAGCACTGTCCATCATTCCATTACCCATCATTTCCTTTTGCCTTCCTTGTCGATTGGCCGGTGTGCCGTTCCGATCATCGAAACGATCATCTCGCGGCTTCGCTTCCGTTCAGCCATGCGGTTTCCGGGCTGCGTGATCTGTCCGGCGTGTCACATCGATCGCGTCCGAAGCGGTTTCGTCGAGACATGCCGTTTCGATCTGAAGCGTCACGAAGAAGAAGCCAAAGCGTTCACGCAGAAGCGCATGCGCCGTCTGGAGCAATTCTCCGGCGTCTCCGTGCCATTCCGGTGCTGTGCGGACGTGAGCGGAGAACACGTAGCGGCCGCTGGTCAACGCCCAGCCGTGCACATGGTGGATATCGGAGACGCCATCGAGAGCTTCCAGCGCCGTGATGACCCGGGACAGCGACACGTCGTCCGGCGTGCCGTCCATCAACAAGTGGACCGCATCTCGCAATATGCCCCAGCTCGCCCACAGCAAAACGAAGCCAAACGCGACACCCAGCAGCGGATCGATGGCGAGGAAGCCGGTGAACTGGATGACAAGCGCCGCGACGATAATGATCAGGCTGCCGACGAAGGTCTGAATGATGTGCCAATAGGCGCCGCGGATGTTCAGGTCCTGGCCCTGCTGGCGGTAGAGCAGATAAAGCGCGATCACTTCGGTGACGATACCGCCACTGGCGACAAGCAACATTGGCCCTGTCGGCAGATGAATTGGCGCGCCCAACCGCATGACGCCCATCACGATCACAATCAGCGCCATGACCAGCAGGAATGCGCCATTGACCAGCGCGCCGATGATCTCGGCGCGATACCAGCCGAACGTCCGTCGCAGGTCGGCAGGTCTCCGAGCCAGCCGCGATGCAACGATTGCAACCAGCACACCGCCCACGGCAGAGAAGGTGTGGAAGGCATCGGAGATCACCGCCACCGAACCCGTCCACAGGCCGACAAGCAACTCGATAACGAAATAGACGCCGGTCAACCAGGCCGAGATAGTCAGCGCCCGGCCGCTGGATGGCAGATGCCCGGCATGGCCCTGTCCGCCGTGGCCGGTTCGCGCTTTGCCCGAACCAGCATGGTTGCTTTCCATTCCGTCCTGATCAGCGCTCACGAGCGAGGCTCCATAGAGTAGACGCGGTTGAGTTCGTCATGGCGTTCGCGAACATCGGCGGGCCACGTGCTCTTGATGTAGCTGAGGATCGCGATGATTTCGTCGTCGGTCAGGATGTCTTCATAGGCAGGCATGGCCGACCGGTAGTTTTCGAGGTTTGCTGCACGCACGACACCCAGTTTGGTGATGTCGAACAACACTTGATCGGGATGGTGCCAGGTGTGGCCGGTTTCATCATGCGGCGGCGCGGGCATCAATCCGTCCGGTTTGGGCGAGCGCCAATCGGCGACCTCGCCTTTAAGGTCGACACCATGGCAGGACGCGCAATTGGCTTCATAGAGCGGTTCGCCCAATGCCACGGTGGGCGCATGATCCGGGCGGAGGAGCTCGGCTCCGCCCGGATCCGCCCCGCCCCCTGTCAGGCGGATCGCGGCCACTGCGGCTAGCGCCGCAACCGCAATTCCGCCTGCCCCAAGCCAGATCCGAGACTTCATGTCGAGGATCCGGCTGGCGAGGACTGATAGATTCGGGGTCGGGTCATTGACCCATCCGCAGGAAGACTGCCGGCTGTTCACCGCTGCGATCCGAATAGGCATAAACGTTGTATTGGGCGTTGTCATCGAATCCCATGCCCAGCGACCCTTGCGGCATGCCAGGCACGGCCAAGCCGCGAACGTCCGGTTTCTCCGACATCAGCTTTTCCACGGCTGCAATTGGAACGTGACCTTCGAGCACGTATTTGCGTTCGCCGCCGATGACCGAGGTGTGGCAGCCGGCCAATTGGTCGGTCACTCCGCCCTGCTTCTTGATCAGCGACAGATCGTTCATGTCGCGGGTCTCGACGGTGTAGCCGGCCTCGATCATCTTGTCGGCCCAGACCTGGCAGCAGCCGCACCACGGCGTTTTGAAGACGAGGATGGATTTTTCCGGATCGGCCTCTTGCGCGGAGGCTGAGGCAAGTGTTGCGACGGTGGCCGCAACGGCGATCCCGATCATGGCCCTTTTCATTGTTCGGTATCCTTTTTCGATTTCTCGGAATGGCAACTCGTGCCGATCAGCTTGTGCATCACGAGATGCATGCCCAGACACGCCAGAAGCGGCGAGGCCGCCCAGAGCAGCTGTGTCAGGGGTTGGCCTTCGGGTGCCGCCAGAACGATCAGCCCGACGCCGGCGACCATCGCCACGCAACAGGCCATCATCAGCCAATGGGACACCGAGTGTTCCGTTTCTTTGCCCGACTGTTTGCTGGCCGGAATGGCCGGAACGGAGCGCCGGTAGGGATTGTATGGCGTCTTCATAGCACCACCACCTTCGCGCCGAGCGGCACGCGCTCATACAGATCGACCACATGATCGTTGATCATGCGAATACAGCCATTGGACACCGACTGCCCAATGGATTGCGGCTGGTTGGTGCCGTGAATCCGGTAGAGCGTGTCTCTGCCATTGCGGTAGAGATAAAGCGCCCGCGCGCCGAGCGGATTGTTCGGCCCGCCGGGGACCCCGCCGGCATAGCGGGCGTACTTCTCCGGCTCGCGGCGGATCATGTTTTGGGTTGGTGTCCAGCGAGGCCACTCGGCCTTGCGGCCGATGACGGCCGTGCCCTTGAAGGCCAGACCTGCCCGGCCGACGCCGACGCCATAGCGCCGTGCCTGTCCGCCGCCTTGCTGCAGATACAGAAAATGGTTGCGTGGGTCGATGATGATGGTGCCCGGCGCATAGCCCGACATACGGACATTTTGCGGCAGGAATTTAGGGTCGAGCGTTGGCGTATGGGCCCGGGCAGGCAAGCCAGGCAGAAATGCGCTGGCGGTAACGCCCAGCACAAACGTGCGCTTTGTGATCATGAGAAACCTCGATTGGCTGATTTCGCGAAGGCACCCTGATAGGTGCCGGCTATGAGAAATCAGGCAGCAATCGGAGGTCGAAACTGGGGTAGGGCTATGCCGTCAGGCGCGGCTCCGGAACGGGTGATCCTGAGGTCGGCGTCCGTTTCGGCGAGAAAGCCGATGATCGATGGCACGGCGTTGCCGCAATCCATGGCACAACCGCCCATGGCATGATGCATCTTGCTGTCCTCGACGCCGCAGCAATCGGCAAGCATGTCCGCCAAGCTGAGCTCGGTCAACTGGCCATGACCGGCGGCATCCGCCTTGAAGCCCGACGCTCCGTCGAGCGTCGTGCCGGGGACGGCCATTGCCGCCACCAGTGCCAGCATCACGATCATGCTCAGTACGCGCTTCATGCCGCCGTTTTAGACCAATCTCATTTGGTTTTCCACATCTGGCTTCTTCACGAGATGGTATGGCTCCATGAGATCGTCAACTCGAGGGCGACGACCTTCGTCTTCCTGCGTCTTCGCCGGTTCGACCGCCTCGGGAGTTTTCTAGCGATTGCCTTGAGCGGCAAGCCGTGCGCCAATCGCGGCCAGACCGATATCCAGCGCCGCATCGGTCTTGGCGATTCATCCTTGATCGTACCGGTAAGCGCTCTGATCGCGTCGATGGTTTCGGGGATCACAATGGCCTGGTTGTCGACCATGTAAGCGTAGAACAACTCGTCGCCGTGCACCTTCAGCATGTCTTCCCACACCGCAACTTCGTAGAGACTGTCGTAAGGCCGGGAAAGGTCGGCCATCATCTCTTTGATCGCATTGATGGCGTTCAACCCATCTCCGGCGCGCACAAGCGCAATCCGCGAAGACGTCCGAAGGGCATTCAGCACCTCCTCCTCCTCGACGTTTCGCGTGAGTTGAACAGTCCAATAGTGCAAATGCGCCAGCGTCTGGGGAACCTTGACGGCCATCGTGACCACGTCGAGATCGGGGTCCACGCTTTGCGTATCCGGGCCTTGATGGCTTGGGATTGTGGCCTCGGGAACCAGTGTATTCATGATGCCGCCCAAATGACTTTCCCAAGGATCGGTCGCTCTGCGAAGGAGCGTTCCGCGCGCTCTTCGCAGCAGTCCTGCTCTTTTGAGGGCACTCAACGTCCGCACGATGGATGTGGTGTTGCACGACACGACCCTGGTGCTGTTTCGATCAACCGCGCTATCGTAATTGGCTTCGGCCACGAATGGATGGCCGGTGACATCATGTGCTTCGCCGCCGTGAACGATGAATTTGATGCCGCGTCGGCGGTACAGTTCGACATTCTTCGCCGCGATCCGCTTTGGCGTGCAGTCGACGACGATGTCCGATTGTTCAAGCAATTCATCCAAAACACCAGCGATCTCGAGACCAGCATCTTGCATTGGCGATGCATGGCCGTCGGACGCGGCGTAAAGCTGGAAGCCCTTGTGTTTGACGATATGAGCGCGCCAATCGCCGGTGATGTCGGCGACCCCCGACAACTCCATGTCATCCTGGGCGGCGATCGCATCGGCCACGCGTTTGCCGATGACGCCATAGCCATTCACCGCCACTCTTGTGCTGTCGTTTTCAGCCATTTGTTCCTCCATCGCTTGCGGGTCGGTCATCCGCTTGCCTAAATCGTTTTCGGTGACGCCATTGTCGCTTGCTGGTTTCACGTGCCAAAGGCGAACGCCGGCGGCAGCCAGAAAGACCGGAAGGGCCAGGCCAAATGCGAATCTCAAGGACGCCGGGGTTCGGGTTCTGTCTGGGTCTATCATTCCGGTATCCCACGGTCGGCCAACTCGGCGCGACAGGCGCGGCGGGATCGCCAATAGGGACGCTCGAAAGAAGCGTTCGTTACAGTTTGGGATCCATTGCGCCTCATCTCGATGCGACGGGAACCTTGTTCCGTCAGCGCGTATCGCGACTCCGCTGGCCGGCTGCCGGGTTCGGCGCAGGCCGCCATGGCCAGAGCCGGCTCATCGCAACGCAGATAAATGATCCGGACCAAGCGATCGGCGGCAAGCCGTTCGATGACTCAACACCAGTGATGGAGCGGAGAACGCCGGAAGGAAAAAACGTCGCCAAGATTGGGCGACGTCCAATGCACCAGTCGAGGATCTGGTGGCGGTGCTGGAGGAGGCCGGCTGTCCCGCCAAACCAGTTCGGGCCGCTTGAAGGCGGACAATATGCGAGACGGCGGCCCATCGTCTGCTACCGCTATTGCATGTCTTGCACTTGGCCGTTGGCTCAGGTCACCTCGAACCATGTGTTCATGCCGCCCGCGGCGTGTTCGAGCATGTGGCAGTGATAGAGCCACTTGCCGGGATTGTCGGCAACGAAGGCGATCCTGGTTGTCTGTTGCGGCCCGACGAGAAACGTATCCCGCCATGGCTGACCAACATCGATCTCGCTGCCCGAGCGTTCGATGACGCGGAAATGGTGGCCGTGGACATGCATGGCGTGAACGAACGCTGTATTGTTGACGGTCTCGATGACGATCGTTTCGCCGCGTTGCGCCGAATATAGCGGCGTCTCGGGAAGATTGGCGATACCGTTGAACGCCCAGACCTGGCCGGTGTCGCGGAAGTCGGAGCCTTCGAGCACTTTGCCATTGTAGGTAACGCGTCCGATGTTGCCCATCGCACCGCCCGTCATCTCGACGCGAACCGTCCGTGCGCCAGCCAATTCAGGTTCGGGCAGATCGTTGACCGGCAATGACGGCACACCCGGCCCGTCCGCCGTTTCGCCCCGGACTTCAAACCCGGCAAAGGCAAATGGCGTGTCGCCCGACAGCTCTTCGATGACGAAATCCGATCCCGCTTGCGGTACGATCAGCAGGTCGACGCGTTGCGCCGGACCGACCATGAGCGGCGCGTAGGTCAGGCGCACCGGCTCGGGCAGAGCCTGCCCGTCATAGGCGATCACTTTTGCATCGAAACGGTTCGGATCGATTTCGAGGATTCGAGCGTTGGAGGCGTTGATCAGGCGAAGCCTGTAAGGCTCACCTGCATTCAACATATTGACCGGCATGGCCCGGCCATTGACCGTCAGCCAATTGCCCAAACGCCCGTCATGGCTCCAGTCCATCAGCGAGCCGAGGCTTGCCACATCCAGCGTGCCTTCGCCGGCCAGCCGCCAATCGTCGATGACCAGCGTCAGATCATGCGCCCGATCAAAGGGAACCTCGTCTTCGTCGACGATCAGCGGTCCGTAAAGGCCGCGCGCGACCTGGTTCCAGCTCTTGTTGTGGGCGTGATACCAATAGGTACCCGCATCGGGCGCGACGAAGTCATACTCGAAGCTCTCGCCGGGTTCGATCGGCTCCTGTGTCAGCCCGGCAACGCCATCCATGGCGTTGTCGATACGAATGCCATGCCAGTGCAGGGATGTTGGCTCTTCAAGGTTGTTGGTCAAACGGACCCGTACCCGCTCGTCGCGTCGCACACGTATTTCTGGCCCGGGCGCCGAGCCGTTGTACGTCCATAGGTCGGATGCCGGCCCATCCGGCTGGAAAATGGCTTGCTGGGAGGGACCAGCAACCAGATCGATGAAGCTGCCCTGGCGGGCGAGCGCGAGCGATGGAAACTGGACGGCGAGCGCAGCAAGACCTGCCCCGCCCACAAAATGTCGGCGTGTGATGTGCATCATGAACCTCAAGAAACTGGAACGGTGAAGGATGTGGTCAGCAAGGCGGTTGCCGTGAAGATCAGCAGAAAAGCCATGGTTTCGTATCGCAGCGATCTTCGGAAACGCGGCGCCGCGCGCTCGGCATCAACCGCCAGCGCCGGCACGAAACGCCATTTGTTGAGCGCGGCGATACCGAGCACGATCGATACGAGCACCAGCTTGCCGATCAGAACCCGCCCGTAGTCGGATGCCCAAAGCGGCTCGATACCGCCAAGCAGAACATAGGCAAAAGTGCCTCCCGCGAGGATCAGCATGGGCACGATGATACTTGCTTGCCGGCCGAACCGGTCGGCGATCTCGGCGGCGTGGGATGCACCGCCATCGAACAAGGTCAAGCGGTACAGCGGGGCCAACGCACCAAACCAATAGGCCACCGCCAACAAATGAAACGTGATCAGCCCACCGAGCAGCCATTGCGGTTCGCGCGTGGCGTGGCCGGTCAGGGCAAACGAAGCAGCGACCATAATCGCGCCGAACAACGTCGCCGGCGCCCGCACTGGACGGAACAGCGCCGCGAGCAGGATCAGCGCCAAACCTCCGAGGCGGACGTAGGTGGACTCACCCAAGGGGCCTTGCAAACTGATCATGACGATGTTGGGATCGACCATGCCGCCCCAATCGTCCATCAGCCGTCCAGCTTGCACCAGCACACGGAACAGTGTCGCCGCTATGGCGATCAGCGTGGCAGCGATCGCCAGCGGCCGCAGCGCATCCGCCACTTCATCGCCGGCGCGCGGCAAACCGAGGCGGAACAAGAGCGTACCGACCGCCAGGAAGCTCGCCACGTAGATGATCAGCTTGCTTGCGGCAGCAAGCAAGCTCCAAATCATGAAGACATCGCCCAAGGTTCATTCTCCTTCGACGGTGAAGGAAAACGAGCCAGTCATGACATGGCCGTCTTCCCCGAGAGCACGCCAGTTCACCTCGTATCGACCAGCGCCCATGAACTCAGGCGTCAGGCTGATCGCATCAACCATTGCGAATGTCGGTATTTCGATCGCCTTGGTGTGACTGGCTGCGCCGTTCGTGTGCATCATCTCCACTTTCATCACACGCGCGGGTGCCGTGAACTTCAGCTGGATCGTTTCTGGGACGGCATCGAGCGTCGCTCCGTCCGCAGGCTCGGTCATGTTCATTTCGGAATGGGACAGGGCGGGTGTTGCTGCAAGCAGCAGCGCCGCAAGCGCCACAATGGATTTCTTCATGCTTGGTATCCTCTTTCTTCCTTGTCCAACGCTGCGCGTTGCGCCGTCATCGGCATCAGGCCGACAATCGTGCGACCATGGCAATGAGCGTTCAATGGACTGGGGCCGGCGGCGTTCACGGTCGCCGGGATTGCTTATCAGATCAAGGAAGAAGGATATCTGGGCGGGGGCGGATCCAGCGCGTTCGAGCGACCGGTCAGAGCTTTGACAGGCCAGTCGATTGGCGTGTGATCTGCGGTCGTGTCGGACAAGTCGGCGACGGCCGGCGCCAACAGAATATGGGCGCCACAATGCAGGGATTGCGATGGCGTACTGGACTTGCATCCGCTGGTTTCATGCGCTCCAGCGGCGTGGACCGATGGCGACTTGGAACTCGAATAACAGTCAGACGCCGGTGTCTTCACCGCATCTGCATGCGCAAACGTGCCACCTGCCAGAAACAGCATCAGGACGGCGAACATGGAAAACCATGTCGCGATGAGCCTTTTCTGCCGGTGCGCAATCCGCATCGAATCGACGAATCCTGTGCCGTTGTCGAAGGCGCTGTTAGGCACCGAATGTGACCAAGTCATGCCGCCTGACAGCCAAAGTGTCAGCAAAATTGCTTAAGAAGACATCTATCTTCCGTGCCAGATGGCCGCGCGTTGCCAACACCGCGTCGATGGCTCGACGGCAGATGCGTCAAACCCTTTGCGTTGCAGCGCTGTTTGCCGCTGTCGCCGCGTCTTGAGGGGATCGGAGGTAGAGGTAGTCGCGGACCAGAGGGACCGCGTCCTGACGGCGGCCCAATTGGAGTTGGAAGACGACATGATCGCCGTGGCGGAACGACAATTCGCTGCCGGACAGGTAGAAATCCCACATGCGCACGAAGCGCTCATCATAGAGCGCGGCAGCCTGATCAGCATTATCGAGGAACCGCTTGCGCCAGGCCCTGAGCGTTTCGGCATAGTGCAGTCGCAAGACCTCGATATCCAGCACATGAAGCCGAAGTTGCTCGATGTGCCGCATGAGTTCGGAAAGCGCCGGGATGTAGCCGCCGGGGAAGATGTATTTGTCGATCCACGGATTTGTCACGCCCGGCGGCGTCGTCCGCCCGATGGTATGAATGAGCGCAACGCCGTCATCGGACAAGAGCCTGGCGATCCGAGCGAAGTATTCGGAGTAATGCCGTGCGCCGACATGTTCGAGCATGCCGACCGAGACGATGCGGTCGAACTGGCCGTCAAGCGAGCGGTAATCGGCAAGTTCGAAATGGACTTGGTTGCCCAACCCCTGTTCGGTCGCGCGCTTGCGGGCTGTGGCAAGCTGTTCCGATGACAGCGTGATGCCAAGAACATCCGACGCTCCGAGCCGGGCCAGGCCAAGCGCCAATCCGCCCCAGCCCGAGCCGATGTCGAGAACCCGGTGACCCGGCTTGATCGCAAGCTTGCGGGCAATGTGCGCTTTCTTGGCGGCCTGCGCCTCGTCCAACGACATGTCGGGCCGGGCGAAGTAGGCACACGAATACTGCATGTCGTCATCGAGAAACAGTCGGTAGAGCGCATCGCCCAGGTCGTAGTGGTGCGCGACGTTGCGACGAGCCCGGGACGGCGGATTGGGGCCCTGCATCATCCGTGACAACCAGGCCGAACCTCTGTTTTGAGCCGTGCCGTCATCACCATAGATATTGGTCCAGACGAGATCGAGCAGGTGGTAAATCGACCGGTCACAGAGTGTCAGCGCGCCGTCCATGTAGGCCTCGCCGACTCGCAGTTCGGGATTGCGCAGGATGCGCCCGATCCAGCGCGCGTCTTTGATTTGGGCGCGCACCGGCACCGCAGTCCGCTGACCGTATATGATCTTGCCGCCGTCCGGATATGTCAGGTCAAGACGCCCGATCCGGATCTGTCGTTTCAGCAGGCGATCCAGCAGCTTTGCACCAATTGCCACGCACATCCTCCTTTCCCGCCGGTCCGCAACGCGTGATGTCTCGACATTAGAGCATTGGTTGGCAGGAAAAAGGACGCCGGCCGTCCGGCCGGGTTACAATTGGCCGCGACGCAAATCACTGTCCGGACGGCCGGCTCAAGGATCGGGGCGCAATGGCGCCGTCCAGCGCCGTTCAAAAAGCGATGCACCCGATCGGGCACCGCCCGACCTGTTCGATGTGTAACGCTTTGGCGCCTGCTGCGTCCGTTAAAGGAACGGCCGGATCGATCTCGTTGACCAGCGTGTGGAGGTGTCTTCGCTCGCTGCAACTGTCGGTCAGCTAATGGAGCCAGCCATGAAGGTTAAGGACCCGGTTTGCGGACGTCACATTGACCTGGACGAGGTCTATGCAAGCGCGGAACACGAAGGATGGGAGTATTTCTTCTGCTCGGCTGTCTGTCACCGGCGGTTCCGGCTGGAGCCATCGGCGTTTGCGTCGGCGCCAAAGCCAAAAGGCGACAGTCCATCGGAAAAGAAGGCCTCTTGAGAAGGACCCATGGGACAGACTCTGAATCATCATAATCGCCACACTCATCACTCTCGCAGCAAGGCGAGCGGTCATCGCGGCCATGGTGGGCATGGCGGACACGATCATGCGGCGATGATTGCCGATTTTAGAAAGCGCTTTTGGGCCACGCTCGCCGCCACCGTCCCGATCCTCGCGCTTGCGCCGATGATCCAGGGATGGCTCGGCCTTGAAGAAGCCCTCGAATTTGGAGGCGACAGCTATGTGCTCGCAGCGCTGTCGACGCTTGTCTACTTCTACGGAGGCTGGCCCTTTCTGACCGGCCTTTGGTCCGAGGTCCGCTCCGGCCGCACCGGAATGATGACGCTGATCGCAGTCGCCATCACTGCCGCCTATGCCTATTCCATGGCCATGGTCGTGATCGGCAGCGAGGAGACCTTCTTCTGGGAGCTCGCGACGCTGATTGCGATCATGCTGCTTGGGCACTGGATCGAGATGAAGTCGGTCATGGGTGCGGGCAAGGCCCTGGAGAAACTTGCCAGCTTGATGCCGGACACGGCACATCTGGTGGAAGCCGATGGCAGCGTTCGCGAAATCGCCGTTTCAGAACTGCAAGGCGGCGAGACGCTTCTTGTCAAACCGGGTGAGAAGGTTCCCGCCGACGCGGTCATCGTGAAGGGCGAATCGTCTTTGAACGAATCCATGCTCACCGGGGAGTCCAAGCCGATTCACAAGGCGCCCGACGCCGAGGTGATCGGCGGATCGATCAATGGCGAAGGAGCATTGACGATCAGAGTCGCCAAGACGGGTGAAGACAGTTTTCTGTCAAGCGTCATCAAACTGGTCGAAGAGGCGCAAGCCAGCAAGTCGAAAACCCAGGATCTGGCGAACAATGCGGCGCGCTGGCTGACTTTCATCGCCCTTGGAGGCGGGCTTGTCACGGTTCTTTTCTGGACACTTCTCACCGGCCAAGACTTCGCTTTCGCCATGGAACGCGCCGTCACCGTTATGGTCATAGCCTGTCCGCATGCGCTTGGCCTCGCCGTTCCGCTTGTCGTCGCGCGCTCGACCGCGATCGCAGCTTCCAACGGTCTGCTCATTCGCGACCGGACCGCGTTCGAGGAAGCGCGAAACACCGAGGCAATCATCTTCGATAAAACCGGCACGCTGACCAAGGGCGAGTTCGGCATCACCGATACTCTGGTCTTCGACGAAGCCTTCGGTGCGCGTGACATCGTCTCCTATGCGGCGGCCGTCGAAATGCAGTCCGAACATCCGATCGCAAAGGGTATCGTCAACGATGCGGAAGACATCTGGACCGTCGACCATTTCAGGGCGATTCCCGGCAAGGGTGCCGAGGGCAAGGTCAAGGATCGTGACGTAAAGGTGGTCAGTCCCGGGTTTGTGCGCTCGCGGGGAATATCAATTGATGATCCGCGTTTTGAAGAACTGAGCGCGCAAGGCAAGACCGTGGTCTTTGTGCTCATCGATGATGAACTTGCTGGCGCTATCGCGCTTGCCGACATCATCCGGCCGGAATCCAGACAAGCGATCGCCGATCTGCAGGCCATGGGCATACGCTGCATCATGCTCACCGGCGACAATCAGCAGGTTGCCAGTTGGGTCGGCGAGGAGATCGGTCTTGATGAAGTGATCGCCGAGGTTCTGCCACAGCAGAAAGCAGATACAGTCAAGGAGATACAGAGCCGTGGATTGATCGTTGCGATGACCGGCGACGGCGTCAACGATGCTCCCGCCCTGGCACAGGCCAATGTGGGTATCGCCGTCGGCGCAGGGACCGACGTCGCGATCGAAACGGCCGACATCATTCTGGTGCGGTCCGATCCCGGCGATGTTGCCGCTATCCTCGGCCTCGCCCGGGCGACCTACGGCAAGATGATCCAGAACCTTGCTTGGGCGACAGGTTACAACGCGTTTGCGATACCCGCCGCCGCCGGGGTGTTTTTTCCCTGGGGTCTCGTCCTCAGCCCCGCAATCGGTGCAATCTTCATGTCGGCCAGCACGGTCATTTGCGCGGTCAACGCGCAGTTGTTGACGCTCAAGAAGCACCGGAACGGGGCAGGCACGGCAACATCACAAAGCGCGGACCGGTCAGCGCTAGCGGGCGGATGAGCATTGTCGCCGATCAATTGTTGCTCTTGGTCCGTGTCAACGCATGTCGCCCGGACGATGGCAGCTAGGGCCAGGTGCGTTGCCGCCGGATTATTGGGCCCTGGCCCCAAACCACGATTGTTGGCGATTGCCGTCATGGCGCTTTGGGCATCGTGTTATCCGCTGATTGCACTGGCGCTCGATGATGCCCCGCATCTGACGTTTGCCGCCTTGCGCGCCCTGATCGGCGGCGCGGCCCTGATGCTGGTTGCGCTGGCCACCGGCGCGAGCTGGCCCAAACAGAGGATCGAGTGGGGCTGGATCGTGCTGGCGGGCGTCGGCATGACAGGCATCGGCTACTTCGGCATATTTCACGGAGCCGAGTTCGTTGCGCCGGGTCTGGCAACCGTTATATCCAACACTCAGCCCCTGATTGCCGGACTGCTCGCCGCAGCCTTTCTGGCAGAGCGTGCCGGGCTGATGGGCTGGACCGGACTGATGATCGGTTTTTCCGGAATCGTCGTGATCGCGACACCGAATTTCAGCGCAGGATCCTCAAGCACAAGTTCGGTCGGCTTTGGCTATGTCTTGCTGGCCACATTGGGCGTTGCCGCGGGCAACATCGCCATTCGACAGCTTGGTTTGCGCGTAGCGCCTGTCATGGCGATGGGATTGCAGTTGATCATCGGAGCCATGCTTCTGGCCATTCTCGCAATGGCGCTGGAAGATCCGACACAGGTCAACTGGAGCGGCAGGTTCCTTGTTTCGCTTCTTGGCCTCGCTCTGCCCGGCACCGCACTTGCGTTCTGGATGTGGCAGATCACGCTGGCACACCTTTCGGTCTCGCAGGCAGTCTCGTTCAGCTTTGTGGTGCCGATCATCGGCCTGACCGTCGGCTGGGCGTATTTTGGTGAGACGATAACGCGATCAACTGTCGTTGGTGCGATCTTGTCGGTCGCCGGCGTCTATTTTGCCTCGCGCGATGGTCGGACAGGCAGGAGTCCTGGATAGCAGAATTGCCATTTCGATTTCGAACAGGAGAAACACGTGATTTCTCCCGCGTAAGGACACGGGCGAGCTCCACGCTGACAGCGGCCACCCCGTCACCGATGATCTTCGAGCCTATCGAGTGTCGTGCCGGCTGCTTTGAGACTGGGGCGAGGCATGCATTGTGTGAGCTTCTTGCTGCGAATCCGGATGCTTGCCGACACGAGCGAGAAAGACGCGTTCGAAAATGAACACCGTCGTCATGGCCAAGATCGCGATGATGACGATCGCCGCATCGGATTGCCATTTAAGGGTCGTAAAGGCGACAAGCACGATCGCGTCCAGCCCGATCGCCGTCAGCAGCACCCAGCCCTGCGCGCCGATTTCCTTGCGCAGATGCCGGAACACACCCCAGTGAATCAGGATATCCATGACAAGATAGAAGAATGCACCCAGTGCAGCGATCCGGCTGAGATCGAAGAAGACCGTCAGGAAACCCGCGATTGCCACGGTGTAGACAAGCGTATGGTCCTTTATGGCGCCAGGCATGCCGAAATGGCTGTGCGGGATCATTCGCATATCCGTAAGCATGGCCAGCATACGCGAAACCGCAAACACGCTGGCAAACAAGCCGGATGCCGTCGCGATCAGTGCCAGTGAGATGATCAGGTAGAAGCCGGTCTGGCCTAATGCGGGCTCAGCCGCCTCCGCCAACGCATAGTCCCTGGTCGTGATGATGCGATCGAGTGGCAGGCTACTGCCCACGGCGAAGGCGACCAGAAGATAGACGACGACGCAAATCGCGATTGAGATGATGATCGCACGGCCCACATTCCGGTGTGGGTTGGTAATCTCGGCGCCGCTGTTGGTGATGGTCGTAAAGCCCTTGAATGCCAGGATCGACAACGCGACGGAAGCAATGAAACCGCCGATAGGAAAACCGCCGATATCCGTATCGGGTTTGAATGTAAGTCCGCTGGCCCAGAGCGCGGCCAGACCAAACAGAGCGATGCCTGCGACCTTGATCACCGCCATGACGATCGACAGAATCCCGACCGAGCGATTCCCCGAGACATTGACGAGATAGGCGAAGACGATGACGCTGACGCCGAGCACCGGAACCAAGATGCTGTCGGTCCCTATGCCAAGCCCTCGAAGTGCATAGGTGGCAAACGTTCGAGCAACCAGGCTCTCATTGATCACCATGGACAACGCCATCAGCAACGCTGCACCGGCAGCAATCGTCGACGGGCCGTATGCCTTCTGCAGGATCATCGCTATTCCGCCTGCTGACGGGAAAGCGTTCACCATCTTCACATAGGTATGAGCGCTGAAGCCGGTGACGATAGCGCCAAGAAGAAAGGAAAGCGGAAAGAGGGGGCCGGCCAGTTCGGCGATCTGACCTGTCAAAGCGAGAATGCCCGCACCGATCATCACGCCAGTGCCCATGGCGATCGCGCCCGGCAAGGTGATGCTATTGGTCTTATAAGTTGAGGCCATGGCGCGACTACCGATCCGCCTTTCGGCGAACCGGCTCATTTCCCGATTGGTGTGTCAGACAGCCGCGACGACTTCCGAGAGCAGCTGCCTGACTTCGCCGGCCACCTGAACCAGGTCGTCATTGTCGATGGCCTTCATCGAGGCCACAGGATCGACCGCGCTGACTTCGACTCCATCCCGGGTTTGTCTGATGATGACGTTGCACGGCAACATGGCACCGACACGTGGCTCGATCGCGATCGCTTCCCAGGCCATTTCCGGATTGCAGGCCCCCAGGATCCGGTAGGACGGCATCTCCTTGCCGATCTTTTTCTTCATTGTTGCTTTGACGTCGATCTCGGTCAGGATGCCAAAACCTTTGTCGGCAAGGGCATCGCGAACTTTCGCATCGACCGTCTCGAAATCACCGTCGGCAATCAAACGGGTCATGGTGTAGCTCATCGGACTTCTCGCACTTGATCAAATGTCTTGGGGCGTCAGTTGTCGTCCATCATTGGGCGATCATCATCGTCCATCGTGCCACTGCCCGGCTGCATCATCACGCCGGGCATCACGGCGCGCATCTGCTCCATGCGCTCGATCATCCGGGCCGGTGCCGTGAATTCGGCGTCAGTCACCTTACCGTCACCATCTTCGTCGAGCGCCTGAAACCGGTCCACCATGCGCGCGCGAAATGTGGCATTGTGGAGTGTCTCGAACTCGTCGATGGACAGAGTTCCACTGCCGTCTTCGTCGTACGCCTCAAGCTGGCCTGCGAGACCCATACGCATTTCGTCCGCGCTGACGAACCCATCCTCGTCGGCGTCAAACCCATCCATCATCAATGCCATGGGACCCATGCCCGTCATCATGCCACCCATGGGCCCCGAACCGCTCATCATTTGCCGATGCATCTGCATCATCATGGGCATCATGTCTTGCTGGTTTCCCATCATGCCACCGGCTTGTCCTGGTCGCATGCCTTGACCTGCCATGCCGCCCATCATGCCGAAACCTGGACCGCCCCATTGTCCGCCGGGATGGTGGCCTCCCATCGAGGCCTGGGCGAAGGCCGGAAAGGCGGCAGCGGTGCCGAGGGCCGCAACGGCGCTCAGAGCGATTATCGATTTGCGTTTCATGACATCACCTCACATTGGAAATCGGTTTCGATGCCAACCATGTGAGCAATGGGAGACAAAACGCCATAGCCGCGCAGAGCGGGATTGTATCGGTCTGTAACTGCGCCGGTCCTCGTTACTTTTGCGGACAATTTTGATCTGAAATGCCGTCACCGCACGCTATGAAGAGGACATGAATGAGCAGCCGCACATCCTGGTCGTCGATGACCATCGCGAGATCCGCGATGCTGTCAGCCGCTATCTGGAAAAGAACGGGATGCGAGCGACCACGGCGCGCGATGCGGTCGAGATGGACAACAAGCTCAAGTCGGGCCGCTTCGATCTGATTGTGCTCGATATCATGATGCCGGGCGAAGACGGCCTGTCGGTGTGCCGGCGTCTCTCGGCCGAGAGCGACGTGCCAATCCTGTTCCTGACGGCCCTGGCCGAAGAGACTGATCGCATTGTCGGGCTTGAGCTCGGTGCCGACGACTATTTGTCCAAGCCCTTCAATCCGCGGGAATTGCTTGCGCGCATCAAGGCTATTCTCAGGCGCGCCGAGAGACGCGAAAGCAGCGCGGGCGAACTGTCGGGCAGGCTGGTCGCATTTTCCGGCTGGACGCTCGACACAGACAGCCGTCGGCTATGCGCCGACAACGGCAATGAAATCGATCTGACAAGCTCCGAGTTCAAGCTTCTGACCGTCTTTCTCGAGCGTCCGCGCATGGTTCTCAGCCGCGATCAGCTTTTGGATTTGACTGCGGGACGTGCCGCCCCCCCGCTCGATCGTACAATCGACAACCAGGTCAGCCGGCTTCGGCGCAAGATCGAACAGGATCCGTCACGACCCCAGATCATATCGACGGTTCGCGGTGACGGTTATAGCCTGACCGCAGATGTCGAGGTCGGATCGTGATGCGGCGTCTGGCTGCCATCAGTCTGCGTACCCAACTGGTCATCCTGATTCTTGGCGCGCTGGTTGTCGCTCAGATTGTCAGCCTGTTCCTGTTCGTCGACGAACGCAGTCTGGCCGTACGGGCGGCCCTCGGAATGGAAGCTGCCGGGCGCGCCGCCAACGTCGTAAGGCTGATCGAAGAGGCGCCGCCATCGCTTCATGCATCGATCTTGCGGGCCGCCGATTCGCCGCTGGTCCGCTTTGACGTCGGTCCAATGCCGAACGTCCAAGTCCACGACCACAACACCAGCGGACCCGTCGTCGAACGGATTAGAGGTTTGCTGGGTGCGGCCGGTGACAGGGATATCCGGCTTGACCTGCGGGAAATCGAAGCAGGATTTCCAGCGATCGCCGGCGTCCCGGACGGCATGGCCCGGATGCATAGCCGCATGATGCACGGCCGGATGTCGGCGATAGAGATGAACCTTTCCATCGCGCTGGGCTCCGGTGAATGGCTGAACGTCGGTACCCGGTTTCAACGGCCGCCACTACAATGGACCTGGCTCACAGCTCTCAGCTTCGGACTGACTGCCGCATTGATCCTGGCAGCCGCGTTGTGGTTCATGCTCTCTCGTCTCACCGGGCCGCTGAGCCGTCTGGCAGGAGCGGCCGATCGCCTGGGCCGGGGCGAACACGTTGCGGAACTTGCCCCGGCAGGTCCTTCGGAGGTTCAAGAACTGACCGAAGCGTTCAATCAGATGCAGGCGCGGCTGACGCGCTTCGTATCTGACCGCACCCGGCTCCTGGGTGCGCTTGGCCACGATTTGCGGTCTCCGCTGACTGCGATGCGTGTCCGGGCCGAAATGGTCGAGGATCAGGAGACCCGGGAGCGGCTGATTGCGACGATCGGCGAGATGCAGCAGATGGTCGACGAGACTCTCGCTTTCGCTCGCGGCATGGCCAACGCTGAAGCCTACGAGACGCATGAGCTTTCGGCATTTCTGCGCGATCTTTGCGGCGACTTGGCCGAAACCGGACAAGATGTGGAGCTGTCGGCAGAACATGATTTATGGGCACGGCTGCGTCCGACGGCGTTAAGGCGCGCCTTGCGCAACATCATCGACAACGCCGTTCGTTATGGTGGCAGCGCACGGGTTTTGCTGGCACTCAGCGGAGACAACGCTGAAATCACCGTTGCCGATGATGGTCCGGGCATACCCCAGGAAGATGTCGAACGCGTTTTCGATCCTTTCGTACGCATCGAAACGTCCCGTTCCCGTGAGACCGGCGGGGCAGGCTTGGGCCTGGCAATCGCGCGCACGATCATTCAGGGTCACGGCGGCAACATCGAATTGGCCAACCGGCCAGAAGGCGGGCTGACAGCCGCGATAAGCTTGCCGCTGGTTTCCGATCCCGGTCCGACGGAAGCCTAGGGTCCCGACCCCAGAGACTGCAATCGGAATCACGCGCGCCGTTCGGCCTGCGATCTCACCGCTGACTGCTGAGTATGTTGAGTCCGATGGCCCCCTTGCGCGGTTCAGAGGTCGTGTTCGTGCGGCCGTCTTTGGGACGTTCAAGATCGTTGAGGATCGGGCAGTCCGGTCGGTGATCGCCGGAACAGTTCGCGGCCAGGTCTTCCAGCGTGTCGGCCATGGCTTCCAGTTCGCCAATTTTTCGACGAAGGCTTCGAACATGCTCCAGCGCCAGTCGTTTGACGTCGGCGCTTTGACGGGACTGATCGCGCCACAGGTCAAGCAGACCGCCTATGGCATCGACCGAGAACCCCAGATCGCGCGCACGCCGGATGAACCGCAGCATGTGCACGTCCTGCTCGGAATAGACACGGTAGCCGGCCTCGGTTCGGGCAGCCGGCGGGATCAGGCCGTTCTGCTCATAGTAGCGGATCATCTTGGCCGAAACGCCTGACGCGTCGGCCGCTTGTCCGATGTTCATGCTTGCCTACTGTGTCGTCCGGGTATTCTCGCGTCATCGTCCTCGGGCGTGCAAAAGACGTCGGTGTGCAGATCGTCCTGCCGCGCCGGTCGCTTCCATTATGGCGTCGATCATCGTCGGCGGTCCGGCCGTGCGAGTCTTCCGGACGTCAATATCCTCAATGTCCTCGGCACCCGCGTCACTTGCATGACCCGTGCGCTGCGCCTTGGCTATTGCGCCGGGGCGAGGCGGGGGCTTGGCGCTGGTGCACTGGCAGGCGCGTCCGCTTCCATGGGGGCGTTGAACCCGCGCAATCGCAGCGCATTGCCGAGAACGAAGACGCTGGACAGCGCCATGGCACCGGCGGCGAAGATCGGCGACAGAAGCAAGCCGAAGGCGGGGTAGAGCACGCCCGCTGCAACCGGGATCAGAGCCGTGTTGTAGGCAAACGCCCAGAACAGGTTCTGCTTGATGTTGCGGATCGTCGCCTGGCTGATCGCGATCGCGTTCGGCACGCCTTTCAGGCTGCCGGACATAAGCACGACGTCGGCCGCTTCGATGGCAACATCGGTTCCAGTGCCGATGGCAAGCCCGACATCGGCCTCCGCCAACGCAGGCGCATCGTTGATGCCATCGCCGACGAAGGCCAGTCTGCCATGCTCGGCTTTCAAGCGCTTGACCGCTTCCACCTTGCCGTCGGGCAATACCTCGGCCACCACTTCGTCGATGCCCAGACGGCGCGCGATGGCGTCTGCCGTGCGGCGATTGTCGCCGGTGATCATCGCCACCTTCAGGCCCAGATCGTGCAGTGCCTTGATCGCCTCGGGTGTGGTCTGCTTGATCGGGTCGGCCACCGCCACGATGGCGGCAAGCCTTCCGCCGATAGCCGCATAGAGCGGCGTCTTGCCCTCGTCGGCGAGCCGGTCGGCGGTTTCAGCGAAGAGGGCCGTATCGAGGCCAAGTCTGGTCATGAACCGGTCAGCGCCGATCTCGACGCGCGCGCCATTCACCTCCGCTTTCACGCCGAAACCGGTCACGGAGTCAAAGCCTGTCACCTTCGGCAGATCGAGCCCTTCGGTCTCGGCCGCTTCGACGATGGCCCGGGCGATCGGGTGCTCGGACCTGGATTCCACCGCGGCAATCCGCGCCAGCACGTCATCGCGTTCAAAGCCTTCGGCCAGTTCGAGGTCGGTCAAAGCCGGCTTGCCTTCCGTCAGCGTCCCGGTCTTGTCGAGCGCGACTGCCTTTGCCTCCTTGAGGAGTTGAAGCGCTTCGCCCTTTCGGAACAGAACGCCCATTTCCGCACCGCGTCCGGTGCCGACCATGATCGAGGTCGGCGTGGCCAGACCCATGGCGCAAGGGCATGCGATGATCAGAACGGCCACGGCATTGACCAGTCCGAATGTCAGCGCCGGTTCCGGCCCGAACGTCAGCCAGACGACAAAGGTCAGCGCCGCGATAATCATGACTGCCGGGACGAACCACAGCGTTACCCGGTCGACCAGCGCCTGGATCGGCAATTTCGATCCCTGCGCTTCTTCCACCATGCGGATGATCTGGGCAAGCATGGTATCGGCACCGACGGCGGTCGCCCTGAAGGCCAGCGCGCCTGTCTGGTTGACCGTGCCGCCGACAACCTCGGCGCCGTTCGACTTGGCGACCGGAACCGGCTCTCCGGTGATCATCGATTCATCGATATAGCTCTCGCCTTCGATCACCGCGCCATCGACTGGCACGCGTTCGCCTGGCCGCACCTCGACGATGTCGCCCGGTGCGACATCGGCCACCGCGATTTCGGTGGTTTTGCCATCGCGCCGAACACGTGCCGTCTTGGCTTGAAGTCCGACGAGACGCTTGATCGCCTCGGATGTGCGTCCCTTGGCGCGCGCTTCGAGATATCGACCGAGCAGGATCAGCGTGACGATGACGGCGGCGGCCTCGAAATAGACGTTCACCGTTCCGGCCGGCAGCAATGCTGGCGCAAAGGTCGCGACAACCGAATAGAGAAAGGCCGCCGACGTGCCGACGGCAACAAGGCTGTTCATGTCGGGCGCGCCGCGAAGCAGGGCCGGGAAGCCGTGGGTGTAAAAACGGATGCCGGGGACGAACAGGACGAGTGCGGTGAAGCCGAACTGAATGTACCAATTCGCCTGCATGCCGATCGTCGTCATGATCAGTTCATGCATGCCGGGAATGACATGACGGCCCATCTCCAGGATGAAAACCGGTGCCGTGAGCAGCGCTGCAAGGATCACGCTGCGCTTGAGCGCAGCTTCCTCGGCGTCCTTGCGGGCGACGGTCTCGGCGTGCTCATCGCCGCTGCGGTCAATCGGTTTGGCGTCATAGCCGGCATGGGCCACGGCCTCGACCAACGCGCTCATATCAGCGTTGCCCGTGACACTCGCTCGCTCGGTTGCAAGGTTTACCACGGCACCGGTCACGCCCGGCACGGCCTTCAGCGCCTTTTCGACCTGGCCGACACATGACGCGCACGTCATGCCGGAAATCGACAATTCGGCCGAGCCAGCCGGAACGTCGTAGCCGACATCCCGCACTGCATCGGCCAGCACATCCCGTGCGACCGGGGCAGCCAGCACGATCTCGGCTCGTTCTGTTGCGAGATTGACGCTTGCTTGTTCGACGCCGGGGACCGCCTTCAACGCTGCCTCGACACGGCCGACACAGGAAGCGCAACTCATCCCCTCGATCGGGAAACTCACTTTGTCTTGCGAGTGTTTTTCTGCCGGCGCATTCATCGCCTTTCCTTCCCTTCAACATGTCGCTCGCACAGCAAGATAGGGCTTCCAACGACTGGAAGGTCAAGGGAGAGGGGTGCGGTTTTTTCGCTGTTGACCTTGCAACGGTTTGAGGCCGTATCGGTCTGTGCATGCAGCAAACCGAGGAGCTTCACATGCAGTTCACATCGGAAACATGTCCCGCGACGGGCGTCCCCCAATCCAACGCGTGAAAACCCGGCCTTGAGTCATGGCGTCGCAGACGCCACTTGGCGGCGGGCCCCTATGAGGGGGCCGGGCGGTAGGCCACCACCTCGATCTCCACATTCGCGTCGACCATCAAAGGCGCGCCGACGCAGGACCGCGCCGGAGGCAAATGCGGGAAGTACTGCGCATAAACCGCATTGAAGCGCACGAAATCGTTCCGGTCCGTCAGCCAGATGGTGGTCTTCACGACATCATCCAAAGACGCGCCGGCCTGCTCAAGCGCGGCGGCGATGTTGTCGAGCACCTGGCGGGTCTGCGTTTCGATGTCTCCGCCGACGAGCGCGCCGTCAGGGCCGAAGGGCACCTGGCCGGACAGGAAGATGAGGTCGCCCGCCCTGACGGCCGAGGAGAGCGGGACCACGGGATGAACGCCGAAGACTTGCTTGTTCACAAGGGTTTCTCCTTTCCCTGAACAACTTTTGCAGGCGCGGGCTGTCTTGCCGGAGCGCTGAGGACGAGAATGTTGCCGAAGAGAACCGCGATGCCGCCAGCGATCACATAGCCGTCGATCGTCAGATTCTCGAACAGGGCCGACAGAAGCAGCGCAACCACCGGCACGAGCGCCAGCGTGTAGGACGCGCTGGCCGGGCCGATGCGTTGGACGAGGCTGAAATACATGAAGAACGTCACGCAGGACGCGATGATCGCCAAGTAGGCCAGCCCGGCAAGATATGCCGCGGATATGTCGACCTTGAAGCTCATGTCACCGAACAGCGCCAGCGCGAACGAAAACAGGGCGCCAAAAAGCGCTGCCCAGCTCATGAGCACTGATATGGGTATCCCGGCTTGCTGGTTTCGCATGGCAACGACGGTGCCGCATCCGGTGCATGCCGCCGCCGCCAGGGCAAGTGCAACGCCAGCCATCGTTTGAGGGCCGGACGACACCGCCAGAAGCTGCGGCATCGCAATGACGGCAAGGCCGGCGATGCCGGACATGATGCCGAAAAGCATGCGCATGGTGACCGGCGCCGACAGGAACAGCCAACCCACGACGGCCGCGAACAGGGAGGATGTCGAAAGAACCAGCGCCGAAATGCCGGAGGTGATCAGCGTCGTTGAATGATAGAAGGTGATGAAGGCCAGGCCGAAAAACAGGACCCCCTGGACCACAACCCAAGGCTGATCGATTGGCCGCAGCCCGATCTTCTCGCCGCGCGCGATGCTCCAGCCGAACATGACAAGGCTGACGAGCGCCATTCGGTATCCAACCGAAACCTCAGGAGCGCCGGAGATTGCCTGATGACCGGTCACGATGGCACTGCTCCCCCACAGAACCGCCATCGCAACAAAAAGAAACGCGCTCATGCTCCTCCTTCGTTCCGGCAGGCCATGGCACGCGGACGGAACGTCTTTGCGTTCGGGATGGCCTGCTCAAGCTTCGGATTTCGGCTCTTGCGCCTCGGGCGCTTCCCTGACGCCACGCCATCCGCGCGCCAGAATTCCCGCGCTGGCGTCGTCAAGTTTGGCCAGTATGCCGTTCAAGACGTCCAGCTCCTCCTGCGAGACCGCATGGACCAGCTCGGTTTCGAGACGTTCCGCAAGTCCGGAGATCTCGCTGAAGGCGGCCCAGCCGGTCTCCGAGAGCTCGATTGCGGCATATCGCCGGTCGGAGCGGCCAGTCTGGCGTTGGGCGAAGCCCAGTTCCACCAATTGCTTGACCGCGCGCGACACCGCGAACTGGTCAAGGCCGCCAGCCTGACAGATTTCCTTGGCACTGACGCCGGGCCGGTTCGCGATGATCGCCATCGTGCGCCATGCGGACCGGGACAGGCCGAACCTGGGTCCGTAAAACGCGTTGAGGACATCCGCAACGCGGGCGGAAATGCGGAAAAGCCGGTAGGGGAGCCAGGCTTCCAGCTGAAGTGTCGCGTCCGGATCGATCGGGCTCTGGCCGTCGTCCATTTTCGATTTTTGAGTGCTAATTAATTGCATAATGCAAGCGTATCCTTTTTAATCCGCTCGGGCAACGGCTTAATCCGTCAAAGACCGATGACCAAGAGGTGACGTGCTTTTGCGGAACGGGAAACGCCAGATCGAAAAGGATCGGACATGCCATTTGTCGTCCATTGCATCGACCGGCAGGATGCCGGAGACCTTCGCCGGCGCACGCGTGCCGAACACCTTGAATACATGATCGCGCACAATGAGCGGGTGGCATTTGGCGGCCCCTTGCAGAACGAGGATGGGTCGAAGGTGATCGGCAGTCTGATGGTGCTGTCCTATGATACGCGCGAGGCTGTCGAGGCGTTTCTGGATGCCGAACCCTATTCGCGGGCGGGGTTGTTTTCGGAGTTGAGGATCAGCCGTTTTCGCCAGATGGTCCCAGAAAACCCGCCCGGCCTGCTGATGAAAGAACTGGCGCGTGAGCGCGCGGCACTTCGGGGGCATCCGGTTTCCGGGCCGCGCCACGGGGCCGGCGCGGTCAGGACAAGATGAGCTGGTCGTCTTCGACCTCGGTGCCGGTGGTCTTCTTGAAAAGATCGAGCAGGTCCGGAACTTCGTAGCCCTTCCGCGCGTCACCATGAACATCGAGCAGGATGCGGCCGCCGTTCATCATGATGGTGCGGTCGCCGTAATCGAGCGAGTTGCGCATACTGTGCGTCACCATGAGAGTTGTCAGTTTCTGCTCTCCGGTGATTTCCGCCGACAGATCGAGGACCGTCGCTGCGGCGCCCGGATCAAGCGCGGCGGTGTGTTCGTCCAGAATGAGGATCTTCATCGGCAGCAGGGTCGCCATCAGCAGGCTGAGTGCCTGCCTCTGTCCTCCCGAAAGCGTTCCGGCCATCGCACCGAGCCTGTCTTCCATCCCCATGTCGAGCCGTGAGAGCTGGTCGGCCAGCCGGCGCCTCTGGCCGCCCCGGCCCAGCGCATTGCGCAGGCTTCGCCTGCTGCCGCGGCTTGCCGCAAGGGCGAGGTTTTCCTCCACGGTCAGGCCGCTGCAGGTGCCGGCGCGCGGTTCCTGGAAAACCCGCCCGATCATGCTGGCCCGCTGCTCCGTGCGCCAATTGGTGACTTCCTGACCGTCGATATAGATGCCGCCCTTGTCGAGACGGACATCTCCGGCGATGGCTGACAAAAGCGTGGACTTGCCGGCGCCGTTGGTGCCGATGACCGTGACGAACTGGCCTTCCTCCACGTCGAGATCCACACCGCGCAGTGCCGGAACCGCCAGCGGCGTTCCCGGGTTGAACGTCAAAAAGGCATCGCAAACACTGAGCACGAATTCACCCTTTCTGCGGCTGCGTATCCATCAGCAGGCTCCGCATCTTTGGCCAGAACTTGAAACGGCTGTTTCGCCTGGCTTGGGAAAGAATTACGGCGATCGCGACAACAACGGCCGTGACGAGATTGAGGTCCTGCGCCTGAATGCCGAGAAATCCCGCGCTGAGGGCGGCGGCGATGAACAGGCGATAGAGAAGCGCGCCGATGAGACAGCCAAGCGTCGCCCAGAAGACCTTTGTCGAGCCCAGAAGGGTTTCGCCGATGATCAATGCGGCAAGGCCGGTCACAATCGTACCGATGCCCAGCGAAACGTCGGCGACGCCCTGGCTCTGGGCGAAGAGGGAGCCGGCCAGCCCGACAAGGGCGTTGCTCACCGACATGCCGATGATCGTCATGCGTCCGTTGCTGACCGATTGTGCGCGAGCCATGGCCGGGTTCTCTCCGCTGGCCCTGAGCGCCAGGCCGACCTGTGTTCCCAGGAACCAGTCGACGAGCAGTTTCATGGCAATTGCGAAAACCAGAAGGATCGCGCTGGTCGTCCAGATCCCGAGATCGATCACCCCCTCGAACGCGGTGAAGATCGTGTTCTCGCCGTATAGCGAGATGTTCGGTCGTCCCATCACGCGCAGATTGATCGAGTAGAGGGCCACCATGGTCAGGATGCCGGCCAACAGATTGAGAATCCGGAACCGGACGTTCAAAAAGGCCGACACGAAGCCAGCGCAACAGCCGGCGAACGTACCTATGACCGTCGCAAGGAACGGATTGACGCCATGAATGATCGCGACAGCGGTCGCGGCAGCCCCGAGTGGGAAGCTGCCATCGACCGTCAGGTCGGGAAAGTTGAGGACGCGAAAGGAGAGATAAACCCCGAGCGCCACAAGGGAGAAGAGAAGGCCGGCTTCAACGGCGCCGGCGACGGCTAGCGCGCTCACCTTACTGGATCACTTTCGTGGCTTGCTCCAGAATGTCATCGGGAAGTGTCACGCCCATTGCGGCTGCGGCGCTTGTGTTCAGGTAAAGGTCCTGCGTGTCCAGCGCTCCCACCGGGATCGCCGCCGGGCTCTCCCCGTTCAACACACGCACTGCCATCTCGCCGGTCAGGCGCCCGAGCTTGTAATAGTCGAAACCGAGGGCAGCCAGCGCACCGCGCTCGACGGAATCCGTGTCGCTGGCGAAGACCGGGATCTTCGCCCTCTCGCCAACGTTCACGACGCTCTCCACCGCTGCCACAATGGTGCTGTCCGTGGGGATGAGGATGGCGTCGGCACGCCCGGCCAGGCTGAGGGCCGCATCGGCGACCATCGCCGTCTGGGAGGCGGTGCTTTCCTCGATCTCGAGGCCATGCGCCTCCAGTTCAACCTTCAGTGCGGCGACCTGGGACACGGAATTGGCTTCGCCGGCATTGTAGATGACCCCGATCCTCTTTGCGTCGGGGACAAGCGTCTTGATCAGCGCCAATGTCGGTCCGAAGGGTTGTTTGTCGGTCGTGCCGGTGATGTTTCCGCCCGGTGCCTCGATGCTCTCGACCAGCTTGGCGCCGACCGGATCGGTGACGGCCGCGAAGAGAAGCGGGATGTCGCCGGCCGTGCTTTGAAGCGCCTGGGCCGAAGGTGTGCTGATGGCGACGAGCAGATCGGGTTCCAGTCCCGCGAACTCTTTTGCGATCTGGAGCTGCGTGGGCATGCTGCCCTGAGCGCTCTGGACACGCAGTTCGAGCGTTTCGCCCTCCTTGAACCCGTGGGCTTCCAATTCATCGACGATGCCCATGCGCGCCGCGTCGATCGCAGGATGATCGATGATGTAGGTGATCGCGACCTGGGTCATCTCGGTTGCCGAGGCAACCGAACATGCCGCCGAGATCAGTGCCGCCGCGGCGAAGCTTGCTGCTTTCTTTCGAAACATATCAGATGATCCTTTCGCTGTTTGTTTTGCTGGACGCTTGGAACTCGCGTTTCCGCGAAGCTTGAGGCGCGGGGTAGGGCAGGGCGCCATGGGTGTTTTCGGCAGCCGTCGACAGGTGGCCCGACTGCCGCGGCGCGGCGGCGGCTGTCGCCATCGGTTCGGGGTTTTCGGGTGCCAAGCGGCAACGCACCATGGACTGGTCGAAGTCCTTGACCGTCCGCGCCCCCATCAGCATCTGAGCGACGTTGAGCTCGCTTCCGAGGATGGACAGCGCATGACTGACGCTTTCCTCGCCTCCACACGCAAGGGCGTAGAGCGTTGCACGGCCGACCTGGACGGCATCGGCACCAAGACAGAGTGCACGGGCAATGTCCGAGCCCGTCCGGAAGCCGCTGTCGACGAGAAGGGTGAGCCTCGATCCGCACTCGGCCCGGAACTCGGGCAGTATGTCGATCGTGGCGATCGCGCCATCGAGTTGGCGCCCGCCATGGTTGGATATGACCAGCCCGTCGACGCCGATCTCCAATGCCTTGGCAACCTGGCCGGGATCGAGCATGCCTTTGACGACCAGCGGACCGTCCCAGGCGTCGCGCACCCATTTGATGTCTTCCCAATCAACGGAAGGATCGAGCTGGGCCTGCATGAGTTCTGCGATCGTGTCGGCCTTCTCCAGGCCGAGTTCGGCCGCCATGACCTCCAGTCTTGGCGGGCCGGCGCGCGCCGTCCGCAGGCTCCAGCCGGGATGGGCGGCAAGACTCGCCAGCTTTGCCGGTGACCAGCGGAACGGCAAAGAAAAGCCGTTCTTCGCATCGCGCAGACGGCGTCCGGGAATGGCATTGTCGACCGTCACCTCGAGCGCGCCGAAACCGAGATCGCGTGCCTTGGCGACAAGCCGCTTGCTGACCGCCCGATCCTTGAAGATGTAAAGCTGGAACCATTTGGCGCCATTGCCGGCGGCGGCGACCGCTTCCATGGTGGCCGTCGCGGCCGTGCTCATGACAAATGGAATGTTGTGGGCGGCCGCGGCGCGGGCCAAATCGACGTCCCCGCGTGGCCATGCGGCGCCGGCCAGTCCTGTCGGACCGATGATGATCGGACGGTCATAGCGCTGACCGAAAAGGCTCACCGACTGCGAACACGAGCTGATGTCGGTTGGCGCAGAGCCGACGAGACGGACCCGGTCAAGCGCCGTCCGGTTTTCGGCCAAAGTGTTTTCCGTTCCGCTTCCGCCGTCGATGAAGTCGAAGACGAAGCGGGGAAGCCGCCGGCGGGCTGTTTCGCGAAAATCGGCAATGGAGTGTTGGCGATGTATCATCGGACCGATGCCTCTTACTCAAAAGGCGGCAGATCGCCGGCTTCCACGATTTTTCCGGGATTGAGAATGCCGCGCGGGTCAAGCGCCCGCTTGATGGCCGCCATCGCGCGCACGCCGGCAGCGCCATGTTCTTCGGCAAGATAAGCCCGCTTGCCATATCCGATCCCATGTTCGCCGGTGATCGTTCCGCCAAGGGCGATGGCGCGCCGCGACAAGCGCCGCAGAAGCTCGTCGACCTTTTCGCGTTCGGACGGCGCGTCCGGATCGAAGATGACGCACATGTGGAAATTGCCGTCGCCGACATGACCGCAGATCGGTGCCGTGAGCCCGAGCTGCGCGCAGTCCTGTTTGGCGAGGGCGATGGCTTCCGCCAGCCGGGAGACGGGAACGCAACTGTCGGTTGGAATGCCCTTGGCGCCCGGCCGCAGCGCCAGTGCGGCCCACCATGCGTCGTGCCGGGCCCGCCAGATGCGCGCGCGTTCTTCGGGAAGACGGGCCGTGTCGATCCGCGCCGCCGCATGTTCGGCGGCGATTTCGGCAATCCACGCGGTCTGGCGCGAAACGCTGTCAGGTTCACCGGCGCATTCCACGATCAGTGTCTCGCCGGAGGTCAGCCCGAGGTCGGAATGGGCTTGGATGGCGCGGATCTGGACGTCATCGAGATATTCGATCCGGGCGACAGGGATGCCCGCACCCATGATCTCGATCGCGCAGTCGATCGCTCCGGTGTGAGACGGAAAAGCGATCAACAGGGTCTCGACAGCTTCGGGAACGGGATGAAGCCGCAATGTGGCGGAGACGATAACGCCAAGGGTGCCTTCGGCACCGACGAAAAGCCGGGTCAGATCGTATCCGGACGACGATTTGCGCGCCGAACTTGACGTCCGCATCTGCGTCCCGTCGGCCAGGACGACATCCAGGGAGACGATTTGGTCCTTCATGGTGCCGTACCGCACGGCCATCGTACCGGAGGCACGGGTCGATATCATTCCGCCGATGGAAGCGTCGGCGCCCGGGTCCACCGGAAAGAACAGGCCACAGTCGCGCAGATGGGCGTTCAGCTTTTTTCTGGTCACTCCCGGCTGGACGACGCACGTCATGTCGGCGGTGCTCACCGGGCCGATCGCATCCATTTGCGACATGTCCAGGCAAATACCGCCGTGCAGAGCCGCGACATGCCCCTCGCACGAAGTCCCCGTACCGAAGGCGATCACCGGAACATCGTGGTCGTGGCACAAGGCGACGATGGCGGCGACCTCGGCTGCGTCTTCGGGGAAGGCAACCGCATCCGGCGGATAAGGCGGCAGGTAGTTGGCGTCCTGACCATGGTGCTGGCGCACGGCCGCAGAGGTGGACAGGCGGTCGCCCAGCATCGCTTTGAGCGCCGACACCACATCTGCCAGCGGATCGTTCTCGTCGGTGCGAGGTGAGTTCAAGGCTGACATCGGGAAAGCCCCGGTTTCGACCTGCGCTCGTTGGTCGGCAGGTCGCGGTCGGCACGGGTTCTCGACCCGGCGCTGTGCATTGGAAACACGCCCATGATGGTCTGACTGGTCGTGAAGTGCCGAAGTGTATGAAGCGCCCGGCGAACCGGCGGGCCGTCCGGATGGCCCTCGAACTCGCACAGGAAACGGGTTGCCACGAATTGGCCGCCGACCAGATAACTCTCCAGCCTGGTGAGGTTGATGCCGTTTTCGGCAAAGCCGCCGACCGCCCGAAACAGGGCTCCGGGCGTATTGCGGACTTCAAACATCAGGCAGGTCAGGACGTCTGGCCGATCCGCCGCCGGAACGATCGGCTTTGCCGCCAGCACATAGAAGCGGGTCATGTTGAAGGGATCGTCCTGTATGTTCGGCTTCAGGACTTGGAGGCCATAGGTCTGTGCGGCGAGATTCGAGGCAATGGCGGCGTCCGCACGATCGCCCTTCTGTTTGATCAGCGCCGCCGCGGTGGCGGTATCGCTCTGTGCAACGGCGAAGAGGCCGTTTGACCTCAGAAAGCGCTGCACCTGCCGCAGCGCGACCGGATGGGAATGCACCCGCCTTATCTCCGCAAGCGACCAGCCTTCCGGGGCAACCAGATGAAGCTCGATCGGCAGGAAGATCTCGCCGACAATCGAAAGACCGGCTTCCGGCAAGAGCATGTGAATGTCCGGCACCCGGCCGGCAAGAACGTTCTCACACGGCAAGACGGCGACGTCTGCCGCGCCGCTTCGCACCGCATCGACGACGTCGAGCAAACTGTCACCGGCAATGCTTCTGGCGTCGGGGAAGGCGCTTTCGCAGGCGATATGAGCGAACGCGCCGACGCTGCCGTGATAGATGGCGACATTCGGCGCCACTCGACTTTCGGGCATCGCGGACGCCGCCCGGAGGCCGCCACAAGCAGCATCGCCATGTCGCCCGAGATCGCCATGTCGCCCGAGCGCGGGATGCTCCCGGCGAGGTGACGACGTGCCCCGGCCCGTATCATGGCCGTATCGGCGAACAACCCGCAAATCGGGTTTGCGGCGGCCCTGCGAGAGGGAGCGCTTGCGGCGCACGCCTTGTCTGTCGCCATGTCCTTTCAGCTTCCGGGGTCGGCGCATGGCGCGGATCCTCAAAGATTGCCCGTCAACCATGTGCCGGCCGGACCGATGTCATCACGGTCATGGGCCACATGAGCGCCCAGCCGGACGTCGTCTGGCTCACGCTCAGGTGCCGGTCCGCAGCTTCAAGGCAGTCTTCGGCGCTGTAGCCGGGTTTGGCGGAAAACAAGAGCTGCAGAAAACAGCCGATGTCCTCGCGCTTCTTGAACTCCCAGGGTGTGACGACTTCATGAAAGACGGGCTCTCCCCAGCCCGTGAGCGCGCAAAGGCTCTCGGCGAACTCGCGCGACAAGAATGCCACCTCGTGGCCCGTGCTGCAGCTTCGCGCGATGAAGCTGTCGAAATATCTGGCAAGCACCGTTCCGGAGAAGACGTCCGCGACAGCCAAGCGCGCGCCGGGCCGCGCCAGCTCGGCAAACCGGGTGAACGCGGCGGTCTTGTCGGTGACGTGATGGATTGCGCCACGGCTCCAGATCGCGTCGAACCCGTGGAAATCGATGTCGAGCGTGTCGGCCGATGCCGGCACAACCCGGATGTTGCCGTGCCTGCTTTCGGCTTCGATACCGGCCAACTGATCGGTTGAAGGATCGCTTGCCACAAGGAGCCCGTCCGGCCCCAGGCAATCGGCGATGGCGACACTGAAATATCCGTTCCCGGCCCCGACTTCGAGAATGCGCTCGCCTTGCGCGGGTTGAAGAAACCGCTTCATGCAGGCGATGTCCGGCCGCCATGCGTCGGCGTAGTGCGACAGGGCATTCCGATAATCCGACGATCGTTTTCCGATGAATTCAATCGACTGGGATTCGGTCTTTGCATCGGCATACATCGATCTGGTCCTTCTGATTGCAGACGTGTTTCGACCGCTCCTGGCCGCGTGGCCGTGTCGTTTCCTCCATCTTCCTCGGTCAACCGCATGGCAACGCGGAACGGTCGTCGGCGGGCGGCACCCGCCGGGATCCTGCCGCTCCCCGGCTTCTTTCGACGCACCCGCCCGGGTCTTTGCCCGCGTCCCGTTGCGAAAACCGGTCCGCGCCGGAACAGGATACGTTGCGCGTTTCTTAGGAGCGATTTCCTTGGCTCGGCCGTCGACCGCAACGATAGTTTGCAAAAAACTAGCTTGTCAATTGCATTTCGCAATTAAATATTGCAGTGCAAAAAATTTGAGCAAACGCCGCCAAACCGGTCATTGAAATCGCTTGTGTTCCACAAGAACCGCCGGTTGTCCGCGATCTGTCGAGGGCCGCGCAAGGATGGTACGGCTGGACGAATGGCGGCTTCCGGACGATGGCCAAAGCCGCTGATGTGGTTGGTTGCGGCGCCGCACTTCCGGTTGTTGGTCCAGCAAAAGCGAGCAGGGTGTCGAGTTCTCCAAAGGGCGTGACCTGAGCCGTTTGGCTGCCTCGCTCACTTGGATCGTCTCCGGGTTGACTATCTCGGTGGTTCGGTTTTGACGCGCGCAGGGTGCGCGGAGCTCTCGATTTGCTCAGGCGCACGCTGCGCGGTTGCCGGCTGTTTTCCGTTCAAAGCCGAATGCGGCCTGCCGGTGTTGTGGTCTTGGCGCCGGCGGCCGGACTTTTGCTGTGCGTGCGCCCGGGATTGCGCACCCAAAGCACAATGCAGGCCAGCAGAAGCAGCATCAGCGCCGGCACGAAGCTGCCGCCGATGACGGCCAGATGCGTGTAGATGGCGCCGACCATGATGCATGAGACCAGGGCCGCGCCCCAGAACGCTGTGGCCGGGATCAGCAGCATGACGGCTCCGGTGATTTCCAGACTGCCCGTCACATATTGAAACAAGGGACCGAGGCCGATCGCTGCGAACATCTGCAGCATGGGCTCGGTGCCGATGATTTTTTGAGAGCCAGCGGCAAGAAACGCCAATGCAAGCAGACCCTGCGCGCTCCAGGCGACCCGGTTCTTCCACTTCGGCTGATCGATGTTATCCGTGTAGGCCATGTCATTCCTCCTTCGGTTCCAATGACGTGAGTATCGCCAAGAGACGGGCGGACCTGGAACAGGCCTGACTGGGACCTGGCGTTCCGCAGGCGAAACGCCAGGTTGGGCGGCGGTGGAGGCCGCCGCCTGCCGGTCAGGGCAAAAAGGTCGAACCGAGCAGCAGGATCGCGTCCGATACCAAAAGCGTGACAAGGCAAAAGCCCATGATATCGCGTGCGGACAGGCCCGCGATGGCCAATGCCGGCAGCGCCCAGAAGGGCTGGATCATGTCCGTCCAGGCATCGCCCCAGGCGACCGCCATCACCACGCGCGGCAGATCGGCGCCCAAGGCCGCCGCGGCCGGGATCATGATGGGCCCCTGGACCGCCCACTGCCCACCGCCGGAGGGCACCAGCACGTTCACGAGCCCTGCGCTCAGGAAGGCAAGTGCCGGCAAGAAGGTCGCGTCCGCCCGGTCGACGAACAGCGTCGTCCATCCGGCCGCCAGGCCGGAGCCGACCATCATGCCCATCACGCCGGCATAGAAGGGAAACTGGATAAGTATGCCGCCGACGCCCGAGATCGCGTTGGCTACAGCACCGCTGAAGCTGCGAACCGAGGCAAGGGGTCCTGCCGGCCCGACCAAGGCCGTACCATCGCTCGAGCCGGCATGTGGCCTTGAAGGTCATGCCGCTTTGGCAAACGGCCCCGTGCCGCCGACATCGCCGATATGGTTGCCGTTCAGATAAAGGCCTGTGGCGACAGGTGTTGCCGCCGTAACGGTCTGAAGTGCCATGCACGCTTGTCGGCAATATCTGATGAACTCGGAGATCTTCGGTGTCGATTCAGGGCTTTCAATGATGAGATTGAGCTGCATCAGCTCGCCCTTGCCGTAGATGTCGGCAGGCGCGACGGCACCCAGATCCATTGTGGTCGTCCATGTGCTGCGCTGCTCAAGACGCGCCGCGGAGATTTCGAAATCGCGGCTCTTGGCGAGCATCTCCACATGGCTCATCAGACACAGACCGAGGCCGGCGGCGAAGTACATCAGCGGCGACGGCGCCGTGCCGCGGCCGCCAACGGCCGTGCCTTCGTCGGAAATCAGTTCCCATGTCCCCCCATCGGGGACGTTGGAGAAGACCGTCACCTTCTTGAGATGTTTGCCTTCCGGCATGGACTCCACGTTGACATGGGCATCGAAGCGCATCCGTTCGCCCTGCCTGACCTTTTCCAGTGACGGGTCAGGCAGCGTCTTCTGACGGGGTTCATCGGGGATCTTTCGCACGATCGTTCTGTCGTTCATGTCCCAGGACACATCAGTCATGGTTGGTCTCCTTTTTTTGGCCAGGTGTGGCAATGGGCGGCCATCCGGCCCGGAAGACGGGCCGCCCGCTCGGTCGATTCCGGGCCGGTTCTTGAAGTGATGTCTTGCTGGCGGAACGCGTTCGCCCGCTGCGTTGCGGCGTCAGCGAGCGCTCATGCTGCGGCCTCCCACCGGGGGCTGTCGGCCTGCGCTTCCGCCAGTTCCTTGCGGAAGAACAGTGAGTAGACAACAGGCACGAAACCGAGGGTCAGCATCGCGCCAACCGTCAGTCCTGCGGCCATGACGGTCGCCATGCCGAAGAACAGCGGATCGACCGACACGATCAGCGGCATAAGTCCCAGGACGGTCGTGATGGTTGTCATCAAGATCGGCCTCAGCCGGCGCATGCCGGCCCGGACGATGGGCTCCATCCCGGAGTGGCCTTCAGACCGTTCGATCTCGATCCGGTCGATGAGCACGATGGCGTTGCACATCACGATCCCGGCCAGCGACAGCATGCCGAGGATGGGCATGAAGCCGAAATCGGCGCCGAATCCGCGCAGGCCAATGGCGACACCGACGACGATCAGGGGAATCGTCATGATGAGGATCAGCGGCCTGCGGAACGAGTTGAACTGCAAAATCAGCAGAAGCGCGATGATCCCGAAGCTGAGCGGCATGTTGGCAAGAAGCGCCGCGCGCCCTTCCGAGGACTGCGTGATGATGCCGTCGAATTCAATCGAGTGGCCCGGCGGCATGGAGGCTTCGAGCTCAGCGAGCCTTTCCTCGATGAGGGGCACCATGTCCTCGGCTCCAATCAGGTCCGAGCGTGCTTCAATGGTTACGGTACGGGCCAGATTTTCCCGTTCAATGCGGCTGTAGCCATTGACGAAATCAACGTCGGCGACCTGTGCAAGTGGGACGACCGCACCGCCCGCACCAAAGATTGACAGGGTACGGATGTGGTCGAGGCTTGTGCGCTCGCCGGCCGTCGCGCGCGCGACAATGGGCACGACATCGTCGCCCTCGCGGTACTCGGAAACCGGCCGTCCGCTGAAATAGGCCGACATGGAGCGGGCGACATCGGCCGACGTGACTCCGGCGCGGCGGGCGCGGGCCTGGTCGACCTCGACGACGACGCGGGCGACGCGGTTCTCCCAGTTCTGCCTGATGTCGCGAGAGGCGGGGATTTCTTCGGCGAGGATCGCCTCGACCTGGCGCGCGGTCGCGTAGATGTAGTCGCGGTCCGGGCCGATGACCTGGACTTCGAGAACCGAGCTATCCGACGGTCCGAGGAACATGCGCGTGACCCGATTGGAGATGTGCGCGAACTCATTGTCGAGGTGATCGCGCAGTTCCGTCACAGCCCTGTCCATGTTCTCCGGGCTGTCGACGTTGATCACCAGCACGGCACGGTTCGGCGCCGGATCGACGGGGGTCAGCGACAAGACGAAACGCGGTCCGCCAAAGCCGACGTAGGCGACATGATCGACCAGCCAATCGAAGCGCTCATCGTTCAGGGTCGGCAGCATGGCCTCGATCTCGTCGCGCGTGGCATTGGTCGTCACGTCGGCGGGAAGGTCGAAATAGGTGATGATCTGCGCCCGGTCGGAGCCGGGGAAAAAGCGCTGCGGCGCCGTTGCGATCGCGGCGGCGCCGGCGACCAGCGCGATCACCATTCCGGCCAGGAAAACGAACCGGTTGCGCAACGCCCACCGAATGCCGACCTCATACGCCGCGATCAGCGGATCGAAGGCGCGTTCATAGAACGGGCGCTTGCCGCCCGGTTCCGGCGGCGCGGCAAACCGGTGCGACAGAAGTGGGGTCACCATCATCGCAACCAGCCACGAAACCGAGAGCGTGATCGCCATGACCAGGCTGATGGAGCGGGTGTATTCGCCGGCCACATGTTCCGCCAGCATCAGTGGCAGGAACACCAGGATCGTCACCGATGTCGAAACGAACAACGGCAAGGCCAGCGTGCTGCCAATGCTCTTCATGGCACTGTCCCGATCTTCGCCCTCGCCGATGCGACGTTTGTAGTCCTCGGCGACAACGATGCCGTTATCGACAAGGATGCCGAGCGCGATCACCAGCGTGGCAAGGCTCATGCGCTCCAGCGGCATACCCAAAATGCCCATCACCGCCAGCGTCGCCAGCGTGATGACCGGAATGATGGCGCCGACGATAAGTCCGGTCTGCACCCCCAGGAGAAGGACGACGACGCCCAAGACGAGCGCCAGGGTCTGCACCACGTTGAACGACACGCCGTAGACCGCCTGCTCGACCTGATCGGCCTGGAAGGTGACGATATCGATGGTGAACCCGACAGGCAGCGTGGCCTCGATTTCCTCCAGGGCGGTCGCAACGGCAGGGCCGAACTCAAGCACGTTGCGGCCGTCCTGCTGCGCGATGGCGAACATGATCGCGGGATCGCCCTGGTAGAACACGGTCTGCGGCGCCGGGTCGATGAGGTTGCGGCTGACTTCGGCGATGTCGCGCAGAGCGATCGTCTCACCACTGCCGGGAATCTCGATCAGCGTGTTGCGGATCGCCTCGATGTCGCGAAAGTCGCCTGTCGGCTCGATCAGCACGCTGCGCTCGCCGAGATCGATCTGGCCGCCCGGCCGAATGATGTTCTGGCCGGCCAGTGTCTGGGCAATCGCTTCAGGGCTGATCCCCAATTGGGTCAGTCGCGCGTTGCGGCTTTCGATGTAGATGCGCTCGGGTTGGGCGCCGACGATGTCGATGCTCTTCACCCCGTCGACGGCATAGAGCTGGTCGCGCACATAGGTCGCCATGTCGCCGAGTTCGGCCATGGAATGATCCGGCGAGCGAAGGGCCGCGGTAACCACGGCGACATCTCCGGTATCGTCCAGGACGACCGGCGGACGTGTGCCGTCAGGCAGGCTTGCGGCGGCGGTCTGCACTTCAGCGCGCAGATCGTCCCAGATCTGATCGAGCTCGAAGTAACGATCGAAGACCTCGACATGAATGATCGACAGGCCCGACACCGAACTGGAGCGTATTTCCTCCACCTCCGGCAGTTGGCGGATGGCGCGCTCCAGCGGCTTGGTCACAAGCTCTTCGACCCGTTCGGGGCTGAGTCCCGGATAAGCTGTCTGCACGATGGCCTGGCGGATCGTAATCGCAGGGTCTTCCTGGGCGGGCAGGTTGAAGTAGCTCCAGGCGCCAAATGCCATCAAGATCGCAACGATGGCGTAGACGATGCGCTGATTGCGATATGCAAGTTGCGTCAACATTGCTGCTTTCCTCAGTCGTCGTACCGTACGATTCCGACGCCCCGCAGGGCGACGCGCTGGCCGTCATGGAGGAAGGGCAGGCCTCGTGTTGCGACGATGTCTCCGTCCTCCAGTCCTTCGGAGATGAGCGCCGTCGTGCCTTCGCGCCCAGCGACGGTTACACGGCGCTTTTCAAGCGTCTGCGTGTCCGACTGAAAGACGAAGGCGACATGGCGGTCACCGTCACCCGGCAGGATCGCAGTGTAGGGGATGCCGAGAACGTCGCTTGCGCCAGCGGTGCGCGGGTCCGACCTCAAGTCCAGATGGACCTCGGCCGTCATGCCGGCGCGAACGCCGTGATCGGCATTGAGAATATCGAGTGTGACGGGAAAGCCGGTCGTCGCGTTGGCGCGGCTGCCGATCTCATGAACGCGCGCCGTAACGGCGGTCGCGGTGCCATCGAGTATGACAGCCCCGTGATCGGAACCTGGGACGATTTGCGCGATCAGCGCGTCCGGCACCGTGATCTCGATCTGAAAGCCTGCGTTCGCGTTCTGGATTTCGAAGGCCGGCGCGCCTGCCTGCAACGTTTGCGCCGGCTCGACCAGGCGCGCGGCAACGATCCCCTCGTAAGGCGCACGCAGCACCGCGTCATCCAGACGGTCTTCCGCTTGGCGCACGCCCGCCTCGGCCATGGCCAGGCGGCTTTGCGCGCTCTCGGAGACCGCCACAGCCGACTCGAGTGCTGCTTCACTGATAACCCGGCTGGCGGACAGCTCTTGCTGTCGTTCCAGCATCAGCCGGGCTTCGGTCGCGCGCGCTTCGGCTTCGATCAGTGCCGCGCGGCGTTCATCCAGCGCGATCCGCAATGCCGTCGGTTCGAGCTCCGCCAGAACGTCGTCCGTTGAAAAGCGGTCGCCGATCTCGACGTTGACGGATGAAAGGGTGCCGGTCACCTCGAACGATAGGGGTGCGCGGTCCGCGGCGACAACACTGCCGGTCAGGATGCGGGAAATGCCTCTGTCAAACGGTGCAACGCGCGCCCAGTCGACCGGGCGGGCCGATGCTGTTTGGTCGCCTGCCTCGTCTTCGGGTTCGTCCGCAATCGGTTCGGGAAAGGCAATGGCGAGGGCAAGGTCGCCTCGTGCCATCATCCGCTCGCCGATCAGTTGAATGCCCGGATAGCTCCATGCGGTGCGGACCACACTGTTGTCATCGAGGCGGACATTGAGCGCGCCGGCAAGGGCGACCGCAATCGCAGCGGCTGGAACAATGGCCACGGCCGCGCCGACAAGGCGCGACGACGAACTCGGCTTCCTTGTGCGAGCGCGCTGCGCCGCGAGCGCGCCGGCCAAAATGACGACCGCAAAGGCTGCAAGGGCGGCCAGCACAGGAAGCGGCGTTGCCGCCGCAGCAGCGACGGCAGCAACCAAGGCCAACGCGGAGCCGAGGGCATGGATTGCGCCCAGGCTCCAGCCAAAGCCCGCCATGAGGACGAGGCCGGCAATCAGTGCAATGTCGAACGGTCCGAACATGGTCTCTCCTTTCCACACCACAATGAGCCAAGGGGTGGGGCGGGAGAACCGAACGAACTAAAACGACGTGTTTCATATTCGAAACGCCCGATGCCGTTTTTCGATGTTATCGCAGAGATCGCGGGCAATAATGGCCTGCACACGCTCGTGAAAGGACCGCCATGCCGATGCAATCACCCATAGGCCTTGATGATCTGCGGCATTTCTTTCTCATTGCCGAAGCAGGCGGCGTCAGTGCCGCCGCACGGCGCTTCGACATATCCAAGGCAACGCTCTCGCGGGCTATTGCCAGGCTTGAAGATCAGGCCAAGGGGCCGCTTTTCGACCGTCTGAGCACTGGTCTTCAACTCACCCAGGCTGGCGAGGCGCTTATGGACGCAGCGCGCCAGGCCACCGAGGCGGGAAGTTCGGCCGAAAACGTTCTGCGGACGGTCATCGAGGAACCGCAGGGCGCCCTGCGTGTGGCTGCAAGTGCCCTGAGCGCACAATATCTTGTCAGCCCGGTGCTGGCGCGGTTGACCGCAGATTATCCGTTGGTCACCGCGCACATCAAGGTGACCGCCGATGGCCCAGATCCGCTTGCCGAGGATCTTGACCTGGTCCTGCAACTGGGGCGGCCGCAGGAGCCCTACCTTATCGCGCGCCGGATCATCGGCACACCGATGAAGCTCTATTGCGGTCCGGACTTCGCCGCATCTCATCCCGTCGATGATCCTCAAGCGGTTACCGAACTGATCCGCGTTTGCGTCGACGTTCCAGGGACATCTCACGAGTGGACCCTGACCGGCCAAGACGGCGTCCCGGTGAGATTTGACAAAACGCCATCCGTCTTTGCCGGAGATCCCTCCGTTGCACTGGGTCTGGTGCGATCGGGTGCGGGCGTCACTTTGCTGCCGGCGCTTTATGGCGATATGCAGGTGCGGCGCGGTGATGTCGTGCCTGTCCTGCCCGGCCATGAAGCCCCAGCGGTGGAGATTTTTGCTGTCTTTCCACCGCGCCGGTCGAGCGTCCCGGCCGTGCGCATCTTCATCGACTATCTCATCGAGTATGCGAACGCGCTGGTTCACAGAACGTGATCCCGGCAGTCTTGCCGGTTTCGGTGGGCTCGGCTCTTTTTGACGGTGCCCCGATGGCGCCAGCAGCGCCAGAGCCTGAAATGCTGGGTGTCAGGATCTGAGAAGTTTCAAAGACGAGAAAGCGCCGGGTTCGGGTGAATTTCAATGCAGCCGCATCGCGCGATCAAATGGCCAAGGCGGCGCCACACGGCGGCCTGTCGACATCAATCGCACCGCTTGCGCTCGATGTCGCTGGACTGCGCCTGAAATCCACACGTTTGCCGCCGGTGAATGTGGAATTCGTTGGCCGCGAGTCTCGGCAGCCACTCAAGCCATTGATGCAGAACAATGTTCTGGCCTGCCCTTTTTGCGGGCTTTTTGCGTTTTGGCGCCATGTCGTTTCGGTGAAACGAGCTTCACCTCGCTGACTTCGTATTGTGGGGCGGCTTTCCGAGAGCGGCCGGGAACATGCCGGGTCGCACATGGACCGGCTGGCGGACCGGCAACGGCATCCAACCCGCAAGACGGGCCGGTTCAGCCGGCGTCCGCTTCCTCGTCGAGTTCGGCGAAAACCGCCCGGGCCGACCGCATGGCGTCGAGAGAGGCGGGGACGCCGCAATAGATCGCGCCCTGGAGAATGATTTCGACGACTTCCTCTTTCGTCAGGCCGTTGTTGAGGGCGCCGCGTACATGGAGCTTGAATTCGGCCGATCGGTTGAGGGCCATGGTCATGCCGAGGTTCAGAACGCTTCGCATCCGACGCTCGAGGCCCGGCCGGCTCCAGATCTCGCCCCAGCACCATTCGGTGATCAGCTTCTGCAGCGGAGCCGAGACATCGTCCGCTGCGGCGATCGACCGGTTGACATATGCATCGCCCAGGACCTGGCGGCGAATCCGCAAGCCTTTCTCGAACCGCTCCCCCTCAAGCTCGGGGCGTTTGTTGGTCATGTCGCAACTCCTTTCTCGTGGTCTGTGGCCTTGGCGCGGGTCCGTGTCTCACCGGTCTTGCGGGCCCATCGCCGCTCCGATGGTTGTGCCTGCCCGCTGGTCGTTCCCTTGTGCTCATCGACCGGGCGAATGTCTCGGCGATTGCCAGAACGGCAGCGTGAATCGGTCCCGCGGTGAGGCTTGGAACAACCGAAGCATCCACCACGAAGAGATTGTCGAGCGATTTCAGCCTGAGATCGGCATCGACGACGGCCTGGGCGTCCTTGCCCATCCTGCAGGTGCCGCATGGATGATGATGGGTGATGACCGCGTTCTCGATGAACTCGTCGATTTCGGACACGCTGTTCAGGGCGCCGGGAAGCAGTTCGCGCTCCCGCCACTCCGATAGCTCGTTCCGATGTCCGATCGTTCGCGCGGCTTCAAGCGCCTGTCGAAACAGGACCCGGTCGCGGCCGGTCTGCAGATAGGCCGGATCGATGATCAGGGGGTTGCCCGGCTCCGATCCGCTGATGCGGAGGCTTCCGCGGCTCGTGGGATGGGTGACGCCAAAGAGCAGTGAATAGGCGCTGCCGGGTTCGGGCGCCACAAAACGTTCCGACACGATCGGCGCCACGCCGCAACCGACGACGATGTCGGGCCGTCCGGTGGCCGTGAAGGCGTCCGACCGCATGTAGGCCATCGACTCGGAGTGCTGGAGGCGCGACGGGGGGAGGGGCTTTCGTGTTGCGTACATGTTGCCGGCGCCCAGCAGATGGTCCTGAAGGTTGCGGCCGATATCGGGCATGTCGAAAAGGCATCGAACGCCGGCGGCGGCGAGCCATTCCTGCGGCCCGATGCCAGAGCGCATCAGCAGTGCCGGGCTTTCCAGCGCGCCTGCACTCAGCACGACCTGCCCGGCACGGACGTCGATCGCACCGTCGGGTCCGACAAGCTCGAAACCGCGGACCCGGGTGCCATCGACGATGAGCCGTCGCACCAGTGAACCCGTTACAATGGTCAGGTTGTTGCGGCTGCGAACGGCTGGCGTCAGCCAGGCATCGGCGGTGGTCACACGGCGCCCGTCGCGTATGTTCAGGGCATTCGGCGTAACGCCAACCATCTCTCCGTCATTGTGGCTCTTCAGGCGGGGCAGGCCAAGCGATGCGCCCGCTTCGATAAAGGCGCGGGTGAGGACGCTGAGCTCCTCGCCGGGCACGTAGACAGGCATTGGACCGGTTTGCCGAGGTGCGCCATCGCCATCCGGCAGGCGGTTTTCAATGGCCCGGAAGGCTGGCTGCAACTCATCCCAACCCCATCGGGTATCGCCGGTTGCATCGACCCAGGCCTGGTAGTCCTGGGGATGACCGCGCATGTAACCCATGGCGTGCAGGCAGCTTGAACCGCCGATCGCCCGGCCCCGTGCCCAGTGATGGACCCGGCCGGCCGTTCTCGTTTGCGGTTCGGTTCGATAGTCCCAATCATAGCTGCGGCCCTGGAGCGCCGGCCACGCAGCGGGATGCCGGATGTCCGGGTCCGTTGCTTCTTCGCCGGCTTCGACCAGAAGGACATTGCGGTCCGGCTCTTCGCTCAACCGCGCTGCCAGAAGCGTGCCAGCCGAGCCGCCACCTATGATCGCGACATCGGCGGCAGGCCTCACGCCGTCAAACGCGTTGTCCATAGCCACTCCGTTTGGTGCGCACGGCGCCTGCGTCCGGGCTTTTCAGGGTCGATCGATTCAACCCCCGACACCGCGGCGAGCCGCCGGGCATTCTGCGTGTCGGCGGATGGTGCATGACTGCCGGCTGCACGTCTGAGCAAACGCCAAAGACCAGGTTCAGGACCCTAGGTTCCGGTTTCCATGGAGAGCTTCGCCGCCGCCTTTGCCTTCGCGATGTGTTTCTTGGAGGCCTTGCGGGCGGCCTTTTCATCGCCGGCGGCGATGGCTTCGAATATTTCCCGCATCTCCGCCAAACTGCTCTGCGCGCGCCCTTTCAGCGACATCGATCGCGCGCGAAAGAAGCTGATCCTCGCGACCAGACCGCGGTGCACCTCCTCCAAAATCGGATTCCCGCAATTGGCGAGTATGATCGAATAGAAGTCAGCGGCCGTCTTGACGCGCGCCAGACTGTCGTTGCTCGAAGCCGCTTCCTCGAAGGCCGAGAGCGACTTTTCGAGTTCATGCAACTGGTCTTTCGATATCCGCTGGGAGCACCGCCCCACCGCTTCCAGTTCCAACAATTCGCGCACTTCATAGATCGCCGTCATCTCCTCCAGGGTGAGCGCGGGGATCGACGGTCCGCGGTTGGGCACGATGTCGATAAGCCGTTCGGCCTGCAGACTTCGCAGCGCCTCTCGCAGTGAAGGACGGCTGATACCGAGTTCTGCGCAAAGATGACTTTCGACCAGACGGCTCCCGGGCTCAAACATGCCCGAGAAGATGGCCAGTCGCAGTTTGTCGACTGTCTCCTGCTGCACCGTTCGCGGTAAAATCCGAAGATTTATTTCTGGTGGCATTGTTTAGGTCTCATCAACAGCGGAAGCGATCCGACGAATAGCAGATGGCACTGCATAGACGATGACACCATAAATGGCCAGACCGTCAATTTGCAAGATTGAAAGAATGTCAGACAATTGGGTTGACGCCTCATCGGGTTTTGTGTTCCCTTTCGTGTGACAGGCAGCGGTGATGAGAACTGGTACATGGTGGCGGACACGCACTTGGATGGCATGCACTCGCGACGCATCGAGGCAGGCGGCATTGCATTGAATGTCCGTGAAGCCGGGAGCGGGCCGCTGATGCTCTTCTTCCACGGCATCACGGCCAATTCGGCCGTCTTCGCGCCGCTGATGGCCCGGCTTTCCAATCGATTCACGACCATCGCCGTCGACCAGAGAGGGCACGGCCGCAGTGACAAGCCGGATAGCGGTTACGACGCCGATTCCTATTCCCGGGACATCGCCGGCTTGATCCGCGCTTTCGATCGGGGGCCGGCAATTCTGGTGGGGCATTCCCTCGGATCGCGCAATGCGGTGACCGCCGCGGCACGATATCCGGACCTGGTGCGCTCGGTCGTGGCGATCGACTTCACGCCATACATCGAGGCTGAAGCGCTCGATGCGCTGGAGGCGCGTGTGAATGCCGGGAGCCGGGTCTTCGAGAATCTGGACGCCGTGGAGGCCTATTTGCAGGCCCGCTATCCGAACCTGCCCGCGGCCGCCGTGAAGATCAGGGCCGAAAGCGGATTTCACCCGGTCGACGCGGGTCTGGTGCCGCTGGCATCGCCCGTCGCCATGGCTCAGACCGTCACGGGACTTCGCTCGGACCTGACCCAGGCCTATCGCGACGTGAACCGTCCGGTTCTGATCGTTCGCGGCGGGCGCAGCAAGCTGGTTTCGGCTGCTGCGCTGGCCAAGACAAGCCAGCTGCGCCCGGACCTTCCCGTGGTCGTCGTTCCCGACGCCGATCATTACGTCAACGAGGTGTCTCCCGACATCACGTTGAAAGCCATCACAAATTTCATCGATGCCTGACAGTGCAAACGCTGCCAACGAGTGCGCAAGAGGACCCAAAGCATGGCCAATATCAACAACTCAACCGGAAAAACGCGTCGCGCCGAGGTTGCTGGCGGCGGCTTTGCCGGGCTGACGGCCGCCATCGCGCTCAGGCAGTGCGGATGGGATGTCCAACTGCACGAAAAGGGATCCGAACTGCGGGCGTTCGGCGCGGGCATCTACCTTTGGTACAATGGTTTGCGTGTCCTCGAAGGCGTGGGCGCGCTGGAGGACGTTCTGGCGGGCTCGCATACGCCTCCGGTCTACGAGACCTGGCTGCACAACAAGTCCGTTTCCCGGGAGACCTTCAACGGATTGCCTTGGCGCATCATGACCCGCGCGCATCTGCATGATGCGCTGGTCAAGCGCGCCAAGGAGGTCGGGGTCGAAATCCGCACCGGCTCGGAAGCCGTAGCCGCCGATCCTGACGGTCGTCTGACCCTCCAGTCCGGAGAGGTGCTCGAAGCCGACCTGATCGTCGGAGCGGACGGTGTCGGCTCGAAGGTCAGGGACTCGGTGGGCTTCGAGCAGGACCGCTGGGTTTCCACCGACGGGATCATCAGGCTGATCGTGCCCCGGATGAAAAAAGAGCTCGGCCATGGCGAGTGGGACAACACCATCGACATGTGGAACTTCTGGCCGCGCGTACAGCGCATTCTCTATTCGCCGTGCAACGAGAACGAACTCTATCTGGGCCTGATGGCGCCGGCGGCCGATCCTCGCGGATCGCGTGTTCCGCTCGATCTCGAAGTCTGGGTCGAAATGTTCCCCTTCCTGGAGCCGTGCCTGATCGAGGCAGCCAAGCTGGAGACCGCCCGCTACGACAAATATGCAACGACCAAGCTTGATGCGTGGTCGAAAGGCAAGGTGGCCCTCGTGGGCGATGCCGCAAACGCTATGTGCCCGGCTCTGGCGCAAGGTGCGGGGTGCGCGATGGTGAACGCCCTCAGCCTGTCTCAAGACCTGGAACGGGGATCGTCGGTCGAGGCTTCGCTTGCCGCATGGGAAAAGCGCGTCCGCCCGATCACGGACCGCTGCCAGGCCCTGTCGGGCGAATATGCGGCCAATCGCTCGCTCTCCAAGGGGAACATGTTCACCCCGGCGGCCCTTGAATCCGCCAGCTACGATCCGCTGCGAGGCGTTTTTTCATGGCCGCAGTGAAGGCACTGCCTGCCGCAAACTTGACAGCCGGCGCATCCGTTGCGCGCTTTTCGGGAGACAAGAATGGATAACTCGGCCGCAGTCGAAAAGCACTATGAGGTGCGTGGCTGGTACTCGACCGTCCACGAGATCCGCCATGATGGCGGGCAGCCCGGCGATGCGCTCGTCAAAGCGGCGGTGGGCGTGATCATCAAGAACCCCTATGCCGGCAAGTTCGTGTCCGATCTGTCGCGATTGACCGGGCCGAGCGCGGCCATAGGCCATGCGCTTGGCGAGCGGGCGGTTGCGCTGCTGGGCGGCAGGCCGGTCGAAAGCTATGGCAAGGGCGGCATCGCCGGCGTGGCCGGCGAGCAGGAGCATGTGGTGGCCTGCGTCACCACCGTTTTCGGGGATCCACTGCGCGAGCAGGTCGGCGGCGGCAACGCCTGGATATCTTCGGCCAGCAAGGTCGGCAGCGCGGGCACGTCCATCGACATTCCGCTCGCCCACAAGGATGAACTCTACATCCGCTCCCATTACGACGCGATCACCTTCTGTGTGCCGGACGGTCCGCGCCCCGATGAGATCCTTGTCTGCATTGCCGCGGCCACCGGACCGCGCGTGCACCAGCGCGTCGGCGGCAAGACCGTCGCCGAACTCAAAGCAGCCGTTTAGCCCGAATTCGACCGATTAAAGGACGCATCCAATGCCTCTCAACATCAAAGACCTGAAAATCACCTCGACCGATTTCCAACCGCTTGGAAAGCTGCGCGACGAGCATGCCGGCGACAAGGGCAACGTCTTGCCGAAACTGCAGGTGAGCGGCGTTCCGGAGGGCACCAGGGAACTGGCGGTCATCTGCCATGATCCCGATGCGCCCCTTCCGCACGGCTTCACGCACTGGGTCGTTTTCGGCATCGATCCGTCGACCACCGATCTATCCGACGCCCAGGAGAGATTTCGGGTCGGCCCCAACGGCGCCGGCGACCACCAGTATTACGGACCCCAGCCGCCCGCCGGCCATGGCGAGCACCATTACTACTTCTGGGTCTACGCCCTGGACACAAATGTAGAGGGAACGCCGACCCGCGAAGCGTTCCTCGACACCTACGCCGACAACATCATCGAGCAGAACCGCATCGTCGGCCTTTACGAGAACAAGTGAACGTCAAGGTCCCGGCGAGCGGCACGGAGCGCTCGTCGGGGCTCATGTCATGGGAGGGTTCGAAAATGGCAAACGGCAGCGAGACGCGCCAGACAGTTTTCGAGGAACTGGTCACCGCGACGAAGATCCTGCTGAACGAGGGCATTCTCGACACGTTCGGCCACATCAGCGCGCGTGATCCCGAAGACCCCGACGCCTTTTTCCTGGCGCAAAAGCTGGCTCCGAGCCTCATCACGGTGGACGACATTCAGCGCTTCAATCTGGACGGTGAAACGTCGGACAACCGGCCATCTTATCTGGAGCGCTACATTCACAGCGAGATCTACAAGGCGCGGCCGGATGTTCAGTGCGTGCTGCACAGCCACTCGCCCGCCGTGCTGCCCTATTGCTTCGTCGATCAACCCTTGCGGCCGGTGACCCATATGGGGGCGTTTCTGGGCGAAACGGTTCCCGTTTACGAGATACGCGACAAGCAGGGCGACGATACGGACCTGTTCGGCGGCAGTCCCGATGTTTGTCGTGATATTGCCGAGAGCCTGGGTGACCAGGCGGTGGTCCTGATGGCGCGCCATGGTGTCGTCAATGTCGGCAGCTCGGTCAGGGAAGTTGTGTTTCGGGCCTTCTACACCGAACAGAATGCCGCAGCGCAGACGGCAGGACTGCAGATCGGAACAATCAAATATCTCTCACCGGGAGAGGTCAGGACGGCGGGGAAACTCGTCGGTGCCCAGATCGATCGCGGATGGGACCACTGGTCCAAGCGCCTCGCGCAGGCGGGGCTGATCTAATGCCTGCGGCTTGGCAGGAAAACCCGCCGCCCGCCGAAAAGGGCTGGCGTCACACGCAATAGTTTCCTGGCGCAGTGGCGCCAGATGAAGGCAGCGAAAACATGCCGAATGCAGGAAACTACGACTACATCATTGTTGGCGCCGGGTCGGCGGGTTGCGTGCTCGCGAACCGGCTGAGTGCCGACCCGAACCTTTCGGTGCTGCTGCTCGAGGCAGGCGGCTGGGATCGCGATCCCATGATCCACATCCCGCTCGGATGGGGAAAGATCCTGACGGAGCGCCGCCACGACTGGATGTATTTTTGCGAACCCGAGCAGAATGTGGGCGGACGCAGCGTCGAGTGCGCGCGCGGAAAGGTGATCGGCGGCTCGTCGTCGACCAATGCGATGGCCTATGTTCGGGGCAATCGCGGAGACTATGATCGCTGGGCCGCCAACGGGCTTGAGGATTGGTCATACGACCGGGTGCTTCCCTATTTCCGGAAGCAGGAACGCTGGGAAGGCGGCGAGAGCCGGTACCGCGGCGGCGCCGGGCCCGTCAGCACCCAGTTCTGCCGCTATCGGGACCCGCTCGTGGAGGCGTTTGCGCAGGCCAGTCGACAGGCGGGCTATCCGCAGACAGACGACTATAATGGCGAGACCCAGGAGGGTTTTGGCCGCCTTCAGATGACCATCTCGAAGGGTCGGCGCTCTTCCACAGCCTCGGCCTATCTTCGCCCTGTCCTGAAACGTTCCAACCTGACCGTGCTGACCGAAGCGACGGCCACGAAAATCCTTTTGAAGGACGGGCAGGCCACCGGCGTGCAGATGCTCCATCGCGGGACGCAAAGAACCGCCGTGGCCCGCAAGGAAGTGTTGCTGGCGGGCGGCGTGATCAACACGCCACAATTGCTCATGCTGTCGGGTGTCGGCGCCCCGGATGAATTGTCGGCGCAGGGGATTGCGACGCAGGTCGATCTGCCGGCGGTGGGCAAGAACCTGCAGGACCATGTGTCGGTCATTGTCATGTACAGGCGCCGGACCCCCGGCCCATTCCTCCGAAACATGCGGGCGGACCGGATCGCACTGGATTTCGTCAAGACCTACCTCACCGGTCGCGGTTTCTCCTCGGACGTCCCAGGCGGTGTGGCCGCATTCCTCAGGAGCGGTCCGGATCGGCCACTGCCGGACGTGCAACTGCTTTTCACGGCAGCGCCGCTTGCCGCATGGCCTTATCTCAAGCCGTTCAAGCAGCCGTTCCAGGACGGGTTCGCGACGCGCATCGTGGCAACGCAGCCCAAGAGCCGGGGCTCGGTCAGGCTCGCCTCGTCCGATCCGCTTGCCGCGCCCCTGATCCACCAGAACTTTCTGGCCCATCCCGACGACTGGCAATCGCTTCGCGCGGGTTTTCGCGTGGCAAGGAACCTCGCGGCACAGCCCGCCATGGAGCCCTTCATCGAGGCGGAATTCTTTCCCGGACCCGATTGCCAGAGCGATGACGAGATCGACGAGCACATTCGCCAGACCTGCATCACCGTGCATCACCCGGCCGGCACCTGCCGGATGGGCAGCGATCCGGCCTCGGTTGTCGATCCGGCCCTGCGCGTCCGCGGCGTCGATGGATTGCGGGTCGTCGATGCGTCCGTGATGCCCGATCTGGTCTGCGGAAACATCAATGCCGCGGTCATCATGATCGCCGAGAAGGCCGCCGACCTCATCTCGACGGAACAGACAAGCAGGATAGCGGCATGATCAAGCATGTAGCGATCATCGGTCTTGGAACCATGGGGCCCGGCATGGCCGCGCGTCTCGCAAGGGGCGGCATCGCGGTGACGGCTCACGACATTGCACCCGAGGCGATCGAGCGCGCGGGCGTGATGCTGAAAGCCGCAGAGACCGTTCTGGACGCGCTGGGCATGCCGTCGACGGATGGGAGCGCCACGGTCCGCTTTGTCGAAACGATAGAGAGTGCCGTGGCGGATGCCGATCTGGTCATCGAGAATGTGCCGGAAAGCACCGCCGTCAAGGCAGACGTCTATCGCACGATCGACGGCCTGATCGGGCAGGACACGATTGTCGCCTCGGACACGTCGGGCATTCCCATCACCAAGCTACAGGCGCATATCTCCAATCCGGCGCGCATGGTGGGCATGCACTGGTCCAACCCGCCGCATATCATTCCGATGATCGAGGTCATCGGCGGCGAACAGACGGCGCCGGAAACCGTTAAGACCATCAGGGACTTCATCCGGTCGCTGGGACTGCTGCCGGTTCTGGTCAAAAAGGACGTACCCGGCTTTGTCGAAAACCGGGTTCTGTATGCGCTGCTGCGCGAGGTCGTGGACCTTGTCGAACGCGGCGTGATCGAGCCCGAGGATATCGACACCTGCGTGTCGTGGGGCATCGGCTACAAGCTGGCGGTGATCGGGCCGATGGCGTTGCTCGATATGGCCGGCATGGACATCTATCACTCGGTCTCTTCCTTTCTCAACGAAGACCTCGCCGACCGCAAGGACGTGGCGCCGCTCGTTGCAAGGCAGATCGCCGACGGCAAGCTTGGCATCAAGTCGGGCGAGGGGATTTACGCCTACACTCCCGAACGCATTGCCGAACTTCAACGTGAGCGTGCACGCAAGCTGGTCGCGATCCGCCGCATCATCGAGGAGGACGGCTAAGGTCATGGCCGCTCATCCGACACAGTGCCGAACCGTAATGGCCGCCTGCGCGAGCGGATTGGTCCGGTGTCATGTCCGGGAGAACGGCACATGAGCGCAAACGGCATCTTTCGGCTTGAAGCCCTGGCCGTCCGGCTCATCGGGATGCTGCTCGGCCTCGGCATGATCGTCATGGTCGCGGTCAACGTCGCCAACGCGGTGGGACGCTATAGCGGTCTGTTCGCGCTGGTCGGCGCCGACGAACTGCTGGTCTACGGCATGATCTGGATCGTCATGCTGGGCGCCATCCTGGCCGCGCGGGATCGCAGCCACCTGTCGATCAACCTGCTGCCTTCGGCGGTGTCGGGACGATCCGCCACGGCACTGCAAATCGGTATCGGCCTGGTGACCGTCGCCGTCTGCGCCTTCGTGGCCTGGCAGAGTTTTGATTTTGTCCAACGCATCGCCAGCCTCAACCAGGCAAGCATGGGACTGGGCATCCCGATGGTCGTTCCGCACTCGGCCATTCTCGTGGGTTTCGGCGGCATCGCCGCGGTGACCGCCGTGTTGACGGCTCTCGATATTGCTCGCTTTGCCAGCGCCGAAGAGGTGTCCGATTGACATGGGTTTTGAGCATCGCCATCGCAATCCTGACCGCGCTTGGCGCGCCGATCTTCGTGGCGCTGCTCGCCGGAGCGTCGCTGGCGCTTTTGCTGTTTCCCGGTCCGCCGCTGATTGCGCTGCACCAGACGATCTTCGGCGGGCTCGATGCCTACGCTCTGTTGTCGGTCCCGTTCTTCGTCTTTGCGGGCGAATTGATGGCGATCAGCGGCATCGCCAATCGGTTGATCGGGTTGGTTCGGGCCTTGTTCGGCCGGGTTCCCGGATCGCTGGGCCTTGCGGCACTGGGCGGCTCGACCCTGATCGGCACGATCTGCGGCTCGTCGGCTGCGGCAGTCGCCGCGGTGGGGCGCAACATTCATCCGCAGCTCATCGACAATGGCTACGGCAAACAGCGGGCGGCCGGTATCATAACCTCGAGCGGCGCGATCGACATCGTCATCCCGCCTTCGATCGCCATGATCCTGTACGGTGCGTCCGCCGAGCAGTCGATCCCGAAGCTTTTCATCGCCGGCATCGTGCCGGGCCTGGTCATCGCGCTGCTGATGGCGGGCTACATATCCACCTCCGCCGCGATCGCGCGCATACCCCGGCAGGCGCGCTTTCAGGCCCACGCGGCATTCGTCGCTTTCCGGCAGGCCTTCTGGGCCCTCACCATGCCGGTCTTCGTACTGGTGGGGATCTATGCCGGCCTGTTTTCGCCCACCGAAGCGGGTGGTTTTGCCTGCGCCTATGCGCTGTTCCTGGGCTTTGTCGTCTACCGGACCATCACCTTCCCAGCGATGCTGGAGGCCGCGGTCCGCTCGGCCATGATGACGTCGCGAATCATGATGGTGGTGGCTGCCGCCGGGGTCATCAGCTGGATTCTCACCGTCGAGGGCATACCGCAGGCGCTCATTCAGGCGACCGCCGATGCCGGGCTGTCGCCGTTGGGCTTCCTGCTGATCGTCAATCTGCTGCTGCTGGCGATCGGCTGCGTGCTCGACCCCACTTCGGCGATTCTCGTATTGTCGCCGCTGCTGGTGCCGATCGCCATCTCGCTGGGAATCGATCCCATCCATTTCGGCGTGGTGATGACCGTCAACCTGGCCATCGGCATGTTCACGCCGCCCTTCGGGTTGAACATCTTCGTCGCGCAGTCCGTTCTAGGAGCACGCACGGCCGACATTTATCGCGGCGTTTTGCCGTTCGTCGCGGTCCAGATCTGCGCACTCGCCTTCATCACCCTCATCCCCGGCCTGTCGCTCTGGCTGGTCGACAGCATGTCCTGACCGCGTGAACCCGATTGGAAGCAACCCACCATGACCAAGTCGATCGAAACAGAGGAGTAACCGGACAATGACCGTTCAAACAGCACGCCGAAACCTGATGGGATGTCTCGCGGGCGCCGCGCTTGCGCTTTCCCTGCCTCTGGCTGGAACGGCACAGGCACAGGACACGATGAAGCTGGCTTCCGCCACGATCAACGATGTCCAGCATGAGTGGCAGAAGGAGTTCCAGAAAGAGATGGAAGCCCGCGTCGGCGATGCGCTGACGGTGGAGATCTACCCCGCCTCGCAGCTCGGCGCGATCCCGCGCATGGCCGAAGGCGTTCTTCTGGGCACGATCGAGGCCTTCACCACGCCGACGGCCTTTGTCACCAATGTTGATCCGCGCTTCCAGGCATTCGATATGCCCGGACTGTTCAGCGATGCCGATGAAGTGAGCGCGGTGATCCACGATCCCGAGTTCCGCGACTATTTGGAGACGCTCTTTCTGGACAAGGGCCTGCGCATTGTCGGGGCGATCTACAACTCGCCCGTCCTGATGCTGAGCCGGGAGCCGGTCACCACGCTCGACGGGTTCGACGGCCTCAAGGTCCGGACCTTTGCCTCGCCGCTGCAGATGCAACCGATGTCTGCGATCGGCGCCAACCCGACGCCGCTGGCATTGTCCGAAGTGATCCCGCAGCTTCAGTCCGGCGGGATAGACGGCATGCTGGCCGGAATGCCGATCCTTACGGCCTTCAAGTTCTACGACACGGCCGTGAACGTCACGGACATCAACATGAGCCAGATCGTGTCGGTGACCGTCGTCAACGAGACCTGGTTCCAATCGCAATCCGACGATGTGAAGACGGCGATCCTGGAAGCGGGACGCGCCGCCGAGGAAACCGTCTTTCCCTGGGGCGTTGCCAATGTCGAACGCGCAAATGGCGCCTGGCTGGAGAACGGCGGCACGATCCACATGCTGCCGGCTGACGAGAAGGCCGAGCTTCAGGAGACCTTCGCCAGGGTCGGCAATGAAATCATCGACAGTCAGCCGGATGTGGCCGAGGTGCGCGACCGGATTGCGGCAAGGCTCAAGGAGGTCCGGGGCGAGTGACCCGTCTAACCGTCCAGCGCGTCGCAACGCAGTCCCTGGTCATCGCGGGCATGGCAGGCGAAGTGAAATGCTGCCTGCGACCCGCCCGCCGCCATCGGCAGTTTGAGCCGCGTGCGGGCAGTGCCGCTGGCACACCAAACCGCTTCCACCGGCATCCGGTCTCCGATCGTGTTGAGAAGGTTGAGAGCGCCCGTCTGCCTGTCGTGCCACAGCGTCAGCGTCAGTTCACCGCCCGGGGCTATGCGGCCGAGTTCATCGGAATACCAGTGTGCCAGCGACGCCTGGCAATCGATCGGAGCGCCGGTTTCGTTGGCAACAGACACCTCGACCGGGTCGGCCCCTTCGGTGCCCCGAACAATGCCCGAGTAAGGCACGTAAGTGCCGCTGCCGGCCGCTGCCGGGAGCGTTGAGAACCCACCAACCAAAGCAAGGAGGACAAGACCGCTCTTAACGATGCCCGTCGCCAGACGGAACAACGCAATCCACTCAGGGAGTATCATCATGAGGAACCTATTCTTTTCTACCGCGCTCGGCTTGGCGCTCGTCACCTCGGCGGCCAATGCTGCCGACGTCGATACCATAGCGGTCCTGACGCCGGAACAGGGCAGCGACTTCGGCTGGAACCAACAAGGCGTCGACGCCGCGCGGGCCGCCGCGGCGGCCGCCGGTGTCGAGATCATCGTCGCCGAAGGGCTCGGCTATGGCGATGTCCGCGCGCCGATGCGCGAACTGGCGGCCGATGGTGCCGATCTGTTGATCGCCCATGCCAGCGGATACAACACAGCAGGCCCCGAGATCGCAGAAGAGACGGGCGTCCCGGTGGCGATCGTCGACAGCCCCGACGCGCTGAAGGCCGGTCTTGTGGCCGACTACACGCTGTCCGGCCATGAAGGCGCTTACCTGGCTGGACGGCTGGCGGCCAAGATGACGACGACGGGCACCGTCGGCATCGTCGTTTCGGGCGAGCCGCCATCGTGGAACTCGCAGTCCGCAGGCTTCGCGGCAGGCGTGCGCGCGGAGAACCCTGACGTCAACATCCTCTATTCGGTGATCGGACCGGCGGCCTATTCCGATGCTGCCGGCGGCAACCGCGTGACCACTTCGGTCATCGCCGCGGGCGCCGACATCATCTTCGGGCAGGGCAACGGGTCGAGCTTCGGCATGATCCAGGCGGTCGAATCGAACCAGGCCACTGACGGGTCGGACGTGCTGTTCATCGACGTGATCGGCGACAAGTCCGAACTCGACACCGGCCACCTGCTGACGTCGGTCGTCTGGGACATGACCCCGGTCTATTCCGCGATGATCGAGGACCTGAAGAACGACACGTTCGGCACCCGCAGCTACTCGATCAGCCTGGCCGATGATTCCGTCAAGCTGCTCAAGACCCCGCAGGTGGACGATGAGGCGTGGAATGCGGTGATGGAGCTGCGCGATCAGATCCTGTCCGGCGACATCACGGTTGAAGCGATGTTCGATGCGGAGGATGTGCGCGCGATGGTCACGGTGGCCGAATGAGCACATCCGTGGCAATGGCAACGGAAACCGCAAACGACCTGCCCCCGGTACCGGGGGCAGGTGTGATCGGCGTGCATCGGGTAACCAAGCGTTTCCCCGGCGTGACTGCGGTCGATGATGTATCGCTCACGATTCACCCCGGCGAAGTGCATGTCCTGCTGGGCGAGAACGGTGCGGGCAAGTCCACGCTGGTGGGCATTCTTGCGGGTCTGCAGGAGCCGGACGAAGGCTATCTCTCCGTCGATGGCAATCGGACGCGGCTCGCCAGTCCTTCGGCCAGCCTGAACGCCGGGATCAGCACGGTGTTCCAGCATTCGATGCTCGTGCCGACCCTGACGGTGCTGGAAAATCTCACGCTGGGAGCGCCCTGGTATGAGCGGCCGCCGCGTGCGCGCATCGAAGCGCGCATGGCCGAACTGAAGCGCGAGTTTTCGCTGTCCCTGCCGCTCGACGCCGTCACGGGCGACCTGTCGCTGGGTCAGCAGCAGCAGATCGAGATCGCCCGCGCACTCTTGCGTGACAGCAAGGTGCTGATTCTTGACGAAGCGACCTCAATGCTCACCCCGCAGGGCGCGCAAGAGCTTGGCGCCAGGATGCAGAAACTGGTGAAGGGCGGTCTGGCGGTGATCTTCATCACCCACAAGCTCGCCGAGGCCTACCAGTTCGGCGACCGGATTTCCGTCCTCAAGCAGGGCGCGCTGGCCGGAGAAATGGGCCCCGAACAACTCAAATCCATGACAGAGAAGCAGGCGGTGGACGAGATCGTGCGCCTGATGTTCGGCCGCGAGGATGGCGCAACCTCGACCGAGCATCGGCAGAGCACCGCACGGGCGGAGACGCTGCTCCGGATCGAGCAACTGGCGACCGAAGGTGACGCCGACGTGGTGGGCCTTGAGAACGTGTCGCTGGCGCTGAAAGCGGGTGAAATTCTCGGCATCGCGGGGATTGACGGCAACGGACAAAAACAACTGGCGGAGGCGGTGGCAGGCCAACGCCCCGTTTCAGCCGGGCGCGTGGAATTCGACGGCATCGACATTACGCGCGCCACCGTCGCGCAGCGGCGCGAGATCGGGCTGCGATACCTGACGGACGATCGTCTCGAGGAAGGCTCGGTCGGTGCATTCCCGGTCTCCGAGAACACGGTACTCAAGGACGTGGGCCGCCCGCCCTTCTGGGTGAACGGCATCGAGCGACCGGCACGCATTGCACAGCACGCGCGCGACCTGATCGCCAGATTTTCGGTTTACACCCCGAGCGAAACCACGCCGATCGGCCGCCTTTCCGGCGGCAACATCCAGAAGGTCCTGCTTGGCCGCGAGCTTTCGGGCGAAGCGCGCGCGGTGGTCTTCAACAAGCCGACATACGGGCTTGACCTTCAAAACATCGATGCCTCACGCCAGCGCATCTCCGAGATCGCGGCACAGGGCATGGGGGTGGTGCTGATTTCCACCGACCTCGATGAGTTGATGGCTCTGTCGGATCGCATCGCGGTCATCGAGGGCGGCCGCATTCGCGGCGTCGTCGACAATGATGGTGGCGGCGAAGCGCTGCGCCTGCGCATCGGCAGGATGATGGCGGGCGCCGAAGAGCACATGGAGACAATGGAGTAAGCATGGTGGACGATGCGACCCCCGCCGCCGAGAACCCGGACGCCGAAGCGGCCCGAGCCGCGCCATTGGCGTGGCGCGGTTCCATGAAGCGGTTCCTGACGCTGACCGCCGGACCCATCGTTGCGGCTTTCGTCCTGTCGGCGGTCATTCTGCTTCTGGTGGGCGTCAACCCGTTGACCTATTACGGATACATTCTCGAGCGGTCGCTCTTCTCCGGACTGGGGTTGGAGCAGACGGCGACGCGAATGGCGCCACTGTTATTCCTTTGCGCCAGTCTGATCGTCGCGTTCCGCGCGGGGATATGGAACCTGGGCACCGACGGCCAGTTTCTGCTCGGTGCGGTCGTCGCGGCCGCCATCGCGCCGCTCCTGGTGAGCGTACTGCCGGGCTGGGCGGTGCTGCTGACGGGATTCGTGCTGGCGATGATCGCCGGCGGCCTGTGGTCGATCGTCCCGGCGCTCCTGAAGGCCTATCAGGGCGTCAACGAGATCATCACCACGCTCATGATGTCCTTTCTTGGCGTGCTGCTGGCGTCAACGCTCGTCAAGCTGGTCTTTCGCGACCCTGAAACCACCGTGCCGCAAACCCGCACATTGCCGGTCGAAGACAGGCTGCCGCGACTGTTTGACACGTCGATCTCAAGCGGGCTGATCTGGGGGCTGGTCGCTGTACTCGCCGTTCATCTGATGATGACCCGCACGGCCTTCGGCATGAAGCTCCGGATGGTTGGCGCCAATCCTGCCGCCGCCAGCCATGCGGGCCTGTCGGTGCCGCTCCTGACCATGGCCACGTTCGCGCTTTCGGCAGGTTTTGCCGGCCTTTCAGGGGCCTCCGAGATTCTGGGCGTGGCAGGCAATGTGCGCGCCGACTGGAATCCGGCCTACGGTCTGATGGTGATACCGCTCGTCTTTCTCGCGCGCTTCCATGGCGTCGGATCGATCGTGCTGGTGTTCTTTTATTCGGCCCTGCTGATCGGCAGCGAAAGCGCCGCGCGCCGCCTGGGCGTGCCGCAAGACTTCACGCTCGTGCTGGTGGCCAGCCTGCTGATCTGCCTGGGTCTTGGGGAATACATCGACTATCGCAAGCAGAAGCAGGAGCGCTGAGATGGGCGGATTGCTGACCGAGGCGTTCCTTTCGTCGCTTCTGACCGGGGCCATCGTCGCCGCAGTCCCGATCCTGCTGGCCGGGCTCGGCGAGCAGATGTCGGAAAAGGCCGGCGTACTCAATGTCGGGATCGAGGGCATGATGCTGATGGGGGCCTATACGGGTTTCCTCGCGGCCTTCCAGACCAGTTCGCTTTGGCTGGGGTTCCTGGGCGGAATCCTTGGCGGCTTGCTGACGGCTCTGGTCATGGCGATCCTGTGCGTGCGGATGGGTCTGAACCAGATCGTCATCGGCATCGGACTGACCTTGGGTGCCGAGGGCCTGACGGCGCTGCTGCACCATTTCCAGTTCTCGCGCAGCTATCCCCGGCTGCCCGCGCCCGAGCGTCTCGACATCCCGGGCCTGACGGATCTGCCGGTGATCGGGCCGTCGCTCTTCGCGCGTCATCCGATCGTCTATTTCGCCCTGCTTGCCGTCGTGGTTCTGGCCCTTTTGTACCGGCGCACCAATCTCGGCATGACCCTGCGGGCGGCCGGCGAACGGCCCGCTGCCCTGGACGTGGCCGGAGGCAACGTTGTCGGCATCCGGCTGGCTGCCGTGCTCTTCACCGGCGCGATGGCTGGCCTGGGTGGCGCTTACCTCGCCAACATCGCAGCGGGCTTGTTCATCCCCTTCATGACGGGCGGGGCCGGCTTTATCGGCATCGTGCTGGCCATGCTGGCGCGGGGGCGTCCGCTCTGGGTTCTGATCGGCGCGCTGATCTTCGGCGCGGCGCTTTCGCTGACCACCGCTTTGCAGGTTGCCGGATCGACCATGCCCACCGAGGTGATCCAGATGCTGCCCTTTGCGGCCGTGATGCTGGTCCTCGTCCTCTTCGGGCGCCGGGCGAAACTGCCGTCGGCACTCGCCGTATCTTACGAACGCGGCGCTCGCTAGCGGGCACCGAACCATCCCGGTGCGCGCAAAACGTGCCGGACAACAGGAAGGAGAAGTCACATGCCAGATACCAAGGTCTACCTGCTTGATGGCGGCACGCTGGTGCTGGACGGGTTTCACATCTGGTGGAACAAGGGACCGGGAGGAGAGGTTCGCTTCCCCGTCTATTCGGTGCTCGTCGATCATCCGCAAGGCAAGTTCCTGATCGACACCGGCTACGACTACGACCATGTGCAGAAGGTGCTGCCGTTCGAGAAGCCGCAGCAGACAGAGCAGCAGACCATTCCCGGCGCGCTCAAACTGCTCGGACTGGAGCCCAAGGACATCGACGTCCTGTTCAATTCGCATTTCCATTTCGACCATGTGGGCGGCAACAAGTTTTTCCCGGACGTCAAGAAGATCTGCCACAAGGATGAGATGCCGCAGGCGGCCAACTGCCAGTCCTTCGAAGTGCTCGGCTATTCCGATCTGGCTTTCTCCACCGAGGTGGCCGAAGCGCGCGGCATGACCGATCAGCTCGATGCCGGCCAGACAGCCGGCAATACCAGTTTCGAGTTCGTCGAGGGCGATGTGGAACTCGCGCCGGGGGTGACGCTGATTTACACGCCGGGCCACACGGTCGGGCATTATTCCCTGCTGGTCGAGTTCGACACGCGCCGTCCGCTGCTGCTGACGCTCGATGCCGCCTATACCCGCAAGAACTATGAAAACGACATCAATGCCGGGTTCCACATCGACCCTGTGGCGGGCGTGGAATCGATGCGCCGTCTCAAAAAGATCGAAGAGGACAAGAACGCCGAGGTGCTGTTCAGCCACGATCCGGAGAGCTTCAAGGAATATCGGACCGGCGTGAATTTCTACGGCTGAGGAGGGGAATTGCATGATGTATGATGAGTCAAGGGCGCCAGTCTTCACACTGACGTCCGGGCCCGTGGACGCCTACCCGGAAGTATTGCGCGCGCTCGGACGGACGGTGCTGTACGACTACGATCCGGCGTTCCAGGCGTTCTATGAGAACGTTGCGCTGAAGGCGCAAAAGGCGATGAGGACCGGCGCTCCGCCGCTGATACTGCAGGGCGAGCCGGTGATGGCGCTCGAAGGCGCTGCCGCCTCTCTCATCGCCAGGGAGGATGTGGTTCTCAACCTGGCCTCCGGGGTCTACGGCAAGGGTTTTGGCTATTGGGCGGCACGCTATGCCAAGAAGGTCGAAGAGATCGAGGTGCCCTATGACAGTGCCATCGATCCCGAACAGGTGCGTGCCTTCCTCAAGGCGCATCCGGAGATCGCGGTTGTCTGCGTCTGTCACCACGACACGCCATCGGGCACGCTGAACGACATCGAAGCGATTGGCGCGATCGCGGCGGAGGCGGGCGCATTGCTGCTTGTCGATGCGGTTTCCTCCTGGGCCGGTATGCCCACAAGCGCGGCCGCCAGCCAGGCTGCGGTTTATGTCACCGGACCGAACAAGTGCCTCGGCTGCCCGCCCGCGCTGTCGCTGGTCGCGGTCTCGGACGCTGCCTGGGCCAAGATCGAGGCAAATCCCGACGCTCCCTTCGCCTCAATGCTCAGCTTCACCGACTGGAGGCATGCGTGGAAGAAGACCGAACCGTTTCCCTTCACGCCATCGGTGTCGGAGATCAACGGACTGGACGCGGCCCTCGATCGCTACCTTGAGGAAGGACCGGAAGCGGTATGGGCGCGTCATGCGCTTACCGCCCGGATCTGCCGTGAAGGGATCAAGGCCATGGGCATCGAGCTTTGGCCGATACGTGAAGAGATCGCTTCGCCCACAACCACGGCGGTTCGGATGCCCGAAGGCATCGACGCCGGCACGGTGCTGGCGGCAGCGCGTGCGCGCTACGGCGTGTCCATGTCCGCGGGCCGTTCCGAAACGCTCGGGAAACTGGTGCGGATCGGCCATATGGGGCCCACCGCCCAGCCGGTCTACGCCTTGGTCGCGATCGCCGCGATAGGCGGGGCGCTGAAGTCCGCGGGCGCGCAGGTGGACGTGCCGGCGGGACTGGCGGCGGCGCAGGCCGTCTGGGACGCGGCAATCGATCAATGATGCCGGTGACGGCAAACAGGGAAAGGAATGCGAGATGAGTACAAGTCTTAAGGGCAAGACCGCCGTCGTGACCGGTGCCGCACAGGGTATCGGCAAGGCAATCGCCAGGGCGCTTGCGGAGGCCGGGGCGAAGGTGGTGATCTCCGACATCAATGGCGAAGGCGCAAAGTCGGCGGCAGCCGAGATCGGGCATGGCGCCAAGGGTGTGGCCTGCGATGTCACCGACGTAGAACAGGTCAACACGATGTTGGAGGACGCCGCCGAGGATGGTGCGATCGACATCCTCGTCAACAACGCCTCCATCGTTCCCTTCATCGCATGGGACGATGTGGATCTCGCCCATTGGCGGCAGATCGTGGACACCAACCTGACCAGCGTCTTCATCGCCAGCCGCAAGGCCACCGACATGATGCGCGCGGCCGGGCGCAAGGGCACGGTGCTCAATATCGGCTCCAACGCCTTTTATGCGGGCACGCCCAACATGTCCGCCTATGTCGCAGCCAAGGGCGGCGTGGTCGGCTTTACCCGTGCCCTGGCCACTGAACTTGGAAAGGACGGGATCAGGGTCAACGCGGTGATGCCGGGTCTGACCGAGTCCGACGGGGTGAAGGCCAGCCCTCATAATGAAGCCTTCGGCTTTGTCGAGATGCTTCAGGCGATGCCCGGCAAGGGTCAGCCAGAGGATATCGCCAAGGTCGTTGCGTTCCTCGTCTCCGACGATGCCGGCTGGATGACCGGTCAGTGCGTCAATGTCGATGCCGGGATGGTCCGTCTTTAGCGGCGCAACCCGGTTCGAGCGGCCGGGTCCGATAGCGCATCGCATCCCGAAAGCCTCGGTACATCGCGTGGCCCGGCGGATAACAGTCGCGTCCGCCGGGCTTGCCAAGCCGGGCTTGCCAAGCCGGGTTTCGGGCGTGATGGAGGGTCGCCGGGAAAAGGCTCGGCAGGCCGTGCCGTTCGCCGCTTCGCCAACACATCGGCCGGACGCCATGGCTTCATCTCAAGCCTTGGTCCCAAAGAAAAAACCGTTGATATCGCCGGTTGCATCTCCCGCGCCAACTGGCCGTGACCATTTGCTGGTGCCGGCAGCGTGCCGTAGCACGTCGGTTTGACCGACCGCTTTACATCGATTTGCACTGCCGGCATCTTTTCCGTCATTTGGGTGCAGTTGGTGCAACATATGATCGAATTCGACAGCAAGCTCGCACGGACATTTTTATACGTATGCCAGGAGCGAACGCTGAGGGCCGCGGCCTACAGCCTCGACCTCGAGCCCTCATCCGTGAGCCGCCAAATCAACACACTGGAAACACAGCTCGGCCTGCCCCTTCTCGAACGGAGCCGCAAGGGGGTCGTTCCGACAGAGGCCGGACGGCTTTTGCTGGACCATCTGCGGCGGCAGCGCGCCGACAATGAAGCGTTGCTGTCGGACTTTGACGCACTGCGTGGCATGCAGCGCGGCGAGATCGTGATCGCCATTGGCGACGGCTTTATCAGCGATTTCATGGCCAATGCGCTTCCCAGTTTTCGGGCCGCACTCCCCGGCATTTCGTTTCAACTGCTCAGCGGCTCGACCGAGAAAGTTGCGAAGCTCGTGCGCGAGGACGTCGCGCATTTCGGGTTCGCGTTCAATCCAGACCGCGAACAGGCCTTGCGTGTGATCGAGCGCGTGCGCCAGCCATTGGAAGTGCTGCTCAGCCCCCAGTCGAAACATGCCGGATCCGGCGTCGCCATGTCGATGTCTCAACTGACCGAGATTCCCCTCGCGCTTCCCAGGCCCGATTTTGGCATCGGAACACTGCTGCGAGAGACTGAGGCCACCTATGGCGTGCGGCTGTCGGGGCTGGTCGAGACAGACTCACTGGCCGTGCTGCGGAACTTCGTGCGCGAAGACATCGGCGCGACGATCCTGCCAGCCTTTGTCGTCGCGCGCGAGTTGGCGGACGGCCATGTCGTGACCGTGCCTCTCGATATTCCCGAGTTGCAAAAGGGCGAGGCGACAATCCTTGTCAGGACAGGACGGCGGTTGCCCGAGGCTGCGTCACGCCTTGCGACCCATGCAGCGCGCGCAATGCTGGCGTTCAGGCGCAAAATCCAAGTGCCGAACGTTGCGCCCAATGCAACATAAAACTCTATCCCATGCAATTTACGGCTCGCACATCATGCCTATTGTCTCGCCGGCAACGATGCGCCAAGGGAGGTGAGTTCCATGATCTTGAAGAAACTTTTTTCCGCGACGGCTGGTTTGGCCATTGCGGTGGCTTTGGGCCAGGCTGCCTCGGCAGAAACCCTGCGTCTGGCCTCGCAAGGCGACGCAACGAGCCTTGATCCGCACAGCCACAATGAGAGTTTCACGAACTACTTTCTCGCGAACGTCTACGAGGGGCTCGTCGGCCGCGACAAGAATTTCAGCATTGCCGGCCAGCTTGCCGAAAGCTGGGAACAGGTTGATGCGACCACATGGAGGTTCAACCTTCGATCCGGCGTCACGTTTCACGACGGGTCGGCCTTTGCGGCCGACGATGTGATCTTCTCGATGAACCGGGCCCTTGCGGACACCTCCAACTTCAAGCACGTGCTGGCTTCCGTCGACAGCTTCACCGCCATCGACGACCGGACCGTCGAGATCGTGACCAAGGCTCCTAACCCGATCCTGCTGAACGATCTCCTGGACCTGATGATCGTGGACAAGCAGTGGGCAGAAGCCAACGGGTCGGAAGAGCCGATCAATCTCCAGGCCGAGGAGAAGGCCTTCTCCGCAACCAATGCCAACGGTACGGGTCCGTTCCGCGTGGTCAGCCGGACTCAAGGCGAGAAGACGGAGTTGGCGGCCAACCCGAATTATTGGGGTGAGAGGGGAAATGTGACCGAAGTCGTCTTCACTCCGATCAACAACGCCTCGACGCTGGTGTCGGCCCTGTTGTCCGGTGAAGTCGATGTTGTCATGCCGCTTCCGCTTCAGGACATTCCGCGCGTCGAATCGGCCGATGGCGTCAAGGTGGTCTCCAGTCCCGAGGCACGCACCATGTATATCGGCATGGACCAGTGGCGTGACCAGATCATTGAGAGCCCTGTCGAAGGCAACCCGTTCCTGGACCTTCGTGTGCGTCAGGCATTCGCACACGCCATCAATGCGGAGGCAATCATTGATCGCGTGATGCAGGGTCAGGCGACACTGGCCACGCAATATGTGATGGACAATGTGAATGGCTACAATCCGGACCTGACCCGGCTGCCCTACGATCCCGAGAAGGCCAAATCGCTGTTGGCGGAAGCCGGCTATCCAGACGGTTTCGAGCTGACGATGGACTGTTCGACCGACCGCTATGTGAATGACGGTCAGATTTGTCAGGCAACAGTCAGCCTGCTGGCGCAGGTCGGCATCAAGGTGAACCTGCTGGCGCAGCCGAAGGCACAGTTCTTTCCCAAGGTCGTCTCGCCGGACTTCGGCACCTCGTTCTTCCTGCTGAGCTGGACGCCGTCGACGATGGACAGCCTCAACGTCTTCCAGAACGTGCTGGGCACGCGCGACCTGGACAATGGGCGGGGCGCCTGGAACATCTCCGGTTGTTCGGTTCCGGAAGCTGATGCGCTGGCAGCGGAGGCCGCCACCATGATGGACGCGGATGCGCGTGAGAAGCTGCTGCAGGACGCGATGGCGCTGATGGTGGACAATGTCTGTCTGGTGCCGCTGCATGTGCAGCAACTGGTCTGGGGCGTTGCCCAAAACATCGACGTCGTACAACACCCCACGTTCGAGTTCCCCCTGGAACACTTCAACGTGAACTGATGCACGCTGTGTGGCCTGGTTGTGACCAGGCCACCCGCCAAGCCGAGACGCTCTTCAAATGGTCCATGTGATAGCTCGCCTCTTGCAGGCCTGTCTGGTCATGCTTTGCGTCGCTCTGGTCGGATTCCTGGTGTTCCAGTTCGTCGGCGATCCGGTGCTGGCGCTTGTCGGACAGGAAACCTCGATCGAGGATCGTGAGGCGCTCCGCGAGAGCCTTGGCCTCAACGATCCGATTCTGGTCCAGTACGCCCGCTTTGTCGGCGACGCGTTGCAGGGTGATTTGGGGATCTCGTACAGCTTCAACCGAGACGTCTCCGAGATGATCGCCGAACGTCTGCCCGCGACGATCGAGCTTGTATTGCTGTCCGGTCTTCTCGCGCTGGTGATCGCGATTCCCGCGGGCATCTACACGGGCATCAACCGCAAGGGCGGCTGGGCGCAGGCCCTGATGGCCCTGTCCGTCATCGGTGTCTCGATTCCCTCCTTCCTGCTCGGCATCCTGATGATCCTCGTCTTTTCGGTGTGGCTCAACTGGCTCCCGTCTTTCGGCCGCGGCGATGTGGCAGGGGCTTTTGGCTTCCGGTCAAGCCTCTTCACGCTCGATGGCTTGAGTCACGCCTTGATGCCCGCCGCCGTGCTGTGCCTGTTCCAGATGGGCGTCATCCTGCGGCTGGTCCGCGCGGAGATGCTGGAGGTTCTGCGCACCGACTATATCCGCTTTGCATGGGCTCGCGGTTTGCCGGCGCGTTCCGTGTATCTGCATCACGCACTCAAGAACACGCTGGTCCCGGTGATAACGGCTATCGGTCTGCAACTGAGTGCTCTGTTCGCCTTCTCGATCATCACCGAGCGCGTCTTCCAGTGGCCCGGAATGGGATCGCTGCTGCTGCATGCGATCGAACAAAGCGACATCCCGCTTTTGGCCGCCTACCTCATCTTCGTCGGGCTGGTCTTCACCGTTTCCAACCTTGTCGTCGATGCCCTTTATGCGCTGATCGATCCGCGCATTCGGCATGGAGGCGGTTGAGCCATGCTGAACAGGATAAAGTCGGACTTCTGGTACGAACTGCTGTCGTCTCCGGTTACCGTCATCTCGGCCTTGACCATCATCGTTCTGGTTCTGGCCTGCGCATTTGCCCCCTGGATCGCGCCGCACACGCCGTTTGATCCGAGCACGATCTCGATCCTCGACAACAATCTGCCACCGGCCTGGGAAGATGGCTCCGACCCTCGATTTGTTCTGGGGACCGACATGCAGGGACGCGACGTGCTCTCGGCGATGCTCTATGGCGGCCGGATTTCGTTGCTGGTGGGGCTGGGGGCGGTCGCCCTGTCCACCCTGATCGGCCTGGTCGTCGGGCTGCTTGCCGGCTTTTTCGGTGGCATCACGGACACGGTGCTCATGCGGGTCGCCGAGGTCCAGTTCGCGTTTCCGCCAATCCTGATCGCACTGCTGTTGAACGGTATCCTGAAGACCGCGCTTCCTGCGGATGTGTTCGCCACGGCCGCCGTGCCCATCATGATTCTGGCGATCGGCCTGGCGGGATGGGTGCAGTTCGCGCGGATCGTGCGTGCCTCGACGATGGTTCAGCGCGACCAGGATTACGTCACGGCTTGTCACGCGATCGGACTGCCGAACCATACGGTCATCTTGCGCCACATCCTGCCGAACGTGCTGGGGCCCGTTCTCGTGCTGGCCATGTTGCAGATCGCTGTGGCTATCGTAACCGAGGCAACCCTGTCCTTTCTCGGCCTGGGCACACCCCTGACCGAACCGTCCCTTGGGGCGCTCATCCAGGCCGGCAGCCAGTTCCTGTTCTCCGGCATCTGGTGGGTGGTCATCTTTCCCGGCCTCATGCTGCTGGCGATGGTGATCGCCTTCAATCTCGTGGCCGATTGGTTTCGCGACTATCTCAATCCGAGGCTGCGATGACCGCTCCCCTGCTCAGCATAGAAGCGCTCTGCGTCGGATTTCCGCACCGCCTCGGCGATTTCGTCGCCGTGGACGGCTTCACCATGGACCTGAACAAGGGAGAAATCGTTGGCCTGATCGGAGAGAGCGGCGCCGGCAAGTCGACGGTCGGAAACGCCGTGATCGGCCTTCTCAGCCATCCGGGCCGGATCACCGCGGGGCGCATCGTTCTGCAAGACCAGGACCTCGCCGCACTTTCTGCCAAACAGATGGAGGTTCTGCGGGGCCGCCGCATCGGCATGATATTTCAGGATCCGATGACATCGCTCAATCCGCTGATGACCGTTGGGGCGCAGTTGGCGGAATCGATTTCGATCCTGCAGAACAAGTCCCTGTCAGAAGCGCGCATCGAGGCCGCCAAGCGCCTCGGGGATGTCGGCATCCCGGACGCCGATACCCGGATGCACCAGTATCCGCACGAGTTTTCGGGCGGGATGCGCCAGCGAGTCGTGATCGCGCTGGCGCTTGCAGGCGATCCGGATCTGCTGATTGCCGACGAGCCGACGACAGCGCTCGATGTATCTGTGCAAAAGCAGGTGCTCGACCTGATCCGGAGCATCTGCAGGCAACGCCAGCTTGGCGTGATCCTTGTAACGCACGACATGGGCGTCATCGCCGAAACCGCAGACCGGGTCTGCGTGATGCGCCACGGAAAATTGGTGGAAACGGGCGTGACGGCCGATGTCCTGGGCAGCCCCAAGGCGGAGTACACCAAGCAGCTGATAGCGGCGATTCCCAGTATCACCGAACGCGAGGAGCGGTTCCGCAACCCCGCCAGGCGCACCGGAGAGATCGACGCCTGGCTGCTGCAGGCGCATGACCGCGAGGAAAATGGCGCCTTCCTCAGGAGTTCGGCGCTGGTGAAGGAGTTTCCCGCCAAGGGGGCTTCATTCAGGATCCGGCCTCCGGCATTCCGGGCCGTTGACGTCCCCCCGCTCGAGATCGCACGGGGCGAGGTTCTGGGGCTGGTTGGTGAGAGCGGTTCGGGCAAGTCCACGCTCGGACGGCTCTTGACGGGGCTGCTGCCCATCACCGAAGGGGCGGTGACCTACACCGACCATGGCGACATTTCAGCCCTGCGCCAAGCCGCGCAGCGCAAGAGGTTCCGGCGCGATGTCCAGGTTGTCTTCCAGGACCCCTATTCTTCTCTGAACAGCCGACTCCGCGTGGATCATATCCTGTCCGAGCCGATCAGGTTCCACGGGCTCGCAAGCCGGGCGCAGACACCAAGGCTCGTCGGCGCCCTTCTTGAACGGGTGGGATTGAAGGCGGCAGACGGCCGGAAGTACCCGCATCAATTCTCGGGCGGTCAGCGCCAGAGGATCTGCATCGCGCGTGCACTCGCCGTGCGTCCACGGTTCCTTCTATGTGACGAGCCGACATCGGCGCTCGATGTCTCGATCCAGGCGGAAATGCTGGCTCTGCTCATGGAGCTCAGACGCAGTCTGGGGCTGACGATGCTCTTCGTCAGCCACGACCTTGCCGTCGTGCGCCAGGTCTCGGATCGCGTCGCGGTCATGCAGCGCGGCAAGATCGTTGAACTGCGCGAGTCCGAAGCGCTTTTTGATGCGCCTGAGCACGAATACACCAGGCATTTGTTGAACACCGCCCCGCGCGTTCAGATCGAAACGAGGAATTTGGAGGAAGCGCTCTGATGTCGCAACCAGTCGGTTTGATCGGTCTCGGTGCCATGGGCGGCAGCATGGCGGCACGGCTGCTGGAAACGGGGCACGAAGTCGTCGGGTACGACGCTCTGCCAGAAGCGCGGGAACGGGCGGCGCGCGTCGGAGCGGTCATTGCCGATCATCCAGCGGCGGTGGCCAAGGCAGTCGATGTGCTGATCCTGTCGCTGCCCAAGGCGCAGTTCGTCGATGACGTGATGTCGGATGTGGGGCCGCATCTGTGCAAGGGGGCGGTCGTGCTGGACACGACAACCTCCGAGCCGGAAACCAGCCGAGCTCACGCGATGAAAGGGGCCGGGCACGGTTATGCGTTTCTCGACGCGCCGGTCAGCGGCGGGCCTGCGGCCGCCCGGTCCGGCGCCATGACCATGATCGTTGGCGGCGATGGCGCAGCGCTGGAAAAGGCGAAGCCGGTGCTGAAGGATTTGACGTCAAAGCTCTTGCACATTGGTCCGTCGGGTGCGGGCAACGTCGCCAAAATTGCCAACAACCTGCTGTGCGCCGCCAATCTGGCTCTGGTCAGCGAAATGGTGCATCTGGCCGCGCGCGCCGAGGTTTCGGCCGCAGACCTGCTGGCGGGCGTCAATGCCGGTTCCGGGCGAAGCGGCGTCAGTGAGGTGAATTTTCCACGCTGGATTTTGAACGGCAGCTACGATTCGGGCTTCACCATGGGGCTGATGCGTAAGGATATCGGCCTGGCGCGCGATCTGGCGGACAAATTCGGCCTCGATCTGCCTGCGATGAAAGCCATCGCCGACATTTGGGAAGAAAGCCGCGACAGGCTCAGCGACAGCGCCGATTTCAACGAGATTTTCAAGTACGAGAAAAGCCATGACTGATCGTGCCGCCATGTTTCAGACGCTGTGCGAGGAACTCGGGCTTGGCCAACGACCCCAAAGCATTGTCGGCGGAGAGCTTGTGGATGGGGCAGGGGCGATGATCACCTTGCAAGATCCGTTCAGCCTGTCGACTCTCGCCGTCTATGCGGATTGCGCCGGCGCAATCGCAAACCGCGCTTGCGATTGCGCGGAAACCGCGCAACGCACTTGGATTGGCGATTTCACGCCGGCTGCACGCGGCAACGTCATGCAGAGCGTTGCCTCTGCAATCGAGGCGCGGACCGAGACCCTGGCAAAGCTCGAGGCTCTTGTGGCGGGCAAGCCAATTCGCGACTGCCGGATCGAGGTGGCCAAAGTCGTTGAGATGTTCCGCTATTATGCCGGCTGGGCAGACAAGCTGCACGGCGAGGTCATTCCGGTTCCGTCGGGTCACCTCAACTACACCCTGCGAGAGGCGATTGGCGTCGTCTTTCAGATCACCCCCTGGAACGCGCCGATCTTTACGGCCGGCTGGCAGATCGCCCCGGCGATTGCCTGCGGCAATGGCGTGGTGATCAAACCGAGCGAGTTGACGCCCGTCACAACCATCGCTCTGGTCAGGCTTGCCGAAGAGGCGGGGTTGCCGAAGGGCCTGGTCAATGTCCTTGCCGGTCTCGGTCCGACGGCAGGTGCAGCTGCGATTGCCCACAAGGCGGTCGGCAAAGTTGTCTTCGTCGGTTCGCCCGCCACGGGTCGGCGGGTGGCCGAAGCAGCGGGCGCAGCGCTGAAGCCTGTCGTTCTTGAGCTTGGCGGAAAGTCCGCCAACATCGTGTTTGACGATGCCAATCTCCAACATGCGGCGTTGGGCGCGCAGGCAGCCATCTTTTCCAGCGCCGGACAAAGCTGCGTGGCCGGCTCACGATTGCTGGTCCACAAGGATATCCACAGCCGGCTGATCGACATGATCGCGTCCGGCATGAACGACATCACGTTGGGCGATCCGCTGGATGATGCGACCGAGATCGGTCCGATCAGCAACGCCCGCCAGTACGAGTTCGTCGGTGCCATGATTGCAGACGCAAGACAGGGTGGCGCAACCGTACGCACCCGGTCGACGCGACCGCAGAGCGGCTTTTTCGTCCCGCCCACCGTGCTTGATGGATTGAGCCATCAGGCAAAAGCCGCGCAGACCGAGATCTTCGGACCCGTCGTGACGGTAATTCCGTTTGCGAACGAGGCCGAGGCCATCGAGATTGCCAATTCCACGGAGTTCGGCCTGGCAGGCGCCGTCTGGACGTCCGACGTGGGACGGGCGCATCGCGTATCGCAAGCGGTGCGCGCGGGTACGTTCTGGATCAACAGCTACAAGGCCATTCATGTTTCATCGCCGTTCGGCGGATCGCGCGAGTCCGGGTTTGGCCGTTCCAGCGGGACCGACGCGCTGATGGAATACACCAGTCCGAAGAGCATCTGGCTCGACAGCGGCGAAATACCGAAAATCGCCTTTGGTTATGTTTCGTGACGCAAGCGAACGCGCGGACAACGGCGAACCCGATCGACCCCGTGGGCTCTGTTCCGGCGGACGCCGGCTTTTTCACCTCGCGACATCCGGTCTGTACAGGCTGGCGCAGAAACCTGCACCGATATCCGGAGCTGGCCTACCAGGAGCACAGGACGTCCGAATTCGTCGCCCAACGGCTGACAGACATGGGGATCGCGGTGCAGCGCGGATATGCAGGCACGGGTCTGGTCGGGGTTTTGAAGACGGGCGACGGTCCCAACATCGGATTGCGGGCCGACATGGACGCCTTGCCGATTGTCGAGGAGGGTCGGCAGGATTACAGATCCGTCAATGATGGCGTGATGCATGCATGCGGGCACGATGGGCATACAACCATGCTGCTGGCGGCCGCAGAGTATCTTGCGCGCACCAGACGATTCCAGGGCACCGCCACGTTCATTTTCCAGCCGGCCGAGGAATGCGAGGCCGGCGCGCGACGGATGATCGAGGACGGCCTCTTTGCCGATCATCCGGTGGACGAAGTCTTTGCCCTGCACAACTGGCCCGGTCTCGCCGCCGGGGAGGTTTCGGTCCGCGCCGGTCCCCAGATGGCGGGTTTTGACACGTTTGACATCACGATCACAGGGCGCGGCAGTCACGCGGCAATGCCCCAGGAAGGCACCGATGCCGTCGTCGCGTCCGGACAGCTGATCGGTGCGCTTCAATCGATTGTCTCACGTTCGCTTGATCCGCAATCGGCCGCCGTTCTGAGCATCACGCAAGTCCACGCGGGAGATGCATACAACGTCATTCCCCAAGCCGTTCGACTGGCCGGCTGTACGCGTTTCTTCGACACCGCGGTGAAGAACCGGTTGAAAACGCGCATGAGGCAGATCTGCACCGGAATCGAAGTGCAGCATGGTGTCTCGGTCTCGCTCGACTACAAACCGGTCTATCCGCCCACCATCAATCATCTGCGAAGCCAGCAGATGGCGGTGGACGTGGCAGGAACGATTGTCGGCGACACGCTCGTTCACGACGATCAGAACCCGTCGATGGCGTCGGAGGACTTCGCCTTCATGCTGGAGCGAGTGGCGGGCGCCTATCTCTGGTTGGGCAACGGCCCGGTCGCAAGTTTCGGTGCGCTGCACACGCCGACCTATGACTTCAATGACGCCATCCTGCCCATCGGCGCGCGGATTCTGGCGGCCTTGGTCGAAACGGACAGGCGATGATGCGTCCGGACAATCGCCGAGGGTGGAGCGTTCTGTCGAGAGATCGAACCGTTCCGCCGGGCAGGTTTGGTTCGATCTCTCGACAGAACGCTCCAAGCGGCTTCGACGCTTCAGGGCAGACCGCCTGAGTGTCCAATTCGACCGTCAGCGGCAGTCGATGACCGGTGATGCGTGATCGCATCGCATCCGTGGGCGGAAAGCAGCGGGCGGCACCTGCCGCCCGCCGGTCGTGGGCTGGCGATCAGCTTTCCGGCGTCAGGCAGTCCTTGAACGACGTCGTCATGTTGCGGATCAGCTCGAAATAGAGGTCCGGGCCCTTTTCCAGTTCCGCACCGAGCGGGTCGAGCACACCGGACTTCGCCGCTGTTCCCTCGATCACCGTCGAGACCAGTTGCGGCTCGAACTGCGGCTCCGAGAACACGCAGGCGGCGCCGGCGTCCCGGACGGTCTCGCGCAGCTCTGCGATGCGTTCCGCGCCCGGCATCACCTCGGGCGACACCGTGATCGAGCCGGCGGCTTCCAGGCCGAAACGGTTTTCGAAATAGTGGTACCCGTCGTGGAAGACGATGAAGCCCCGGCCCGAAAGCCCGGCAAGTTCGGTCTCCACGTCGGCGATCAGCGCATCGAGCCTGGCTTCAAGCGCCCCGGCATTGGCCTCATAGGTTGCGGCATTGGCCGGATCGGCTTCGACCAGCGCTTGCCGGATCTCGTGGACAAGCGCCTTGGCGTTCATCGGATCGAGCCAGATATGGGGGTCGGCGCCATCATGGCCGTGCCCATGGTCGTGATCGTGCCCGGTTTCCGCGGTCTCCTTGTCGTGATCATGATCGTGGTCGTGTCCATGGTCGTGGGCCTGCTCGTCATCGTCCCCATGATCGTGCGCGTCAAAGGCGCCGCCCTCACGGAACTCCAGCTTGACCAGATCGTGGGCATCCATCAGCTCCACGATCGTCGCATCCGCCGCGACGCTTTCAAGCGCCCCTTCCAGGAAGGCTTCCAGCTCTTGGCCGACCCAGAAGACGACGCCGGCGGACTGCAGCATCGTCGCTTCGGAAGGGCGCATCGCGTAGGTGTGCGGGGAGCCGGCACCCTGAACGATCAGGCCCGGCTTACCGACGCCTTCCATGACCCCGGCCACAAGCGAATGGATCGGCTTGATCGAGGCGACCACGTTGATCTCGGCCTGGGCGGCGACGCTCGATGCGGTCAGCAATGTCGAGGCCAGAACGGTTGATTTCGCAAGGCGCATGTTGTTCTCCCTGTTTGCACCGGTGTGGCGAGGGCGGTCCCTCACAACGTGATTGCGTAATGATATAACGTGTGCGATACCGTCGCAACCGGTTTTGCACCGATTGCCGCGACCATGCGAGCTTGATATCTCGAACCGATGTTGAAACGACCCGACCCACTTGTGACGCTCGATGGCGCGGGCATCTGCCGCGACGGCCGGTGGCTGGTGCGCGGAGTCAGTTGCACGGTCGACCCCGGAGAAATCGTCACGCTGATCGGCCCCAACGGATCGGGCAAGTCGACGACGGCGAAGATGGCGCTCGGCATATTGAAGCCCGACGAGGGCTCGGCGAAACGCCGCGACGGTCTGCGGATCGCCTATGTGCCGCAATCGCTGGCCATCGACTGGACGCTGCCCCTGGCTGTCGACCGCTTCCTTCGGCTGACCGGCCCGATCGGCAAGGCCGAGGCTGCCGATGCGCTGGCGGCCACCGGGGTCCGCCATCTGGCCCGTGCCGAGGTGCGCACCCTGTCCGGCGGCGAATTCCAGCGCGTGCTTCTGGCTCGCGCCATTGCGCGCAAGCCCGATCTTCTGGTGCTGGACGAACCGGTTCAGGGCGTCGATTTCACCGGTGAGATCGCGCTCTACGAACTGATCAAGTCCATCCGGGACCGGCTCAATTGCGGCGTCCTGCTGATCTCCCATGACCTGCACGTCGTCATGGCGGCGACGGACCGCGTGATCTGTCTTAACGGCCATGTGTGCTGTTCGGGCACGCCGACGGCCGTCGCATCGAGCGCGGAATACAAGGCGTTGTTCGGCGCCCGCGCGGCTTCGACGCTGGCCGTCTATGAGCACAGTCACGACCACACGCACCTGCCGGACGGGCGCGTGCAGCATGCCGACGGCACGATCACGAACCATTGTCACCCCGGCGACGGACACCATCCCGGCCCAGACGCGCTCCACAACAAGGGTGATGGCGATGTTCGATGATTTCTTCATGCGCGCGCTCATCGCCGGCATCGGCGTCGCTCTGGTCGCCGGTCCGCTGGGCTGTTTCATTGTCTGGCGCCGGCTGGCCTATTTCGGCGACACGCTGTCCCACGCGGCCCTTCTGGGCGTCGCGCTGGCATTCCTGTTCGAGGTGAACATCACCGCCGCGGTCTTTGCGGTGTCGGCCTGCGTGTCGATCGCCCTTTTGCTGCTCCAGCGCGGCGCGACACTGTCCGCCGATGCCCTTCTCGGTCTTTTGGCGCACGCGTCGCTGGCGCTCGGCATGGTCGTTCTGGCCTTCCTGACCTGGGTGCGTTTCGATCTGATGGGGCTTTTGTTCGGCGATATACTGGCCGTCTCCAAATCGGATCTGGCCACCATCTGGCTCGGCGGCGCGGTGGTTCTCGGCATTCTCGCCGCCATCTGGCGTCCGCTGTTCGCGGCGACCGTCAACAGCGAACTCGCCGAGGCCGAGGGCATGAACCCAGCCCGCGCCAATATCATCTTCATGCTGTTGATGGCCGCTGTGATCGCGATCGCCATGAAGATCGTTGGCGTGCTTTTGATCACGGCCATGCTGATCATTCCGGCCGCAACCGCCCGCCGCTTCGCCGCCGGGCCCGAGCAGATGGCTGTTCTCGCCGCGCTCATCGGCGCAGCGTCGGTCGTCGCCGGCCTTTTCGGATCGCTCGAATGGGACACGCCGTCCGGCCCGAGCATCGTCGTGGCGTCACTGGGCTTCTTCCTGCTGTCGCTTGTTCCGACCGGGCGGCGTTTGACCCGTGGACGTGATCGTCCGGCGACCGAGCCGCGCCACGGTGCGAAAGGATAATCGGGATGCAGCAGGGCCATGCTTCCGACGCCCTGACGAAGAATCAGGCCCTTGTGATGGGCGCCCTGTCCGAGGCGGGCGGCCCGCTGAGCGCCTACACGATCCTGGACCGGTTGCGCGATGACGGTCTTCGTGCGCCGCTGCAGGTCTATCGCGCGCTGGACAAGCTGGTCGAGTTCGGGCTCGTCCACCGGCTGGAAAGCCTCAATGCGTTCGTGGCGTGCCGCCACCCGGGATGCGACGGCCACCAATTCACGGCCTTCATGATATGCGATGATTGCGGAAGCGTGATCGAGATCGCCGACAATGCGCTGGCCGGGCGCCTGAAAGGGTTGGCCCAGGACGCCGACTTCGTTCTGGAGAAGTCGACGGTCGAACTGCGCGGCCTGTGCGCGGGATGCCGTCCGGCATAGGGTTTACCGTTCCTGTCCGTCGCCACACCGCGAAGGAGGAAGACTACAGCCGCCGCAGCAGCCCCAGAACGAAGACCGCGCCCAGGGCGGTCGTGACAATGCCGATCGGCAGTTCCTGCGGCATCAACAGGGTGCGCGCGGCGATGTCGCTGGCGAGCAGCAGACAGGCGCCGATAATCGCCGACATGATGATCAGCCCTTTGTGCATCGGGCCCACGAACCCGCGTGCGAGGTGTGGAACCATCAGGCCCACAAATCCGATCACGCCGGTGATCGAGACGAAGGCGGCGGTCGCAAAGGCGCAGACGAGAAAGGTGATCCGGCGCATCGCGTCGACGTTCACGCCCAACGTCCTGGCCGTGTCGTCGCCGGCGAGCAGCGCGTCGAGCCGGCGATAGCTGACCTGCGCGAAGACGAAGATCACGACCGCGCCGGCAAGCGCGATGGGGAGCAGATCCCAGCGGGCGAGACCCAGCCCGCCGAGCGTCCAGAACAGGACCGAATGCGCTGCCCGCTGATCGCCGGCAAAGACGAGATAGTTGGTCACCGCCATGAACAGGAACGATACCGCCAGACCGGCGAGGATCAGCCGTGCCGGTCCCTGATCGCGCAGACGCGCGACCAGAACCAGTACGATGGCCGAGGCGAGCATGCCGCCGACAAAGGCGGCGATGGGCAGAGTCCATATGCCAAGCACATCGCCTGTCACGGTGATGACGAGCACGGCGCCGGCCGCGGCGCCCGAGGAAAGGCCGAACAGGAACGGATCGGCGAGATCGTTTCGCGTCACGGTTTGCAGGAGGCAGCCAACCACGCCAAGCCCTGCCCCGACCATGACCGCAAGCAGCGCGCGCGGCAGCCTGAGATCGACGACGATCCGGTCGATCGGCGTCGGGCCGGCCTCGCCATAGGCCCCGGTGAGCGAGCGTGACAGCGCCTCAACAACGACACTGGCCGGAATCGGCGTGGAGCCGACCGCAATGGCGACCACGACCAGAGCTGCAAGCAGCCCCAGTGCCGGCAGGAGCCACGCCGTTGATTGCTGCATCGCCTAGGACGCGCCGCCCTGGATCGCCTTGGCGATCTTCCCGATCGCGTCGATGTTCGCCGGTCCCGGGGTGAGTTCCTCATAGCGCAGGGTCACGTAGCGCTCGTTCTTCACCGCATCGGTCTGCGACATGACGGGGTGCGCTTTCAGGAATGCCAGGAGGCCCTCGGCGCCATCGCCGCCCTGATAGTCGAGAAGGATGAGAAATTCGGGATTGGCGGCCGCAACGGCCTCCCAGGATGTGCGTCCCCAGCTTGTCTCCATGTCGCCGGTCACGTTGGTCCCTCCAGCCGCCTCGATCATGGCGGTGGTGATGGCGTATTTGCCTGCCGTGAAGGGCTGATCTTCGCCGGAATCATAAAGAAACACGCGCGTGGCTTCGCCTTCCGGCACCGATTGCCGGATGGCTTCGAGCTTGGATGTCCAGTCATCGACAAGGGCCCTTGCCTCGGCTTCCTTGCCGAACACTTTGCCAAGGCGCAGCGTGTCGTCAAACAGAAGGTCCATCGATGCCGCGGGCCGATCCTGGTCCAGGTGAATGCAGCTTTCCGTCAGAACCAGCGTCTTGATGCCCTGCGCTTCCAGTGTTTCCGGCGTCACTTCGCCGCCCGGGCGCATGCCATAATACCAGCCGGCGAAGAAGAGGTCGGGCTCGGCGGCGACAAGGTTCTCCATGGTCGGATATTTGGGTGCGAGTTCGGGAATGTCGCCCCGACGCTCGTCGAACTCGGCGCTTGTCTTGTACCAGCCCGAGATGCCGGTCACGCCGACCATGCGGTCCTGCAGGCCCAGTGCGAACGCCATGTCGGCCATGTTGATGTCGTGAACGACCATGCGCCCGGGCGCCGCCTCGAAGGTGACGAGCGTGCCGCAACTGTCAACGGTGACCGGGAACGCCATGGCGGGCGAGGCCAGCGCGGCCAACAGAAGGGTGGTGAGCAATCGTTTCATCGGAACGTCTCCATCTTTCAGCATGGCGTCGCGGAGTGTGTCGTCGGCATTGGAAGCCGGATATCCAGCGTCGGCAGATGGTAATCGTGTTCGGGGTGTTTGAGCCGGTGCATGTCGACCCCGAACACGTCGCGGACATTGGCGGTCGACAGCGTCTCGCCCGGAGGCCCGAAGGCGCGCAGGCGCCCATCGGCGAGGATTGCGACCTTGTCGGCAAAGGCATCGATCAGGGTGAGATCGTGAAGCGCGGCGACGATCGGAACGCCCATCGATGCGACGATGGCAAGCTGTTCGCCGCGAGCCAGGGGGTCGAGATGATTGGTCGGTTCGTCCAGGACCAGAAGCGACGGCTTTTGACACATGGCGCGCGCAATCCTGGCCCGCTGCCGCTCGCCGCCCGAAAGCTGGTCGAGCCGCCTTTCGGCAAGGTCGCCAAGCCCGACCGTTTCGCAGGCCCGGCGGGCCTCGTCCCGCCCTGTGCCGCCGGCGAACAGCCGCGCATGGGGCAAAAGGCCGAGCGCGACATAGTCGGCAACGCTCAGCCGCCCGTCGGCTTCGTCGGACTGGCCGACATAGGCGATGCGCCGTGCCCGCTCGGCAAAGCTCATCGCCGATATGGACTTGCCATCGATCATGATCGTGCCCGTGCCGGGCGATGCAAGGCCGGCGATCATCCGGACGAGCGTGGTCTTGCCGGCGCCGTTCGGGCCAACCAGAGCGACGCACTCGCCGGCGCCGACGGAAAAGCTGATGGCTGAGACCAGCGCGTCGGCGGGGCTTCGTCCGCTCGGCCAGTAGCCGACATCGCGTAGGTCGAGAGCGGCGGTCTGGCGGGTCATTGGACCGATACGCCCGCTTCGGCCACCAGGAGCGCGGCGGGAATCCGTGCCAGCGTCTTGCCGGACAGGCCCGGCGGCCGCGATGTGGACGAGCACCAGCCATCGTCGAGCGATGCATACTGGCGGGCAAACGCGACCAGATCGTCAATGTTCGCGTCGGCGTCGATGTCGCCGAACAGATAGGTGGCCTTGTGCGAACCGAAATAGGCAACCGTGCAGGGCCGGTCGCAGCCGGCCATGCAGACCGTCCCCGAGATTGCGAAGTCCGCGCCGATGGCATCGCCGGCAAGGGTCATGGCCTTCCGAAGGCGCGCGATCAGCTCAATGCCGGGCCGGCACTGGTCGTCGGGCTCACCTCTCTTGTGACGGCACGAAACGCATACGGTTATCTTGTGGTTGGATCGATCGACCATCCGCTGCTCCGCGGGGCGGAGGGCAAAGACCGTGATGTGCGGCGCAAGGCGCCAGATCGTCTCATCATGTGTCTCTCCTCCGGACATCCCCGTCCGGTTCGAGTGAAATGATGATGGCAGGTCTCCTGACTTGCGGTTCCTCGCTTCCCCGCGCCTTCCCGGACGGACGATGCCGGCCAGTGGCATTGGTGGGGGTCGCTCTCCGCTCACAGTTGCGGGGGCAGTCACGGATTTGGCGCCCTTGAGGCTCCTCCTCACCGTGTTCCCTTTTCATCCCGCGGACGCGCTCGGCCCGCAAGAACCATCGCGTCCACGCTAGTCCGGTTGCCGGCCGGCTTCAACTCCGAAATTGTCCGAACGCTCGATGTGCACATGCAGCGATACCGGCTGCCATGACCGTTATCGATGTTTGGGGCGACTTGCGCCTCGATGCTGCCCGCCATGGCGGGCGGGACCGGGCAATGATAAGCGTCTGCCAGGGCCACCCGGCCAAGACCATGTTCAATTGAAGGAAGCCTGCATGTCGTATGTCTTCGAACCGGCGCCGGTCCCGACGATCGCGGTGGCTGACAGCGACGATCTGGTCCCCGTGCGCCGCATCTTCTGCGTCGGCCGCAACTATGCCGCCCACGCGCGCGAAATGGGCCGTGATCCCGATCGCGAGCCGCCCTTCTTCTTCACCAAGCCGGCCGATGCGGTCGTCATGGACGGCGAGACGGTGGCCTATCCGCCGGAAACCGAAAACTTGCATCATGAAGCCGAACTGGTGATCGTCGTCGGCACCGGCGGGCGCGACATCGCCGAAGCCGACGCCCTGTCCCATGTCTGGGGCTATGCGGCGGGCAATGATCTGACCCGCCGCGACCTGCAACTGGCCGCGCGCGAACTGGGCCGTCCGTGGGACATGGGCAAGGCGTTCGACCGCTCGGCGGTGATCGGGCCGGCCCATCCGGCCTCGAGGGCCGGCCATCCGGACAAGGGCTTCATCCGGCTGACGGTCAATGGCGAGACCCGGCAGGATGCCGACCTGTCCGAAATGATCTGGTCGGTGCCGGAAGTCGTCTCGATCCTGTCGCACTCGATTGCCCTGCGGCCCGGAGACCTGATCATGACCGGCACGCCCGCCGGTGTCGGCCCTCTGGCCGCAGGCGATGTCTGCGTGGTCTCCATCGAGGGGCTCGGCGAAATCACGACCACGATCGGACCGCGCGGATAAGCCAATGACCCTCAAACTGCACAATTATTTTCGCTCATCCACATCGACCCGGCTGCGCGCGGCGCTCAATCTCAAGGGCGTGGACTATGACTATGTCTCCTACGCCCTGCGCGCCAAGGAGAACTATTCGCCGCGCTTTCTGGCCCTCAACCCGCAGGGCCTCGTGCCGGCGCTCGAACGCGACGACGGTACGGTGCTGACCCAGTCGCTGGCGATCATCGAATGGCTCGATGAAACGCATCCCGGGCCGGCGCTGCTGCCTCCCGATGCGGACGGGCGTGCGCGCGTGCGCGCGCTCTCCTACATGATCGCCTGCGAGGTGCATCCGCTCAACAATCTGCGTGTCCTCAACCATCTCGCCGACCGTTTCGGCGCCGATGAGGCCGGTCAGAAAGCCTGGTTCACCCATTGGGTGACGACCACGTTCGAACCGCTGGAGGCGATGCTCGCGGGCGATCCGGCGACCGGTCCGCTCTGCCATGGCGACACGCCGGGCATGGCGGACATCTGCCTTTACGCGCAGGTCTGGAACAACAGGCGTTTTGCGATCGACACCGCCCGGTGGCCGACGATCTCCGCGATCTTCGAGCGGCTTGACGCAATCGATGCTTTCCGCAAAGCCGCGCCGCCCAACCAGCCCGACGCCGCGTGACCGCGACCGACCCGGACCCGCCCGGGGGAATGCCATGAGCCGGCGCGCAATGCACGACGCTGGCGCTCAGTTCGCCGGCGCCTTGTCGTAGAGCGCCTCGATCTCGGTGCCGTAGAAATCGTAGATCTTGGCGCGGCGCACCTTCATGGTCGCGGTGACCTCGCCATCGTCATGATCGAGTTCCTTGGGCAAAAGCCAGACCTTCTTGACCTGCTCGACGCGCGCCAGAAGCTGGTTCTGCTTGTCGACTTCGCGGTCGATCAGCGCCTTGACGTCGGCGTTTTCAGCCAGCGAACGGAACGTTGTGTAAGCGATGCCTTTCGATTCAGCCCACAGGCGCACCGTGTCCATGTCGAGCTGGATCAGCGCGACGGCATAGGGCCGCCGGTCGGCGATGACGATGCATTCCTTGATGAAGGGTGAGGCCTTCATCGTGTTCTCGATCAGCGACGGCGCCAAGTTCTTGCCCGCCGCGTTGATCATGATGTCCTTCTTGCGGTCGACGATGGAGATCGAGCCGTCGGGCGCGGCTTCCGCGACATCGCCCGTGTGCAGCCAGCCATCGGTGATGGTCTCCGACGTTGCCTCGGGATTGTTGTAATAGCCCTTGAAGACGAGGCCCGACTTGACCAGCAGTTCGCCATCGTCGGCGATCTGCCATTGCACCTCCGGCAGGAAGAAGCCGACGCGGCCTTCGCTGCCGCCCCAGTCGGGCTGGACGCTGGCCGCACCGGTGGTTTCCGTCATGCCCCAAATCTCGCGCACATTGACGCCGATGCCGCGCAGGAAATGCACGAGATCGACCGAGATGGGCGCTGCCGCGGTGATCGCGAAACGGCAGCGGCTGAGGCCGAGATAGCTGCGGATGTGGCGGTAGACGAGCACGTCCCAGAAGGCGTTCTCCAGGCGCTGGGCCAACGACCAGTCGCGGCGCGGCGTGTCGCCGCGCTTTTTCGCCGAGGCCAGCGCCGCCATCGTGAGCGCCCGGCGGACCCGGCCGGACGTGTTGGCCTGGACCATCACGCCCGCCTGCATCTTCTCCCAGATGCGCGGCACGCCGAAAAAGATCTGCGGGGCGACATCGCGCAGATCGAGCGTGATCGTGCGCAGGGATTCGCCGAAATTCATGACGAACTGGCCGGTAAGCGCGTTGATCACCGTCATGTTTTGCTCGGCGATGTGGCACAGCGGCAGATAGCTCAAAATGTTGGTGCCCGGCGAGAAGCCGGCAAAGATCTTGGCCGCCTGCGTGCTGGCCACATAAAGGTTGCTGTGGCTGATCTCGGCCGCCTTGGGCAGGCCCGTCGAGCCGGACGTGAAGACCATCATGGCGGTCTGGTCGGGCCGGATCGACGCCTTGCGGGCATCGATCTCGGCGCCATGGTCGGCGATCGAGGCATGGCCGGCTTCCAGAAGCGCGTCGAAGCTGATCAGGCCCAGTTCGGTCTCGTGCTGCGTGCCCTTGGGTTCGAAGATGACGAGCTTGCGCAGTCTTGGCAGCTTGCCGCGCAGTTCGATGATCTTGTCGAGCTGTTCCTGATCCTCGATGAACAGGATCTCGGTGTCCGACGCGTTGACCAGATGTTCGATCTCGGCGGCGGGGCTCGTCGGATACATGCCGACGACGGTACCGCCTGCGGCGTTGATGCCCAATTGCGCCAGCACCCATTCGCGGCGGTTCTCAGACAGGATGCCGACATGGGTGCCGTTGCCGACACCCAGATCGATCAGCGCCGCGGCCATGGCGTGCATCGTCGTTTCAAGGCCGGCCCATGTCATCTCGTTCCAGATGCCGTGGCGTTTCTGGCGCATGGCGACGGCGTCCGGGTGGGACCGGGCATGTTCGGACACGATGGCAACCAGCGGCCGGAAGCCCTTGTCGGCGAATGTGGAGACGTCGTAGCGCATCGCTTCGTCCTCAGCTCAGCCAGCGTTTGCGGCGCTTGTAATGTTTGACTTCGCGAAAGCTCTGGCGCCCGGTGCCCCGCTCGGCAACGCCCAGATAGAAGCTGCGAATGTCGGGGTCTTCCTTCAGCTTGGCGACCGGGCCCTCGAGCACGATCTGCCCGCTTTCCATGATGTAGCCATAGTCGGCGACCTGGAAGGCGACGCCGGCATTCTGTTCGACCAGCAGGATCGATGCGCCGTCCTCTTCATTGAGTCGCCTGATGGTCGAAAAGATCTCCTCGACGATCTTCGGCGCAAGCCCAAGCGAGGGTTCGTCCATCAGGATCAGGCGCGGCTGGGCGATCATCGCGCGCCCGAATGCCAGCATCTGCTGTTCGCCGCCGGACAGATAGCCGGCGATCTGGCCGCGCCGCTCACGCAGCCGCGGGAAGAAGTCGTAAACCTTGTCATAGTCGGGCTTCCGGCTCGACCCGTCCAGCGCATAGGAGGCGGCGATCAGATTGTCGTCGACGGTCATCTCGGTGAAGATGTGCCGCCCCTCGCGGACGTGGAACATGCCGCGCTGGACGAGCTTGTCCGGCGGCACGCCCTTTGTGGACTGGCCGCGAAAGATGATGCGTCCGTCGCCGATCTGGCCGTTTTCGAGTTGCAACAGGTTCGAGGCCGCCTTGAGCGTCGTCGTCTTGCCGGCGCCATTGGTGCCCAGAAGCGTCACGATCTTGCCCTCCGGCACCTCGAGCGACAGGCCCCGCAGGGCCTGCAGCGTGTGGTGATAGGTGACCTCGATGTTCTCGATGGTGAGCATGAACGCGCAGCCGGCTTGCGCCCGGACCGAAGCCCGGGCGTCAGGGTCAGACCGTGAACCAGTCGGATGTCGGCGTGAACAGGCCCGACTCCGTCGAATACTGGTACACCCGGCCGGTGCCGATCTTGTTGTCGACCATCGATACGGGGCCGCCGAAGAAACCGCCCGTATCCCAATCGGTGATCCCCGACAGGGCCTCGGCGAGGTTGTCCGGCGTCGGTTCCTTGCCGCCTTCGACCGTGTCGCGCAGCGCCTTTATGGCGATTTCGAGCGCGCACATGGTCTGCAGCGTCCAGGTCGACATGTAGTTTTCGAGCGGCGTGCCGGCGAACATCTCCTTGGCGGCTTCGGCGAACAGCTGGTAACGCGGCGCGTCCTCGCGGTCGTAGAAATAGCGATAGGGCATGACGCCCTGATAGCCATCGAGGAACGGGCCGGCCTCGGCGGTCACGCGGTCGGCGATCAGCTTTTCCATGCCCCAGAAGGTTCCCATGAACTGGGTGGGCAGGCCGAACTGGCGGGCGCCGCCGATCAGTTGCGGCCAGACGCCGGTCACATAGCCCTGAAGGATCGCATATTCGGCGCCCGACTGGGCCAGCTTGGTCACATGGGTCGGAATGTCCGCGCCCTGCGGCTTGGTCGATTCTTCCAGAACCACTTCGATGCCCAGTTCCTCGGCGCGCATCTTGCCATGCTCGATCGGATCGCGGCCGAACTCGGTGTTCGAGAAGATGAAGGCGACGTTCGAGCCACCGGCATCCTTGATGTTCTGCAACAGGATGTCGAACTGGTCCTGATAGGACGGCCCGGCGAGGTACTGGTAGGGGTTGGTGGCCGGGTTGGCGAGTTCGGAGGCAAACGAGGTCGAGCCCATCAGCCGGGCCTGGTCGCCGGTCAGTTCGGGCGCGACCAGTTTCATGAAGCCGGTCGAGTCGCCGAAATAGGCGACCAGCGCATCGCCTTCTGTTGCGAGCGCGCGCTGATAGTTGGCCAGCGCGTTTTGCGGGATATAGCCCGAATCCTCGGTGACGAAGCGGATCGGCGTGCCGCCGATGCCGCCCTCATCATTGATCAGCTTCTGGGCGAGGGTGAAGGCCGGCGCGACCAGTTGGCCCGCGGTGGCGAACGGGCCGGTCAGCGGCAGCGAGGCGCCGATGACATATTCGGACGGCTGCGCGCGCAGGATGGTCGGCATGCCCAGCGCGGCGGTCGCGGCGGCACCGGTGGCGATAAAGGTACGGCGGGTCTGTTTCATGTCGGTCTCCTCCCTGAGACGGTTTGATCGGTCAGCCGCGGGCGAACGGCCAGCGGTTGAGGGCCCGAATGCCCCTGTCGACCAGTTGGTTGATGCCCAAAGGTTCGAACATCAAGAAAAAGATGATCAGAAGACCGAAGACGATCTCCTGAACCGGCGCGCGCAACTGCGCCACTTCGGCCGCTCCTCCCGCGACCATACCGAAGGTGAACTTCAATACTTCCGGCACCATGACAATGATCATCACGCCGAACACCGGCCCCATGGTGCGGCCCATGCCGCCGACAATCAAGGCGGCGACCAGTTGAAGCGACAGGGCCAGTTCGAACTGTTCGGGCAGGATGCGGGCGTAGAAATAGGCGAACAGCGCTCCCGCCAGACCGCAGCAGGCAGCCGAGATCGCAAAGCTCATCAGCTTGTAGCGGAACAGGGATATGCCCAGAATCTCGGCGGAATAGTCGCGTTCGCGAATGGCGATGAAGGCGCGGCCGACCCGTGTGCGGAAGAGGTTCTGGATGGCCAGAATGGTGACGAAGGCGAGGGCTGCGATCAGCGCGAACATTTCGCGCTGCGTGTCGAACACCCATCCCAGAATGTTGGGATCGGGCGTGTTCAGCCCGACAAGGCCGCCGGTCCATGGCGCAAGCGCCTCGAGCTCGATCAGGAAGATGATGATGAAGTTGGCGCTGAGCGTTGCGACCGCCAGATAGAGCCCTTTGACCCGCAGCGACGGCAGGCCGACAATGATGCCGACGATCGCGGAGATGGCGATCGCGCCGGGGATTGCGATGAACGGCATGATGCCGTCCGGCAATCCGATATTGTCCATCAGGCGGTGGAGGATCGGTACCGAATAGGCGCCGATCGCCATGAAGGCGGCATGGCCGAGCGACAGGAGGCCGGTATAGCCGATGACGACGTTCACGCCGACGACGGCGATCAGCATGATGCCCATCTGCGAGGCGACGAGGATGATGTAGTCGTTGGCGATGAAGGGCATCAGCGCACACAGCGCCGCCATCGCCAGAACGAAGGCCTGCTTGTAGCCATTGTTGAGAACGCGCTCGTCGGCCGCGTAAGTCGCCTTGAGGTCGCCGGTGATCATATGCGCTCGACCTCCTTCTGGCCGAACAGGCCGTGCGGCCGGATCAGGATGACGACCAAGACAGCGATGTAGGGCACGACCTCGGCGAATTCGCCGCCGAACTGCCACTGGGCCATGGCTTCCAGGAAGCCGACCGTCAACGCCGCGATGAAAACGCCGACATAGCTGTCGAGCCCGCCCATCAGGACGATGGCCAGCACCGAAAAGCCGAACAGGCCCAGCGAGGGCGATACGCCGTTTCGGGTCGCAAGGATCGCGCCGGCTATCGCGCCGGTCGTCGCCGCCAGCACCCATGCCCGCGAAAAGACGCGCGGCACGGAGATGCCCATCGAATAGGCCGTCGACTGATCCTCGGCGGTGGCGCGGATCGCAACGCCGCTCTTTGTGTAACGCACCATGGCGACAATGGCACCGAACAGCAGCAGCGCGACTGCGACGTTGACCAGATCGGCGCCGAACAGGAAGATCGGCGTGTCGAAAAGGTTCAGCCGGATCGGCGTGTTGGGCGCGATGTGCGGCACGAATTCGGCATCGGCCGTCCAGATCAGCCCCTTGGTGCCCGACAGGACCGAGATCAGCCCGACTGTGATCATGATCATCGCAAAGGTCGACTGGCCGATCAGCGGCCGCATCAGGGTGCGCTCGATCAGAAGGCCCAGAAGCGCGTTGCAGATGACGGCGCCGGCGAGACCCAAAATGATGCGCGGCAGGTTGGACAGCCAGTCGAGCACCGCGCCCATGGGCGAGAACATGGGCAGATCGGCCTTCATGGCCACCATCCATGCGGGCTCCCAGCTCTGCAGCCAGTCGGGCGCCCATGCGGCGCCCGGCACGATCACCGAGAAGGTGAAATAGAAATAGGCGCCGAACATGATGATGTAGCCGTGGGCGAAATTGACCACCTTGGTCGCCTTGAAGACCGAGACGATGCCGACGGCGATCAGCGCATAGATGGCGCCGGACATCAGCCCGTTCAGCGTAAACTGTATGAACTCTCCCATCGCCAGGCCCCCTACGCTGCCGCGCCGAGATAGGCTTCGATGACGCCGGGGTCGCCGGAGACTTCCGCCGGCGTGCCGGACGCGATCTGCTGGCCGAAGTTCAGCACCACGATATGCGAACAGATGTCCATGACCATGTGCATGTCATGTTCGACCAGAAGGACGGTGATGCCGAACTGCTCCTGCACGTCGAGGATGAAGCGCGCCATGTCGGCCGTCTCCTCGCGGTTCATGCCGGCAACCGGCTCGTCGAGCAGCAGCACCCTGGGCTGCATGGCCAGCGCACGGCCGAGCTCGACGCGCTTTTGCAGGCCGTAGGGCAGGATGGTGATCGGGTATTTGCGGATGTGGTCGATCTCGAGGAAGTCGATGACCTTCTCCTCGATCTCGCGGCGCAGTTCGAGCTCCTCGCGCCGGGCCGGCCCGAAATAGCTCAGTGCCGACCAAAGCCCGGTCCGCAGCCGCGTGTGGCCGCCCAGCTTGATGTTGTCGAGCACCGTCATGCCGCGGAACAGCGCGATGTTCTGGAAGGTTCGCGCGATGCCCATCTCGGCGCGCCGGTCTGGCGACAGATGGGAGATATCGTTGCCGCCAAAGAAGACCTGGCCGCGATCGGGCTGGTAAAAGCCGGAAATGGCGTTGAACAGGCTTGTCTTGCCGGCGCCGTTCGGGCCGATGACGCCGGTGATCTCGCCGGGTTTTGCGGCGAAGCTGACGCCTTGCAGCGCCTTGATTCCGCCGAACGACAAATGAACGTCGCGCACTTCGAGCATGCGCCGTTTTCCTCCCCAAGCGGCGAAGACGCATCGCGCTCGCTGCCGCTTTCAATCCTCCGGCATCGGCGTCGATCCATCGGGCCTTGGACTTTCTTCGCACGGCCCGCACCGGGCTGCAACATGCCACTCAAGCACGGCGACGGTTGGCGACGTGTGGTTTCGGTTGACCGCACCGGCCGAAGGCTTTTGACATGGGGCGGTGAGGGAACCGGCAAAGGGTGGTGTCATTGGGCGCTTTGAGTTCGGACAATCTGCTGTTGGGCGACGAGGGCAGGCAGGCCGGTCTGGCGCGCGCGCTCTACCGCACCGTCTGCGATCTGCCGATCATCAGCCCGCACGGCCATACGGACCCGGCCTGGTTTGCGCTGAACGAGCCGTTTCCCGATCCGGCGCACCTGTTGGTCGTGCCCGACCATTACGTATTCCGGATGTTGGTCAGCCAGGGCGTGCGGCTTGACGATCTCGGTATTGCCCGTATGGACGGTGCACCGGTCGAGACCGATCCGCGCGCGATCTGGCAGCGTTTCGCCGAGAACTGGCATCTGTTCCGCGGCACGCCGACGCGGCTGTGGCTGGACTATACGTTCGAGAAGCTGTTCGGGCTGACCGAGCCGCTGAGCGCCGCGACCGCAACTGAGGCCTACGAGCAGATTGACGCCTGCCTCAAGCGCGACGAATTCCGGCCGCGCGCGCTTTTCGAGCGGTTCAACATCGAGGTGATCAGCACCACCGAGGGCGCGCTCGATCCGCTCGAACATCACCGGGCGATCGCAGAAAGCGACTGGCAGGGCCGTGTGGTGACAACCTACCGGCCCGATGCGGTGATCGATCCCGACCATGAAAGCTTTTCCGGCGCGCTCGATGCGTTCGGCGAGCTGACGGGCTGCGATACGGGACGCTGGCCGGGCTATCTGGATGCCCATCGTGTCCGCCGCGCCTTTTTCCGCAGCCATGGCGCGACGGCCACCGACCACGGGCTCCAATCGGCTCGGACCGCCAACCTGTCGGGTGCCGACGCACAAGCATTGTTCGACCGTATCCGGTCGGGACGGGCGGGCGAGGGCGATGCCGACCTGTTTCGTGCGCAGATGCTGACCGAGATGGCGAAGATGAGTGTCGAGGACGGCATGGTGATGCAGATCCACCCCGGCTCGGTGCGCAACCATCATGGCGGCGTGTTCGAGACCTACGGCCGCGACAAGGGTTTCGACATTCCGGCCGCCATCGACTACGTCCACGCGCTGCGGCCGATGCTCGACGCGGTGGGCATGGAGCCCGGCCTGTCGGTGATCGTCTTCACGCTGGACGAGACCAGCTATGCGCGCGAACTGGCGCCGCTCGCCGGCGTCTACCCCTCGCTGAAGCTGGGACCGGCCTGGTGGTTCCATGACAGCCCGGAGGGCATGCGGCGCTTTCGCGAGATGACGACGGAGACGGCGGGCTTCTACAACACGGTCGGCTTCAATGACGACACACGCGCCTTCCCTTCGATCCCGGCGCGCCACGACATCGCCCGGCGGGTCGATTGTGCGTTCCTTGCGCGGCTCGTGTGCGATCACCGCCTGCGCGAGGACGAGGCGTTCGAGCTGGCGCGCGAGCTGACGGTGGACCTGCCGCGCAAGGCCTACAAGTTCGATGAACCGCGCTGAAAGCCATCGAGGAATGAGCCGATCCGCCTGACCAAAGACACTGTTGACCATGCCGCCGCGCGCCGGCCCGGCTATGACCGCGCAAGGGTTACGCCCGGCATCGTGCATCTGGGCGTCGGCAATTTCCATCGCGCTCATCAGGCCGTTTTTATCGACGATTGCCTGGCGTCGGACGGAACGTGGGGCATTCGCGGCGTATCGATGCGCCGGCCCGACATGCGCGATGCGCTGGCGCCGCAGGATGGTCTCTACACGCTGGCAGTCAAGGACGGCGCGTCCACCGAAGCCCGCATCGTCGGGTCGATCCTCGATGTGCTGGTCGCGACCGAGGGTGTCGAGCCGGTGCTGGCCGCGTTGACCGATCCGGCAACGCGGATCGTCAGCCTGACGGTGACGGAGAAGGGCTATTGCCGCGATCCGGCGACCGGCGATCTCGATCCGGACAACGCGGTCATCAAGGCCGATCTGGCCCGCCCCGGTCGACCGGCAACGGTGCCGGGGCTTCTGGTCGAAGCGCTGCGCCGGCGGCGACAGGCCGGTGTTGCCCCTTTCACCGTTCTGTCCTGCGACAACCTTCCGTCCAACGGCAAAACGCTGGGCCGGATCGTCGGCCAGTACGCCGCGCTTGCCGACAACGCTCTTTGTGAATGGATCGCCGGCCATGTCGCCTTTCCGTCCAGCATGGTCGACCGGATCGTGCCGGCGACGAGCGATGCGGACCGGGCTGAGGTCGAGGCCTTGATCGGTCTCGAAGATGCCTGGCCGGTCGTCACCGAGCCCTTCACGCAATGGGTCATCGAGGACATTTTTCCAGCAGGCCGGCCCGATCTCGCCGCGGCCGGCGCCGAACTGGTGACCGATGTGGAACCCTTCGAGCGCATGAAGCTGCGCATGCTCAATGGCGCCCATTCGACGCTGGCCTATTTCAGCCAGCTTCTCGGGCACGAGACGGTGGCCGATGCCATGGCGGATGACGCGCTTGCGCGGCTCATCGCGCAGGTGATGGGCGAGGCTGCCGCGACGCTCGATCTTCCGGCCTCCGACCTTGCGCGCTCCGGGACCGCGCTGCGGACCCGGTTCCGCAACCCGGCGCTGAAGCACAGGACCGCGCAGATCGCCATGGACGGCAGCCAGAAGATCCCGCAGCGGCTGCTCGGCACGATCGCCGACGCACATGCTGCGGGCAAGCCGTGGGATGGCCTGGCAAGCGGCGTGGCGGCCTGGATCGCCTTTCTTCGGCAAGGTCCGGTCGACGATCCGATGGCCGGCCGGTTTTCGGCGCTCGCCGCCCGTCATGCCGATCCGGTACGCCATGCCAATGCGGTGCTCGATCTGCGTGAGGTCTTCGGCACGCTGTCGGATGCCGACTGGTTCACAAGCCGGATGCGGTCGCTTGTCCAGACCATGGCCGACGAAGGTCCGCGCGCGGTCCTGCCGCAATGACCGTGCGAGCGTCAAACGCTGATCGAAAATTTGGCTTGCCGGTCAGCGGCTGCCCGGATCGTCGCAATCGAAATCGAAACGGTCGGGCAGTTGGAGCCCGGCGTCGAGATGATGGCGCACGGCCCGCACCGACACCCCGTCGCGATAAAGCCAGGGATCGTCGGTGGCGCGTTGCCAGTCCTCGGTCGCCGCGCGCAGCCGTTCGAGCGTTTCCCGATGGTCGGGATGGCCGGCCAGATTGTCCACCTCGAACGGATCGGCATCGAGGTCGTACAACTCTTCGGGCGGGCGGCGAACATAGTCCCTGACGGTGCGCTTGCCGATCATGGCCGGGTCGGCATTGCGCATGCCCTCCCAGGAGAGCGAGCCGTAGAGATCGCCGGAGAACGGAAAGTCGAGCTGCCATGCGACATTGCGATGGTATTTGTAGCGCGGCGTGCGGGCGAAGCGGGTCGGCCAGTAATTGGTGATCTCGTGGAAGGTGTGCGAGCCGAAGACGATCTGCCAGTCATCGTGCAGCGTCCCGTCTTCGAGGATCGTCAACAGCGACCGACCCGGTCTCGTGCCCTTGGCTTGCGCGGCGCCGGCCCAGTCGAGCAGGGTCGGCAGGATGTCGACAAAGGAGACCAGGTTCGGATTGCCCAGGCCGGCGCGCGCGCCGGGCTTGCGCATGATCAGCGGCAGATGGACACCGGCATCGTAGAGCGTCGTCTTGGAATTGAGGAACGGCGCGCCATTGTCGCTGAGAAAGACCACCAGCGTGTCGTCCGCATGGCCGGCCTCTTCCAGCGCATCGAGAAGAAGCCCGACACCCCGGTCGAGCCGGTGGACCGAACGGTAGTATTCGGCCAGTTCCAGCCGCACCTCCGGCAGGTCGCTGAGGAAGGGCGGCACCGAGACCTCGGCGGGTGAAAAGACGCGCTCATTGGGGTCGTCTTCGAAAGCGTCATTGCCGAAGCCCGACCGCGTCATGTCGCGATGCGGATCGACAAAACCGACCGTCAGGAAGAAGGGCTTTTCGGCGTTGCGGGCGGCATCGAGAAAGGCGCGCGCCTGTGCGGCGACCCAAGCGATGTCGCGCGTGCCGCTCTCCTCGCGCACCGCCCATGGATAGGTCTCGGGCGGGCCGACATGAACCTTGCCGACAATGCCGGTCAGGTAGCCGCGGGCATTCAGAAGGGCCGGCGCGGTCTCGACATGATGGAAGGTCATGAAATGGTGATGGTCGTGATGCAGGCCGTATTGGCCGTTCTGGTGCGTGTGCAGGCCTGTGTAGATCACCGAACGGCTGGCAGAGCAGGATGCCGTCGACGTGAAGGCCATGTCAAAGCGTGTGCCCTGGCCGGCGAGCCGATCGATGTTGGGCGTCGCGATCGTCGGTTCGCCGTAGCAGCCCGCCATGCGGCCCAGATCGTCGGCGATCATCATCAGGATGTTGCGGCTCATGCGGGGGCGCTTTCGGGAGTGGTGCCGAGCGGCGACGATGTGCGCGGGAACTCGGCGATCACTTCGCCGGCGACGGCAACGGCGTGCTTGAGGCGCTCATGCAAGGGCATGCCACGTGCCAGCGCGTCGAGATAGCCGGCATTGAAGCTGTCGCCGGCGCCGACCGTATCGACCGGTTGCGCGGGGACCGCGCTCGCGTGAAGCGTCCGGCCATTGCTGTGGCCGGTGGCGCCCTTGGCGCCTCGCTTGATGACAAGCGTCGCCTCGGCGTCCAACCAAGGCGCAAGCGTCGCGGTGGCGCTCTCGGCATCGTCGGTGCCGGCCAGCGCGGCGGCCTCCTTGTCATTGACCAGAAGGTGGTCGCAGCCGGCGATCCAGTCGCGCGCCAGGGTTCGTTCATCCGGCGTCCAGTCGCCGTCCGGCCAACCCGGATCGATGGCAATCTCCGCGCCGCGTGCGCGCAGCCAGTCCTGCAGCGCACGGTGACCTTTCATGAGCGCGGGCATCGCAAATCCGCCGCTGAGCATGACGAGAGTACCGTCCAGCGGCAGGCCGTCCAGTTCGGTGCAGAAGAAATCGGCGTCGAGATCACCCAGATGTCCGAGCGAGGACAGGAACGTGCGCTCGCTGTCGGGGTGCAGAAGGCCGATTGTGAAGCCGGTGGCGCCGGCGCGCATGGCCACGCGGTCGAGCGGTCCGTCGAAGGCGCGTCCGATGGCTTCGCCGGCAAAATCGTCGCCGCGCGCCGAAACAAGGCCGGATCTGGCGCCCAGCCGCTGCAGCACGAGCGCGGTGTTGGCCGCAGAACCGCCGACGCGCAGGTCGCCATGCGCGAAGAAGGATTCGGTTCCCCGCTCGGGCCACTGGTCAAGATGGCCAATGATCACGTCCAGATTGGCGTTGCCGACGACAAGGATCGGTCGGGCCGCCATGTCAGGCTGCCCTGGCACCATGCACCGGACGGCCCGATGCATCGAACAGGTGAATGGCGTCCGGTTGCGGGGTCAGGAACACCATCTCGCCTTCGCCAATCGGTTCGGCGCCGGCGAGGCGCACATTGACCATGCCGGCCGTCTCGGTGTCGACATGGGCGAATGTGTCCGAGCCGAGCGCTTCGGTCAGCCGGACGGTGCCCTTCCACAGGCCCTTGTCGCGCGACAGGTCGACATGTTCGGGCCGGATGCCGAAGGTGGCGGCGCCATGGCCGGCAGCGACCTCGCCAACGATGAAGTTCATGCGCGGCGAGCCGATGAAGCCGGCGACGAACTGCGAGGCGGGCCTGGCATAAAGTTCGAGCGGGGTACCGACCTGCTCGACATTGCCCGCGTTGAGGACGACGATCCGGTCGGCCAGTGTCATCGCCTCGACCTGGTCGTGGGTGACATAGATCATGGTCGTGTCCGCAAGCCGCTTGTGCAGGGCGGCAATCTCAAGGCGCGTATCGACGCGAAGCGCCGCGTCGAGATTGGAAAGCGGCTCGTCGAACAGGAAGACGCGCGGCTGCCGGGTGATGGCCCGGCCGATGGCGACGCGCTGGCGCTGGCCGCCGGACAGTTGCCGCGGCTTGCGCTCCATGTAGTCGCTGATCTGCAGCATGTCGGCGGCCTGGGCGATCCGTGCCTTGATCTCATCCGGTGACAGCTTGGCCTGTTCAAGCCCGAAGGCCATGTTCTCGAACACGGTCATGTGCGGATAGAGCGCGTAGGACTGGAACACCATCGAGATGCCGCGCTTGGCCGGCAGCACATCGTTCATGCGCTGGCCATCGATCATCAGGTCGCCGTCGGAGATGTCCTCGAGCCCGGCGATCAGGCGCAGAAGGGTGGACTTTCCGCAGCCCGACGGGCCGACGAAAACGACGAACTCGCCGCCCTCGAGCGCCAGATTGACGTCGCGCAGCACCTCGACGGTGCCGAACGACTTGCAGACGTTTTTCAGTTCGACCGAGGCCATGTGGTTACCCCTTGACCGCGCCGGCGGTGAGGCCGGAGACGATCCTGCGTTGGAAAATGAGAACGAGCACCACCAGCGGCAGCGTGACCACGACCGAGGCGGCCATGATGTTGCCCCAGGGCACTTCGAATTCGCTGCGCCCGGAAATCAGCGCGATGGCGACGGGCACCGTGCGCTGGGCATCGGTGGACAGGAAGGTGAGCGCGAACAGGAACTCGTTCCAGGCTTGGATGAAGGCGAGAAGGCCGGTCGTCACCATGGCGGGCCACAGAAGCGGCACGAAGATGCGCCTGATGATGGTGAAGGAGGAGGCGCCGTCCATGATCGCGGCCTCCTCGATCTCGACCGGCAATGCGCGCATGAAGGTGGTCAGCACCCAGACCGTGAAGGGCAGGGTGAAGATCATGTACGAAAAGACCAGCGACCAGAGCGAGTTGAACAGGCCAAAGGCGCGGACAAGTTCGAACAGCCCGGACAGGACCGCGATCTGCGGGAACATGGATACCGACAGGATGGTGAGCAGCAGAAGGCCGCGCCCGCGAAAGCGGATGCGGGCGAGGGCGAACGAGGCGGTGATCGCGAGAAACAGCGAAATGATGACCGTTACCGTCGCCACGAAAACCGAGTTGAGGATCTGCTTTCCGAAAACCCCGTCCGACAGCATGGAGCGGTAGTTGGACAGGTCGAACACGGCCGGCAGATAGTTGACATCGAACAGCGCCTGGCCGTCTTCCAGCGACGTCAGGACCGCATAGTAGAACGGGAACAGCGCCTGAATGACGATGATCGCGACCAGGGTGTAGAAGCCTGTCGTCTTGAGCCAGGCCGGCGCGGTCATCGCTCGTCTCCCTCAAGGTTCATGCGGGTCGCGTAGATGAAGCCGATGGTGATCAGCGCGATGATGAAGAACAGAAGGGTCGATGCGGCCGAGCCGTAGGCGAAGCGGTCGAAGTCGAACAGGTTCTCGCGGGCGTAGACGCTCATGGTGCGCGTGGCGTCCGTGTTGGGCGTCATCACATAGACGATGTCGAAGACCCGCAGCGCATCGAGCGCGCGGAAGACGATGGCGACCAGAAGCGCCGGCATGATCAGCGGCAGCGTCACCCTGCGGAACAGGCGGAACGGCGGCACGCCGTCGAGCCTGGCCGCCTCATACATGTCCCTGGGCACCATTTGCAGGCCGGCGAGGATCAGAAGCGCCATGAAGGGCGTCGTCTTCCACACATCGACCATGATGACGGCGATCATCGCGGTCTCGGGCGACGCGGTCCAGGCGACGGGCGCATCGATCAGGCCGATGCGCTGCAGCATGTCGTTCACGATGCCGAACTGGTCATGCAGCATCCAGGCCCACATGCGGGCCGAGACGATCGTCGGGATCGCCCAGGGGATCAGGACGGCGGCCTGCACCCAGACGCGGCCGGGAAACTTCTTGTGCAGGACGAGCGCGATGACGAGGCCGAACAGGGTCTCCAGCGACACCGAGACGATCGCGAACCAGACCGTGTTCCAGACCGAGCGCCACCAGCGCGGATCGGCGAGCAGGCCGAACCATTCGCCGTCGCCGTTTCCGTAGTCGACATATTCGAGATAGTTGCGCCAGCCGATGAAGCGCGCTTCGCCCAGAAGGTCGAGCGAGGCGTCGGTGAAGGAAAACCAGATCGTCCGATAAAGCGGATAGAGCGCAACGCCGGCGAGAACGATCAGCATCGGCGCCAGGAAAAGCCATGCCGACCGGATGCGCTCGCGCGACAGGCGCGAGGTCCTGGCGCTGGCCCTTGCGGTGGCCGGGGAGATGTCCGGTGCAGCACTCATGGTCGGTTCCGAGAGGGTTTGCGCACGGGCCGCGAACGGCCCGCGCGCGGGGAGGAAAGCTTACCAGCCGGCGCCCTTCAAGCGCTTGAGGCGCGCTTCGAGCTTGGCCAGGTTCTCTTCGGCGGTGCCGTTGCCGCTCATCGTGTCGTGCACGGCGGTCCAGAACTCAGAGGAGACCTCATTGTACTGGCGCTTGGTGGCGGCCGACGGGCGCGGCAGTGCACCGTCCACGACCGGCTTCCAAAGCGGGATGAATTCCTGCTCGGCGGCGACCTCGGCGTCTTCATAGACGGCGGTCAGGGTCGGCGGGCGCGAGGTGACGATGGCGCGCTCTTTCTGGTTCTCATAATTGTTCAGGAACCGGACGAGTTCGATCGCTTCCTCCTGGTTTTCGGAGTATTTCGACACACCCAGATGCCAGCCGCCAAGCGTGTGCGCCGACGGCTTGCCTTCGCCGCCCGTCGGCAGGGTGCGGACGCCGAAATTGCCCTTGATCGGGCTGTCGTCGCCATTGCCCAGCGCATAGGCATAGTTCCAGTTGCGCATGAAGACCGCATTGCCCGACTGGAACACGCCGCGCGCATCCTCTTCCTTGTAGTTGAGCACGCCATCGGGCGCGATGTCGCCGACCCAGGATGCGGCCATGGTCAGCGCCTCGGCGGCCTGCGGATTGTTGATGCCGATGGTGCCGTCGTTTTCGACGATGCGTCCGCCGCCGAAGCTGACGATCCATTCCTGCGCATTGCAGGTCAGACCCTCATAGGCGGCACCCTGGAAGACAAAGCCCCACATGTCGGCATTGCCCTCGGCCCGCTCGGCTTCCATGATCGCGCGTGCGGTCTCGGTCATCTCCTGCCAGGTCTCCGGCACCGCCTTGCCGTGCTTTTCCAGAAGGTCCGAGCGGTAGTAGAGCGCCGGCGCGCCCAGGAACATGGGAAGCGCCACCAGCTTGTCGCCGACCATCTGGCTTTCGACGGCACCGGGCACGAAGTCGCCGATAATGTCTTCGACATGCGGCATCAGGTCGATGAAGTGGGTCTCGATCTGCGGTGCCCAGATCACGTCGAGCCGGTAGACGTCGATGTCGGACGACTGGGCCGCCAGCCACAATTTGTACTGGGCGAACTGGTCGGTGGTCGATTCGGGCATGGAGACGATGGTCACGGTGTGACCGGTCTCGGCCTCGAACTTGTCGAGCTGGGCGCGCAGGATCTCCTGGTCGCGGCCCACCGAGCCATGCACGATGTTGAGTTCGGCCGCGATGGCGGTGCCCGCAAGAAGCGTGGCGCCGGCCAGCGCGGTCATGAATTGAAGATGTCGTTTCATCGGAATTCCTCCCTGGTTGGTGAAACGGTCGGCGGTTTGCGGAGACGGTTCATTGAGCTGCGTCTCCAAAAAAGATCGGTGAAGTCCAGGCCATCTGGCCATCGCGCTGACAAAGGCGCGCATAGACGGTTTCGCCGGGCTCGGCCGCGCCCAGATCGAGGGTGCCGGCCCATTGCCACTGGTGCGGCTGCGGCAGCATGTGAAAGCGGAAGGCGGGCGAATCGATCGGCCCCAGATTGCCGCTCAAGGCGCCTTCCATCAGGCGCGTCAGCGGAACGGAGATCGACGTTTCGTCCAGTTCGGCATGGATGACGGCGTCGGCGCGGGCGGTCAGGCGCAGCGCGAAGCCCTGCGTCGCCGAGGTGACATTGTTGGGGTTGGCTTCGGCGGTCACGGCAAAGCGCACCGTTTCGCCGTCCCGGCCCAGATACGGCAGCGGATGGGCATTGTCGCCGCCCTCCAGCGGCGAGACCACTTCGGGGCCGCGAAAGCGCGGTTCGACGGCATCGATGGCGCCGTTTTCGAGCCGGACGGTGCCGGTCCAGTGGTGGCTGGTGCGCCGTGCGCCCCAGCCCAGTTCGACATAAAGAACGGTCTCGACGGTGCCGGCGGCCGAACGGCTGATCGGCGCCGGTGTCAGATCGGGCGAGATGCGCGTGAAGAGCTCGCCATTGCGGACGATGTCGATCGTGTCGATGAACCCGCCGGCAACGGCCTCTATCTGCAGTGTGGCGCGCGGCGCCGGCGCGGCAACGTCACCCTGGATCGCGTCGCCCGCTGCGATGAGGAGATGGGTCGTGTCGCCGGTCAGCGCGTTGGTGTGCCGGCCGCGCATGGCCGCCCAGATCGCCTCGCGCCCGCCGCCGTCGATCGCGCCATAGGCCGCCATCCGGCCATGGCCCCACGAGCCGGGAAAGCCGCTGTGATGGTCGGTGTTGCCGACAATGCCGAACCGGGCGCCGCGCCGCAGCCCCTCGGCCATGGTCGAGCGGCCGTCGACGGGACCCATGGAATGCAGATAGCCGCGTGATGTCTCGGATGCCTCGGCGCAGCCATGCATCGAGAACATCTCGACAAAGGGCGACAGGGCGGGATCGAACGTGTCCCAATTGATGCCGCGGGCGCCCTGCCGGTAACCGATATGGTGCGGGAAAGCCAGCGCCCGGCCACCCTTGTCGGCGGCAAGCCTTGTCCTCAGCTCCGCCGGCGTGTCGGCCAGCACGATCGGGTCCGGCTCGAGATCGGCGTAGACGATCGTGTAGTCGCCATCGGCGCATGAGTGGATTTCATATCCGGGAAAGACCCAGAAGCCGTTCTCGTCATTGTGGCGGGAGAGCGTCTCGAAATGGTCCTTCCAGCCGGCACGCAGCTTGGCGAAACCCTTTTCGTGGAAGTCGACAATGTGGGCGACGGCAGGGTCGTCGACCGGCATGTCGGGCCAATGGGCATGGCCGGTGATCGAGACGAAGTCGAGCTGGAGGGCCGCGCGGTCGAGCGCGCCGTCGAGGCTGCCATGGCCGTAGGACAAGGCGCAGTGATTGTGGATGTCGCCGAAATAGGCGCGCACGCCGCGCGCGGCGGCAAGGGGGGCGAGCCGGTCTGGCAGGGGCGCTGTCATGGCGCGTCCTCCACCCTGGCGGGATCGATCGGCTGGCCGCCATTGCGCAAGGACCACAGGGCCGCATGGACCATGCGCAGCGAGGAAAGCCCGTCGCCGGGACCGACCGGCGGCGTGGCGCCGGCGCAGAAGGCGCGCATGGTGCGCACCAGTTCGAGGTCGGCGCCGAAATGGGTGGACTGGCGTTCCGGATCGGTGAAGGTCACCGTCTCGGCCTTGTGGCCGTGGGCGGAGACGATGTCGATGCTGCCCGAATGGCGTTCCATGCGCAGCCGGCCCGACGCGCCGACGATCTCCAGCGTTTCCTGATCGGCCGCCCACGGGCCGAAAATGGTGAAGAACAGGCAGGCCGTCATGCCGTTCTCATAGGCGACCGAGATGATCGCGTGGTCGTCAATGTCGGCGCCGGGCAGGAAGACGCAATTGTCGTTGCGGTCCTCGATGCGGTGCGCATGGGTCCAGCTGTCATTGGCGACGCGGCCGACACCCTCGAACTTGTCGACCAGCGTCTGGTGCCGGCGATAGGGGCAGACACGCTCGCACTGGCTGCACCGCGGCGGCGCGTCGGGGTCGGGCGCGAAGATGCCGCTGCGCCCGCCGATGGCCGACACCGAGACCGGGCGGGCGCCGGCGATCCAGTTGAGCACGTCGAAATGGTGCGAGCACTTGTCGTTGATCGCCCCGCCGGACTTGGACTGGTTGCGGTGCCAGAGCTGAAGATAGCGCGTGTAGGGGATGACCGAGCGCAGCAGGATCATCTGCGGATCGCCGATGCGGCCCTTGTGGGCCAGATCGACGGCCTCGATCCAGGGCTTCTCGTAGCGGCGGGTGAACCCCATCATGACCGGGCTCGAAGCCGCCTCGGCGCGCAGGATCGCCTCGGCGTCGGCGAGCGTGACCGAAATCGGCTTGTCCAGATAGATCCGTTTGCCGGCTCTGGCGGCGATCTCGACCGGCTCGCGATGAGCGTCGGTGTGGGTGGTGACGAGGACGAGACCGACCGATGGATCGGTGATGGCCGCTTCCATCCCGTCTTCGGGCATGACGGTGTGGGCGATGCCCTTGTCGGCATAGATCGCGGTCAGGTGGTCGGCGGCGTGGCGCGCACGGTCGGGCAGCGCATCATGCACCGAGACGATCCTGAAACCGGTCTCGGCGGCGATTTCGGCCATGCGCGCGCCGATGTAATAGGCGCCGCGTTCGCCCGCCCCGATGATCGTCACGCCGATCTGATGTTGCTGTTGTGGGGTGTGAAGCACGCCGCGCGTCCGCAATTGGTCTGAATGGCGGCACGTTATTTGAGTACAGGAATGGCTACAATGTGCCCTATACTCAATCGGCGTCCGGCGGCACGACACTGCCATGGACGATGTGGCCGATCGGCAGATAGTGCACGGTCGGCGCCGAGCCGGACATGGCGATCCGTTCGGTGATGATCCTTTCGAACAGGTCGAGCTTTTCGCGGTGCGAATTGCCGATCACGTCGAAGCGGCGCACATGCTCGGACGGAAAATCGGTGCTGCCGAGCAAGAGTACGCTGAGTTCGTCGCCGATCGTCTGGCCCAGATCGGTCAGCGCGCGCTCCAGCATGAAGCCCTCGACGATCCCCCAGGCGATCAGCGCGGTGAAGGGCAGCTTGCCGTTCTCGTCGCGCAGCGGGCCGAGGGCCGCGGTGATGTCACCGATCTGGGTGGCGCCGGGAAGTTTGTCCATGGCGATCAACCGGCCGGCATCGGGGTCCGGCAGCCAGCGGCACAGAAGCTCGAATTCGCGCCGCGCCATCGCGATCTGGCGGGCCTCATGACCGGAGGTGAGAAAGCCGATCCGCTCATGACCCTTGTCCTGAAGCGTGCGGAAGGCGATCGACAGCGCCTCGCGCCAGTTGGTGCCGATGGCGTCGGCATCGATGCCGGTCGCCGACACGCCGTCGACGATGATGGCGCGCGCATGGCGCTGCAATTCGGCCAGAAGCTCGATCGACATGACCTCGAAATGGATCTGGATGAGGCAAGCCTTGAAGCGCCCCAGACGCCCGAGCAATGCGACCGCCTGCTCCTCGCTCGAATAGCCGATCTGCAGCACCGAGTGCCCGCGCGCCTTGAGCCGCTGTTCCATCTCCTGCAGCACCGACCGGGCAAGCCGGCTGTCGGAAATCCGGTAGAGAACGAGAAGGTCGCCCTCCCACTGTTCGGCCTCGCCCGTGTCGGGATCGGCGACAATCAGGCCCAGACCGGGCTGGGCGCGCAGGCGGCCTTCGTCGAGAAGCGGCCTGAGCGCCTGTTCGACGGTGCGTTGCGCCGTACGGTGGGTGCGCATCAGCGTCTTGACCGTCGGCAGTTTTTCGCCTGGTTCGGCCGCTTCGATCCGCCGGGTCAGCGTCTGTCTTATGCGGTCTATCTTGTCGATGGTGCTCTGGCGCATCGGTGTGCTTGTGCGGGTTGCCGGCTTTCTGGGGCGAAGGCGTTATCATCGCATCGCGGCCAAGCGGCGTCCATGGCCGTTGCGCCGCCTCAGCGGGGCGCGGCGCGCCTGGCGCGGCGGGTCGACAGGTAGAGGCTGGTCTGCGAATTGGCGATGCCGTCGACCAGCCGGATGCGGTTGAGCACCGCATCGACATCCGACAGCGTGTCGGCGGCCAATTCGACGACGAGATCCCAGCGGCCATTGGTCGTGTGGACGGCATGAATCTCGGGAAATCCGCCGAGCGTTTCGACGATGCGGTCCTTCCCCTTGCCCTCGATCTCGATCATCGTCACGCCGCGCACGCCGCGTTCCTCGACATCGCCGCGCAGCACGACCGAGTATCCCAATATCTCGCCGCTCGCCTCAAGGCGGGACAGGCGCGCGCGCACCGTCGCGCGGGTGATCCCAAGCTGCGCGGCGAGCTGCGAAATGGACGCGCGTCCCTCGCCGCGCAGAACCGACAACAGCCGATAATCGGTTTCATCCATGGTTTGTCGCCCAAACTGGTCGTTTCCATTGATCACAACAGATAATCGGAATGCAAGTTTGGTCACTATTTTGGCTTGTGACTGCGCATTTCACCGTGGTCGGTTGGGCCGAGGGCGATACAGGGAGCCGACGCGTGCAGCACACTGGCAACAGACCGGACATTGGGGGAACGAGGGTGCCCGGTGGGGCGGCGGCCGCGCCTCTCGACATAACGCTTGTGGGCGTGCCGGTCGATTGCGGCAGCGCCTATCGGGGTTGCCTGATGGGTCCCGACGCATTGCGTGTCGCCGGGCTCGCCGAAAGCCTGTCCGAACTCGGCCATCGCGTGTCGGACGCCGGCAATCTGGCGCCCGACTTGCCCGGACCGCGCGAGCATACCAATCCGGCAATCCACGATCTGGGACCTTCGGCGGGCTGGGTATCCGCCCTGTCGGATGCCGCCTTTGCCGCCAGTGCCGACGGGCCGCCGATCTTTCTGGGCGGCGATCACCTGATGTCGGCGGGCACGGTTTCAGGCGTTGCGCGACGGGCGGGAAAACGCGGCAGGCCGCTTTTTGTGCTGTGGCTCGACGCGCACACCGATTTCCACGATCTGAACAGCACGCGCAGCGGCAATCTGCACGGCACGCCGGTTGCCTATTTTACCGGCCGCGCCGGGTTCGAGGCTTTCCCGCCAATGCCGGCGCCGGTCGCCGAAGAAAGGGTCGCCATGCTGGGCATTCGCTCGGTCGATGCCGAAGAGGCCACGCGGATCGGTGGGACGGCGATCGCCGTCACCGACATGCGGGCGATCGACGAGGTGGGCATTGCGCGGCCGCTGCGCGCTTTTCTGGACCGCGTCGCCGCCGAGGATGGCGACCTGCATGTGAGTTTCGATGTCGATTTTCTCGATCCGGACATCGCGCCCGCTGTCGGCACCACCGTGCCCGGCGGCGCGACCTTCCGCGAGGCGCATCTGGTGATGGAGATGCTGCATGACAACGGCCGGGTGACCTCGCTCGACATCGCCGAACTGAACCCGTTCCTCGACGATCGCGGCCGCACTGCCCGGCTGGTGGTCGATCTGGTCGCCAGCCTGTTCGGCAAACGCGTGATGGACCGGCCGACGCGCGCCGCCTGACACCGCTTTTTCAAGGGAATCCGCCATGACCGCCATGACATCGACACCGTCAAAGCCCGCATCGCAGACGCCGCCCGGACCGCCCGAAGGCTCCAATCTGGTGCCGTTCGTTTCGGTCGACAACATGATGAAGCTGGTCAATGCGATCGGCGTCGAGCGGGTGCTGACGGAGCTTGCCGATTACATCGAGGACGACTTCCGGCGCTGGCCGCATTTCGACAAGACGCCGCGCGTCGCCTCCCATTCCAAGGTCGGCGTGATCGAATTGATGCCGACGTCGGACGGCGAGTATTACGGCTTCAAATATGTCAACGGCCATCCAAAGAACACGCGCGAGGGACTGCAGACCGTCACCGCTTTCGGCGTTCTGTCGTCGGTCGAAAACGGCTATCCGCTGCTTTTGAGCGAGATGACGATACTGACGGCGCTGCGCACGGCGGCGACATCGGCGGTCGCGGCGCGCCATCTGGCGCCCAAGGGCGCGCGCACCATGGCGATGATCGGCAATGGCGCGCAATGCGAGTTCCAGGCTCTGGCCTTCAAGGCGATGGTCGGCATCGACGCGGTGCGCCTCTATGACACCGACCCCGGCGCGACCGCCAAGGCGGCGCGGAACCTTCAAGGCACCGGCCTTGCGGTCACCTCCTGCACGAGCGGCGAGGAAGCGGTCGAGGGTGCGCAGATCATCACAACATGCACCGCCGACAAGCAATATGCGACGATTCTGACCGACAACATGGTCGGCTCGGGCCTGCACATCAACGCGATCGGCGGCGACTGCCCCGGCAAGACCGAACTGCATCGCGACATCCTGCTGCGGTCGGACATTTTCGTCGAATACCCGCCGCAGACGCGCATCGAGGGCGAAATCCAGCAACTCGACGACGACCATCCGGTCACCGAATTGTGGCAGGTCATCACTGGCGACACCGCCGGGCGTACGGCGCCCGAACAGATCACGCTGTTCGATTCGGTCGGGTTCGCGACCGAGGATTTTTCGGCGCTGCGTTACATCCATGACCGGCTGCGCGGGACCGGCTTCTTCGAAGAGTTGGACATGCTGGCCGACCCGGACGAACCGCGCGATCTCTACGGCATGCTGATGCGCGCTTCCGCAGCTTCCCGATCGGATTGAACCGCTCTACAAGCCGGGTGCAACATCCCACCTTCGGCAAGAGCCATGAACATCATCATCAAGATCACATGCCCGGACCGGATGGGCATCGTCTCCGCCCTGTCCACGGCGCTCGCCGCGCATGGCTACAACATCATCGAGAGTTCGCAGTTCCACGAGCCGGCGCCGGGCACGGCGCGCCGCGCGGGCGAGGGACGCTTCTTCATGCGCGTCGATTGCGTCCAGACCGCCGACGGTGCCGGGGCCGAAACCAATGCCGCCGGCCTTGCCGCCTTCCTCGACGGGTTCCGCAGCGAGTTCGATGCCCAAGTGTCCGTCGACGACAAGGACCGGGTGATCCCGGCGATCGTCATGGTCTCGAAATTCGACCATTGCCTTCAGGACATCTGGTACCGGGTACGCACCAACACCCTGCCGATCCGCATGGCCGCGATCGTTTCCAACCACACCGATTCGCAGGCCGATGCCGCGCGCTGGGGCGTCGATTTTCATCATCTGCCGGTAACGCCCGGGACCAAGGCGGAACAGGAGGCGCGGCTTGAGGCGATCATGGCCGAAACGGGCGCCGAACTGGTGGTGCTCGCCCGCTACATGCAGATCCTGTCCGACGGGTTCAGTTCGCGCCATTTCGGCAAGCTGATCAACATCCACCATTCCTTCCTGCCGGCCTTCAAGGGCGCCAAGCCCTATCACCGGGCATGGGACCGCGGCGTCAAGCATATCGGCGCGACCGCCCATTATGTGACGCCCGATCTGGACGAAGGGCCGATCATCGAGCAGGGGACCGAGCGGGTGAGCCACACCTCAGACCCCGACGATCTGGTCATGCGCGGGCGCGATGTGGAGGCGCGCGTCCTGTCGCGGGCGATCCGGCTCCACGCGGAGGGGCGCGTCTTCATCAATGGCAGCCGCACGGTCGTGTTCGAGCCGTAAGGACCGCCCCGGTTCAAAGCCGGTCGACGATCCGCTGCATCGCCGCCTTGTAGCGCCGGCTGACATCGTCGCGCGCGATGTGCCGTCCATCGCGGACCACATGCCGGCCGGCCGACCAGACATCGCGGACCGCTTTCGATGCACCGGCGAATATGAACCCGTCGAGCAGCTGACCGGTTGTCAGCGGCAGCAGCGTCTCATGGTTTCGATCAAGCGTCAGAAGATCGGCGCGCATGCCCGGCGCGATGGCGCCGCACTTGCGGCCAAGCGCTCGGGCGCCGCCGGCGAGCGCCGCGCGGTAAAGCGTGTCGCCCGTCGATGTGCTGCGTCCGGCGATCACGTTTCGGGCGCGGTGGTGAAGGCGCTGGCCATATTCGAGAAGGCGCAGTTCGCCCGCCAGCGTGATCTGCACATTGGAATCGGTGCCGATGCCGAATGCGCCGTCGGCAGCGAGATAGTCCGCCGCGTTGAAAAGCCCGTCGCCGAGATTGGCCTCGGTGACCGGGCACAGGCCCGCCACCGCGCCGCTCTGCGCCAGCCGGCGTGTTTCCGCAGCGCTCATGTGCGTGGCGTGCACGACGCACCAGTTTTCACCGATGCCGACCCGGTCGAGCAGCAGTTCGATCGGCCGTGCGCCATGGGCCGCGACGATCGCCTCCACTTCGGCGGTCTGTTCGGCGGCATGGATGTGCAAGGGGCCGTCCGCGAATGCTGCCTGCAATTCGGCGATCTGGTCGAGCGTGACGGCGCGCAGGGAATGGGGCGCGATGCCGAGCGCGCCGTCTTCGGCAAGCACTGGCCGCGCCGCCTCGGCGATCCGCAAAAGGCTGTCCGTGTCGTTGCCGAAGCGGCGCTGGCCGCCCGACAGCGGCTGTCCGCCCGTGCCCGCAAATGTGTAGAGAACGGGCAACAGCGTCAGGCCGATGCCGGTCTCCGCGGCGGCACCGATGATGCGATGGCTCAGTTCGGCAGGGTTTTCGTAGGGTGCGCCGCCCGGCTGGTGGTGCAGATAGTGGAACTCGGCCACGCTGCCATGGCCTGCTTCCAGCATCTCGATGAAGGCGAGCGCCGCGACGGCGCCGATCTCGTCGGGTTCAAGCGTGCCGACAAAGCGGTACATCAGGTCCCGCCAGGTCCAGAAACTGTCGTCGGTCTCGCCGCGCCGCTCGGTCATGCCGGCCATCGCCCGCTGGAAGGCGTGGCTGTGCAGATTGGCCATGGCCGGCAGCAAGGCGCATCCGGTCAGGCGCCGGTCGCCGTGCTCAGCCGGCGTGTCCGCGACCACCGAGGCGATTTTTCCGTCTTCGACGGTGACGCGGACGTTTCTTGCCCACCGGTCCGGCAACATCGCTTCGGGCGCCCACAATGCGGTCATGATGCCGTCTCCGATTGGTGCCATCGCCGCGTCGAATGCGATTGACAGCGTCATCAATGGCTTATTGAGTTGGCCGCGTTCAAGCCAAATCTGCGAGGGGAGGGCGGATGGCCGGGCCGGTCGACATGGTGATCCGCAACGCGACCCTCGCCACCATGGTGCCGGGCGGCGCGCCCTATGGGCTGGTGCGCGACGGCGCCATCATCGTCCGGGATGGTCAGATCGCCTGGGCCGGGCCGGCGGAGGAATTGCCAGATGCAGGCGACGCGACGATTCGTGATCTGGGCGGGCGCCTCGTCACACCGGCGCTGATCGATTGCCACACCCATCTCGTCCATGGCGGCAACCGGGCGCGCGAGTTCGAAATGCGGCTCGAAGGCGCGAGCTATGAGGAGATCGCGCGGGCCGGCGGCGGGATCGTTTCGACCGTCTCGGCAACACGTGCCGCCAGCGAGGACGAATTGCTTGGCGATGCGCTGCGCCGTGTCGATGCGCTGATCGCCGAAGGCGTCGGCACCGTCGAGATCAAGTCGGGCTACGGGCTCGACGCGGACACCGAACTGCGCATGTTGCGGGTCGCACGGCGGATCGCGCGGGACCGGCCCGTGCGGGTGAGCACGAGCTTTCTTGGCGCTCATGCGGTGCCGGCCGGAATGGAAGCGGACGCTTACATAGATGATATCTGCATTCCCGCGCTGCGCCGCGCGCATGCAGACGGGCTGGCCGATGCGGTGGACGGGTTCTGCGAAGGGATTGCGTTCTCGCCGGAACAAATCGCCCGTGTGTTCGATGTGGCGGTGGAACTGGGCCTGCCGGTCAAGCTGCATGCGGAACAATTGTCCGATCTGGGCGGTGCGAAGCTCGCTGCATCCCACGGCGCGCTGTCGGCCGACCATCTCGAATATCTGGGCGCCGACGGCATCGCCGCCATGGCCAAGGCCGGCACGGTCGCCGTCATCCTGCCCGGCGCCTTCTACACGCTGCGCGAGACGCAAGCTCCGCCGATTGCCGCATTGCGCGCGGCGGGTGTGCCGATGGCGGTGGCGACCGATGCCAATCCCGGCTCGTCGCCGATGGCCTCGCTGCTGCTCGCCATGAACATGGCCTGCACGCTGTTCCGCATGACGCCCGAGGAAGCGCTGGCAGGCACCACGCGCAATGCCGCGCGCGCTGGGGCTTGACGATTGCGGCACGATCGCGTCCGGCCTGCGTGCCGATTTTGCGGTATGGGATGTCGAAGAACCGGCTGAACTCAGCTACCGGATCGGCTTCAATCCGCTGTACAGACGGATCTTGGGAGGCCAGTTTTGACACAAACGTTCGAGCCCGGCCGTCTGGACATGGCGCAGATGCGCGCTTTTTTCGCCGGCGGGCGGGCGCCGGGCGTCGATGCGCGCGCGCGTGCCGGCATCGACCGCGCCGCGGCGGTGATCGCCGATATCGCGCGGGGCGATGTGCCGGTCTATGGCGTCAATACCGGGTTCGGCAAGCTGGCCTCGATGCGGATCGCGCCGGACGACACGGCCCGTCTGCAGCGCAATCTGATCCTGTCGCATTGCGCCGGCGTCGGCGATCCGCTGCCGCGCGCCGAAACGGCGCTGATGATGCTGCTCAAGGTCAACTCGCTGGCGCGCGGCGCATCGGGCGTGCGGTGGGAATTGATCGCACTGCTCGAAGCGATGCTCGCCCATGACATCTGGCCGAACGTGCCCGAACAGGGGTCCGTCGGCGCCTCGGGCGATCTGGCACCGCTTGCGCACATGGCCGCAGTGATGATTGGCGAGGGGCAGGCTTGGGGTGCCAAGGTGGACGGTCATCCCGTGTCCGGGAGCGAAGCGCTGGGGAACGCCGGCCTTGATCCGATCGTGCTGGGCCCGAAGGAAGGGCTCGCGCTGATCAACGGCACGCAGTTTTCGACGGCGGTGGCGCTCGGGGCATTGTTCGACCTTTGGCATCTGGTCGAAAGCCAGATCGCGGTGGCGGCGCTTTCGACCGATGCGATCATGGGTTCGACCGCGCCCTTGCGCCCGGAGATCCATGCGCTGCGCGGCCATCGCGGACAGATCGAGGTGGCAGCCGCGATGCGCGACCTGCTCGAGGGGTCGGAAATTCGCGAAAGCCATCGTGAGGGCGACACGCGCGTCCAGGACCCCTATTGCATCCGCTGCCAGGCGCAGGTGGCGGGCGCCGCGCTCGACCAGCTGCGCATGGCAGCGCACACGCTCGCCATCGAAGCCAATGCAGTCACCGACAATCCGCTGGTGTTCGAGGACGCTTCGGTCATCTCGGGCGGCAACTTCCATGCCGAGCCGGTCGCCATGGCAGCCGACCAGATCGCCATCGCGATCGCGGAGCTGGGCGCCATCGCGCAGCGCCGCATCGCGCTGATGGTCGACCCGACATTGAGTTTCGACCTGCCGCCGTTCCTGACGCCCGAGCCGGGGCTCAATTCCGGCCTGATGATCGCCGAGGTCACGTCAGCCGCGCTGATGAGCGAGAACAAGCATCTGGCCAATCCCTGCTCGACCGATTCGACGCCGACATCGGCCAATCAGGAAGATCATGTGTCGATGGCCGCCCACGGCGCGCTGCGGCTGCGGCGGATGGTCGACAATCTGGCGCATATTGTCGGCATCGAATTGTTGTGCGCGGCGCAGGGGGTCGAGTTCCGCGCGCCGCTTCAGACCAGTGCGCCGCTGCGCGAACTGGTCAAACGACTGCGAACGACGGTGCCGTCGCTAGGCGAAGACCGGATGGTGTCGGCCGATATCGGCCGGGCCGCCACGCTGTGCGCGACCGGGCTCGATCTGTGTTCCCTGGAGATGGGCGAGAGCGCTTCGTTATGAGATCGGAACAATTCTGTTTGCCGACCGGTGTGGCGATCCGCCAGGAGAAGCGTGCGGCGCGTAGCGGGGCTACGGGCAAGCGGTTTGACGTCGCGGGTGTCCACCGGTCGCAAACCCGAAGGGCCGGGCCGGTTTGGTCCAACTCCGGCGGCCTTCGGCTCGGCCGTATCCCGATACGACCATCGCCAAAGCCCTTGGCCTTGAACCAAACCCACACCGGCAGAATGGTTCGATCTCATAACGGAGCGCTCTAATGACCGACCCGCGCCACAATGTCCGAGACGTGTTCCCGCCGACCGGACCGGAAATCACGGCGAAAAGCTGGATGACCGAGGCGCCGATGCGGATGCTGATGAACAATCTGCATCCCGATGTCGCCGAAAACCCGCACGAACTCGTCGTCTATGGCGGCATCGGCCGGGCGGCGCGGACCTGGGGCGATTTCGACCGGATCGTCGATGCGCTCAAGGGCTTGGACGATGACCAGACGCTGCTGGTCCAGTCGGGCAAGCCGGTCGGCATTTTCCGCACCCATGCGGACGCGCCGCGCGTTCTGATCGCCAATTCCAATCTGGTGCCGCACTGGGCCAATTGGGACCATTTCAGCGAACTCGATCGCAAGGGTCTGATGATGTACGGCCAGATGACGGCGGGCTCGTGGATCTATATCGGCACGCAGGGCATCGTGCAGGGCACCTATGAGACCTTCGCCGAGGCCGGCCGGCAGCATTATGATGGCGATCTGACAGGCAAATGGATCCTGACGGCGGGCCTTGGCGGCATGGGCGGCGCGCAGCCGCTGGCCGCCGTCTTCGCCGGCGCGTCGTGCCTTGCCGTCGAGTGCGATCCGACGCGCATCGATTTCCGCCTCAGGACGAAATATCTCGATGAGAAGGCCGAGACGCTCGACGAGGCGCTGGCGATGATCGATGCATGGACGAAGGCGGGCGAGGCCAAGTCGGTCGGCCTTCTGGGCAATGCGGCCGATGTTTTCCCTGAACTGGTTCGGCGCGGCATCCGGCCCGACATCGTCACCGACCAGACCTCGGCGCACGATCCCGTCCACGGCTATCTGCCTCAGGGCTGGTCGGTCGCCCAGTGGCGCGAAAAGCAGGAGAGCGACCCCAAGGCCGTCGAGGCGGCCGCGCGCGCCTCCATGAAGGTGCATGTGGCGGCGATGGTCGACTTCTGGAACGCCGGCGTGCCGACGCTCGACTATGGCAACAACATTCGGCAGGTCGCGCTCGAGGAGGGGCTCGAAAACGCATTCGCCTTTCCAGGGTTCGTGCCCGCTTACATAAGGCCGCTCTTCTGCCGCGGGATCGGCCCGTTCCGCTGGTGCGCATTGTCGGGCGATCCCGAGGACATCTACAAGACTGACGCGGCGATGAAGGAACTGTTTCCGGACAATGCCCATCTGCATCAATGGCTGGAGATGGCGCGCGCGCGGATCGCCTTTCAGGGGCTGCCGGCGCGCATCTGCTGGATCGGGCTGGGCGACCGGCACCGGGCCGGTTTGAAGTTCAACGAAATGGTGGCGAGCGGCGAACTCAAGGCGCCGGTTGTGATCGGCCGCGACCATCTCGATTCGGGCTCGGTCGCCTCGCCCAACCGCGAGACCGAGGCGATGAAGGACGGCTCGGATGCGGTGTCGGACTGGCCGCTCCTAAACGCTCTTCTGAACACCGCCTCCGGCGCGACATGGGTGTCGCTGCATCATGGTGGCGGGGTCGGCATGGGCTTTTCGCAGCATTCGGGCATGGTGATCTGCGCCGATGGCACCGAGGACGCCGCGCGGCGGATCGAGCGCGTCCTGTGGAACGATCCGGCCACCGGTGTGATGCGCCATGCGGATGCCGGCTATGAGATCGCGCGCGACTGCGCGACCGAACACGGCCTCGATCTACCGGGCATCCTGTAGCGGTCATCCCGATGCCAGCGGGCTGACATAGCCGGGGGGCTTGACGGTGAGCACCGAGCAATCGACCGCATTGAGCACGTCTTCGGCGGTATTGCCGATGATCAGGCCCGGAATTCCGGTGCGCACCAGCGTGCCGATCACCAGAAGGTCGACGCCCATCGCATCGACATGGGCCGGGATGACATCGCGGGGCCGGCCGCGCGCCAGATGAGGCACGATGGCGGCCGGCAGCGCGTCTTCAGCCATGTCCTCCCTGGCTTGCCGCGTCAGCGCATCGAGCGCCTTGCGGCGGGCCGCTTCGGTTGCGTCCAGATAGCGGCGCACATCGCCCGAATCATTGGTCCAGCGGCGCACCAGATCCTCGGCCGGCGCGTCCCATACATGGGTGATGTGCAACGTCGCGCCGCTTGACGCCGCGACGCGGCAGGCGGTCTCGACGATGATGCGGTTGAGGGCGTCGTCCCTGTCGCCCTCTTCGTCGTCGAGATCGACGGCGGCCATGATCGTCCTGGGCGGCTGGGCGGCGCCGGGCATGGCGAGCCAGACCGGGCATGGGCATTTGCGCAGGAGGTGCTGGTCGGTCGAGGTGAACAGGTAGCGGTGCTTCTGGTCGAACGGCTCGGCCATCTTGATGACGAGATCGCGTCCGTTCTCGATTACATCGCCGATGATCTCGCGGAACGGCCGCCCCAGCCGGGTCTCGATGGCGATGGTCAGGTCGTCCGCTAACGGCGCGACCCTTTCGGCCAGTGCGGACTTGAGCGCATCCATCATTCCCGCTTCGATCTCGGCGGCCTCGACGCCGGCAAAGCGTGCGAGATGTTTGATCTCCGCATGGTCGTCACCGACGGCCAGCGCCGTCAGCCGGGCATTGTTCGCGCGGGCCAGATCGGCGGCACGCGCCAGGCTTTCGGCGCCGCCGTCGCCGGTTTCGCAGACCGCAACGATGTTGGAGAACGGCGCTGCCGCCGGGCGGTCGGCCATCACTGGACCTCCTCTTTCTTGGGAGCGGGCCTGGCGGGTTCGCGCGCCTGCGCGCGTTCGGTGCCGAGCACCAGGCTTGCGGCCTGCGAGGCGGCATCGCGATAGGGATTGAGCACCAGATCGGCGCCGCCCTGCTTCAGCCGTTCGGCATTGTCTTCGCTGTGTACCGCAACAGCGGTGCGGCCGGCAAAACCGGCATCTTGCAGCGACCGGATCAGCGACCGGCGCGGATCGTCATGGGTGATGCCGGTATCGTGCTCGGGCACCGCCGAGATCGCCCAGCGAACCGGGGCCAGCGGCAGATGGGCGATGAACTCCGGATCGGTGGCGTCGCCGAACATCACGTCGAACCCTAACTGACGCGCCTCGCGCACGGCAACCGGATTGAAGTCGACGCCAAGCACCTTCAGCCCGGCGCTGTCGAGTTCTTCGGCAATCGCCAGGCCGTAGCGCCCCAGCCCGAAGATGACGACATCGTGCCCGTCGGCGCTCGGCTGCCAATTGTCCTCCTCGGTGCCCGCGCCGCGCCGCTCGAACGGACCAAGGACCGGCTCGACGAACCGGTAAAGCTGGTGCGACCAGGTGATCATGTAGGTGGAGGCGGCGATGGTGATCAGGCCGACCAGCGTCACCAGCCCCATGGCGTCGGCTGCGACATGGCCGATGGCGACGCCCATGGCCATGAAGATCAGCGAGAACTCGGAGATTTGCGCCACGGTGAGGCCGGCGAGGAAACCGGTGCGCTTGCGGTATCCCATCGCGCCCATGATCGCGAGCACGATCAGCGGATTGCCGATCAGCACGAACAGCGAGAAGACGATGGCCGCGCCGATATTGTCGCCGAGCACGCCCAGATCGAGCGACGCGCCCAGCGCGATGAAGAAGAACAGCAGAAGAAAGTCGCGCAGGCTGGCAAGCCGCGCGGCGATCGCTTCGCGGAACGGTGTCGAGGCGAGCGAAACGCCGGCGAGGAGGCCGCCGAGCTCCTTGCCGAAGCCGAAATAATGGCCGAGCGCGGCCAGAAGCGCGGCCCAGCCGATGGCGAAGGAGATCATCAGTTCGGGCGCCCGCGACAGCCTTTCCATCAGCGGGTTCGCGGCGTAGCGGATGAACAGGCCGACGGCGGCGAGCATCAGCGCGCCATAGCTGAACACCGACAGGATGTCGGTGAGCGCCGAGTCGCTCTGCGCACCGACGCCGAGCGCCGACAGCATGATCATCGCCAGCACGACGACAATGTCCTGCACGATCAGGAAGCCGAGCGCGATGCGGCCGTGCAGCGAATCGATCTCGCGCTTGTCCGACAGCAGCTTGACGATGATGATGGTCGACGAAAATGTCAGCGCGATCGCCACATAGATGGCCGTCACCGGATCGAGCCCGAGACCCAGCCCGATCAGAAAGCCGAAGATGGTTGTGAACGCCACTTGTCCCAGCCCGGTCAGCAGGGCGACCGGCCCGAGCGTTCGCACCAGATTAAGGTCGAGCTTCAGCCCGACGAGGAACAGCAGCACCGCGATGCCCAGCTCCGCCAGAAGATCGATATATTCGTCCGACCGGGCGATGTTGAGCACGGACGGGCCGGCGACGATCCCCACCGCGATGAACGAGACGATCAGCGGCTGGCGCAGCAAGAGGCCGACGAAGCCGACGCCGGCGGCCAGCACAAGAAGGGCGGCGACCTCGTAGAAGATGTAGTCGGTGATCGTCTCGGTCATGGGCTATCATCCACGCGCCTGGGCGCTTTTTCCATGGGGCGCACTGCCGCGCCGGTCGCGCCAGGCCCACATGGCGCGCTTTTCCAGTTCGAGAATGACCAGCACGGCGACGCCGACAAGGACAATCTGCAAGCCTTGCAGAAGCGACAGGGGCCGGGTGTCGAAGAAGGCTTCCATGAATGGTGCATAGGTGAACAGAAACTGCAGCGCGGTCACGGCTGTGATCGCGATCAGCACCGGCCGCGTGCCGAACAGGCCGCGCAGCGTCAGTGAGGGTTCGCCCAGATAGCGCACCGAGAACAGGTAGAAGATCTCCATCACCACCAGCGTGTTGACCGCGATGGTGCGGGCTTCCTCGACCGATGAGCCCTGCGCCTGTGCGAGCGCGAACTTGCCGAAGATGCCGGCCATGAACAGGACCGAGACGAAGCCGACACGCCACAGCACGAAGGGCGACAGGATCGGTTCGGAGGCAGGACGCGGCGCGCGCGCCATCACGCCCCTCTCGGCGGGCTCGAAGGCCAGCGTCATGGCGAGCAGCACCGAGGAGACCATGTTGACCCACAGGATCTGCAGCGGCGTGATCGGCAATGTCAGGCCGAGCAGGATGGCGGCGACCAGCGACAGCGATTCCCCGCCATTGACCGGCAACAGGAAGATGATCGCCTTTTTCAGGTTGTCGTAGACCGTTCGCCCGGCTTTGACGGCGGCGGCGATGGTCGCGAAATTGTCGTCGGCGAGCACGATTTCGGAGGCTTCCTTGGCCGCCTCGGTGCCCTTCTGGCCCATGGCGATGCCGATATCGGCGCGCTTGAGCGCGGGCGCGTCATTGACGCCATCGCCGGTCATGGCGACCACGGCGCCGCCGTCCTGCAGCGCTTCGACCAGGCGGAGCTTGTGCTGGGGGCTGGTGCGGGCGAAGACATCCACTTCCGCCACCCGTTGGCGCAACTGCTCGGCGTCCAGCGTGTCGATCTCGGCGCCTTCCATGACCGTGGCGGTGTTGGCGAGCCCCAGTTGCCGGCCGATGGCGGCGGCGGTGCCGGCATGGTCGCCGGTGATCATCTTGACGTCGATGCCGGCGGCCCGGCATTCGCGCACCGCTTCGATCGCCTCCTCGCGGGGCGGGTCGATCAGGCCGACAAGGCCGACCAGCGTCAGGTCGGTGTCGACATCGCCGAAATGCAGTTCGCCATGGTCCCCGTGGGTCGGCTTGAGCGCGATGGCCAGAACGCGCTGGCCCTGGTCCGCGACGGCGGCGGCCTGATCGCGCCAATAATCGGCATCGATCGGCGCGTCGGTGCCGTCCTTGATGCGCTGGGTCCGGCACATGGCAAGGATGCGCTCCGGCGCGCCCTTGACGAAGATGGTCGCATGGCCATCGTGATCGTGGCGCAGGCTCGCCATGAAGCGGTGCTGCGCGTCGAACGGTATCGCATCGGTCTGCGGCTGGCGGGCCCGTTCGGCGTCCGGCTCGAAGCCGGCCTTGCAGGCAAAGGCGACGAGCGCGCCCTCCATCGGATCGCCGATCACCTGCCACTGGTCGCCGGCGCCGACGAGGTCGGCCTCGTTGCACAGGAGCGCGGCGCGGCCCAGTTCGGTCAGAACAGGATGGTCTGCGACGCGCGCTTCGGCGCCGTCCAGCACGAAGCCGCCATGGGGCGCATATCCGGTTCCGGTGACGCGGTAGGCATGGTTGGCTGTGATCACGCCGGCAACGGTCATCTCGTTCCTGGTCAGCGTTCCGGTCTTGTCCGAGCAGATCACCGAGACCGAGCCGAGCGCCTCGATGGCAGGCAGGCGGCGCACGATCGCGTTCCTCCGCGCCATGCCCTGCACGCCGATGGCGAGCGTCACCGTCAGGATCGCCGGCAGGCCTTCGGGAATGGCGGCGACCGACAGGCCGACCAGCGCCATGAACAGTTCGGTGAAGCCGTAGCCGCCGAGCGTCAGCCCGAAGACCAGGATCAGCGCGCTGAAGCCGACGATGAAGACCGTCAGCCACTTGGCGAACACCGCCATCTGGCGGATGAGCGGCGTCTCGGTCGAGGGGACGTCGGCGATCATGCCGGAAATTCGACCGATCTCGGTGTCCGCACCGGTGGCGATGGCGATGCCGCGTCCCTGTCCGGCCGCCACCATCGTCCCGGAAAAGGCCATCGAGCGGCGGTCGCCGAGCGGCGCGTCCGCCGCCACCGGACCGGTCGCCTTGTCGACGGGCACCGATTCGCCGGTGAGCACCGCTTCCTCGATCTTCACGCCGCGCGTTTCGCAAAGGCGCAGATCGGCGGGAATGCGGTCTCCCGCCTCGACGATGACGATGTCGCCGGGCACGATGTCCTCGCCCGGAACGGTTCGGCGGCGGCCATCGCGCAGAACCGTGGCCCTGGGCGCCAGCATGTCGCGTATCGCCGCCAGCGCGCTTTCGGCCTTGCCTTCCTGGACGAAGCCGATGATGGCGTTGACCATCACGACCGCAAGGATGACGGCCGTATCGATCCAGTGGCCGAGCATGGCCGTCGTCGTGCCGGCGGCCATCAGAACGTAAATCAGCACATTGTGGAACTGGCGGGCAAAACGGGCGAGGGGGCCCGCCCGCTTTGGTTCGGGCAGCCTGTTGGGCCCGTAACGTGCAAGGCGTTGCCGCGCACCGTTCTCGTCGAGCCCCTGCTCGACGCGCGTGCCGAACCTTGTCAGCGCTTCGCTGAACGGTTGGTCATGCCAACTCATCATCGTGTCCTTTGGTTTACCGTTGCGACCCGCTCAGCCCTTGGCGCCGTCCGCCTGTTCCCAGGCCGGCGGCCGCGTTGCGTGGGCGTTGACGAACGCTTCGAGATCCCTGACCGCGACGCGGAACTCCCGCCCGAGCTTCACCGCCCGCAGATCCTCGCCGTGAATCCATGCCCGCACCGTGGCCTCGTTCACCTTGAGCAGTTCGGCTATCTCGTGCGTTGTCATGAAGGGTTTGCTCAGCATCGATCGGCTCCACTGAAGTGATTTGAGCATCGGTCAGATCGTCTCAAGCCGCTTTGACACCGATCAAGACGGTTGACGATCGATGGGCCGGGACATGCAGGGGGGCGCGCAGGGTTCCGATGCATCGGGTCGTGCCGGTTGGCTGTTTTCTGTTTGCGTGCACTGCAGTATGAGGGGCTGAGGTCCCAACCCCGGAGAGACGCCCCGTGTCCCATAAAGTCCGCAAAGCCGTCATCCCCGTCGCCGGTCTCGGCACGCGCTTCCTGCCCGCGACCAAGGCGGTGCCCAAGGAAATGCTGACGGTCGTCGACAAACCGGTGGTGCAATATGCCGTCGAGGAGGCGCAAGCCGCCGGCATCGAGCACATCATCTTCGTCACCGGCCGCAACAAGAACGTCATCGAGGATCATTTCGACCACCAGTTCGAACTGGAGCACACGCTCGAACAGCGGGGCAAGGACGAGCCGCTGGCGATGCTGCGGGCCGACCTGCCGCAGGCGGGCCAGATCAGCTATACGCGCCAGCAGCAGGCGCTCGGTCTTGGCCATGCCGTGTGGTGCGCGCGCGAGATGGTCAGCGCCGGCGAACCCTTCGCCGTGCTGCTGCCCGACATGGTGATGACCGGCGATCCGGGCTGCCTGTCACAGATGGTCGAGGTGCATGGCGATCGCGGCGGCAATGTCGTCTCGGTGGAATCGTGCGATCCCGACCAGGCTCACAAATACGGCATCGTCTCGATGGGCGAGACGTTCGACGATGGCTCGTTCTCGATCACGGGCATGGTGGAAAAGCCGGAACCGGGCACCGCGCCGTCGACCTATTTCCTCAACGGACGCTACATTCTCGATGCGTCGATCATGGGGCTTCTGGGCCGGCACGAAAAAGGCGCGGGCGGCGAAATCCAGTTGACCGATTCGATGCTGGCGCTGATGGACGCGCAGCCATTCTACGGCGTGCCGTTCAACGGCCGGACCTACGATTGCGGCTCGAAACTGGGCTTTTTGAGCGCAAACATCGCGCTCGGCCTTGCCCATGACGAACTGGGCGCGGATCTGCGCACCTTCATCAAGAGCCTCGATCCGTAAGGCCTATTCGGCGGCGATATCCAGATAGCCCATCGGATTGCGCGACTGCCAGCGCCAGGCGTCGGCGCACATGTCGGTCAGATCGCGCTGGGCGGTCCAGCCCATCAGCGCCCTGGCGCGTGACGGGTCGGCATAGCATGCGGCGATGTCGCCGGCGCGCCGTTCGGCTATCTTGTAGGGTATCGGCCGTCCGCTGGCGGCCTCGAAGGCGCGCACCATGTCGAGCACCGAATAGCCCTGCCCGGTGCCCAGATTGACCGCCGTGCATTGCGGTTCTTCGAGCATCTGCAGCGCGGCGACGTGGCCTTCGGCCAGATCGCAGACATGGATGTAGTCGCGCACGCCGGTGCCGTCGGGCGTCGGGTAATCGTCGCCGAAGACGCTGAGGTGCGGGCGCCGGCCGACCGCGACCTGGCTGATATAGGGCATCAAATTGTTGGGCACGTCGGCCGGGTCCTCGCCGATCAGGCCGGACGGGTGGGCGCCAACCGGGTTGAAGTAACGCAGGATGGTGATCGCCCATTGCCGGTCGGCGTCGTAGAGCGCGCGCAGCATGTTCTCGACCACCAGCTTGGTGTGACCGTAGACACTGGCCGTCGACAGCGGGTGATCTTCGGGGATCGGCAATTGCTGCGGGTCGCCATAGACCGTCGCCGACGATGAGAAGATCAGTTTCTTGACGCCGGTGTTCCTCATCGCGGTCAGGAGCCGCTCGGTGCCGCCGACATTGACCTCGTAATATTTGAGCGGCTCGGCCATGCTTTCGCCGACCGCCTTGTAGCCGGCGAAGTGGATGACCGCCTCGCAGCCATGTTCCGCAATCGTCTTTTCCAGCGCGGGGACATCGCGAATGTCGCCCTCGACGCAGGTCGCGGTCTCCTGAAAGAGCTGCCCGAGCCGGTCGAGCACGCGCGGCGACGAGTTGGAGAAATTGTCGAAAATGACGGGACGGTGACCCGCCTCGCGCAGCGCCAGAAAGGTGTGCGACCCGATATAGCCGGCGCCGCCGGTGACGAGAATCTTCATGACGGCTGTTCCTTGCGGTTGGGCCGAAGCTGCGGCCAGCCTGTCACGCAAGGGTTGAAAAAGCGTTGGCGGCGCCTGTGCCGCTATGAGCGCCAGACGGCGGGGAGCGGCGCGCCGTCGCGCAGGATCGATAGCGCTGCGATCGCCAGAGGCCGCACCCGGTAGGCATCGGACGCCATCAGCCGGACGATGCATTTGCCGGCAAAGGCGCTGACGCCAACCTGTAGTGCGCCGGCGGTCATCGGCGCGAGCGCGGCCCGCAGCCGTTCGGACAGGGCCGCCCGCTGTTCGTCGTCGCCGGGCGCGACATGGACCAGCGTGGCAATTGCCGTGCAGCCCGCAAGCGTTGCCGGGCCGTCTGCGAGCGCCGTGACATCGCCATCAAGGCGCACATTGTCGGCATGGATCAATTGTCCGGCGCGGCGGATCCGCCAGCGGTCGCGCAGATGCGTGCGGCGCACCGTCTCTCCCATCGCCGCGCGGCCCAGCACCAGCGTTTCAAGCCCCACGAAAGCGGCGTCCGGGGCCATGTCGATCTCGATCGACCGGTCGAGCCCGCTGTCGTCGAAAAGGATCGTTTCCTGCGGCAGCCAGTCCAGTCGGGCGCCGGCGCCGACATCGAGCCGGGTCGTCTGCTGCGCTGTGCCGCCGGCGCTCTTGTAGATGCGCTCGCAGGCCTGGGTGGCGATCGCCAGATGCGTGCCCGCGCCCGCCGCCGCCGACCAGTCGAGCCGGTCGCCGCCGGTCAAACCGCCGGCGGTGTTGATCAGCACCGCTTCGAGCGCGGTCCCATAGGCTTTCGGGATGCGGATCTTCGCGTTGGCCTTCTGGTGGAGCGCGTCCAGCCGGGTCCGGCCGTCCGGGCCTGCCTTGACCGCGATCCGCCCGGCGCCGACCGAGCGCTGCATCGCCGCCGGTTCGATCCGGCCCTGTTCAACGGTCACCGGGCTGGCTTCCGTCGCCGATATGCCGTGTGCCGCGTTCGCGGGCCAGTTCCACCTGCCGCTGGCGTTCTTCGAAGCGGGCGCGGTCCGCTTCGCTCATCGTGCCGGCGCAATGGCCGCACTGGACGCCGGCCCGGTAATCGGGCGAACGCAGATCCTCGGGCGACAGCGGAGCGCCGCAGGCGCGGCACAATCTGTGGGTGCCCTGCGCGAGGCCCTGGCCGACCGAGACGCGCTCGTCGAAGACGAAACATTCGCCGCGCCACGCACTTTGCGCTTCGGGCACCGTTTCGAGATATTTCAGGATGCCGCCCTTGAGGTGGAAGACGTCGTCGTGGCCGAGCGATTTGACGAAGGCGGTGGCCTTTTCGCAGCGTATGCCGCCAGTGCAGAACATGGCGATCTTCTTGCCGCGCAGCGCATTTTCGTTGCGGCGCACCCAGTCGGGGAATTCGCGGAAGGTGGCGGTTTCCGGATTCACCGCGTTTTCGAACGTGCCGATCTTCACCTCGTAATCGTTGCGCGTGTCGACGACGATCGTGTCCGGGTCGGCGATCAGATCGTTCCAGTCCTCGGGCGCGACATAGGTGCCGACGATCCTGGTCGGGTCGGTGCCCGGCACGCCCATGGTGACGATTTCCTTCTTCAGCCGCACCTTGAGACGGTAGAAGGGCATGGTGTCGGCGAAGCTCTCCTTGTGTTCGAGGCCTGCCAGTTCGGGCCGGGCGCGCAGGAAGGCGAGCATCGCGTCGATGCCCGCGCGCGGGCCGGCGACGGTGCCGTTGATGCCCTCGGAGGCGAGCAGCAGCGTGCCCTTCAGGCCGGCCTTGCAGCACAGCTCCGCCAGCGGCTTTTGCAGCTCCCGGTACGTGTCGAGCCGGGCGAAATGGTAGAGGGCGGCGACGATGACGGGTTTGTCGGTCATGGCGGCGTTCTAGCGATTGATGGCGATGGCGGGAAGGGGTTCGGGGTTCCGGGTTTGTGTTGGCGTAGGGGTGCTCCTCACCTCCCCCTTGAGGGGAGGTCGGCGAGTGGCGAGTGTGAACGAGACAGAGCCGGGTGGGGTATATGTCAGCTGCGGCCTTTGACTGTCACCCCCACCCGCTCGACCATCGCAGGCTCGGTCTCGCGTGCCTCCCCTCAAGGGGGAGGCGGGCGTGTTCAATCCCTCCGCACCTCCTTTGGAAGCCGAGAGCTTGAGACATCTTCAATCGCCCTAGAACTTGCGCTTCCCCTCGGGTTGAGCCCGAGGGTCAACGTGCGCCCTGGGCAAACGCAAAACGCACGTGGGCGCCAGCCCGCGCAAGATTTTGCGCCAGCTTCAAAAAGTCCAGAACAACGGGCGGTTTGGTGAGCCGCGATCCGTAGTTATGTAAGTTGCGGTCGCCAAACCGCCCGTCCGGCGGGCTTGCGGTGATCGTCATGTGAAGCGCCGGCGCGAGGCTCACGCCCTGCCGTGGCCGGCTGAACCTTTCGGATTGCCACAGGACCCGTGGCGTCCGGTTGGTTCGGTCGGCCCCGTCCGATCCTGATCGCCGGCCGGGTCTGGCCGAGGACAGGCGCGGACGGACATCGCACACCTTCATTCCGCCCTGCCGTGGGGGTTCATCACCCAGCAACGCGACCGCTCGCATCGCCCGGCAGGCCACCGCCGCGCCCGCCGAAGGTGGTGGCCATCCGACGTTCCGATGGGCGCGGTGGCAGGAGTATGGGGGAGGTGTGAAACGGTTGGACAAGTTTCCCGTCCGGTCCGACTTATCGAACCGCCCGCGCAGCGGCCAATACTGGACGCCCCCAGCCAGAGGAGCGAAAGGTGGCGGCATTTTCCGACGAGACCCTTCAGATCATCGAGCGCGTGGCGCGCGACAACGGCATCGAGCCGGCGGCACTCAAGGCGGTCGCCGAAGTCGAATCGGGCGGCCGGGCGTTTGCCTATGTCGGCGGGCGCAAGGAACCGCTGATCCGCTTCGAGGGCCATTATTTCGACCGGCTGGTCGGCGAACACCGACGTGCGGAAGCGCGGTCCGCCGGCCTTGCTTCGCCCCGCGCCGGCGCCGTCAAGAACCCGCGCGGACAGGCCGGGCGCTGGCAGATGCTGGAGCGCGCGGCGCGGATCGACCGGGCTGCTGCGCTGCAATCGGTGTCGTGGGGTATCGGCCAGGTGATGGGCGCCCACTGGAAGCATCTGGGCTTCGGTTCGCCCGAGGCGCTGGCACGCGAGGCGCGGTCCGGCATCGAAGGCCAGGTGCGGCTGATGCTGCGCTTCATCCACGCCAACCGGCTGACATCGCTGCTGCATGCGCGCGACTGGGCCGGGTTCGCGCGGCGCTACAACGGCCCGGCCTATGCGAAGAACCGCTACGATGTGCGGCTGGCGGCGGCCCATGCGCGCCATCGCGACGGGCGTCCGTCATCGGTGCCGGCAACGTCAAAACGTGGTCGAAAGGGCACGCTGCTGCGGCGCGGTGACCGGGGTGACGCGGTGCGCGACATGCAGCGCATGCTGACCGCGGCGGGCCATCCGTTGCGCGCCGACGGTGTGTTCGGCCTGCGCACCGAAGCGGCGCTGCGCGCGTTCCAGAGCCGTCACGGGCTCGCCATTGACGGCATTTACGGTCCGGCGAGCCGGGCCGCGCTGTCCGATGCACTGCCGAAATTCGGCTCGTGGCGGGGTCTTTTGACATTTGTGGCGCGGCTGGTGGCCGCGTGGTCCGGCCTGCGGCGCTCCTGACGGACGCATGGACAGGGATGTTCAACCGATTTAAAGACAGCGGGATATAGCGGGTTTCGGGGAAGGGAAGACAGACAATGGGTCAGAACGTAGCGGCGCTTGCGCCGATCATGACCGGCCAGCCGGTGATCCCGGTGATCGTGATCGAGGATGCGGGCAAGGCGGTTCCGCTGGCGCGGGCGCTGGCCGCCGGCGGGCTTCCGGCGGTCGAGATCACGCTGCGCACCGAGGCTGCGCTCGATGCGATCGAGGCGATCGCGTCCGAGGTTCCCGAAGCGGTTGTCGGCGCCGGTACGGCGCTGAACGCCAAGCAGTATGAGGCGTGTCGGGCGGCCGGCGCGCGCTTTGTCGTCTCGCCGGGTTTCACGCCGGAGCTTGCCGAAGCGGCGGACGGCGCCAACGTGCCGCTCCTGCCGGGATGCGTGACGTCCAGCGAGATCATGGCGGCGCTCGAAGAGGGCTACACCCATCTGAAGTTCTTTCCGGCCGGACAGGCGGGCGGCGTTGCCTATCTGAAGGCGCTCGCCTCGCCCTTTTCCGCCGTCCGGTTCTGCCCGACGGGCGGCGTGTCGCCCGACAATGCCGGCGATTATCTGGATCTGCCGAACGTTGTGTGCGTCGGCGGCTCGTGGGTGGCGCCCAAGGAGGCCGTCGCGAGCGGCGACTGGGACCGCATCACGGCCCTCGCCAAAGAGGCGGCCGGGCTGGGGTAACGCCGTCTTACCTCCCCCTTGAGGGGAGGTCGGCGATCGACGAGCGAAGCGAGACAGAGCCAGGTGGGGGTAACACCCACCGATCGTGCCCAATTGTGACCCCCACCCGATCAGCGGCCCTTCGGGCCGAGCCCGAAGGTTGCTTCTCTTGCCTCCCCTCAAGGGGGAGGCGGACAAATCATTCTTCAGACAACGAAAAAACCCGGGATGTTGCCATCCCGGGTTTCGCGTGTCGGACAGTCGCTGGCCTCAGAGGCGGCCGGCGCGCTGCTGCAGCATGAGGAAGGTGTCGAAATTGTATTCCGACAGCTGCATCCACAGATAGGCGTCCTTGCGGTAGCCCATGTAGCTGTCGTGCACCTTCTTGAACATTTCGTTCTCGGCGGCGATTTCCGCATAGGTCTCGTTGGCCGCCTCGAAGCACGCTTCGAGGATCTCCTGGCTGTAGGGGCGAAGCTGCGTGCCCGACGCCGCCAGTTCCTTGAGGACCTGCGGGTTGAGCGTGTCGTAGCGCGCCATCATCACCGAGTTGGCCATGGCGGACGCGTTCTTGACGATGCCCTTGTAGGTGTCCGGCAGCGCGTTCCAGGCGTCCAAATTGATCATGTTGAGAAGCGCGACGCCGCCTTCCCACCAGCCGGGATAGTAATAGTACTGGGCGACCTTGTTAAAGCCCAGCTTGGCATCGTCGTACGGGCCGACGAATTCGGCCGCGTCGATCGTGCCGCGCTCGAGCGCCGGATAGATGTCGCCGCCGGGCAGGCCCTGCGGAACGACGCCGATGCGCTCGATGATGCGGCCGCCGAAGCCGCCGATGCGGAACTTCAGGCCCTGCATGTCTTCAAGCGTGTTGATCTCGTTGCGGAACCAGCCGCCCATCTGCGCGCCGGTGTTGCCGGCGGGGAAGGCGATCATGTTCTGCGTGGCGTAGAATTCGTTGAGCAGTTCGAGACCGCCGCCCTCATAGAGCCAGGCATTGGTCATGCGCTGGTTCAGGCCGAACGGCACGCCGGTGCCGAAGGCGAAGGTCGGGTCCTGGCCCCAGAAATAGTAGGAGGCGGTGTGCGCGCACTCGATCGTGCCGGCGGTGACGGCGGCAGCGCCTTCCAGCGCGCCGACGATTTCGCCGGCGGCGAAGACCTGGATGTTGAACTTGCCGTCGGTCATCTCGCTGACGGCATCGGAGAACACTTCCGCCGCACCGTAGATCGTATCCAGCGCCTTGGGGAAACCGGACGAACAACGCCAGGTGATGCTCGGCATTTCCTGCGCGATGGCGGGCGCTGCCAGGGTGGTGGCGGCTGCCGCACCCGCGCCGGCGACGCCGGCCTTTTTGATAAATGAACGACGATCCATATGATCCTCCCGTGAACACAATGGGTCGAAGGCGGCAAAATCTCCTCTCGCCATCTTCAACAAGCCGCAAACTTGCAGCTTTCGCGTGCGCTGTCCACTATCGGGACCCCAACTGGTCAATATTTTTTTCCACTTAATCGATTTGGGTGCAGGAGCCCGGACTTCGAGGGTTATTCCGTCCGACCGGCAAACCGATTATGGGGGAAGCGAGCCGGCACCGGATGCCGGCCCCGATGCTCGTGATCATGAAGCGGAGCCCCCATGCAGCCAATCGTTGCCGTCGTCTGCGATGTCCGGCAGTTCGACACCTATACCTGGCACGCAACGCCGGAGACCTATCTGAAGGCGGCGCTCGAGGTGGCCGGCGTGCTGCCGCTGATGGTGCCGGCCTTCGGCGAGCGGATCGACATTGACGGGCTGCTGAGCCGCGTCGACGGCGTGATGCTGTCGGGCTCGAAGTCGAACGTTCATCCGGGCCTTTACGGCGCCGAGCCGGGACCGGCCTACGAGCCATACGATCCGGCGCGCGATGCGACCAGCCTGCCGCTGGCGCGGGCGGCGGTGGAGACGGGCGTGCCGTTGCTTGCCATCTGCCGGGGGCTGCAGGAGCTGAACGTGGCGCTCGGCGGGACGCTCGCGACCGAGATCCAGGAGCTGGACGGCCGCAGGGACCATCGCGCACCGCAGCAAGAGGATCACGACGAGCGCTTTGCCATCGTCCACGATGTGGCGCCCAGGACGGGCGGATGTCTGGCGTCCATCGTCGGCGGCGGTCCGGTGCCGGTCAATTCGCTGCACCGGCAGGCGATCAGCGCGCTGGCGCCGCGGCTTCAGGCGGAGGCGGTCGCAGAGGATGGCACGATCGAGGCGGTTTCGGTGATCGACGCACCCGGCTTTGCGCTCGGGGTGCAGTGGCACCCGGAATATTGGGCGAAGTCCGACACGCCCTCGCGGCGGCTGTTCGAGGCGTTCGGCGAAGCGGCCCGCGTCCATGCGGGCGGGCGGCTGGCGGCGGCTCAGTAGGCGGCCAGCGACACTTTCACATTGTCCGGCTCGACCACTTCCCAGGCAAAGCCGTCGCCGGGGGCAAGGCGCATCAGGGGCGTTCCGCGATGGTCGGTGACCGTCACCGTGCCGCGGCGCGATTCCTGCCAGGCGCGGGCGCGGGCGAACAGTTCGCCCAGGCGCGCGCAGGAGGAGCCCGGCTCGACCCGGTGCACGTCATAGCCGTCGGCGCGATGCAGGGTGAAACTGCAACTGATGTTGGTGCGGTGGTCGAGCGCCATGAAACGGTCGCCGCCGGCGGCCGCGGCCGATGCCACCGATGCGGTCGTCACCGGATCGATGCCGGACGGCGCCGAGCCGGGCGCGCCGGCACCCGCCGCGATAATCATCGCAGCGGCACCTGCCACGGCAAACCCGTTCAGCCATTGGGTCGTGTTGAACCGCATCGCATTGCCCCCTTGATCGGTGCGGCGAGCATGATCGGTCAGGGTTAACGATTTGCTAACCAATGCGACCGAAGCGCCGAGGCAGGGGGTCAGCGGGTCAGGGCGGCGGTCTCGGGCACCGGCGTCAGCGGCGCGTCGCCCGCGAACCAGGCGGCGAGATTGTCGATGACGAGCTGGCCCATGGCCTGCCGGGTGGCCACCGACGCAGAGGCGACATGGGGCAGAAGGCAGGTGTTGGGCGCATCGAGCAGCGCCTGCGGCACGTTCGGCTCGTCCTCGAACACGTCGAGACCGGCGGCGGCGATCGCGCCGGTGTGCAGGGCGTCGGCCAGCGCCGTCTCGTCGACCACCGAGCCGCGTCCGACATTGATCAGGACGCCGTCCGGCCCGAGCCGCTCAAGAATGCCGGCATCGATGGCATGGCGCGTCTCCGGTGTGCCGGGCGCGACCGAGATGAGCGTGTCGCAGGCTTCGGCCAGATCGGCGAGGCTGGCATGATAGGGGTAGGCGACATCGGCGCGCTGCGAGCGGTTGTGATAGTGAATCGCGACGCCGAACCCCTCCAGACGCCGCGCCACGGCCAGGCCGATCCGTCCCAGCCCGAAAATGCCGACGGTGCGGCCGCGCAAGGTCAGCGGCGTCAGCGGAAAGTTGCCCTCGGTCTGCCATTTGCCGGCCCGCAGCCAGGCTTCGGCACGCGGCAGTTCGCGCAGCGTGTTCAGGAGCAGGCCGATGGCGGTGTCGGCCACCTCGTCGTCGAGCACGTGCGGCGTGTGGGTGACGATGACGCCCCGGCGGGCCGCGTGCGCCGCATCGACATGGTCGTAGCCGACGCCGAACGAGGAGACGATCCGCAGGTTGGGCAGCGCGTCGATCAGTGCGGGCGTCACCGGCGACATCAGCGTCGCGAAAGCCGCGATGCCGGCGCGCGCATCTTCGTCCATCGCCATCACATCGCCGGGCTCGGCGACGGTGCAGTCGAAACGCTCGACAAGCCGTTCGCGCGTCCAGGAATGGCCGCGACTTGAGACGAGCACGCGCCCGTTCCGCCGGTCCGGCTGCGTCATCGTTCAGGTCTCCACGGGATGGGTCGTCGATTGGCGCACATGCAGATCGGGCCGGACCAGATGCAGCGTGCCCTCCAGCGACTTCTTGCCCTCGATCCTGTCGAGCAGCGCACGGGCGGCGTCGCGGCCGACATCGCGCTGGCCGTTCCACACCGTCGTCAGGGCCGGCGTCGCGATCGAGGCTTCCTCGAGATCGTCATAGCCGGTCACCGAAATGTCGACGCCGGGCGTCAGACCGGCGCGGGCGATCCCGTTCATCAGGCCGATGGCGACCAGATCGTTCCAGCAGACGGCGGCGGTCGGCCGGTCGCGCAGGGCGAGGAACTGGCTGGCCGCCTCGAAACCGGCCGCCTTGGTGCGCGGACCGGGAATGCGCCATTCGGCTTCCACCGGAAGGCCGGCCTTTTCCATCGCTTCGCGATAGCCGCGGAAGCGGTCACGGCCCGTCGAGGTCTTGTCCGATCCGCCGATCATGGCGATGCGCGTGTGGCCGAGCGAGATCAGATGGTTGGTGGCAAGGCCGATGCCGAATGCGTCGTCGCCCCTGAACACCGGCACATCCGCGCCCTCGACCGAGCGCGCGATGAAGACGAAGGGCAGGCCGTTCCTGATGCCCAGTTCGATGTCCGAAGGCGGGGTGTCGATGGCCGGCGACATGATCACGCCGTCGGCGCCGAGCTGCATCAGCGTTTCGAGAAAGGCGCGCTGCTTGTCGACCGAGTCATAATGGTTGGACAGAAGGAAGGTCTGGCCGGAGCGGTCGAGCTCGGTCTCGATGGCGCGCAGGATTTCCGCATAGAACGGGTTCATGATGTCGTGCACGACGACGCCGACAATGCCGGATTTGGAGGTCCGCAGGCTGGCGGCGCGGCGGTTGTAGATATAGCCGATCTCCAGCGCATGGGCCTTGACCCGTTCCTTGGTGGCCTCGGCGACAAGCGGGCTGTCGCGCAGGGCCAGCGATACGGTGGCGGTCGAAACGCCGAGCGCTTCGGCAATGGTCGACAGTTTGATCTTCTGCAAGGCGCGCCCTTCAAGGAGCCGTTTAAACCGGTGAAAGACGTTTAAATGGCTTTAATCGGGCGGTAAAGGGCGCTGCGGCGCGTCAGTCCCGTTCGCTCTGTTCGTCCTCGCCGGTGTCCTCGCGGACGATCAGATTGCCCTCGATCTTGCCGAGGATCTTTTCGAGCTGCTTGCGCTCTTTCTTCTTCAGGCCCTTGAGCGCCTGTTTCTCGGCCTTTGCGATGGCCTTTCCCATCACGCCCAGAACGTTGCGCCCCGCCTCGGTCAGTTGCACGAGAACCTGACGGCCGTCCTCCTTGGACGCGGCGCGCGCGACAAAGCCTTGCTCCTCCAGACGTGTGATCGTCTTGGTGATGGTCGGCGGGCGGACGTCGAGGGCCCGGGCGAGGGCGCCGGGGGTCATCGGGCCGCCGGTCGCAAGCGCCTCGATGATCTTTTCCTGGCCGGCGTAGAGCCCGGTCTTGAGCAGATGGCGGGCATAATGGGTCCGGCCATGGCGCGCCACGTCCTGAAGGCGCGCCAGCAAGCTGCCGCCTTCGGTCTCTTCGGCGGGGATGTAGAACCGATTCATGGCCGCACGATAAGCCGCCGGGCAACCGCCGACAAGCAAAGCCGGCAAGGTTGGCGCTTGGCCGGGAGCTGGCGATGCCGTAACGCTGGACGAACCGGTCGGGTGAACCGTTTGGAGGACTTCGGATCGATGAACGACGGCAATGGGCGGGCGCTCTGGATCCGACATCCGCTGGCCGCGCTGGTGCCCGACGGCGTCGATGCGCGCGGCGGGCTGCTGGTCCGGGACGGGGTTATCGAGGCGGTGATTGCGGCCGGCGAAACACCGGCCGAACCGCATGACGTGTTCGACGCTTCGCGCCATGTCGTGCTGCCCGGGCTGATCAACACCCATCATCATTTCTACCAGACGCTGACGCGCGCCCATCCGGCGGCGATCAACCGGGAGCTGTTCGACTGGCTCAAGGCGCTCTATCCGCTCTGGGCGCGGCTGACGCCGGACCATCTGCGCATCGCCACCCGGCTGGCGCTGACCGAACTGATGCTGTCGGGCGTCACCTGCGCGTCGGACCATCATTACGTCTTCCCTGACGGGCTGGACGAGGCGATGGACATCCAGGCCGGGGAGGCGGCGGCGCTCGGCATGCGGATCGTGCTCAATCGCGGCTCGATGAACCTTTCGGTGCGCGATGGCGGCCTGCCGCCGGACAGCGTCGTTCAGGATGCCGACACGATCCTCGCCGACTGCGAGCGGGTGATCGGCCGCCATCACGATCCGGCGCCGGGCGCGATGACGCAGGTGGCGCTGGCGCCATGCTCGCCCTTTTCGGTGACTCGGGAGCTGATGGCCGAGACCGCCGCGCTAGCCGGCCGCTGCGGCTGCGCGCTGCACACCCATCTGGCCGAGACGTTCGACGAAAACGCGTTCTGCGAGGCGACCTATGGCTGCCGGCCGGTCGACTATCTGGAAGAGACCGGATGGCTGACCGACCGGACATGGCTGGCCCACGGCATCCATTTCAACGACGAGGAGATGGCGCGGCTCGGCCGCGCAGGCGTCGGCGTCTGCCATTGCCCCACCTCGAACATGGTGCTCGCCTCGGGCCAGTGCCGGACGCGCGAACTGGAGGCCGCGGGCGTTGCGGTGGGCCTTGGCGTCGACGGCTCGGCCTCCAACGATTCCTCCAATCTGATGGAGGGCGTGCGGCACGCGCTGATGATCGGCCGGCTGACCTACGACGCCTCTCTGACCCATCTGGACGCGCTGCGCTGGGCGACCGAAGGGTCGGCGCGGTGCCTGGGACGAAGTGACATCGGCACGATCGCGCCGGGAAGGCAGGCCGACCTGGCGCTGTTCACGCTCGACGAATTGCGCTTTTCGGGCGCGCACGACCCGCTGGCCGCGCTCGTTCTGTGTGGCGCGCACCGGGCCGACCGGGTGATGATCGCCGGGCGCTGGACGGTCGAGGACGGCGCGCCGGTCGGCGTCGATATCGCGGCGCTGCGGCATGCCCACGGTCAGGCGGCGCGGGCGTTCATGGACGGCTGACCCCGCCGCGCGGCGCCCTATATGCCCTGGCAAGCGAGGGACCATGACACAATCGGTAGCGATCATCGGCGCCGGGCTGGCCGGCGCGGTCTGCGCGCGGGCGCTGGCCGATGCCGGGCTGGCGGTGACGGTTTTCGAGAAGTCGGGCGGCACCGGCGGGCGCCTGTCGACCCGGCGCAGCGCGGCCGGCAGCTTCGATCACGGCGCACAATATCTGACCGGGCGGAGCGCGCCGATGCGGGCGTTGCTGGACCAACTCGGCGAAGAAGGCGCGGTGGCGCCGTGGACGCCGGAAGGCAAGGACCGGCCGGGCGACTGGCATGTCGGGCTGCCCGGCATGAGCGGGTTCGTCAAGCCGCTGCTCGCCGGCATCGATGTGCGGCTGCGCACACGCATCGACGGCATCGGTTTCGACAGCCAGGGCCAGGTCCGCGTGACCGGCGCCGACGGGCTCGATCACCGCTTCGGGCGGGTGGTCGTCACCGCGCCGGCGCCGCAGGCGATGGCCCTGACCGCGCCGCTCGACCGCGGTTTCGAAGCCTTGCGCGATATCGTCTACGCGCCGTGCTGGGCCGGCATGTTCGCCTTTGCCGAACCGGTCGCCGATCTGCCCGACCTGACGCGCGGTGACGATCACGGCCCGGGCGCGCTGATCGTGCGCAATTCATCCAAACCGGGCCGGGACGGCGCGACCTTCGTCGTCCATGGCGGCGGGGCGTGGAGCGCGCAGCATCTTGAGCATGAGCCGGAGGCGATCGTGCCGCATCTGCAGGGCGCGCTGGAGCGCTGCGCCGGGCAACCCTTGGCACCGGTCCACGCGACGGCGCACCGCTGGCGTCATGCGCGGGTTGACCGGGCGCTCGGCGAATCCCATCTGGTGTCGGGTTGCGGCCGCGTCGTCGTCTGCGGCGACGGTCTTGTCGGCGGCCGGGCGGAAGCGGCGGCGCAAAGCGGATGGGCGGCGGCGGCCGCGATATTGGACCGATAGATGCCGCCTGGCGGCGGACGAACGAGACTGAAGGGTTGGGGACCGGACAATCATGGACACGCTGACCCGGATGCGCGCCTTCGTGGCGGTGGTCGACAATGAGGGCTTTTCGGCGGCGGCGCGGGCACAGGGGCGCTCGAAGGCGCTTTTGTCGAAATATGTGCGCGAACTGGAGGACGATCTGGGCGCGCTTCTGCTCAACCGGACGACCCGTCAGTTCTCTCTGACCGAAGCGGGCCACACCTATTATCGCCGCGCGCTCGATCTTCTGCGCGAGTTCGACGATCTGCGGGACGAGATACGCGACACCCGATCCGATCTTGCCGGACCGATCAAGATTTCCGCGCCGCGTTCGCTCGCCGATGCGGCGATCGGTCAATCGCTGGTCGATTTCGCCGTGGCCCATCCGGAGATCAGGCTCGATATCGATCTCGACGACCGGTTCGTCGATCTGGTCGAGGAGGGGTTCGATCTCGCCATCCGCATAACCCAGCTGGAGGATTCGACGCTGATCGCGCGCCGGCTGAACCCGTTCCGGCTGGTCCTTTGCGCCACGCCGGCGGTGATCGAACGCCATGGCACGCCCGAATCGATGGCGGAGCTGGCCCGGCTTCCGTTCATCGTCGACACCAATGCCCGGCGCCGCAACATCATCCCCTATCGCGACGATGACGGGCAGGCCACCTCGGTGACCGTGGACGGGCGGATCAGCGTCAACAGCCCGCTGGCGGTCAGAATGGCGGGTCTCGCCGATCTGGGCTTTTTCGTCTCGCCCGACTTCATCGTCCTGGAGGATTTGCAGGCAGGACGGCTGGTCGAGCTGATGGCCGGCCAGCTCGAAAACGATGCCGGCATCTATGCGGTTTATCCGCACCGGCGCTATCTGCCGGCCCGGGTGCGGGCGCTCGTCGACTATCTCGCCGACTGGTTCAAGTCCAACTGCCGGACGCCGCGCGGCAACGGGGCGTCATAATTCGGCCCGCTTCGCGTGGCGCAAACGATCCGTGCCGGATCAGGGGTGACGTGATTTGACCCGCCAGACGATGTTCGCAGCCTTTTTGGCGCCGGTGGCGTTTGCCGTGCCGGTGGCGGCGCACGCACATCCGCATGTCTTCGCAGAAGCGCGGCTCGAAGTGACGGTCACGCCGCAGGGCATGGTCGACCGGCTGCGCCATGTCTGGCGTTTCGACGATCTGTTTTCATCGACGGTGCTGTTCGAATTCGACACCGATTCCAGCGGCGCGCTCGAGATTGGAGAGCTGGAACAGGTGGCCGAGGTGATCGTCACCTCGATCGCCGAGTTCGGCTACTTTCAGTCGGTGACGGTCGGCACCAAGGAGATCGCGATCGCCGAGGTGACCGACCTGCGCGTCGACATGGTCGACAACCAGCTGCTCGTCCTGTTCACCTCGCAGCCGTCCGAGCCGGTGGCGCTGGCGGACAATCCGTCCTTTGCGGTCTATGATCCGACTTTCTATACCGCGATCGATTTCTACGAGGACGAGAACATGGTGCTGATCGGCGCGCCGGCGGGCTGCGGGCACCAGATGGTGATCCCCGATCCGGACGAGGCGATCGCCCAGAACCAGGACACGCTGACCGAGGCGTTCTTCAACGAGCCGGACGGCAATGACTGGTCGAAGATCTTCGCAACGCGCATGGAAGTGCGTTGCTCGTGAGACGCGCGGCAACCATCGCACCGGCGGCCCTGATCGTGCTTGTCGCGGCGGTCGGCATGGCGGCGGCGCAATCCTCGCTCGGCATCGGCGTCGCCGAGCAGGCGCCGGCGTCCGACAGCGGCCTGTTGGGCGGCTTTTTTGCCTGGATCGCCACCCGGCAGCGCGAATTCTATGACGCGATGCGCGCCGCGCTGACCGCCATGCGCGATGGCGGCCCGGGCGCATGGCTGCTGGTCGGCCTGTCGTTCCTTTATGGCATTTTGCACGCGGCGGGGCCGGGCCATGGCAAGGTGGTGATCTCGTCCTACATGCTTGCCAACGAGACGGCGCTGAGGCGCGGCATCGCCCTGTCGTTCGCCGCCTCGCTCGTGCAGGCGCTGTCGGCCATCGTGATCGTCGGCCTCGGCTTTCTGGTGCTGCGGCAACTGGCCGTCAGCCAGACCGACACGACCCGCTTTTTCGAGATCGCATCTTACGGGCTGGTGGTCGCGCTGGGGCTGTGGCTTCTGGTGCGCAAGCTGCGCGCGCTGCGCCCGGCGGCGCCGAAACCTGCTGCCCTGTCTTCGGCGGCCGTGCACGATCATGGTCATCATCATCATCACAACGACGACCGTCACGCACATGATCACCATCATCACGATCATGCGCCGGGCGAAGTGTGCTCGACCTGCGGTCATGCCCACATGCCGATGCCCGACCAGCTTTCCGGCCCGATGAAGCTGCGCGATGCGGCGGCGGTGGTCCTGTCGGTGGGGCTCAGGCCCTGTACCGGGGCGCTGATCGTGTTGACGTTCGCCTTCCTGAACGGGCTGTGGGCCGCCGGGCTCGTCTCGGTTCTTGCGATGGCGCTCGGCACCGCGATTACCGTCTCGGCGCTGGCGACGCTGGCGGTGACGGCGAAGAATGTGGCGCTGCGGATGTCCGGCTCGTCTGCCCTGTCCGGCCCGGTGAGCCACGCCATCGAGATCGGCGGCGCGCTTCTGATCATCGCCATGGGCGTGATCCTGCTGGGCGGCGCGCTCGGCGCCTAGGGAAGTCTCCTCAGCGCAGCTTGCGGCGCGCGCGGCCCCGAAGCCACAGACCCAGAAACGGCAGGACAAGAACGGCGGCGACCGCCGCGCCGGCGGCCCAGGGATTGTCGCCGCCGATGGCGGTCATGATCGCCGGCAGGAAATAGAGCAAAAGCGCGAAGCCGACGAAGATGCCGCCGGCAATGAGCAGCGTGCCGCGATCATATTCGGGCGGTTTGGGCGCGCCGTTTTCGTCGTTTTCCGGTGCGCTCACAGCGTCCAGCCTCCGTCGATCACCATGGTGGCGCCGGTCACGAAACCCGCTTCGTCCGACGCCAGATAGACGGCCATATCGGCGATTTCGCGCGGCTGCGCAATGCGGCCCATGGGCTGGCGCTGAAGGAACAGGTCGAACGCGGCATCATAGCCGCCCATCTGTTCGCCGAGCGCTTTCATGCGCTCCTGAAGCGAAGGCGAATCCACCGTGCCCGGACAGATGGCGTTGCAGCGCAATTGCCGGGCGGCGAAATCCGCGGCGATCGCCTTGGTCATGCCGATGATCGCCGCCTTGGTCGCGCCATAGACATAGCGGTTCGGCGCGCCCTTGATGGAGGAGGCGCCCGAGGACATGTTGACGATCGATGCGGTGGAGCCGGTCTGTTCGGCGCGATCCAGCATGGCCGGCAGGAAGGCGCGGATCGTTCGGTGCATCGATTTCACGTTCAGATCGAACGAAAAATCCCAGTCATCCTCGGTGCAGTCGAGCACCGTGCCGTGATGGACGAAGCCGGCGACATTGGCGAGCACGTCGACGGCGCCGATCTCGGCCGCATAGGCGTCGACCGCCACCGTGTCGGTGACGTCGAGCACGCGCGCATCGGCAAAGGCCGGGTTGGCCAGCTTGGCCGCGTCGAGATCGCTGGCGAAGACCCTGGCGCCCTCTTCGGCGAAACGGTCGGCGATCGCCTTGCCGATGCCCTGTCCTGCCGCCGTGACGACGGCGATCTTTCCCTCAAGCCTGCTGGGCATGAATGTCGCTCCTGATCTCCTCGAGCCGGCGCTTCTGACCGCCGTCGGCGTCGAAGTTTGCCGGATCGAGCCAGCGTTCCATCGCTTGTTTGGCCGCCGGCCATTCCCTGTCCAGCATGGAATACCATGCCGTGTCGCGATTGCCGTAGGGCTTGACCTCGTGCTGGCGGAACACGCCCTCGAAGGTGAAGCCGAACCGCCGCGCGGCGCGGTGCGAGGCCGCGTTGGCATTGTTGAGTTTCCACTCATAACGCCGGTAGCCCAGATCGTCGAAGACGCGGCGCGCCATCAGGTAATGCGCTTCGGTCGCTGCCGGCGAGCGCGCCATCGGCGTGCCGTGGGCGACGGCGCCCACCTCGCAGACGCCGTTCTTCTCGTCGATGCGCATATAGCTCGCCATGCCCATCACATCGCCCGTGTCGGGCTGCGTGAAAACGCAGGTGACGAAGCCGCCATGGTCGTTCAGCGCTTGGATGGTTGCGCCCAGATCGGCGGCGCTCTCCATGCGCGGCCAGCCGAAATGATGGAGCAGATCGTTGGTCGCCATGCCGCCGAAGGCGGTCCAGAGCCCGTCCTGATGGGCGACGCGGTCGAACGCAACGATCGCGACATGGCGGCCGGCCACGCGCCCGTTGGTGGGCCGTTCGCGCGGGGTCCAGTCCGTCAGGTCGGTGATCATGGGCGGCGTGTCCGGGCTTGCTTGACTTGCAATGCGCGGCACCTCATGCCGGGCGCGGGAGGAAGCCATGCACGACATCAATCCCTTCTTCAACCGGATGGGCGAGGAAAACGCCTTTGCCGTTCTGGCGCGGGCGACACAGCTTGCCGCCGAGGGCCGCGACATCATCAATCTGGGCATCGGCCAGCCCGATTTCGCGACGCCGGCGCACATTGTCGAGGTGGCGGTCAAGGCGCTGCGCGACGGAGCGCACGGCTATACGCCGGCCAACGGCCTGCTTGCGACGCGCGAGGCGGTAAGCCGGCGCATCCACGCGCTGACCGGCGCCGACGTGCCGCCGGAAAGCATCATGATCACGCCGGGCGGCAAGCCGGCCATGTTCGCCGCCATCCTGATGTTCGGCGCGCCAGGCGCGGAGATTCTCTATCCCGATCCGGGCTTTCCCATCTACCGCTCGATGATCGAGGCAACCGGCGCGATGCCGGTGCCGGTGCCGATGCGCGCCGAAAACGGGTTCGCTGTCAGCGCCGACGAAGTGGCATCGCTGATCACGGATCGAACGCGGCTTTTGATCGTCAATTCGCCGGGCAACCCGACCGGCGGGGTGACGCCGCCCGCTGAGATCGAAAAGCTCGCCGCGCTGCTGGACCGGCACCCGGACATCGCGATCCTGTCGGACGAAATCTACGATGTGATGACCTATGATGGCGAAGCGCACACATCGCTGCTGGAATTTGACGGCCTGCGCGACCGGCTCATCGTGCTCAATGGCTGGTCGAAGACCTGGGCGATGACCGGCTGGCGGCTGGGCTGGTCGGTCTGGCCCGAACCGCTCTACAACGCGGTGCGCAAGCTGGCGGTCAATTGCTGGTCCTGCGTCAACGCGGCGGCCCAGCATGCCGGCATCGCGGCGATCTACGGGCCGCAGGACGATGTGGCGGCGATGATGGCGGCCTTCGACGCGCGGCGGCGCTTTGTGGTCGAGCGGCTGAACGCGATGGCGGGCGTCACCTGTGCGACGCCCAAGGGCGCGTTCTACGCCTTCCCGGACATTTCGGCGACCGGCTGGCAGGCCAAACAGCTTGCCAGCGGGCTTCTTGAAGAGGCCGGCGTCGCGCTGATCGGCGGGCCGGATTTCGGCATCCTCGGCGAGGGGTTCGTGCGCGTCTCCTACGCCAATTCGCTGGCCAACATCGAAGCCGCGCTCGACCGGATGGAGGCGTTTCTCAGCGGATGAAGGCAGGGCCGAGCGCGAAGGCGGGCACGGCGTGCACGGCGCGGCCGGCGGCGATGTGGGCGACGCGCGGCGCGAACGGGCTTGCCAGAAGGGTCAGTCAGCCGGGAATCGCCGGGTTTGATGCGGTGGAAAAGAGCGTGTCGAGCGGGATGGATGGCCCTTTCTTGCCAATGTCAAGATGGAGGGCGGCACGCATATTGCCGGCTTCAAGACAACGTTTTGACACTGTCCAGATCGTCGCCTAGACTAGGGTCAGGACCCATTAATGTGATTGAAATGGCGGTCGAGATGGCAAGCAATACAAGAAAAAGCACGAAGAGCGGGGTCCGTCCCCCGGTCGAGAGCTTTGACGCGGTAGGGCGCGGCCATATCGACCGTCCTTCGGATCGGGCGGATTTGCACGGCCTGCCGTGTCGCAAGCCCTTGAAAGTCGGAAGACTTCCTGCGGCCTTGCTCCGTGCATCCGCACAAATTCGCCACGACCAATTCAACCAGATTAATGGGTCCTGACCCTAGCGCCATGACCGTTCGGGAAAAGGCCGCCGGAACAATGCGCTATCACCATGGCGAACTGCGCGAGGCGCTGCTGGCCGCGGCCGAAATGGAGTTGACCGAGAAGGGCGAGGACGGGTTCTCGCTGCGCTCGACGGCCAAGCGCGCGGGCGTCAGCCATGCCGCGCCGGCGCACCATTTCAAGGATGTCACGGCGTTGCTGCAGGGCCTGGCGCAGCGCGGCTTCGAACGGCTGACGGCGACGATGAAGGAAGAGCAGGCCAATGCGGGCGACGATCCCGAAGCGCTCTATGTGGCGGCGGGTGTCGGCTATATCCGCTTTGCGGCCGAAAACCCGGCCCTGTTCCAGCTCATGTTCGGCGGGCGGTCACACCATGGCGTGCCGACGGAATTCGCCAAGGCGGCCGATGCGAGCTTCTCGGTGCTGGTCAACGCGGTCGCACGTCTGCGCGGCGCGGACGCTCTGAAGGCCGAGGAAGGCTGGCGCGATGTCGCGGCGGCCTGGATGATGCTGCACGGCTATGCGCATCTGGCGATCGGGGGCAAGCTGGGCTGGCTGACCGGCCAGCCCTTCGACCGGCAACGGCCGGTGATCGCGGACCTGGCGCGGCGGGCGCTGCGGCTTTGACCGGAGGGATTGGGATCAAAAAAGCGGGCGACGGATCCTCTTGGATCGATCGCCCGTTTTCCGCAGGGCCGGGGTGGGAGGAGGAACCCGACCTGCTTTATGCCCATGTATCATGATGGACCCGATGCGTTAACGAATGGTTAACGCGTGCAGCGGCCCGGTTTGCACGCAATGCGACAGAAGGCTGGCATGGCCCGTCCGGCCATGCAGCACGATGGGATTGTGCCCGCTACGCGGTCGCGCCGGCGATCGTCGCCTCGATGTGATCGACCAGCGGATCCGGCAGCTGCAGGCGGCCGGCCAGCATGTCCAGATAGCCGCGCTCGGCGCGGGTCCTGGGTTCGATGGCGAGCCTTGAAGCGGTGTAGAGTTCGACGCGCTGCGCCTCGGTCCGGGCGGCTCCGACGATCGAATCGAGATCGACGGGCTTGGCGAGTTCGGCGCGCACGAAGCTCTGCTCGTCATCGTCGATGCCGCTGACCGCCAGCTTGTCGATGATGCGGGCGCGTTCTTCATCGTCGATATGGCCGTCGGCGCGGGCGGCGGCGATCATGGCGCGCACCAGGGCGAGCGGGAACTCGCCGTCCTGGCTGTCGGCCTCGATGTCGAATTCCGAGCCCTGGGGCGGCGGCAGCACCTCGGGCTCGGCGGAGCCGGCCTGTTCGACGGCGCGGCCTTCCTTGTAGTTCTTCCAGGCGGTGTAGGCGAGACCGCCGACGGCGGCCGCCGCGCCCAGCTTGACCGCCGAGCCGGTCAGCTCCCGCCCGACGCCGGTGCCCAGAAGGACCGCCGCGATGGCGCCGGTCGCCAGCGGATTGTCTTTCGCCATCTGTCCGGCCTGCCCCGCCCGCTCACGCACGGTTCCGCCGGCGCCGGGTATCCGGCTTCCCAGAAAATCGTTGAGCAGCTTTTTGGGGTCGAGCATGGGTTCCTCCTTTGGCCGGACCGGGTCGTCGTGCAGGTGGGTATTGGGGAGACATATGGCAAGGCGATGACGACCGCGGAAGCGCCGCTGGCAGGACGGACAGGCGGGTGACGGGCCGGAAAAACTCTGAAATCATGGCCCGTGCCTTCGGGAGGCTGGCGGCGCGGTGGCCGCCGGAAAGGCAGGGCAGGGAGGAACCCATGGGTTGGATGAAGGACGAGACCGGGCTGGAAAAGCGGCCGGCCAATTTCGTGCCGCTGACGCCGTTGTCGCATCTGAGGCGCGCGGCCACGGTGCATGCGAAACGCGAGGCGATCGTCTATGGCGATTTCCGGACGAGCTATGCGGAGTATCATGTGCGCGTGTCGAAGCTCGCCTCGGCGCTGGCGCAGATGGGTGTCGCGCCGGGCGATGTGGTGGCGACGGTCCTGCCCAACATTCCGGCCCATGTGGAGGCGCATTTCGGGGTGCCGGCCTGCGGCGGCGTTCTTAACGCCATCAACATCCGGCTCGACCAGCACACGATCAGCTACATTTTCGACCATGGCGAAGCGCGGGTGGTGCTCGTCGACACGCAGTTTCTCGGCGTCGTCGAGGCGGCGATCGCCGAGATGGAAAACGAGGCGCAGCCAACGATCATCGAGGTGCCGGACGAGCAGGCCGGGTTCCACGCATCGGGCCGGCACCTGACCTATGAGGCGCTGATCGCCGAGGGCGACCCGGACTTCGACTGGGTGATGCCCGCCGATGAATGGGAGAGCATCGCGCTCAACTATACGTCGGGCACGACGGGCCGGCCCAAGGGCGTCGTCTATCATCATCGCGGCGCCTATCTGATCACGCTGGGAACGCCCATCGCCTGGCGGATGACGCTCTATCCGCGCTATCTGACGATCGTTCCGCTGTTTCACTGCAACAATTGGTGCCATGTCTGGACGATGCCGGCGGTCGGCGGCACCACCGTGTGCTGCCGCGATATCACCGCCAGGGCGATCTACGACGCCATCGCCGACGAGGGGGTGACGCATTTCGGCGGCGCGCCGATCGTTTTGAACATGATTGTCAATGCCAGCGACGATGAGCGGCGCTCGTTCGATCACACGGTGAATGTGTTCACCGCCGGTGCCCCGCCGGCGGCGGCGACGTTGGCGGCGATCGAGCCGATGGGCTTCAACATCACCCAGGTCTACGGGCTGACCGAGGTCTATGGTCCTGCCACCGAATGCGTCTGGAAGGACGATGAATGGGCTGGGCTCGGCGCCGAAGAGCGGGCGACCATCAAGGCGCGGCAGGGCGTCGCGTTCCCCAACATGGATCATGTGACGGTGGTCGACCCCGAGACCATGCGCCAGACGCCGATGGACGGCGCGGCGACGGGCGAAATCGTGATGCGCGGCAACGCGACGATGAAGGGCTACTACAAGAACCCGCGCGCAACCAACGAGGCGTTTCGCGGCGGCTATTTCCACAGCGGCGACATCGCCGTGCAGCATCCGGACGGCTACATCCAGATCACCGATCGGGCCAAGGATATCATCATATCGGGCGGCGAGAACATCTCTTCGGTCGAGGTGGAAAGCGCGCTGATGCACCATGCGTCGGTGCTTCTGTGCGCGGTGGTCGCCAAGCCCGACGAAAAATGGGGCGAGGTGCCGTGCGCCTTTGTCGAACTGAAGGACGACGGGTCGGCGACCGAGGAGGAGCTGATCGCCTTTGCGCGCCAGAGGCTGGCCGGTTTCAAGGCGCCCAAACGGATCGTGTTCGGCGAACTGCCCAAGACCTCGACCGGCAAGGTGCAGAAATACGAACTACGCGAGCGGGCGGCGGCGCTGTGATGGCGTTGCCCGTGCTGCGCTGAGGGGCGTCCGGAAAAAAAGCGCCGGGGCGTGCCCCGGCGTTTTTTCATGCGTGCCCGACGCGTCTTACTGGTCGGTCGGCGGCGGCGTGGCGTTCAGGTCGAGCGGCGGCAGGCCGAAGGCGGGCGCCGGCGCATCGCTGTCGCCGCCGGAGGCCGCGCCGTCATCGCCGCCCAACGATGGCGGGCCGCCCAGCGGGGTGAGTTGAAGGCCGGGCAGGCCCGAGCCGCCCTCATTGCCGAAGTTCGGTGCCGACGGCATGCCGCTGCCGCCAATGCCGGGCAGGCCGACCGCATTGCCCTCGGCGTCCTGCCCGCCAAGCGAGGGCAGTTCGATCGTCACGTTGTCGATATCGATCACCGGTGCGTCGTCATTGTAGTGGGTGACGATGCGCGGGAAGAAGATGACCACCATGATGGCGACGAACTGGATGGCGATATAGGGGATGACGCCCCGGTAGATCTGCATCGTTTCGATGCCCTTGATCCGCTCGCCGGTGACCTCGTCGTCCCAGTCCTGCCTTGGCGCGATCGATCGCAGGTAGAAGAGCGCGAAGCCGAACGGCGGCGTCAGGAACGAGGTCTGCAGGTTGATGCCCAGAATGATGCCGAGCCAGATCAGGTCGATGCCGAGCGTTTCGGCGGGGCCGACCAGCAGGGGCACGACCACGAAGGCAATCTCGAAGAAGTCGAGGAAACAGCCCAGGATGAAGACGATCACCGTGACGACCACCAGGAAGCCGGTCTCGCCGCCGGGCAGCGACAGCAGCAGTTCCTCGACCCAGATCTTGCCGTTGATGCCGTAAAAGGTCAGCGCGAACACGCGCGCGCCGATCAGGATGAACATCACGAAGGCGGTCAGTTTGGTCGTCGAGTCGAGCGCTTCCTTGAGTGTCTTGAGGTTGAGCCGGCCCTTGAGCAGCGCAAGCACCAGCGCACCGGTGGCGCCCATCGCGCCGCCCTCGGTGGGTGTGGCGATGCCAAGGAAGATGGTGCCGAGCACCAGGAAGATCAGCGCCAGCGGCGGGATCAGCACGATGATGACCTGTTCGGTCAGCCGCGAGACGAGGCCGAGCTTGAAACGCCGGTTGATCAGCGAGACGCCGAGCGCGAAGAGGGTGGCCGTCGTTGCCGAAGACACGAAGCGGTTCTCGTAGCTCATCCCGGCGTAGAGGAAATTCATGCCGGCATAATGGATGACAACCGAGATGGCGATGATCGCAAACAGCGACAGGATGCCGCCGCCGAGCGTCCGCGTCTCGGGCGGCAGTGCCGGGACCCATTTGGGTTGAACGAGTGTCAGCACGAAGATGTAGGCGCAGTACATGCCCATGATCATCAGCGCCGGATAGAGCGCGCCGACATACATGTCGCCCACCGAGCGGCCGAGCTGGTCGGACATGACGATCAGCACGAGCGACGGCGGGACGATCTGCGCCAGCGTTCCGGCGGCGGCGATCGTGCCGGTGGCGACCGGGCGGTTGTAGCCGTAGCGCATCATGATCGGCAGCGAGATCAGGCCCATGGCGATCACCGAGGCCGCGACGACGCCGGTTGTCGCGCCCAGAAGACCGCCGACGATGATCACCGCAAAGGCGAGGCCGCCGCGCAGGGGGCCGAAAAGCTGGCCGATCGTGTCGAGAAGGTCTTCCGCCATGCGCGAGCGCTCGAGGATGAGCCCCATGAAGGTGAAGAAGGGGATCGCCAGCAACACCTCGTTGCGCATGATGTCGAAGGTGCGATTTGCATGCAGGCCTAGAAAAGTCGGTGACAGGGTGATTTCGCCGGGCGCGAAAATCGACAGTTCGACGGCAAGGAAAAAGAAGATCAGACCGCCGGCGGCAAGCGTGAAGCCGACCGGATAACCGATGAGCAGCATCGCCATGACGGTGATGAACATGACCGGCGCGAGGTTGTGGGCGATGATCTCGATCATTTGTTCTTCATCCGCTCTTCGAGGTCCGCACCGGATTCCATCTCCTCGATCATCGGCGGCAGTTCATGCTCGGCGGTGGGATCTTCGATGAGCCCCCGGATCACCGCGATGCGCTTGATGATTTCGGAGATGCCCTGGAAGCTGAGGAGCACGAAACCGGCCAGAACGAGGAACTTGGCCGGCCACAGGATGAGGCCCGACGCGTTGACCGAGATCTCCTTCGAGGCGAACGAGACCCAGAAGAAGGGCCAGGAGATCCAGACCATGATCAGGCAGAACGGCATCAGGAAGAAGATGTGTCCGAGCAGGTCGATCCAGTCGCGGGTGCGTTTGGAAAAGCCGGAGGTGGCCACGTCGATACGCACATGTTCGTTGCGCAGCAGTGTGTAGGAGGCGGCCAGCATGAAGACGGCGCCGTACAGATACCACTGCAGCTCGAGCCAGGCGTTGGACGAATTGTCGAAGATCTTGCGGATGGTCGCATTGCCGGCGCTGACCAGCACGGCGACCAGGATCAGCCACGAGACCGACCGGCCGATGAACGTGTTGACGGCGTCGATGCCGGCCGAGACTCTCAATAAAGCAGCCATACTCCTCCCCTGAGCTTGCCGCGGGCCCGCGTTCATGGTTGCAAGGCCATGGCCGCCGGTCGCCGCACCTTGTTGGTCCGCGACGGGAAAATCAAGGCGCGCCTCCACCGCGACGCGAACCGGGCAGGGTCGGCAGCTAGCACCTCTTGGGGCGAATGGCAATGAATGGTAAAGATTATTAACCAGTGAAACGTCCGATGGGTGACGCCCGGGCGCCGATTGACGTCGCTGTCCGTTTGGCGTTGATGAACCGTTGGGGCGCAGTCGAGGGCGGATCGTATATGGACATGCATGTGGCGCGCGGGGCCGGCGACCCGCTTTTTTCCGTTGAGGGAAAGGTTTGCCTGGTGACCGGGGCCTCGACCGGGCTGGGTGCGGGATTTGCGCAGCATCTGCTGGCGCGCGGGGCGCTGGTGGTCAATCTGAGCGACACCGCGCCGGACTGGGATCCGGGCGAACTGGCCAACCGTTTCGCGGACATGCGCGGCGATGTGCGCGATGATGAAGATGTGCGCGGTGCGATCGGCACGGCAACCGATGCGTTCGGCGGCTTCGATGTTCTGGTCAACAATGCCGCCGGGTTCTGCGTCGAAAAGGCGGCGCGGCAGGACGCGGGCGGGTTCGGCGCGCTCATGGATCTGAACGTGACGGCGGTGGCCAATCTGTGCCGCAGGGCGCATGAGGTCATGCGCGGCAATGGCGGCGGCGCCATCGTCAACGTCACCAGCATTCTGGGCAGGCGGCCGATGCGCGGGCTTTCGGCCTATGCAACCAGCAAGGCGGCGCTGGAACAGTTGACACGGGCGCTGGCGCTGGAATGGGCGGCCGACGGGGTGCGGGTCAACGCGCTGGCACCGGGCTGGTATCCCACCGCCATGACGCGCGGCCATCTCGATGCCGGGCTGGCACCCATCCTGAAGAACTCCATCCCCATGGGCCGTCTGGGCGTGCCGGACGATCTGGCGGGCGCCCTGCTGCTGCTGGCGTCCGATGCCTCGCGCTACATGACGGGCACGACGATCACGGTCGATGGCGGCTACGACGTGCGAAGCTGAGCGAGCGTAAGCGCGGACTGACCCCCAAAATATTGGGGGGCTCCGCCGCTCCCCGTGTCAGCGCCTGAATTATTTCGGTATATAGTATAAACTCGCCGATTTCCACCGTGGTTTGACCGAATTAACGAATTCTTCATGGACTATATTCTAGTTTCGCTGCGTCACCTCGGCCCGATGTCATGGGCCGCTCCGGTGAAAAGGCCCGGACGGACGGGCCATACTGTCCCGATTCAAGAGCCTTACACCGTTCATTAACGGCGTCGGTCGTATCGTCCTGCCGAAAGGGCAGGCAATGACACGACTGGATCGATCGCCGCACGGCGATGAAGCCGAGATCGACATCTATCTGAACTTTGTCGACAGCCTGTTCGCTGACCGGCGCAGCATGCTGATGGGCGTGACGCTGCAGATCGGCATTGCCTTGTGCGTCTATATCGAGAGCGGCATGACCTCGATGGGCGTGTGGCCTGGCATTTTCCTGCTGACGGCGGCCTACCGCTATTTCCACATCGTTTGCTACGGGCGTCAATCGGCTGCGGCTGCATCGATGGATCGTGAAACGCGCCTGGCCTGGGCCAAGGACTGGGAACGCCGCTACATTCTGTCGTCCGGGCTGGCCGGCCTCGCAGTCGGCATGTTCGCCTGGTTCAGCCTGGAGTTTGTCGGCACCGAGTTTGCCATCATCGCGTCGCTGTCGACGGTCTTTGCCGCCCTGCCGACGATTGTCGGGCGCCTTTACGGCTCTGTGCGCTTGGCGGCGCTGATGACCGTCAGCGTGCTGATCTGGCCGGCGCTCAGCCTGCTGATGGCGGGCAACCTTGCAAGCATGATCGCTGTGCTCTTGTTTCTGCCCTATGTCGGTTTGGTCATGTCGATGGTGCGCCGGGTGCGATCGACCGTCGTTTCGGCGGTGCGCGGGCGGCTTGAAAAGACCGAAATCGCCGAGCGATTCAACCTGGCGCTGACCAACATGTCGCACGGCGTGATCATGTTCGATCGCCACCAGCGGGTCGTCGTCATTAACCGCCGCGCCCGGCTGATCCTGCAGATTCCCCATCATGTGAACGCCGAAGGGCGCAGCTTTTCCGTCCTGATGCGCTATGCGCGCCGGTTCAACCTGGTGCCGTCCGACCACGCCGGCTCTTTCCAGGACGTGGTGTCGAGCCTTCTGGTCACCGACGGAAGGAAGGCCGAAATACGGCTGACGAACGGGGTGCATGTCGAGTTTTCCGGCACGCAAAGGCCGGAAGGCGGGTCGGTGCTGATCCTTGAGGACGTGACCGAGCGGGCGCGGGCGCAGGAGCGCATCAAGGCGATGGCACGGTTCGACAGCCTGACCGAATTGCCCAACCGGACGCATTTCGGCGAAGAGGCCGTTCGCCGCGCGGACGAAGCCGATCCGGAATCGCGGTGTCTGCTGATCGCTTTCGATGTCGATGACTTCAAGCGCGTCAACGATTCGATCGGACACGCCCAAGGCGACGCGCTGCTGCGGGCCATCGCCCGCCGGCTGCGCCGCGACTATGGCGATTGCGCGGCCATTTCCCGGCTCGGCGGCGACGAGTTCATGATGTTCGTCGACCGGCTGCCGGCCGACTTCGAGATCGACGCCTTCGCCGACGGGCTGCGTGACTGTCTGCGGCGTTCGTTCCGCATCGGACCTGAAAAGGTGTTCGTCACACAGTCGTTCGGCATCACATACGGCAAGGCCGGCGATTTCGATCTCAAGCGGGCGATGGTCGAAGCCGATCTGGCGTTGTACCATTCCAAGGCGATGGGCAAGGGCGTATGGTCACTGTTCGAGCGCGACATGAACGACCGCTATCTGCGGCGGCAACTGCTCAAGGGCGAACTGGCCAAGGCGATCGAGCTGGGCACGCTGTCGGTGCGCTACCAGCCGATCGTCGAAGCGGCGACCGGACGCATCGTCGGCTGCGAGGCGCTGTCGCGCTGGCATCATCCCGAGCATGGCAACGTCTCGCCGGCCGAATACATTCCGCTGGCCGAAGAGATGGGCATCATCACGAAGCTGACCGAAAGCGTCATTCGCACAGCGACACGGGAGTGCGCGCGCTGGCCGGATCATGTGACCGTGTCGGTCAATCTGTCATCGATCGATTTCCAGCGTGACGGCATCGGCCAGATCATCCAGAACGCACTGGAGACGGCAGGACTGCCGGCCAATCGGCTGATCGTCGAAATCACGGAGACGGCGGTGATCAGCAACGAGGCCGACATGATCGATCGCCTGACCCGCATTCGCAGAACGGGCGTCGGGATCGCGCTGGACGATTTCGGCACCGGCTATTCCTCGCTGAGCTATCTGCACCGGTTGCCGCTCGATCGCGTCAAGATCGACCGGTCGTTCGTCGCCGGCATCGAAACCGGCGACACGCCGCTGGCTCTGCTGCACGGCATCACCGATCTGTGTCATGGGCTGGGCCTGAAGATCACGGTCGAGGGTGTCGAGACCGCCAGCCAGCTTGCCATCGTGCGCGGATCGGGCAAGATCGACAAGGTACAGGGTTATCTGTTCGGCCCGGCGCTTCCGGCGACCGCGATCGCCGAGATGGCGACGCGCATGCCGGCCGAAAATGCCGCTGCGGACGCGCCCGCCGCCGTTGCGCAACCGGGAACGGCCGCTACCGGCTGACAGGCGTTCCGCCCGCTCCTCAATTCTCCGCATGTTCTGTCTGTATCAGGATAACACAAGTCTGACCGCAAATCGGCCGTTCATTAACAGTTAACCTTAACAGCCGATTACTATTTCTTGGGAATTTACGCGCATTTTCGTAAAAGATAACCTTGCGGCAGGTCAACCTACCAAGGGGACGACGCCGTGGATCGCAGCGCGACAAAAGCACCAACCCGCCAACGCAGCGACGCCGTGGCCGATCGCCTTCTGTCGGTGATGGAGGCAATCGAGTATCGCCGCATCACCACGCCGGAAGATTTTGAAGATGTGGGTGCACTGCGTCTCAAAGCGTTCAACGCCAAGGACGTCTACGAACGCAAATTCGACTCGCCGCTCGTCGAGGCGCTGGACTTCGAGCCGGACACCTATGTGTTCGGCCTTTATCATGCCGACCAGCTCGTTGCGTCCATGCGGCTGAACATGCTGTCGGCGAACACGCCGCCGACACCGGCGATGGAGCTTTTTTCCGAGACGCTTTCGCCGCTGCTGGCGCAGGGCATGGTGTTCGTCGATCCGAGCCGTTTTGCCATCGATGCCGAAGCGTCGAAAATCCAGCCCGCGTTGCCGCTTCTCACGCACCGCCTGTCGACCATGATGACGCTGCACAAGCGCGCCGACTACTGCCTTTGCGCGGTCAAGCTCGAGCATGAGGCCTATTACCGGCGCGTGTTCGGGGCGACGCGCCTTGCCGGCCCCTTCGAGCCGGAGGGTATGTGCGTCCAGGCCGTGCTGCTCGGCATTTCGCGCAACAATGTCGACTACATCATGAGCCGAAATCCGCTGTTTCACTACACCGAGACCGAAGCGCGGCTCCTGTTCGACCGGCTCGAGGATGCGCTGCCGCCGCTGTGCGTGCGGCCGACCGCCCGCTACGCGCTCAACGCCGCCTGAGCGTCGGCGGCTGCCGTCTCGCATGCGCCATTGATGTGCGGCGCAGTTTTCGCTATGCGCACGGCAGCATCCAACACGACGAGCGGAGACCGCCATGGGCGAGCAGACCGAGACCAACCACGACGCCGGCGCGGCAATGGACTATCCGGAACATGAAAAAACGTTCAACCTGTTCCTCGCGCTGACCAAGTGGGGCACGGTCGCGACCGCCGCGCTGCTGATCGCCATGGCGTTCGGCTTCTTCGCCGGCGGCGGCCTGTTCGGCGGCATCATCGTTTTCGTCCTGCTGATGATCGTTTCGCGGTTCGTGCTTTGACACGAAACGTCGCCGGGCGCATTGACATTGCGCGCGTCCGGTCCAGTTAGCTGCGGCGGGGGAGACCGGTTTTGCCACTGACATTATTCGTTGCCAAGGAATCGCAGGCCGGCGAGCCGCGCGTCGCCGCCTCGCCCGACACGGTCAAGCGGCTGGTCAAGGCCGGCCACACCGTGACCGTCGAAAAGGGCGCGGGCATTTTGTCGCGCATTCCCGATGCGGATTTCGAGGGTGCCGGCGCGTCGATCGTCACGGCCGCCGCCGGTTCCGGCAAGGCCGATGTGGTGCTCAAGGTGCGCCGTCCAACATCGCCCGAACTGAAAAAGTACAAGAAGGGCGCGGCGGTCATCGCCGTCATGGACCCCTATGATGCCGAAAAGGCGCTCGGCGAGATGGCCAAGGCCGGTCTTTCGGCGTTCGCGATGGAGCTCATGCCGCGCATCACCCGCGCGCAATCGATGGATGTTCTGTCGTCGCAGGCGAACCTGGCCGGCTATCAGGCGGTGATCGAGGCGGCGGCGGCCTATGACAGGGCCATGCCGATGATGATGACCGCGGCCGGCACGGTGCCGGCAGCCAAGGTGTTCGTGATGGGGGCGGGCGTTGCCGGCCTTCAGGCGATCGCCACTGCGCGGCGCCTCGGCGCCGTCGTCACCGCGACCGACGTGCGGCCGGCGGCCAAGGAACAGGTGGCCTCGCTCGGCGGCAAGTTCATCGCGGTCGAGGACGAGGAATTCAAGGCGGCCGAGACGGCGGGCGGCTACGCCAAGGAAATGTCCAAGGAATACCAGGCCAAGCAGGCCGAGCTGGTCGCCGAGCACATCGCCAAGCAGGACATCGTCATCACGACGGCGCTGATCCCCGGCCGGCCGGCGCCGAAGCTGGTTTCCAAAAAGATGCTCGATGCGATGAAGCCCGGCTCGGTGCTGGTCGATCTGGCCGTCGAGCGCGGCGGCAATGTCGAGGGCGCCAAAGCCAACGAGACGGTGACCACCAGGAACGACGTCAAGGTGATCGGCATTGCCAACATGCCCGGACAGGTGGCGGCGTCCGCATCGCTGCTCTACGCCAAGAACGTGCTGGCGTTTCTCGAGACGCTGGTCGACGCCGAGAGCGGGGCGCTCAACATCAATCGCGACGACGAACTGGTGGCCGCGACGCTTCTGACACATGACGGCGCGCTGGTGCATCCGCGCTTTGGCGGCGAGTCGCCGGCTGCCGCTGACAAGGGGGAAAAGGCCGATGGCTGACGACAGCGTATCCCGGGCGCTCGACGCGCTGGACAGCGCCGTTCAGGGCGTGCGCGAGGCGGTTGCCGATGCGCCACCCGCGGTGGCCGCCGCTGCCGATGCGGTGCAGACCGGCGGCGTCAGCGAGTTCGTCTTCCTGTTCTCGATCTTCGTTCTGGCGATCTTCGTCGGCTACTACGTCGTCTGGTCGGTGACGCCGGCGCTGCACACGCCTTTGATGAGCGTGACCAACGCGATCTCCTCGGTGATCGTGGTCGGCGCGCTGCTGGCTGTCGGCATTTCCGAAAGCGGGCTTGCGACGGGCTTCGGCTTCGTCGCCCTGGTGCTGGCCTCGGTCAACATATTCGGCGGCTTCCTCGTCACCCAACGCATGCTCGCCATGTACAAGAAAAAAGACAAGTGAGGCGCTAGATGTCCGTCAATATCGCCTCCTTCCTCTATCTCGTTTCCGGGATCCTGTTCATTCTCGCGCTGCGCGGGCTGAGCCATCCGACCACCTCCCGTCAGGGCAACATGTACGGCATGATCGGCATGGCCATCGCGGTCGTGACGACGCTGCTGGTGGCCGCCCCGGGCATTGGCGGCGGGTTCATGATCCTCGCCGGCATCGCCATTGGCGGGTCGGTCGGCGCCTATGTGGCGCGCAACATCGCCATGACCGCGATGCCCCAGCTCGTTGCCGGCTTTCACTCGCTCGTCGGCCTCGCCGCCGTTCTGGTCGCCTCCGCCGCGCTCTACTCGCCGGCCTCGTTCGGCATTGGCGATGTCGGCTCGATCAAGGCCGTGGCGCTGGTCGAAATGTCGATCGGCGTCGCCATCGGCGCGATCACGTTTACCGGCTCGATCATCGCGTTCCTGAAACTGGACGGGCGCATGTCGGGCAAGCCGATCCTCCTGCCGGCCCGGCACATCATCAATGCCGGCATCGGCATCGCGATCATCGTCCTGATCGCGGTTCTGGTCGGCACGGAAAGCCACACCGTCTTCTGGCTGATCGTCATCCTGTCGCTTCTGATCGGCGTCCTGATCATCATCCCGATCGGCGGCGCGGACATGCCGGTGGTCGTCTCGATGCTCAACTCCTATTCGGGCTGGGCGGCGGCGGGCATCGGCTTCACCGTCGAGAATCTGGCGCTGATCATCACCGGCGCGCTGGTCGGCTCGTCGGGCGCGATCCTCAGCTACATCATGTGCAAGGGCATGAACCGCTCCTTCATCTCGGTGATTCTGGGCGGCTTTGGCGGCGAGGCGGTTGCCGCCGGCGGCGATGACGGCATCGACCGCACCGTCAAGCAGGGCTCGGCGGACGATGCCGCCTTCCTGATGAAGAACGCGTCGAAGGTGATCATCGTACCGGGCTACGGCATGGCGGTGGCGCAGGCGCAGCACGCGTTGCGCGAACTTGCCGACACGCTGAAGGCCGAGGGCGTCGATGTGTCCTATGCGATCCATCCGGTCGCGGGCCGCATGCCCGGCCACATGAACGTGCTGCTCGCCGAGGCCAATGTTCCCTACGACGAGGTGTTCGAGCTCGAAGACATCAATGCCGAATTCGCCCAGGCCGATGTCGCCTACGTCATCGGCGCCAACGACGTCACCAACCCGGCGGCGCGCGACGATCCGTCCTCGCCGATCTACGGCATGCCGATCCTCGACGTCGACAAGGCCAAGACCTGCCTGTTCGTCAAACGCTCGCTCGGCTCGGGCTATGCGGGCATCGACAACACGCTGTTCTACAAGGACGGCACGATGATGCTGCTGGGCGATGCCAAGAAGATGACCGAGGACATCGTCAAGGCGATGGACGACTGACGTCAGCCAAATCCGGCGCTTTTCGAAAAACCGCGGCACTTGCCGCGGTTTTTTTGTCGGCAATGTCGATCGGACCCGTGTCCGTTCGTCACCCCATTGAGAGCGATGGTGCTCTCGGTGACGAAAGGACAATCATCATGACGCTTCTTCAAATCCTCGCCGCATCGGGCGCTGCGGTCGCCGTTCTGGCGGCATCGACCCTTTTGCTTCCGAGGCAGGTCCATGTCGAGCGGCAGGCGCTGATCGACGCCGACGCCCGGGCCGTTTTGGCGCTTGCGGCCTCCGGGGAAGGCTATCAGCGCTTCAATCCCTACAGGTCCACCGATCCGGACCTGTCGATCACGCTGTTCGGGCCGGCATCGGGTGTCGGGTCGGGCTTCCATTTTGCTGGCAAGGACGGCAAGGGCAGCCAGACCGTCGCGGCGGTCACGGGCGATGCCGTGCACTACCAGATCGATCTGGGCCCGATGGGCAAGCCGCTGCAGACCATCCGCGCCGAGCCGAAAGACGGCGGCGCTCATGTCACATGGTCGATGCAGGCCGACATGGGCTTCAATCCGATCGGCCGGGTCATGGGCCTGTTCATGGACCGCATGGTCGGCCCGACCTTCGAGCGCGGCCTTGCCAATCTTCAAACCGCAGCCTAACCGCATCCAACAGGAGACACACCGATGCGCTACACCTTTCTTCTCTACTCCGACCCCGCCGACTTCGCCGACATGACCCAGGAGGACTGGGCCGCCATGCAGGAGGTCTATGGCGCCTATATCGGCGCGCTCAAGGAGGCTGGCGTCTTCGTCGACACGGACTGGCTGCAGCCGGTCGAGACCGCAACGACGCTGAGCCTTAAGACCGGCAGCAGGACGGTGCAGGACGGCCCGTTCGCCGACACCAAGGAGACGCTGGGCGGCTATTTCGTCATCGACGTGCCCGATCTGGACGTCGCCATGGCCTGGGCAGAAAAATGCCCCGCCGCCAAGGCCGGCAAGGTCGAGATCCGCGCCTCCGCCATGGGCGGCGCATGACCGAGGCGGCCCGCGCCGCCGAAAGCGCGGCGCGGGCATCCTACGGAAAGCTGATCGCCATCCTCGCCAAGCGCAGCGGCGACATTGCCGGCGCCGAGGACGCGCTGGCCGATGCCTTCGCCAAGGCCCTGAAACGCTGGCCGGAGACCGGCGTGCCGGACAACCCCGAAGCCTGGCTTCTGACCGCGGCGCGCAACCGGATGACGGACACGCAAAGACGGCGCGCGCGCTTTCCCGAAACGGACGCGATCCCCGACATGGCAGACAGCGCGACGACAGCCGAAACGATGCCCGACGAGCGGCTTTCGCTGATGATGGTCTGCGCCCATCCGGCGCTGCCGGAGGACCTGCACACGCCGCTGATGCTGCAGACCGTGCTCGGCGTCGAGGCGGCCGACATCGCCCGCGCCTTCGTCGTCACGCCGTCGGCCATGGCGCAGCGCCTGGTTCGCGCCAAGCGCAAGATCAGGGATGCGCGCATCCCCGTTCAGATGCCGGACGAAACCGACCTGCCCGAAAGGCTGGGCGCGGTGCGCGAGGCCATCTATGCCGCCCATGCGCTGGACTGGCTGGCACCGAGCGATGCGCTGGGCCAGGAGGCGCTTTATCTCGCCGACCTGTTGCGTCATCTGGCGCCGGACGACGCGGAGGCGCACGGGCTTGCCGCGCTGATCGCCTTCGGCCACGCGCGGCGCCACGCGCGCATCAGGGACGGTATGCTGGTGCCGCTCGACGAGCAGGACGCAACGCTGTGGGACGGGCGTCTGATCGTCTACGGCCAGACGGCGCTCGCAGCGGCCCATGCACGCGCCGCGCCCGGCCGGTTCCAGATCGAGGCGGCGATTCAGGGCCTGCATCTGGACCGCGCCAAGACCGGCAGGATCGACTGGCTGGCGCTGGACAAGCTCTATTTCGGCCTTGGCCGGATCGCGCCCTCGCTCGGCGCGGCGGTCGCCCACGCCATCGTCATCGCTGAACGGCACGGGCCGCCGGCCGGGCTCGACGCATTGTCGCGGCTCGACGAAAAGGCGACGCGCGCCTTCCAGCCCTTCTGGGCCGCGCGCGGCGCGCTTCTGGCCGACCTGGGCGATATTGCCGGCGCCATCGAAGCCTATGAGAAAGCCGTTTCGCTGTCCGTCGAACCGCCGCTCAGGCGCTATTTGGACCGGAGGATCGAGAGCATGCGCGCCGGCGGCCGGCCCGCGGCGAAAGCGGGGGATGCACGACCGGAGTAGACGCGCAAGGCATGGCCGGGCGGCTCCGGCGGGGGGCGTCAGAGCAGATCCCATGCGGTGATGTTCTGGCGCATATGGCCGACCGATGTCGTGCCCGGAATGGCGATGATATTGGGCGACCTTTCGAGCAGCCATGCCAGCGCCTCGCGCGGCGCCAGTTTCGCGCCGTGCTGCATCGGGTTGGCGCCCAGCGGGCCGTAGGACCGGGCGCTGTCGAAGAAGGTCACGCCGTCATCGGCCGCTGCCCGCAGCAACGAGATGCCGCCTTCCCAGTCCTCATAAGGGCCAAAATTGCCGGGCTGGCCCGTCAGGCGCATGGCGCCAAATCCGATCCGGTTGACCTCGATGTCGCCGCCGATGCGATAGGTCCGGTTGGGTGTGTCTGTCATCTCGCTCTCCATTGTGGCGGCCAAATCCGCCAGTGCCCGCAAACCTATCGATACGCCGGCCTCGTCGGTAGACGAGTGCAAAGAGCTATTGTTATACACTTAACGTATGACTCGATCACTCGACCGCCTGACGCTTCTGGAAACCTTCGTGCGGATTGCCGAGCGCGGCTCGATCAGCGCGGCGGCCCGCGATCTGGGCCTGTCGCAAGCCTCGGCGAGCCGGCAACTGGCCGATCTCGAAGAACGCCTGGGCGCGCAACTGATCGTTCGCTCGACGCATCACCTGAGCCTGACCAAGGCCGGCGAGCGGTGCCTCGCCGATGCACGGCTGCTGCTGGCCGAATGGGAAGGGTTCGCCGAGGGCTTTGCCGGCGACGCCGACCGCATCGCGGGGCCGCTGAAGATCGTCGCGCCCGTTGCGCTCGGCCAGACCGTCGCGCTCGACTGCGCCGTGGCGTTTCAGGCGGCCCATCCCGAAATCGTCCTGGACTGGATCCTCGATGACGCGCCGATCCGCTTTTCGGAGGTCGGCTGCGATCTGTGGCTGCGCGTCGGCGCCGTTCCCGATGAAACGCTGATCGTACAGCCGCTGGCAGAGGTGGAACGCATCGTCGTGGCCGCTCCGGGTTTGGTGGGGCCGGCTGACGGCGATCCACAAGCGCTGGCGAACGTGCCGTGCGCGGCGCTGCACCCGTTCGAGGGCGGGCGATGGCCGCTGACCGGACCCTTGGGAGAGACGGCCGATCTCGATGCCCGCGTGACGTTCGCCAGCAACAACATCGCGACCGCGAAACGCGTCGCCGTGGCCGGCGGCGGCTATGCCATAATGCCGCGCTGGCTGGTGGCGGCGGAACTCGAAGCCGGCACACTGGTCGAGCCGTTGCCGGGGTGGCGTGCCGCGTCGCTGACGATCAACGCCGCTTTCGCGCCGGCGCGGCGTCAGACCCGGCGGCTGCGCCTGTTCATCGATGCCATGAAGGACGGGCTGGCCGGCTTGGCATAGCCATTGCCGAGGCGCGCGCCAATCGCGATCAGCTCACCCGGCTCATCGCCGAGCGGGCGATCGAGAAATCGGGGTCGAGCTGAAGCGCCCGGCGGAAGGAGCGCTTGGCGCGCTCGCGCTCGCCGCGCTGTTCGTAGACGAGGCCCTGACTGGTCCAGCTCTCGGCGCTGCGATCGTCCAGTTCGATGGCGAAGTTGGCATCGGCGAACGCATTGTCGAGCTGGTTCAGCGCAAGGTAGGAGATGGCGCGGGCATTGTAGGGCTCGGGCGCATCGGGCTGCAGCGAGATCGCCGTCGAGAAATCGTCGATGGCGAACTGGTGCTGGCTGCGGCCCTGATAGATCAGGCCGCGCCGGTGATAGGCGCGCGGATCGGTGGTGTCGAGCTGGATGGCGCGCTCGAAATCGCGGAACGCCTCGTCCGTGCGGCCGGCGCGGCGGTAGAGTTCGCCGCGGCCGACAAAGGCCTTGTCATAGCGCGGATTGATCTGCAGCGCGGCATTGTAGTCGTTGGCCGCGCTCGTCTGGTCGCCGAGCAGCCGGTGGATCAGCGCCCGGTTGGCATAGGCCTCGAAGAAGCGCGGATTGAGGGCGATGGCCTGGTTGAAGTCCTCGAGCGCCTCGCGATAGCGGCCGCCGCGGCCGAAGGCCGAGCCGCGCACATTGTAGGCTTCGGCGTCGCGCGGATTGGCGCGGATGACTTCGGTGAGCGAGGCGATGTTCTGGGCGCTGCCCTGTTCGGCCTCGATGCGCACGGCTTCGCCCTGCAGCGCCGATGTCTGGCAGGCGCCGAGCGCCAGCCCGGTCGCGCAGACCAGCGCAAAGCGCGTCAGACGCGCCGCGCCGGCCGTGCCGCGTCTGGCTGAACCCTGATCGCCCATCGTCACTTCCCCTCTCGACCCCATGCACCTTCGCACAAAAATGGCGTGGCCATTGTCAGGTCACGCCATGCTTGCATGTCAATCTGGACAATATCGCGGCGATGCCGTCGGCACCGGTGCCGCGGGGCCTCAGCGGCCCTTGCGGCCGCCCAGAAGGCCTTCGCGCTGGGCGCGCTTGCGGGCCAGCTTGCGCGTGCGGCGCACGGCTTCGGCCTTTTCGCGGGCGCGCTTCTCGGACGGCTTTTCGTAATGGCCGCGGAGTTTCATCTCGCGGAACACGCCTTCGCGCTGCATCTTCTTCTTCAGGACGCGCAGCGCCTGGTCGACATTGTTGTCACGGACAAGTACTTGCAATTTGATCCCGTTCCTTCGGTGTTCGAGGCTTGTTTGGCCGGTTTTCGCGTCTGCGAGGCTGCCGAAACACGGAACGCAAAAATCGGTTCGCAGAGCCGCCGGCCAGACGATTGCCTGCGGCATATCAGCTTCGGCACCACAAGTCCAGTCTGCCCGATGCAGATGACAGGCCTTTGTCGGCGTTGGGAAAAGCGGTCTGTGGCAAGGCTGTGCGCGTCCTTTGCCGTCGCAATCCGGCTGGAAGTCGCCTGCGCGCTATGCTTTTGTGCCGGCCAGTTTGGCATCAACGGTGAGGGCCGATGCGCCGATTTTCCGGATTTGCCGTGGCGCGCGAGGCGATGCGCGCACACAAGGGCTGGGGCCGCCAGTGGGACAGCCCCGAACCGCGTTCGTCCTATGACGTGATCATCGTCGGGGCAGGCGGGCACGGGCTGGCGACCGCCTATTACCTGGCCAAGGAACACGGCATCACCAATGTCGCGGTTCTCGAAAAGGGCTGGCTGGGCGGCGGCAACACCGGGCGCAACACGACGATCATCCGCTCGAACTATCTCTATGACGAATCGGCCGGGCTCTACGACCATGCGGTGAAGCTGTGGGAGGGCCTGAGCCAGGATCTCAACTACAATGTCATGTACTCGCCACGCGGCGTGATGATGCTGGCGCACAATGTGCATGACGAGCAGGTGCTCAAGCGGCACATCCATGCCAACCGGCTCAACGGCGTCGATAATGAGTGGCTGACGCCCGAACAGGCGGGCGACTACTGCCCGCCGCTGAACATTTCGCGCGGCGCGCGCTATCCGGTGACGGGCGCGGCGCTGCAGCGGCGCGGCGGCACGGCACGGCACGACGCGGTCGCCTGGGGTTATGCGCGCGGGGCCTCGGCGCGCGGCGTGCATGTGATCGAGAACTGCGCGGTCACGGGCGTCCGCCGGTCGGGCAACGGGCAGGTGACGGGCGTCGAGACGACGCGCGGCTTCATCGGCGCCAAGAAGGTGGGCGTTGTCGCCGCCGGGCACACATCGGTCTTGATGGAGATGGCCGATGTGCGCATGCCGCTGGAGAGCTTTCCCCTGCAGGCGCTGGTTTCCGAGCCGGTCAAGCCGTGCTTTCCGTGCGTGGTCATGTCCAACTCGGTGCACGCCTACATCTCCCAGTCCGACAAGGGCGAACTGGTGATCGGCGCGGGCACCGACCAGTACACCTCCTATTCGCAGACCGGCGGCCTTCACATCCTCAAGGACACGCTCGAAGCGATCTGCGAGATGTTCCCCGTCTTCACGCGCATGAAGATGCTGCGCTCGTGGGGCGGCATCGTCGATGTGACGCCCGACCGGTCGCCGATCATCGCCAGGACGCCGGTGCCTGGCCTCTATGTCAATTGCGGCTGGGGCACGGGCGGGTTCAAGGCGACACCCGGTTCGGGCCATGTGTTCGCGCACACGATCGCCAACGACAATCCGCATCCGATCAATGAGGGCTTCACGCTCGAGCGGTTCACCACCGGCCGGCTGATCGACGAAGCGGCCGCCGCGGCGGTGGCGCACTGAGATGGTCGGCCTGGCGGCGATGACACTGGCCGCGGGCATGGCCGCCACGCCGGTCGCCGAGCCGGGCGAGCGGAACATCTTCCGCATCCCGCGCGCCGGCGATGTGCGCATGCAGACGCTGACGCGGGCGGGCGGCGAGACGGGCTGGCCCTTCACCGTCGATGAAGGGCTCTTGATGTGCGTGTTCGTGGCCGGCCGGCCGACCGTCTATTTCGCCGTCGTCGAAGAGCATGACGAATGGCACGAGGACCCGCCGGTGCGGATGGTGATCGTGTCGACCGATCCGTTCGACGCGACGCTCGCCAACATGGCCGTCAACGACCTGATCGTCGAGACCGGCGGGCCTGCGGAGCGCATGGCGCTGTTCGCGCCGTTCGAGCGAATGGGACGGCGGCTGTGCGACCAGCCGCGCGGCACCGAGATGGGCCCCGGAGAATTGTAGGAAAGCCGATGCTGTTGATCCATTGCCCCTATTGCGGGGAAGCGCGCCCGGAGATCGAGTTCCGCCACGCCGGCGAGGCCCATATCGCCCGGCCCGCCGACATCGCCTCGCTGACCGACGAGGAGTTTTCGCGCTTCTTCTTCTACCGCGACAACCCCAAGGGCATCACGTTCGAGCGCTGGCGGCACTTGCATGGCTGCGCGCGTTTCTTCAACGCCGCGCGCGACACGGTGACCGACAAGTTCCTCGTCACCTACCCGGCGGGCGAAGCGAAGCCGGACCTGGTCGAGGCGGCCAACGAGAATGCGAAGGGGGCGACATGACCGCGTCCACCGCCATACAGCCCAACCGCGTCGACGGTGCCGGGCGTCTGACGCCGGCCAATCCGGTCCGGTTCAGCTTCGACGGCGAGACCTATCACGGGCTCGCCGGCGACACGCTGGCCTCGGCGCTGCTGGCCAACGACATTCACCTTGTCGGCCGGTCGTTCAAATATCACCGGCCGCGCGGCATCCTGACCGCCGGGCCCGAGGAGCCGAACGCGCTGGTCGGCATTGCGCGCGGCGCGGCCCGCCGGCAGCCCAATGTGCGCGCCACGGTGCAGGAAATCCATGACGGGCTCGACGCGACCAGCCAGAACCGCTGGCCGTCGCTGACCGCCGATGTCGGCGAAGTGAACGACTGGATGTCGCCGGTGTTCGCGGCGGGCTTTTACTACAAGACCTTCATGTGGCCGAAAAAGGCCTGGGACACGGTCTATGAGCCGATCATCCGGCGCGCGGCGGGCCTTGGCGTCGCGCCCGATCAGCCGGACCCGGACCGCTATGCGGCGCGTTACGCCCATTGCGACGTTCTGGTCTGCGGCGGCGGGGCTGCGGGGCTGAGCGCGGCGCTGGCGGCGGCCGAAAGCGGCGCTTCGGTAATCGTCTGCGACGAGCGGGCGGCGCCCGGCGGCGCGCTGGCGTTCGAGACCGATGCGCGGATCGACGGCCAGGACGGCCATCGGTGGGCGACCGAAACGGCGGCGAAGCTGGCGGCGATGGACAATGTGCGCGTGCTGCCGAGGACGACCGCGTTCGGCTATTATGCGCAGAACTTCGTCGCGCTCGCCGAACGGCTGACCGACCATCTGGACGAGCCCGCCCCCTCCATGGCGCGTGAGCGGCTTTGGCAGGTTCGGGCCAAGCGCGTGGTCATCGCTACCGGCGCCATCGAGCGGCACATGGTGTTCGCCAACAATGACCGGCCGGGCATCATGCTGGCTTCGGCGGCGCGGCATTATCTGAACCATTACGGCGTTTTGATCGGCCGCACGGTCGGCGTCTACACGGCCAACGATTCAGCCTATGCGGCGGCGTTCGATCTCAAGCGCGCCGGCGCGGAGATCGCGGTCATCGCCGATATCCGCCAAACGGTCGATCCAGCGCTGCTGGAAGAGGCGGGCCGGCTCGGCATCCGCGTTCTCACCCATCACGCGGTGGTCGCCGCCGGCGGCAAGCTGCGGGTCTCGTCCATCGTCGTCCGGCCGTGCCGGGGCGGCAGCCGTCAGGTGATCCCGGTCGATGCGCTGATCATGTCGGCGGGCTGGACGCCGTCGGTGCACCTGTTCTCGCAATCGCGGGGCAAGCTGCGGTTCGACGAGGACGGCCAGCGCTTTCTGCCCGGTGAATATGCGCAGGACTGCGCGTCGGCGGGGGCCTGCAACGGCGCCGCAAACCTGGCCGCAACGGTGGAAGAGGGCCTTGCGGCGGGCGAAGCGGCGGCCAAAGCCGCCCGACCCAAGGCCACGGCAAAACCACTCTCGATCAAGGCCGAGTCCGGCGGCTCGTGGGACGGGCTGATGCTCGGCGCCGGGCCGAACCCGGAGGCGGGCAAGGTGGTCAAGGCGTTCGTCGATTTCCAGAACGATGTCACCGAAAAGGACATTCGGCTGGCGGTGCGCGAGGGCTTCCATTCCATCGAGCATGTCAAGCGCTTCACCACCAACGGCATGGCGACCGACCAGGGCAAACTGTCCAACATGCACGGGCTGGCGATTGCCGCCGAGGCGCTCGACCGGCCAATACCCGAAGTGGGGCTGACGACCTTTCGCGCGCCCTATACGCCGGTGACCTTCGGCACGATCGTCGGCCATGGGCGCGGCGCGCTGTTCGACCCGACCCGGCGCACGCCGATGCATGAGAGCCACGAACGGGCGGGTGCGGTGTTCGAGGATGTCGGCCAGTGGAAGCGGCCCTGGTACTATCCGCGCGCCGGCGAGGACATGGCGGCGGCGGTCAACCGCGAATGCGTCACGGTTCGCAAAAGCGTCGGCATGTTCGATGCCTCCACGCTCGGCAAGATCGAAGTGGTCGGCCCGGACGCGGCGGCGTTCCTGCACCTGATCTACACCAACCCGTTCATGAAGCTCGGCGTCGGCCGGCTGCGCTATGGCATCATGTGCCGCGAGGACGGCTTCATCTATGACGATGGCGTGGTCGGGCGGATCGCCGAGGACCGTTTCCATGTGACGACGACCACCGGCGGCGCGCCGCGCGTCCTCAATCACATGGAGGACTATCTGCAGACCGAATTCCCGGAGATGAAGGTCTGGCTGACCTCGACATCGGAACAATGGGCGGTGATCGCGCTGCAGGGTCCGAAGGCGGCGGAAGTGCTCGCGCCGTTCGTCGGCGGCTTGGATCTGTCGAAGGAGGCGCTGCCCTTCATGAGCGTTGCCGAAGGCACGTTCGCCGGCGTGCCGATGCGTCTTTTCCGCATGTCGTTTGCCGGCGAGGACGGCTTCGAGATCAATGTGCCGGGCGATTATGGCCGGGCGGCATGGGACGCGCTGCACGACAAGGTCGCCGAGGCCGGCGGCTGCGCCTACGGCACCGAGACGATGCATGTGCTGCGCGCCGAAAAGGGCTACATCATCGTCGGGCAGGACACGGACGGCACGGTGACGCCGCACGATGCGGGCCTTTCCTGGGCCGTCGGCAAGGCAAAGGACGATTTCGTCGGCATTCGCGGTCTCAAGCGGCCCGATCTGGCCGGCGGGGGGCGGCGGCAGCTTGTCGGCCTGAGATCGAAGGACGGCAGCACCGTGCTCGACGAAGGCGCGCAGATCGTCGCCGATCCGAACCAGCCGCCGCCGATGGACATGATCGGCTGGGTGTCGTCCTCCTACTTGTCGGACAATTGCGGCGGGCCGATCGCCATGGCGCTGGTCGAGGGCGGGTTCGACCGGATGGGCGAGACGCTTTACGTGCCGATGCCGGACGGCGTCGTCGAGGTCGAAGTGCGCGACACCAATTTCTGGAACCCGGACGCGGAGTCAGACAATGGCTGAGGCGATGACGATCGAACGGCGCCACCCGCTGGCGGGCCATGTGTTCGCCGGAACGGGCGTGGCGCTGACGCCGGCGCATGCGGCGTTCCGCACCAGCCTGCGCTGCCCGTCCGCATCGGTTCCGGGCTTGTCGGATGCGCTCGGCGTCGCGCTGCCGCGCACGCCCAAGACATCAGTCACCGAAAAAGGCCGGTCGGCGCTGTGGCTCGGCCCGGACGAATGGCTGCTGATCGACGAAAAGACCGATCCGATGGCCGACCTTGGCGGGATCGATGCGCTGCATGCGGCGGTCGATATCTCTCACCGCAACACGGCGGTTTTGGTGTCCGGACCAGGCGCGGCGGATGTCATCAATGCAGGCTGTCCGCAGGATCTGTCGATGGAGGCGTTCGGCACAGGCGCCTGTTCGCGCACCATCTTCGGCAAGGCCGAGATCGTCCTGTGGCGGGTCAAGCCGTCGGTCTTCCGCGTCGAGGTCTGGCGGTCGTTTTCGGACTATGTGTTCGGCTATCTGGCCGAGGCCGCGCGCGACGGCGGCTGATCAGCTTTTCGGCCGGACGATCATCAGCGTCAGCCATTTGGCGGTCATCGCCGGCTTGGTGCTGTTTTCGATTTCAAGCGTCACGTCATAGGTGAACAGGATGCGGCCGGACGGTCTTATGTCCGCATCGGCGAGACCGAAGATCGCCCGCAATCGCGCGCCCGCCCTGACGGCAGCATGGAAGCGCACTTCGTCGAACCCGTAATTGACGCCCATGCGCACATCGCCGTCCAGATCGGGCAGCGCCTCATAAGCAAGGGTCGACAGGAGCGACAGGGTCAGAAAGCCGTGCGCGATCGTGCCGCCATAGGGCGTTTCGCGGGCGGCGCGCTCGGGATCGACATGGATCCACTGGTGATCGTCGGTTGCGTCGGCGAACCCGTCGATCATCGCCTGCGTGACGGTGCGCCAGCTCGAGGTGCCGACGGTGGTGCCGACAAGGCCGGGAATTTCGTCGATGGCGATAAGGGTCTTGGGAGACGCGGTCATGGGCTCGCCTTGCGGTGTCGGTACGGAGTTGAAAAGGGGCGCGGCGGTCTTGGACCAGCGGGGTGGCGCGAGTCAACGCGCAGTTGCGCCGATCAGCGCGATGCACTCTCCCTGCAGGGCACCGGGTAGGTGGTGCGGAACACGCCGTCATCGACGGGGCGCTCTGGATCGAAGCAGGTGACGCGTCCGACGCCATCGGCCCAGAACAAATGCGGGTCCTGGGGTGCCACGATTCTGCGGCCGCGCGTGCGGTGCACTTCGAAATGCAGGTGCGAGATCGCCGCGGCGAGGATGCCCGTGCGGCCCATCGTGCCGATCTGCTGGCCGCGCGCGACCTGCATGCCAGGCTGCACGCGGCGGCTGTCGAGATGCATGTAGACGGTGCGCGTCCGGCGTCCGGTGGCGTCGACGCCGTGATCGATCACCACCCGGTTGCCGTACATGGGCTCCATGAAAGAATCCGTGACGCGGCCCGGCGCGGCGGCGATCACGGGCGTGCCGACGCGGGCGATGATGTCGATCCCCTCATGGAAGGAGGACGGGTTGCTGCGGCCGCCGCGATTGCCTGCGACGCGGAACTGCTGGGAGATCGACGGCGCGTTGGCCGGCATGATCACGCGGATCTCGTCTTCGACCAGCGGGCTGTAGATGGCCGCCGTGCCGTAACCGTCGCCGGTGCAGGCTGACAGGGCCAAAAGTGCCACAAGGGAAGCAACGGCGCACGCGAAGCGGTGAATGCGGTTCATCGGCGTCCCCCCGGGCGTTCCGCCGGCGCCGCTCACGTTCCTTGCCGAGGGAAACAGATGGTGGGCGATACTGGGATTGAACCAGTGACCCCTTCGATGTCAACGAAGTGCTCTCCCGCTGAGCTAATCGCCCATCCGTGTGGGGCGGCATACACCATGAACCGCCTTGACGGTCAAGTGGGGTCGTTTCGCATTGTGGGCAAGCGGCAAGGGCGTGTTCAGGCGGCCTGGATCAGCTTTTCGACCTCGTTGACCAGATCGCGCAGATGGAAGGGTTTGGACAGGACCTTGGCATCCTTGGGCGCCTGGCTGTCGGGGTTCAGGGCGACGGCGGCAAAGCCGGTGATGAACATCACCTTGAGGTCCGGATCGAGCTCGGTGGCGCGGCGCGCCAGTTCGATGCCGTCCATCTCCGGCATCACGATGTCGGTCAGAAGCAGGGTGAAGGGCTCCTCGCGCAGCCGCTCATAGGCGCTCGCGCCATTGTCGAAATCGGTGACCTCGTAGCCCGCCTTTTCCAGCGCCTTGACCAGAAAGCGGCGCATGTCGTTATCGTCTTCTGCCAGCAATATCCGTTGCATGTGATGTGCTTCTCTCACTCGATGCGGGGCGCCGCGCGCGCGGCTGTCGCACAGACATTACAGATCATGGTAAAAATGCGGTATATGCGCCGGCGGGTCAATCGGGCGCGGCTTGTTCGGCGCCACGCTCTGGACAATGGGTGCCGCCCCTGTCAACACTGGTCGCCACCGAAACCGCGCCGCAGGGGAGGCGCCTCCGACGATGCTGATCGCGCCGGACTTCTGCCATCATCCCGCCTTCGAGGTGCGGGTTCCCAAGCGCCAGACCACGCCGTTCGTGTTCAACTCTCCGCACAGCGGGCGCCATTATCCGCGCCGCTTTCTGGACATGACGCGGCTCGATGCGCTGGCCGTCAGACGGTCGGAGGATTTCTTCGTCGACGAGCTGTTCCACGGGGCCACCGAGCTTGGCGCGCCGATGCTGCTGGCACATTTCCCGCGCGCCTATCTGGACGTCAACCGCGAACCCTATGAGCTCGATCCGCGCATGTTCTCGGACCGGCTGCCCTCCTTCACCAACCGCCAGTCGATCCGTGTCGCCGGCGGCCTCGGTACGGTACCGCGCGTCGTCTCGGAAGGCCAGCACATCTATGCCCGGCGGATCGGCTTCGAAGAGGCGCGCCAGCGCATCGAGGGCATCTACAAGCCCTATCATTCCACGCTGCGCGGCCTTCTGGCGCAGACGCACCGGCAGTTCGGGCAAGCCGTTCTGGTCGACTGCCATTCCATGCCTGCCTCGATCCGCATCGGCGCGGAAGGCGTGCGACCGGACTTCGTCGTCGGCGACCGGTTCGGCACCAGCGCGAGCGCCGGAATCACCGAGGCGGCGATCAACATTTTGCGGGCGATGGGCTATATGGTCGCCGCCAACAAGCCCTATGCGGGCGGCTTCATCACCGAGCATTACGGACGGCCGGCCAAGGGGCTGCATGCGGTGCAGATCGAGATCAATCGCGGTCTTTACGTCGACGAGCAGACCTTGCAGCGCAAGCCGGGCTTCGACGCGCTGCGCGAGGACCTTTTCCAGTTCATGGCAACGCTGGTCGACTTGCCCCAGAGCGCCTTTGCGGACTATTCCATCGCCGCCGAATAGGCGTTTCCCGACAGGTTTCGCGCAAAAAAAGACCGCACTCGAACGAATGCGGTCAAAGTCTAGGGAGGAAACGCCCAGGAGGGCGTGACAGGCAAGCCTGTCGATGATCAAGGTATGCTGCAACGCACAAAAGTCAAGAGTTGCGGGCGCAAATCTTTCGCAATTGCGAAATAGCAGGTGATCCACATGACAATGACGCTGCCCGACCGGGCATTTCTCGAACAACTTGCGCGGGCGGCGGCGGCCGAGACCCTGCCGCGTTTTCGCATGGCCGGCGCGGTCGCCAACAAGCTGGGCGAGGGGTTCGACCCGGTGACCGAGGCGGACCGGGCCGCGGAAGCGGCGATCCGGGCGCTGATCGGCGCACATCATCCCGATCACGGCATCATCGGCGAGGAATATGGCAGCGAGGGCGAGGACCGAAGCCATGTCTGGGTGATCGACCCGATCGATGGCACGCGGGCCTACATTTCCGGCCTGCCGGTCTGGGGCACGCTTGTCGGACTGACGGTCGATGGCGTTGCACGGAGCGGCTTCATGCATCAGCCCTTCACGGATGAATTGTTCGTTGCCGACGGAAGCGGGACCTTTCTGCTGCGCGGCGGCGCCGATCCGCAGGCGCTGGAGACGCGCAAAGGAAAATCGCCTGGCGATGCGACGCTCTTCACCACCACGCCGGCCCTCTATGAGGGCGCCGGGCGCGAGGCCTATGACCGTCTCGAAGCGGCAGTCCGCCTGCCGCGCTATGGCTGCGACTGCTACGGCTTTGCCATGGTGGCCGCGGGCCATGCGGACATCGCCATCGAACCCGGCCTTGCGCCCTACGACATCTGCGCGCTGATCCCGCTGATCGAGCAGGCCGGCGGCGTCGTCACGCGCTGGGACGGCGGCCGCGCCGAACAGGGGGGCGACGTGATCGCCGCCGGCTCGGCCGAACTGCATGAAGCCGCGCTGGAGCTGCTCGACGCCTGACGATCAGGCGCCGCCGCCGGGGACGAACGCGTCGAAGGCGGCGAAGAACTGGTCGCGGTAGCGGTCCGCCTCCTGCATGAGTTCGTGGCGGGCGCCGGCGATGGTGATCAGCGATCCGGCGCGGATGCGGCGCGCATAGGCTTCGGCGGCGGTCGACGAAACGACGCGTTCGGCGCCGGCGGCCACCAGCAGCACCGGTATGCGGATGGACGCCATGTGGGCCGGGTCGTGTACGGCGGCAATCGCCCTTGCCGCCGCGCGCAGCCACCCGGCGGTGATCGCGCCGAGACCCAGCCCCCTGTCGGGGTCGAGAATGGCCTTGTTGCGCGCAAAGCGCGCCGCGTCGCTGGTCAGCTTGTTGGTCTCCAGCCGCAGCGCCGTGATGCCGCGCGGGCCGGCGCCGATATAGGTGCGGCCGAGGCCGCAATAGCACATCGCACCGGCCGCGACCGACAGAAAGCCGGGCGGCGGGCCTTCCTCGGACAGGCCCAGAAAGGGCGCGGACATGACCATGCGCTCGATGCGGTTGGCCATCATCGGCGCCGTCAGCAGCGCGATCAGCGCGCCCATCGAATGGGCGAGCGTGAAGAAGGGCGGGCGCGTCTCGGGCAGGATCGCGGTCGAGAACACCTGGTCGAGATCGGTCGCGTATTGCGAGAAATCGTCGACATAGCCGCGCCTGGCATCGCGGAAGAAGCGCGTCGAACGGCCTTGGCCGCGCCAGTCGAAAGTGCCCACGTCGAAGCCCCGGCCGACAAGGCCGGCGATCGTCTCGGCATATTTCTCGATGCATTCATTGCGCCCGTGCAGCAGCACGATCGTGCCCTTGCATGGCGCGATGTCCGTGCGAAAGACGGCAAAGCGCAGGTCGAAGCCGTCATCGGTGCGCGTAAAACCCTGCCGGTAGGGTTCGGGGCAGGGATTGCCATCGAAGGGGACCAGTACGTTCACATCCGACCGCGGGTTTGGCTGCAGATTGGCGATGCGCCCCTGATATGGTCCGGTCCGGACAAGGTCAAAGAAAATCCGGAGGCGCCGGGCTGGCGCCTCCGGTGTCGAACCGGGCAGGAAGGGACGTTGCAGCCCGGCCGATCGGTGTCTTCGGGATCAGTTGAAGCCGAAGGAAAAAGTCACGCCGCCGCGTTGCTGATGCTGAAAGGGCTGGCGATGGCGAGGCGCGTGATAGACGGGCTGAAGCAGCCGGCGGCGAACGATGTGGCCGTTGCGCGGGTCGATCTTCAGGGCGACCACGCCGCGGCGGCCGAGCGCACGGGCGCGCCAATAGCCGTTGCGGAAGTGGACCCGGTGCACGTCGCGATAGCCGCGCCGGTAAAGGCTGCGGACGACCGCGCGGCGCGGCATGGCATGGCGCTCGCCATAGTGCCGGCGGTGGCCGACCGTCTGGATGTCGATCTGCGCGGACGCGGCCGGCGGCGCGTGGATCGGCCGCGCCTCTGCGGGTGCGGTGGCGCCAAGCGCGGTGGCGGCGATGATGCCGGCGGCAAGAAGGGGGGCTTTCATGATGCCGGTCTCCTTTCTGGTTTGGACCATGATGGGCACTGTTGTGCTTTTCTTCGTTGTGTCTCCCGGTACAACTTGCGCCCACCATGCATCGGCACGGCTGAACGCACGCGGAAGCGCCCGTTCATCTGCCGTTCATGTCCGGTTAACCTTGGGAAGAGGTGCGGCGGGCGGCGCCACTGGGCGCAGCCCTTGAAGCGGAAATTCCCGCTCACCATATTCGGGGAGCAGGCGCCAGAAGGGCCTGCCGGCCATCAGCCAGACACGCCGATCCGGGTGTTTGCGGCCGCATATCGTTCAATGTTGCTCACTGGAGGACAGAACCCATGCGACACGTCGATTTTTCCCCCCTTTACCGCTCCACCGTCGGTTTCGACCGGCTGTTCACGATGCTCGATTCGCTCGGTCAGCCCGAAAACGGCCAGACCTATCCCCCCTACAATATCGAGCGGACCGGCGAGAACGCCTACCGCATCACCATGGCGGTGGCCGGCTTTGCCGAAGACGATCTGACGATCGAAGCCAAGGCCAATGTCCTGAAAGTGGCCGGCGCCAAGGCCGACGACGCGCAGGACGACAGCCGTGAAGTGCTGCATCGCGGCATTGCTTCGCGCGCCTTCGAGCGCCGCTTCCAGCTTGCCGACTATGTGGAAGTGAAGGGCGCCGAACTGGAAAACGGCCTTCTGCACATCGATCTGGAGCGCGAAATCCCCGACTCGATGAAACCGCGCAAGATCGAGATCGCCAAGGGCAATGGCGCTTCGACTCCCCAGATCGAAGCGAAAGCCCAGAACTAAGGCCTTTCAATCAGTCCGCATCGGACCTTACGCGCGGGCCTCGCACCCCGCGCGCACGGTTCGCCAGACCGCCGGCGGCCTCCCTCGCCGGCGGTTTTTTCATGTCTGAAATCAGCGGAAACGCCTGGCCAACAAATGGTCGAGCGACAATTTGCCCGGTCCCCTGACGACGATCAGAGCCAGGATGAACACCCACATCAGGCGCTGGTCGAAGATGATCGCGTCCGGCAGCCTGTCGAACATGGACCCGACGAACCGGCCCTCAAGGCCGTGGAAGGCGATGTCCACATAGCTCTGGACGATCACGAAAAAGATCATGCCGAGCGCGGCGATGCGGCTGAACAGGCCGATGACGATCATGATCGGCAAGAGTATCTCGGTCCACGTGCCCAAAAGCACGATCAGATGCCATGGAAAGAAGGGGATGGCGGAGATATCGCCGCCATACTGGTCCATGATCGGCGGCAGGATCGATGCGTAGGCGCCGAGCGACGGGCTGAGAAAACCGAAGATGCCGTCGCCGAGCTTCTGCCAGCCCGAATTGAGGTAGTAGAGCAGCAGCACGCTGGCGAAGGCGAAGCGGGCGGCAAAGCCGGTGAACCAGCCCGCCGTGGCGCGTTCGACGGCGGAAAAGACGCCATGGTGCAGCCGCACGATCAGGCCGATCACGCCGCCTCCGGTTGAAGGTTTGGGCGCGCGGGCGTCCTCATTGGCAAAATCGGTCATCATCCCCTCCATTGTCCGGTGCCGCGACGGCGGCGAACGCGCCGGCCGACAAGAGCGCCGTCAGGGCGCCGTTCAGGTCGAAAGCCGGGTCGGTTTCAAGCGCAAGGCCGGCGGCCTCGCCTAGCGTCGATCCGCCGGCGAGCGCGTCCGCGAACCGCGCCGCGGCCGGCGTCAGATGCGTCACGGTCACCTTGTCGGCGGGCCGGGTGACGAGGATCGCCTCGGCTTCGGACATGTCGACGGGCGCAAGATCCATAAGGTCGCGGTTCATCGAAACGATTCGGAACACGGGGAAAGGCGAGGCGATGACGGCGAACGCCGGATGGGCGGCAAAGCGCGCGTCGGCGATCCTTTCCGGCGGGATCGCGGCGAGCCTTGCCGGTTCGAGCGGATCGGCATCGGCGGCGTGATAGGCGGTCAGCCAGGCGCGTTCGGCGCGGGCGACGTCAGCCAGATAGGGCAGCGGCCGCGCGGGATCGAAGGCGGCGATGAAACCTGGAAAATCCTCGCCGTACCGGAACAGGAGCGGCGATGTGGGCGGGCTGGCGCGGACATGCTCGCGGGCCATGGCGCGGAAGAAGTTTTCCCCGGTCAGCTTGAGAACGGCGGGAAAGATGTCGGCGAGCGCGTCGATCAGGCTGACGGTGACATTGTTGCGGTAGACATTGTAGCGCTTGACCGCGCCCTTGCCGTTCGGGCCAGTGACATGGGGCGGGGCGGCCCGCTCGGGGTCGAGCAGGCCGGCCGAAAAGGCCGCGGTGTCGATGGCGGGTTCAGGCAGGGGCGGCATGGCGCACCTTCGGTGCCGACCGGGCATGGCGGCGCAGGATGGCGTTGGCGCTTTCGGCCTCGGCGCGCAGCACCGGCCATTCGGGCAGATCGCTGTCCCATTCGACCAGCGTCGGGATCGGCCCGGTCCGGGCGATCACCTCTTCATAGAGCGTCCAGACCGGATCGGCGACGGGGCGGTCGTGGCTGTCGATCAGAAGCAGCGCGCCTTCATCGTCCTCCTGCTCGGTGTGGCCGGCGAGATGGATTTCGCCGACATGGGTCAGCGGGAAGGCGGCCAGATAGTCGCGCGCCGAATAGCCGTGATTGGTGGCCGAGACGAAAACGTTGTTGACGTCGAGCAGAAGGCCGCATCCGGTGCGCGCGACAATGGCGGCAAGAAAATCGGTTTCGCTCATCGTCGAATTGTCGAACAGCACGTAGGTCGCCGGGTTTTCCAGCAGCATGCGCCGGCCGGTGACCTCCTGCATGCGGTCGACATGGTCGCACACATGGTCGAGCGTTGCGGCGGTGTAGGGCAGCGGCAGAAGATCGTTGAGGAACATGTCCTCGTGCGTCGACCAGGCCAGATGTTCGGAGATCAGGCCGGGCTCGTAGCGGTCGCACAGCGCCGCAAAGCGGGCGAGATGGTCTTCGTCGAGCGGCCTGGGGCCGCCGATCGACATGCACACGCCGTGCAGCGACAGGGGGAAGTCGCGGCGGACGCGCTCGAGGGTCCGGTGCGGCGGGCCGCCATCGCCCATGTGGTTTTCCGCATGGACTTCCAGAAAGCCGACCGAGCCGGGATCGTCGAGGATCGCGATAAGATGGCCGGGCTTGAAGCCGACGCCGGCCGAGGCCGGAACAGCGCCTTTAATGGCGGCGGGTGAGTCTGCCGCGAACCGGTCCGAAGGCGCATGGCGGTGCGTCTTCGAGGCGGCGCCCTGAGGCGCGAGGGGTCTGGCGTTCGTCATGACGGCGCTTTCCGGTTCGCGGCAGATCGGTTGCGTTCGGCTTATGCCGGCAGGTCGCGGTCGAGCGCTTCCAGCGAGCCCATGCGGTCGCCCGGCAGTTCCATCGAGGCGCAGGTGCCCTCGGGGACATAGGTCCAGGCATTGCCCTGATAGTCGACGGTGGAGGTGCCCTGGCAGGTGGTGCCGGGGCCGGCGGCGCAGTCGTTCTCGCCGGCCAGCGAAACGCCGTAGCACTTCTCGTTGGCGGCATGGGCGTCGGAAACGCCGGCCAGGTTGACGCCGGCAACGGCGGCGGCGACGGCACCGGCCAGAACGGCGCCCGAAAGAACGGTCTTTGTTGCTTTGGACATGGATATCTCCCTTGAGGAACCAGATGACCGGCACAGCGCCGGACGGCCCGACGCTCACAGAAGCGCCGATCAATGGGAAATCAACGGGCCGTTATCCAGGCTCACTTCGCTGTGAGGCGACCGTGAGCGCGGTGGCCCTAACCGGCAAGCGCGACTTCCAGCGCGGCCACGTCCGCGTCGGTGGTGGCAAACGACGCGACAAGGCGGATCATCGCCTCGTCTTCGCCGACCAGATGGCGCTCTGCGCGCGGCGGTTGCCAGTGGCTGAATTGCGCGCCTTTTTCCGCCAGCGCATCGACGGCCTCTTTGGGGCCGACCGCGAACACTTCGTTGCCCTGCGGCTGCCAGGCGAGCCGGAACCGGTTGCGCGCGGCGATGATGCCGGCGACCCGCGCGCCCATCCGGTTGGCGTGAGAGGCCAGATCGAGCCAGAGGCCATCGGCGAAATAGGCCTCGAACTGCGCCGACACGAAGCGCGCCTTGGAGGCAATATGGCCGGCGCGCTTGCGCAGATAGTCCATCTGGCGGCCATGGTCGGGATTGAAGACCAGCACCGCCTCGGCGCACCAGCAGCCATTCTTGGTGCCGCCGAAGGAGACGATGTCCACGCCGCGTTTCCAACTCATCTCGGCCGGCGTGCAGCCGAGCGCGACGACCGCATTGGCAAAGCGCGCGCCGTCCATGTGCAGCGGCACGCCGTGGCCGTGGGCGACATCGGCGATGGCGCCGATCGTATCGAGATCGTAGGCGGTGCCGGCCTCGGTCAGCTGGCTGACGGATACCGCCTGCACCTGCCCGGCATTGAGCCCGCCATCCTCGATCAGGCCGATTGCCGTTTCCAGCGAGGCGGCGTCGAAGCGCCCCAGTTCACCGTCAACGCTCTCAAGACGGGTGCCGGCGGCGAAGAACTCCGGCGCGCCGCATTCGTCGACGCGGATGTGCGCCTCTGAATGGCACAGGACGACGCCGCCGGGCCGGGCGACGGCGGAGAGGCCCAGCGCATTGGCCGCCGTGCCGGTGCCGACATAATGGACCGCGACATCGGTCTCGAAAATGTCGCGGAATGTCTGTTCCACCTGGAGATCGAAGTCGCTGCCGCCATTGGCCTTGACGAAACCGCCATTGCGGCGGGCCAGATTGTCGGCGATGGCGGGATGGGCGCCGGCCCAGTTGTCGGAGGCAAAGTGCATGGTGGCGGCGGGTCCTGAGGCGGGTTGCGTGTGGCGTTTCATCGCGCAGAACCGCTCTGGCTGCAATTGTTGCCGCGCGACCTTGTGAAATGTGGCGAAATCTGCCATAAATTAGGGCAGCAATGCTGTCCTATTATGGCCTGCATCCCGGCAAGCCGCCGGTCGCGGGCCGAAAACGTGCCCGGACGAATGCCGGGCCCTGTCCGAAATGGCGATGGAGCTGATCGCGCTACCGGCCTGATCCGGTGACGGAAACGCCCGACGCCGCTCTCGGCGGACCGAACCGGACAACATCTGCCGCAGATTGATGCGCGTAATGCGGACCATCGCAGACGCGAACCGGAGGGATGAAGATGACGAAGATGACGCCATCGCGCGATTTCGACCGGTCGGTGCCGGCTCGCAAGATCGATGCCCGCCGGACAGCGAACACCGACACCAAGACGCCAAAACCCCGTTCGGGCCTGCCCGCCGCGCAGGGCCTTTACGATCCGCGCAACGAGCATGATGCGTGCGGCGTCGGCTTCGTCGCCCACATGAAGGGCGAAAAGTCGCATGCCATCGTCGCCGACGGTCTGGCGATGCTGGAAAACCTCACTCACCGGGGCGCCGTCGGCGCCGATCCGCTGATGGGCGACGGCGCCGGCATGCTGGTGCAGATCCCCGACGCATTCTTCCGCGCCGTTCTGGCCGAACAGGGCACCGACCTGCCGAAGACGGGCGATTACGCGGTGGCGCATGTGTTCATGCCGCAGGACGATGCGCTGCGCGCCCATTGTGTGAACATCATCCGCGAGGCTGCCGCCGCCGAAGGCGTCGAGGTCATCGCGCTGCGCGACGTTCCGGTCGACAATGCATCGCTGTCGAAAGACCCCGACATCGCCGCCAGCGAACCGGTCCATGTGCAGGTCTTTTTCGCCCGGCCCGAGGGCCTTGACGAGGACACGTTCGAGCGGCGGCTTTTCATCCTGCGCAAGGTGATGTCGAACCGCGTCTATGGCGAGACCGACGGCCGCGACAACGGGTTCTACATCGTGTCGCTGTCGTCGCGGACGATCGTCTACAAGGGCATGTTCCTGGCCTATCAGCTCGGCGCCTATTACGACGATCTGCGCGATCCTCGCTTCGAGAGCGCGGTGGCGCTCGTCCATCAGCGCTTTTCCACCAACACCTTCCCGTCATGGAAGCTGTCGCACCCCTACCGGATGGTCGCGCACAATGGCGAGATCAACACGCTGCGCGGCAACGTCAACTGGATGGCCGCGCGCCAGGCGTCGGTCGCCTCGCCGCTGTTCGGCGATGAGATCGAAAAGATCTGGCCGATCTCCTATGAGGGCCAGTCCGACACGGCGTGCTTCGACAACGCGCTCGAATTCCTGGTGCAGGGCGGATATTCGATGGCCCATGCGGTGATGATGCTGATCCCGGAAGCCTGGGCCGGCAACACGCTGATGAGCGACGAGCGCAAGGCGTTCTACGAATACCATGCCTGCCTGATGGAGCCCTGGGACGGGCCGGCGGCGGTCGCCTTCACCGACGGACGGCAGATCGGCGCGACGCTCGACCGCAACGGGCTGCGTCCCGCGCGCTACATCGTCACCGACGACGACCGGGTGATCATGGCGTCGGAAGCGGGCGTCATCACCGTTCCGGAAGAAAACGTCGTCACCAAATGGCGGCTGCAGCCGGGCAAGATGCTGCTGATCGACATGGACAAGGGCCGGATCGTCTCCGATGAGGAGATCAAGCACGAGATGGCGTCCATGCACCCCTATCGCGGCTGGGTGGAAAGCACGCAGATCATCCTCGAAGACCTCGATCCGGTGCCGGTGCGGCCGATGCGCGACGATGTCACGCTGCTCGATAAGCAGCAGGCGTTCGGCTACACCCAGGAAGACACCAAGATCCTGATGGCGCCGATGGCAACCACCGGCCAGGAAGCGATCGGTTCGATGGGCACCGACACGCCGATCTCGGCGATGAGCGACAAGTCGAAGCTGCTCTACACCTACTTCAAGCAGAACTTCGCCCAGGTCACCAACCCGCCGATCGACCCGATCCGCGAGGAACTGGTGATGAGCCTGGTCTCGTTCATCGGTCCGCGCCCGAACATCTTCGATCTGGAAGGCAATGCGGCGCGCAAGCGGCTTGAGGTGCGCCAGCCGATCCTTACCAATGTCGATCTCGAAAAGGTGCGCTCGATCGGCCATTCCGAGGATTTGTTCGACACCAAGACGCTGGATACGACCTATCCGGTCGAACAGGGCGCGGCAGGCATGAAGGCGGCGCTCGAACGGCTGTGCGAGCGCGCCGAAAAAGTCGTCCATATGGGCTACAACATCATCATCCTGTCGGACCGCCGGGTCGGGCCGGACCGGATCGCGATTCCGGCGCTCCTGGCAACGGCGGCCGTGCATCATTCGCTGATCCGCAAGGGCCTGCGGACATCGGTGGGCCTCGTCGTCGAATCGGGCGAGCCGCGCGAGGTGCACCATTTCTGCTGCCTGGCCGGCTATGGCGCCGAGGCGATCAACCCCTATCTGGCCTTCGACACGCTGGCCGAGATGCATGCTCGCGGCGAGTTTCCGCCCGAGGTCGACCAGTATGAGGTGGTCGGGCGCTACATCAAGTCGATCGGCAAGGGCATCTTGAAGGTCATGTCCAAGATGGGCATTTCGACCTATCAGTCCTATTGCGGCGCGCAGATCTTCGACGCGGTCGGCCTGTCGAGCGCGTTCGTCGACGATTTCTTCTTCGGCACGGCAACGACGATCGAGGGCGTCGGCCTTGACGAGATCGCCGCCGAGACGGTCAAGCGGCACGCGCAGGCCTTTTCCGACGATCCGGTGCTGCGCACCGCTCTCGATGTGGGCGGCGAATACATGTACCGCGTCCGCGGCGAGGAGCATGTCTGGACGCCGGACGCGGTTGCATCGCTGCAGCACGCCGTGCGCAAGGATTCGCGCGAGGAGTATCGCGAATTCGCCGCCTCGGTGAACGATGAGAGCGCGCGGGCCAAGACCATTCGCGGCCTGTTCAAAATCCGCACGGCCGACGATCTGGGGATCGACGCGGTGCCGCTGGACGAGGTCGAGCCGGCCAGCGAGATCGTCAAGCGCTTTTCGACGGGCGCGATGAGCTTCGGTTCGATCAGCCGGGAAGCGCACACCACGCTCGCCAGGGCGATGAACGCGATCGGCGGAAAGTCGAACACGGGCGAGGGCGGCGAAGAGCCGGACCGGTTCCTGCCGCTGCCCGACGGCACCAGGAACCCCGAGCGCTCGGCGATCAAGCAGGTCGCTTCGGGCCGGTTCGGCGTGACGACGGAGTATCTGGTCAATTCCGACATGATCCAGATCAAGGTCGCCCAGGGCGCCAAGCCCGGCGAGGGCGGCCAGTTGCCCGGCCACAAGGTGGACGCGACGATCGCCAAGACGCGGCATTCGACGCCCGGGGTCGGCCTGATCTCGCCGCCGCCGCACCATGACATCTATTCGATCGAGGATCTGGCGCAGCTCATCTACGATCTGAAGAACGTCAACGAGCGGGCGGACATCTCCGTCAAGCTGGTCTCGGAAGTCGGCGTCGGCACGGTCGCTGCGGGCGTCGCCAAGGCGCGCGCCGACCACATCACCATCTCCGGCTATGATGGCGGCACCGGCGCGTCGCCGCTGACCTCGCTCAAGCATGCGGGATCGCCGTGGGAGATGGGCCTTGCCGAAACGCACCAGACGCTGGTGCTGAACGGGCTGCGCTCGCGCATCGCCCTGCAGGTCGATGGCGGGTTGAAGACCGGCCGTGACGTGGTGATCGGCGCGCTTCTTGGCGCCGACGAGTTCGGCTTTTCGACCGCGCCCCTGATCGCGGCGGGCTGCATCATGATGCGCAAGTGCCACCTCAACACCTGCCCGGTGGGCGTTGCGACGCAGGACCCGGTTCTGCGCAAGCGCTTCAAGGGCACGCCCGAGCATGTGATCAACTATTTCTTCTACGTCGCCGAGGAAGTGCGCGAACTGATGGCGGCGATGGGCGTGCGCACGCTGAACGAACTGATCGGCCAGACAGACCGGCTCGAACAGAAGCCATTGGTCGATCACTGGAAGGCGCACGGGCTCGATTTCTCCGGCATCTTCCACAAGCCCGAGGCGCCGAAAGAAGCCATCCATTGGACGCAGCGGCAGAACCATCCGATCCAGGACATTCTGGACCGCAAGCTTATCGAAGACGCGGAAATGGCGCTGCAGAGCCGTCAGCCGGTCCAAATTGCCGAGCAGATTCGCAACACCGATCGGTCGACCGGCGCGATGCTGTCGGGCGAGGTCGCCAAGCGCTTCGGCCACAAGGGGCTGCGCGAGGACACGATCGCTGTGACCTTCACCGGCACGGCCGGCCAGTCCTTCGGCGCGTTCCTGGCGGCCGGCATCAGCTTCGACCTGATCGGCGACGGCAACGACTATGTCGGCAAGGGCCTTTGCGGCGGCCGCATCGTTGTGCGTCCGCCCGACAACACGCGCATCACGCCGGAAGACTCGATCATCGTCGGCAACACGGTTCTCTATGGCGCGATCCAGGGCGAAGCCTATTTCCGCGGCGTTGCCGGGGAGCGCTTCGCGGTGCGCAATTCGGGCGCGGTCGCGGTGGTCGAGGGCGTCGGCGACCATGGCTGCGAATACATGACCGGCGGCGTCGTCGTCGTCATCGGCCAGACGGGCCGCAATTTCGCGGCCGGCATGAGCGGCGGGGTCGCCTATGTGCTCGACGAGGACGGCACGTTCGAGACGCGCTGCAACATGGCGATGGTCGAGCTGGAGCCGGTGCCGGAGGAGGACGACATCCTCGAAAAGCTGCACCATCATGGCGGCGATCTGGCCCACAAGGGCCGCGTCGATGTGACGGGCGACATGACCCGGCACGACGAGGAGCGCCTGTTCCAGCTGATCAGCAACCACAAGCGCCACACCGGATCGACGCGGGCGGCGGAGATCATCGACAACTGGGAGGCCTTCCGGCCGAAGTTCCGCAAGGTGATGCCGGTCGAATACCGCCGCGCGCTCGAAGAGATGGAACGCATGCGCATGAACGTTGCGGCGGAGTGAGACGATGATCATCAGCACGACCAACACGATAGAGGGCCGGCAGGTGGCCGCCTACAAGGGTGTCGTCACGGGCGAAGCCATTTTGGGCGCCAATGTGTTCCGCGATTTTCTCGCCGGCATTCGCGACATTGTCGGCGGCCGGTCGGGCGCCTACGAGAAATCGCTGCGCGAGGCGCGCGAGATCGCGTTCGGCGAACTGACCCAGGAGGCCGAGCGGCTGGGCGCGAACGCCGTGATCGGCGTCGATATCGACTATGAGAACATCACCGCCGGCTCGGGCACCATGCTGATGGTGTCGGTGTCCGGCACCGCGGTGGTTCTGGGGTGATGCTGTTGGATGGTCGTTCTGACATATGCTATGATATATGCCAGAATGAGGTGCGGGCGATGAACGAACATGTCAAAAGCGCTGATGAACGCTTGGCAAGGCTGTTCCGCAACGGCCGGAGCCAGGCTGTTCGGATCCCGAAGGAGTTTGAGTTTGCGGGCGATGAGCTCATCTTGACGCGTCAGCCGGACGGATCGCTCTTGCTTCGGCAAGCGCAAACCGCAGGTCTGTTGGATTATCTGCGTACCGCCGAGCCTTGGCACGGGGACGACTTTCTTGCAGGCATCGACGATATGCCGCCGCTCGATGACGTCGAGCTCTAGAGCGTTTTTAGGCACCGGTTTTGGCATATCTACTCGATACCAACGTGATCTCCGCGCTTGTTCGGAACCCGCAAGGTGCCGTCGCCCAAAAAATTGCAGACGTCGGCGAGGATCGCGTTTTCACGAGCTCGATTGTGTCGAGCGAGGTCTATTTCGGCGTCGACAAGAATGGCAATGACGAGCTTCGAGGCAAGGTCAACCGGATCATGGCGCGTTTGTATATCGCCGCATTTCAGCCGCCTGCCGACAGCTGCTATGCGAAGCTTCGGGCAAGCATGGAGCGTGCGGGACGCAGCGTGACGCCCAATGACTACTTCATTGCGGCGCACGCCGTGTCGCTCGACGCGGTGCTTGTCTCCGGCGATCGCGCATTCGCGCATGTGCCGGATCTGAAACTTGAAAACTGGCTCGACTGACGAGCGCAAACGACTGGAACGACAATGGGCAAGGTAACGGGTTTTCTGGAGATCGACCGGCAGGTGGCCAAATATGAGCCTGCCTCGGACCGGATTCGCCATTTCAAGGAATTCACGATCCCGCTGGAGGATGCCGAGGTCGTCAAGCAGGCCGCGCGCTGCATGGATTGCGGCATTCCCTATTGCCACGGGCCGCAGGGCTGCCCGATCCACAACCAGATCCCGGACTGGAACGATCTGGTCTATAACAACAATTGGGAAGAGGCGATCCGCAACCTGCACTCGACCAACAACTTCCCCGAATTCACCGGTCGCATCTGTCCGGCGCCGTGCGAGGAAGCCTGCACGCTGAACCTCGAGGACGTGCCCGTGGCGATCAAGACGATCGAGCAGGCGCTCGCCGACAAGGCCTACGAGATGGGCTATGTGCGGCCCTATCCCCCGTCCGAGAAGACCGGCAAGCGCGTCGCGGTGATCGGCTCGGGGCCGGCCGGAATGGCCGCCGCCCAGCAGCTTGGCCGGGCCGGACACGATGTCCACGTCTTCGAGCGCGAGGCGAAGATCGGCGGGCTGATGCGCTACGGCATTCCCGACTTCAAGATGGAAAAGCACTTCATCGACCGGCGCGTCGAACAGATGGAAGGCGAGGGCGTGACGTTCCATACGGGCGTCAATGTCGGAGTCGACAAGACCGTGGCCGATCTCAAGGCCCAGTTCGATGCGGTGATCTATTGCGGCGGTTCGGAACGGCCGCGCGATGCGGGCATTCCCGGCGACGACCTTGAGGGCGTGCATCCGGCGATGAACTATCTGGTCCAGCAGAACAAGCGGGTGGGCAAGGAGCAGAGCATCGATTCGGTTGCCTGGCCGTCGGAACCGGTTGTGGCCGGCGGCAAGCATGTCGTCGTCGTCGGCGGCGGCGACACGGCGTCTGACTGTATCGGCACCGCCTTCCGCCAGGGCGCGGTCAAAGTCACCCAGCTCGATATCCGGCCCGAGCCGCCGGAGAAGGAAGACAAGCTGACCGTCTGGCCGTTCTGGGCGACCAAGATGCGCACCTCCTCCTCGCAGGCCGAAGGCGCCGAGCGCGAGTTCCAGATCGCAACGCTCGAATTCGTCGGCGAGGACGGCAGGCTGACCCACGTCAAATGCTGCGAGGTGGACGAAAAGCGCCAGCCGGTCGCCGGCACGGAATTCTTCATCCGCGCCGATCTCGCCTTCATCGCCATCGGCTTTGCCGGTCCGTTGGAGCATACCGGTGTGGTCGCCGAACTGGGCGATGCGCTGGCGATGGACACCGACCGCCGTGGCGGCCGCTCGGTGCATGCCAACGATCGCGACTACCGCACGAGCGTCGACGATCTTTATGTCGCGGGCGACGCGCGGCGGGGCCAGTCGCTTGTCGTCTGGGCGATCCGCGAGGGCCGGCAGGCGGCCCGCGCCGTCGATGAGGCGCTGATGGGATCGAGCGTGCTGCCGCGCTGATTGGCTGGCGCCAGGGTCCTGACCCCAAGTCCTTTGGCTGAAATCGAAAGAGCCGTTGCTTTAGATCAATGAAGCGGCTCCGGCGGCACACGACATTGCCGCCGACCGATTGCGCCACAGGAGAGGTGTCATGTTCTCGCTCAGGTTCGCAGCCTATCTGCTCATCGCGCCGGTGCTTGCCGGCAGCTTCATCGTCGCCTTGTTGACCGTTGACATGTTCGAAGCCTCCTACATTTCGATTGCCGCCATTGCCGGAGCCGTGCTCGGCATTCCCGCCGCATGGTGGCTGGCCAACAAGCTCGACAAGCTGATCCAGCCCAGAGCCTGACCGCCGCGCGGACGCCGCGCGCCAGCATGTTGTGAACAAGGCCCTGTCCGGTTGACGCTTCCTGCGGGATGCGGCAATCGGACGGGGCTTTTGTCTGTGATGGAGTGCTGAGGCATGTCGGACGTCCATGGTGTCGCGCGCGATCATTTGCGCGCCTTCGTCGAGCGCATCGAACGGCTCGAGGAGGAGAAGAAGACGATCGCCGACGACATCAAGGACGTCTATGCGGAAGCCAAGGCGAACGGCTTCGACACCAAGGCGCTGCGCAAGATCGTCGCCATCCGCAAGCAGGACCAGAACGAGCGGCTCGAGCAGGAAGCGGTTCTGGACACCTACATGGCCGCTCTCGGCATGCTGAACACGCCGGACGAATAGCCGCGCAAATGCGTCAGTTGGTGGCCGGGATCTGCAGTTGCAGGGGCCGACCGTCGCCGCCGCCCTGGCCGCCATCGAAGCGCGCCACGGCGAGGAACGTCACCGCATTGCCCGTCAGCCGGCTCGGATCGGGCGGCGGTGCCTTCGAAAAGCCGGCGGTGTAGACCGCATCGGGCGCGTCCCGCGTGGCGTTTCTGAGAAATTCCGGCCGTTCCGTCGGCCGGCCCTCGGCGGTGACCGAAGCGACCGAAACCGTCCAGTCGCCGAACCGGGCCGGATCGATCCGATCGGCGGGCACCACAGGCACGGTGGGCGGCTGCACCGATACGGCATCGCGTGCCGAGGGGCGCGCCGATTTGGCCGTCGTCGTCACGCCCGTGTCGAGCGCTGCGGCAAGGATGGCATCTTCGTCGGCGCGATCGGGGCGCGGCGCGGGGATCGCGATGCGGCCGCCGCGTCCGGTCGTGTCTTCGCTGTCGTCGCTTGCCGACACTGCGGCCGGCGCAGGCGCGGTCGGCGGGACCATCGGCTCGACGGGCGCATAGGCGGCCAGTTGGGTGAGCGGGTCGGCCGCTTGCGAGGCGTCTGCCGGGCGCGGTGCGGGGGCCGGCAATGCGGCCAGCAATGTCGGGGCTTCGCCCGCCACCGGTGCGGGTGCGGTCCCGGCCTCCGCTGCTGCCAGCAGGGCCACGGCCTGGTCGCCGGCGGGTCTGGCGGCGATGGCAGGCCGGTCGCGCGGGACGGGCGGGGTCAGCGAGGCAAGAAGGGTTGCCGGTCCATCGGGTTCGGCGGGCGCGGGCGCTGGCGGCGGTGCCGCGGGCGCAACAACCGGCGCTGGCGCGGATGCCGCTGCGGCAGGTGGCTGTGCCGGCTGCGGATCGCCGACCCGGACACCGGGGATCAGCGCGCGCGGTACAGGAAGGCGCAGGCCGACCGTGCTGGTCGCCGCTGGCGGGGTTTCGGGCGCCTGCGGTGCGGCTGCGATCGTTGCGGGCGCAACGGCGGCGGGTGCCACGGGCTGCGGCACGGCGCGCGGAGCCGCGGCGGGACGCGGCAGATCGCGTCCGGAAAGCGCGGCCAGCGCGGTTCCCGGTGTCTCCGGTGCCGCCTGGCGGCGCGACGGCGCGGAAGGCTGCGACGCGCTTGCCGAGGCGCCGTCGTCATTGTCGCGGCCGAACAGATTGGCCAGCAGGTTGCCGCCGCCACCGCTGCTGCCGCGCTCGCTGTCGCCGCCACCGCTGCGGCGCGTGCGGCCGAAGGTGGGCGGCTGGCCCGAGCGTTCGCGGGCATTGTAGGCGGCGAGCGCCTGCTGATAGCCGGGCAGGCGCCGGCCGTCGGGCGGCAGGTGCAGCGTCTTGCCGTCGGGGAACAGGCGCGTGAGTTCCGATCGGCTCATGCGCGGCCAGGCGCGGACACTGCCCGTGTCCAGATGCACGAACGGTGTTGCCGATTTCGGGTAGTAGCCGACGCCGCCTCCCTGCAGCTTGAAGCCCAGTTCGCGCAGCTTGCGGGTGGGCACGCCGGGAATGAAGAAGTCCATCGCCTTGCCGAGCGTATGCTGGCTCTTGCGGGCCTGGCCGCCGCGCGTGCGGCGCAGCATCGAATTGGTCGCCGGCGACCGGTAGGCGGAGACGACGTGGATGTAATCGCGCGCGCCCGACGCCTGATAGACCTCCCAGACGAGGTCGAACAGTTCGGGATCCATGTTGGTCGGCTCGTTGCGCCGGTGGTCGCGCAGGAAGCGGTTGAGCTTGTTGAGCCCGCTGCGCACATAGCTTCCGTTGCGCTTGAAGGTGATCTCGGCGCGTTCGCCGGTGTGGGTGAAATAGAGTTTGAGCGTGCGCGTTTCGGCGGCGGCCTGGGCCGGCGCGAGCACGGCGCCGGCGGCGACAATGAACATGAGCGCAAGCGCCACGGATCGAAGCTCGCGCAGCCTGTCAGCCCGGTTTGCCCGCCATTGTCGTCCGGTGAGGCTCAAAGCGCACCAATCCGTCTTGTCCCGGCGCCCGGACATCCGCCCGTGACGCGTCCCTGGACGCTACCCGCAACGTGGTTAACCGCTCCTTATCGTCTCCTGCCATCTTGCCGGACGCAAATCAACGCCCTGACCGATGGGAGAGCCGGCCGGAACGGAAGGCGCGGGCTTCCCCGGGCGGTTATGTCCGACCCAAATGCGGTGGAAGCGTGGCAAAACGGCCATAGCGGCCCGGTTCGGGCCGGCTTGGTTACCGATGCGTTAAGGCATGGTTCGGCCCGGCCGCGTCGCGATCAGTGGCGCGGTTCGCCGATCCCGTATTCGCGGAGCTTGCGATAGAGCGTCGACCGGCCGATGCCCAAGCGCCGGGCGATCTCGCTCATCTGGCCGTCATAATGGCCGAGCGCATGGGCGATCACATCGGCCTCGATGTCGCTGAGCGCGCGGGCGTGATTGTCGGCATCGAGGAGCGGCAGCCGATGCGGGTCCGTATCGGGCTGCCATTGCCGGTCAGCGCCGTTGCCCGTGTCCGGCGCGGCGGGCACCGCATCGTTCGGCGCGGGAACCAGCAGCCTGTTCGGTGCGGTCTGGCGCGGCGCCGCCGCCTGGCGCACCGGATCGATCTGGGCCGTGATGTGGGCGAAATCGGCGGCGTCGAGCGTGCCGCTGTCGCTGAGGACGATTGCGCGGAACAGTTCGTTCTCCAGCTGGCGCACATTGCCCGGCCAGTCATAGCTGCGCAGAACGGCCATCGCCGCGTCGGTGATGACGGGCTCCTGGGCGCGGCCCGCCCGGTGCGCCTGGCGGGCGGCAATATGGGCGACGAGCGCCGGCAGATCGTCGGCGCGCGCGCGCAGCGACGGCGTCAGGATCGGAAACACGTTCAGCCGGTAATAGAGATCCTCGCGGAAGCGACCCTCCCGGACGGCGGCGATCAGGTCGCGGTTGGTGGCCGAAATCAGCCGCACATCGACCGTGCGCCCGGCGCGGGCGCCGACCGGCTCGACATGGCCGTCCTGGATGGCGCGCAGCAGCTTGACCTGTGCGGCCAGCGGCAATTCGCCGATCTCGTCGAGGAACAGCGTGCCGCCATCGGCCTCGACGAACTTTCCGGTGTGTTTTTCGGTGGCGCCGGTGAAGGCGCCCTTTTCGTGGCCGAACAGGATGGATTCGACCAGATTGTCGGGGATGGCGCCGCAATTGACGATCACCAGAGGCCGTCCGGCGCGCGGGCCCTTGGCCGCGATCGCGCGGGCGACCAGTTCCTTGCCGGTCCCCGATTCACCCTCGATCAGAACGGGAATGTCGCTCGACGACGCCTTCTTGATCAGCCGGCGGACCCGTTCCATCTCGCGGCCGTCGCCGACCAGTTCCACCGGCACCGGCTTGAGGCGGGCCCTTCCGCGTGCGGCCGTTTCGGCTGGCGCCAGATTGGTGCGGGCGACCTTGACCGCGTCGCGCACGGTCTTGGCGAGCCGTTCCGGGGCGACCGGCTTGACCAGGAAATCGAAGGCGCCCGCACGCATCGCGCTGATCGCCACGTCGATGCTGCCCTGGGCCGTCTGGACGATGACCGGGACATCCGCGCCGCGCTCGCGCAGCGATTTGAGTACCGCGATGCCGTCCATGTCGGGCATCACCAGATCGAGCACCATCGCATCGACCGGTTCGGCATCGGCGCCGGCCAGCCGGTCCAGCGCCGACGGTCCGTCGCCATAGGTCGCCACCGACAGGCCGTCACGCGTCAGCGCGGCCTCGGCGAGGCGGCGCTGGACCGGATCGTCGTCGACGATGACAATGGTGGATGTCATGGCTTGCACTGTCGGTTTGGCGGCCTAGAGTCCCGCCCGATGATGATGGTTCGCAATGCGCCAAGCTGACACAGCGCCGTTGCGATAGCGCTAAGACAGACCGGCGCATTTGATGCAAATTGGAAGAGGACACGCAATGGCCGTATCAGGCTTGATCGGACGGGAACGCCAAAACGCGGCACCGGAGCAGAGCGTCGAACAAGGCCGCGATGCCGATCTGGGCGATTTGCCCACATGGCGTCTGTCGGACCTTTATGCGGCGATGGACAGCGCCGAGCTCCACGCCGATCTGGACCGGTCGGCAAGCGAGGCGAAGGCGTTTTCGGAGCGCTGGAAGGGCAGGCTGGAAGACGCGGCTCGCGCCGGAACGCTCGGTGAGGCGATCGAGGCATTCGAGGCGCTCGAAGACCTTCTGGGACGCATCGCCTCCTATGCGGGGCTGCTTTACGCCACCGACACGTCCGATGAGGCGCGGGCCAAGTTCTATGGCGACATCCAGCAGCATCTGACCGAGGTATCGACGCATCTTCTGTTCTTCTCGCTGGAGATGAACCGGATCGATGAGGCGGTGCTGGACGCGGCCTACGCGAAGAGCGACACGCTCGCCCGCTACAAGCCCTGGATCGACGATCTGCGGCTGGAAAAGCCCTACCAGCTCGAAGACAGGATCGAGCAGCTCTTCCTTGAAAAATCGGTCACGTCGTCGGCCGCCTTCCAGCGCCTTTTCGACGAGACGATGACCGGGTTGCGCTTTGACGTGGGCGGCGAGGAACTGCCGCTCGAACCGGTGCTGACGAAGATGCAGGATGCCGACCGCAGCGTGCGCCGGCAGGCGTTCGAGGCGCTCGCGCAGACCTTTGGCGGCCATGCGCGCACCTTCACTCTGATCACCAACACGCTGGCCAAGGACAAGGACATTTCGGACCGCTGGCGCGGCTTTGAGGATGTCGCCGATGCGCGCCATCTGGCCAACCGGGTCGAACGCGAGGTGGTCGATGCGCTGGTCGCCTCGGTGCGCGACAGTTTCCCGCGCATCTCGCACCGCTACTACGCCATGAAGGCGCGGTGGCTGGGCACCGACATGATGGATGCCTGGGACCGCAACGCGCCCTTGCCCGACACGCCGCAGGCGGTGATCGGCTGGAACCGCGCGCGGCAGATCGTGCTCGATGCCTATGCCGGGTTCTCGCCGGACATGGCCGGCATCGCGCAGCGCTTCTTCGACGAGGGCTGGATCGATGCGCCGACCACGCCCGGCAAGTCGCCCGGCGCCTTTGCCCATCCCACCGTGCCGTCGGCGCACCCTTACGTGCTGCTCAACTATCAGGGCAAGCCGCGCGACGTGATGACGCTGGCGCACGAACTGGGCCATGGCGTGCACCAGGTGCTGGCCGCCGGGCAGGGCGCGCTGATGGCGCAGACGCCGCTGACGCTGGCCGAGACCGCCTCGGTCTTCGGCGAGATGCTGACCTTCCGGTCCATGCTCGATGCGACCGGCGATCCCGTCGAGCGCAAGGCGATGCTGGCGCAGAAGGCCGAGGACATGATCAACACGGTGATCCGGCAGATCGCCTTCTACATGTTCGAGCGCAAGGTGCACGAGGCGCGGCGCGCGGGCGAACTGACCACCGCGCAGATCGGCCAGTTCTGGCTCGAGGTGCAGGGCGAGAGCCTGGGCCCGGCGATCCGGCTCAATGAGGGGTACGAGCTGTTCTGGACCTATGTCCCGCACTTCATCCGCTCGCCCTTCTACGTCTATGCCTATGCGTTCGGCGATTGCCTGGTGAACTCGCTCTATGCGGTCTACCAGAACGCGCAAAGCGGCTTTCAGGAGGCCTATTTCGACATGCTGCGGGCCGGCGGCTCCAAGCGGCATGGCGAATTGCTGGCGCCGTTCGGGCTCGATGCGTCCGATCCGGGGTTCTGGGCCAAGGGGCTCGGCGTGATCGAGGGCATCATCGACGAGTTGGAGGCGATGGACCGGTGAGCCCGCCGCCCCGCGCCGGCACGTTTGCGCGCAACGGTTATGCCGAGGCGTTCACCATCGGGCTCAGACCGCTGACCGATCCCGCCGCCTGGCTCGCGCCGGACACGCGCCTTGCCGCCAATCTGGCCGAAAAGGACGCGCTGATCGCGGCGCGGCGCGGCGATGTGTTCCGGGCGCGCGACGACACGCTGGCCGCCCAGACCGAGGCGCTGCGCCTTCTCGCCGGTCACCTGCCGGCCGCCTTCCCCGACGTCTATCGGCGGGACGGGGCGGATGTCGCGATCGGCGATACGGACAAGCCCGTGCGGATCGACGAACACGATCCGGCACCGCTTTTGACCGCCTCGCGGCTTGTCGCCGACGATCTGGTCTTGATGCGCAAGCATGACGATGGCTGGCGGCTGGTTGCGGCAAGCCTGTGCTTTCCGTCCTACTGGTCCCTCGCCGAGAAATTCGACCGGCCGCTGGCGGCGATTCATGCGCCGGTGCCCGGTTTCGCCGCCGGCACGCGCAACGCGGCGCTGATCGAGCGCATGTTCGACAATCTCAAGCCGGGCACCGTCGTCGGACGGTCCAACTGGTCGGTGCACGACAATGGCGGCCTGTTTCGCCCGCAGCCGCACCCGTCGCACCTGTTCGCCGGCGAGGACGACATGGCGACGTTGGCGAAAATGCATCTGCGCAGCGAGGACCAGACGCTGCGCAAGCTGCCGGAGACGGGCGACATGCTGTTCACGATCCGCGTCGCGACCGATCCGATGGCCGGCATTTTCGACCATGAAGGGCTGGCCGCGTCGCTCGCCGCGCGCTTGCGGGCGCTGGGCGCCGCCGAGCGCGACTATAAGGGGCTGCAGTCCGGGCGCGATCTTCTGGCCGATTGGCTGGAGCGCGGCGGTCCATAAAGCGGGTTCCGTCTTCTCCGCCATTGTCATAAGTTGGCACAGACGGGGCAAGAATGGAGAGTTGGCCATGGGTTCAACTGTGATGAGGGCGCGCGGGTCCGGTCCGGCCCGGGCGCTGAGGTTTCTGGCGGTGGCAGCAGGCGCGGTGGCGTTGGCCGGCTGCACGATTGCAGCGCCCGGCGGCGGCGGCAGCGTGCGGGCGCCGTCAAGCGCCGGCATCATCGATGGCGCATGGGGCGATACGGGCGGCGTCGCAACGGCAAGCCTGACAAACGGGCGCTTCGTCAGCGTCGCCAACGACACCGGCAACCGTGTCGCGGAAGGCACCTATGTCTACACCAGCCGCGAATCGGTCGCGCTCGACTATTTCTCGCTTCTGCGGCAGACGCGCATCCGCGCCAACTGCGTGCTTGCGAACCCGACGACGCTGAACTGCACCAACGACAGCGGCCAGCAGTTCCAGCTCGTTCGCAGCGCCGCCGTTTCCTGAGGCGCGCGCCGGCCCGCATTCGGGCTGCGCAATCGGGTTCGTTTTGGTTCGGCATCGGCGCCGAAAGCCGTTGACGCGCCCGTCAAATGGCTGTCACATAGCTTTCGGACAAGCCGTGGCGGTGCGCCTCGGCGCGGTAGTATGCAGACGGGAGGACCCCATGAAAAAGACGGCGATGCTGATGGCGCTGAGCGTATCGGCGGTGGCTTTGAACACCGGCAGCGCGGCGGCGGATTACACGCTCGACATCCTTCACATCAACGATCTGCACTCGCGCATCGAGCCGATCAACCGTTTCGATTCCACCTGCAGCGCCGATGACGAAGCCGAAGGCAAGTGCTTTGGCGGGGTCGCGCGGGTGAAAGCCAAGATCGACGAGCGCCGTGCCGCGCTGACCGACGAGGGCGGCAACGTGCTGGTGCTCGACGCGGGCGACCAGTTCCAGGGCTCGCTGTTCTACACCACCTACAAGGGTGAGGCGGCTGTCGAGTTCATGAACGGCATCGGGTTCGATGCGATGGCCGTCGGCAATCACGAGTTCGACGACGGGCCCGAGGCGCTCAAGACGTTCATCGAAGCGGCCGAGTTCCCGGTGATCTCCGGCAACACGCTCGCCGGCGCGAGTTCGCCGCTCGCCGACATGATCGACGGCTACATCATCAAGGAAGTCGGCGGCGAGAAGATCGGCATCGTCTCGGTGCTGGCCACCGATACCGACGAGACATCGTCACCCGGCCCGACGATCCTTTTGATCGAGGAAACGGGCTATCTTGAGGGCGCGGTCGCCGAACTGGAGGCCGAAGGCGTCAACAAGATCATCCTTCTGTCCCATGTCGGCCTGCCGCGCGACAAGGAGATCGCCGCGGCGGTCGACGGGATCGACGTGATCGTCGGCGGGCATTCGCACACGCTCCTGTCGAACACGGACGAGAATGCGGCCGACACCTATCCGGTGATGGTGCAGAACCCGTCCGGTCAGGATGTGCCGATCGTCCAGGCCTATGCCTATTCGAAGTATCTGGGCGAGTTGCGCGTCGTCTTCGACGACGAGGGCAATGTGGTTTCCGCCGAGGGTGAGCCGCATCTGCTCGATGCCTCGGTCACCCCGGACGAAGCGTTCGTCGCGCGTGTCGCCGAACTGGGCGGCCCGATCGAGGAACTCAAGGCCCGTCCGGTCGGCGAAACGACCGATGCGATCGAGGGCAGCCGCGAAGTCTGCCGCGCGATGGAATGCGCGATGGGCAATCTGGTGGCCGACGCGATGCTCGACCGGGTGCGCGACCAGGGCATCCAGATCGCCATACAGAATGGCGGCGGCCTGCGCGCGTCGATCGATTCGGGCGAAATCACGATGGGCGAGGTGCTCACCGTGCTGCCGTTCCAGAACACGCTTGCGACGTTCCAGCTTTCCGGCGCCGACATCATCGCCGCGCTCGAAAACGGCGTCGGCCAGATCGAGGAAGGCGCGGGACGGTTCCCGCAGGTTGCGGGCCTGAGCTATGTGTTCGACGTCAGTGCCGAGCCGGGCAGCCGCATCTCCGACGTGATGGTGATCGACGCGGACGGCAACGCGACGCCGCTCGACGAGGGCGCCACCTACGGCGTCGTCTCCAACAACTTCATGCGCAAGGGCGGCGACGGTTATGCCATGTTCGCCTCCAATGCGATGAACGCCTACGATTTCGGCCCCGGCCTCGAACAGGTCGTCGCCGACTATCTGGCCGAGAATGCGCCCTATTCGCCCTATACGGACGGCCGCATCATGGCCGCCGCCGATATGGGTGAAGCGATGGAAGGCGATGCGGAGGAAGCGCCGGCCGAGGAGATGGCCGCCGAGGAAACCGAAGTGGTGCCTCCCGAAACGGCGCTGGCCGCCGAAACGCTGTCGAGCGAAGGCCCGGTGATCGAGACCGAGGAAGCGCCCGCCGAGGAGATGGCTGCCGAGGAAACCGAGGTGGTTCCGCCTGAAACGGCGCTCGCCGCCGAAACGCTGTCTTCGGAAGGGCCGATGATCGAGACCGAGGAGGCGCCCGCCGAGGAGATGGCTGCCGAGGAAATGGCTGCCGAGGAAGACGCCACCGAAGAGGTTGCCGTCGTTCCGCCGCCGACCGCGCTTTCGGCCGAAACACTTTCAAGCGAAGGGCCGATGGTGGAAGCCGAGCAGGAGACCTACGTCATCCAGAGCGGCGACACGCTGTGGGAACTGGCCCGCGAGTTCTACGGCGATGCCGAGATGTGGCCAAAGCTTGCGGACGCCAATCCGGAACTGGTGGCCGAGGGCCTGGAGATCGGTACCGAGATCGTCGTCCCCGCGCCCTGATCCGTTTGGCGTCAGCGACGTAGACAATATGCCCGCCGCAATTGCGGCGGGCATCGTCTTTCTGGCCGTCCCTCTTGCTGCCGGCGGCCGCTTGGCCCAATTGCCGCATTGAATTCGCGTGCGCAGGGCTTAGTTTGTGATCCGATACGGGAACCTGCCATGAACATGAAGTCGACCGTCGATCGTGCCCTTGCCAAACAGGTCGGACCGCTGCCTGACGGGCATCCGTCGGTGCGGATCGGCAAGGTCGGCGTGCTGCTGATCAATCTGGGGACACCCGACGGCACGGATTTCCGCTCGATGCGCCGCTATCTACAGGAATTCCTGACCGACAGCCGCGTGATCGAATGGCCCAAGGCGCTGTGGTATCCGATCCTTTACGGCATTGTCCTGAACACGCGCCCTGGCCGTGTCGGCAAGGCCTATGAGGAAATCTGGAACAAGGACAGGGACGAGAGCTATCTGCGGACCTACACGCGGTCGCAGGCCGAAAAGCTCGCCGAGGCCTTGAAGGCGAACGACAATGTCGTCGTCGACTGGGGCATGCGCTACGGCAATCCGTCGATCGCATCGCGCATCGAGGCGCTGCGCGCCGAAGGGTGCGACCGGATCGTTGCCTTCCCGCTCTATCCGCAGTTTTCCGCGACGACGACGGCCACCGTGAACGACAAGGTGTTCGAGGCGCTGTCCAAGACGCGTTTCATGCCGGCGCTCAGGACCGTTCCGGCCTATCATGACGAGCCGGTCTATATCGAGGCGCTGGCGCGGTCGATCGAGGCGCATCTTTCGACGCTCGATTTCGAACCGCAGCGCGTGATCGCCTCCTATCACGGCATCCCGCAGAGCTATTTCAAGCGCGGCGACCCCTATCATTGCCACTGCCACAAGACCTCGCGGCTGCTCGAACAGCGGCTCGGATGGGAAAAGGGCCGGTTGATGACCTGCTTCCAGTCCCGGTTCGGGCCTGAGGAATGGCTCCAGCCCTACACCGACAAGACGCTCGAAGCGCTGCCCGCCGAAGGCATCACCAGGGTCGCCACCTTCAATCCGGGTTTTGTTTCCGATTGCCTTGAAACGCTGGAAGAGATCGCCGGCGAAGGCGCCGAGATCTTCGAGGAAGCGGGCGGCACCCACTACACCCACATTCCGTGCCTCAACGACAGCCCCGAAGGGATGAGCGTCATCGAGACGCTGGTGCGCCGGGAGCTGCAGGGCTGGGTGTGACGGTTTCGGCGGGCCTCAGGCCACGCCGAGCCGCAACAGATCGTGCAGGTGGACGATGCCGACGGGTTTTTCGTCCTCGACGATCATCAGCGCGGTGATCGAGGCGGCGTTGACGATGGTCAGCGCGGTGGCGGCCAGCGCGTCGGCGCCGATGGTCTTGGGGTTGGTGGTCATCACCTCGTCGGCGCGCATCGCCAGCAGATCGGTGTCGATGTGACGGCGCAAGTCGCCGTCCGTGATGATGCCGGCGAGGCGCCCGTCGGGATGGACGATGCCGACGCAGCCGAACCCTTTCTGCGAGATCTGCATGATCGCTTCGCGCATCGAGGTGCCCGAGGGGACGAGCGGCAGCTTGTCGCCGGTGTGCATGATGTCGCCGACGCGCGTCAGGCTGGCGCCCAACTGCCCGCCCGGATGGAAATCGCGGAAATCGGCGGCGGTGAAGCCGCGCTCCTCAAGCAGCGCCACCGCCAGCGCGTCGCCGATGGCCAGTTGCATGATCGACGAGGTGGTCGGTGCGAGCCCGTGCGGGCAGGCTTCCTCGGCCCTGGGCAGAAGCAGCACGATGTCCGCCTCGCGGGCCAGCGCCGAACCGGCCCCGGCGGTGATCGCGATCAGCGGAATGGAAAAGCGCCGGGAATAGCTGATGATGCCGCCCAGTTCGCGCGCCTCGCCCGACCAGGACAGGCAGATGATCGCGTCCTGGCGGGTAATCATGCCCAGGTCGCCGTGATTGGCCTCGGCGGGATGGACGAAGCTCGCCGGCGTGCCGGTCGAGGCGAAGGTGGCGGCCATCTTCGAGCCGATATGGCCGCTCTTGCCGACGCCGGAAACGATCACCCGGCCGCTGACGCCGCGCATGGCCGAAACGGCGGCGGCGAACGGCTCGCCAAGACCGTTTTGCAGCGCGTCGGCGAGCGCGCCAAGCCCGTCGCGCTCGGTGGAGAGCGTGCGCAGGGCCGACTGCATGGCGTTGGGTTTGGTCAGCATGTGGGTCTTGTCCGCGCGTCGGTCCGGTGTCCGATATCGGTCAGCTATTGCATCGGAGCGTCCTTGTCCATCGGGCCATACTTCCATGGCCGATTCAACGCTTCGTTAACCTCGATTGTTTACCGCTTGGCAAGATATCGGACAATGGCGGGACGAACGCAACGTGGCAGGGCGCCGGCACACAGAAGATCGTCGCAGGTGGCGTGCCGCCGCCGCGCTGGCGCTGGCCGGCAGTCTGGTTCCGGCCACCGCGCATGCCCAGCTTGTTCCGGACCTGCGGGGCGAAGTGGAAGAAAACGTTCTGGGCATTCCGCGCAGCGGCGTCGTCGCGCCCTCGGAAGCGGGTCGAACCGAGCCGGCGCCTGCGGCGGTGCCACGCGCGCGCCCGCCGGCCGATGAACCCGACGACGGACCGGCGGTCATCACGTTCGACGATACCGATCCGCTCGATGCAGCCGAGGATGCCGACACCGATTCCATCGACGCGCTGATCGCCGCTTCCGGGGCACCCGATCCGGACGATCCGGCCCGTTTCGGCCGCGTCGAGGCGACGGGTTCGGTCGGCCCGCTTGCGCGCGGCACCGGCTCGGCCGATGAAAACCCGTTCGCGCCGCTGGGCCTGCGTCTCGGCACCTTCACCGTCTTCACCACGCTCGATCTGGGCGTCAGCCACACGCGCTCGCAAAGCACGTTCGAGAACACGGGCACCACGCCGCTGACCTACGGCACCGCCGACAGCCAGGGCACGTTCGGGGAAGCGGCGCTGACCCTGCGCGGCACCTCGGACTGGAGCCGCCACGCGCTGGACTGGGGTTTTTCGGGCCGGCTGCCGGTGCGGCTTTCAGGCGAGGCGGAGACCGAGCCGACCGCGCAGGCCAATGCGGCGCTCAGGGTCGATATCGACCGGGAGACCCAACTGAACCTTTCGGGCGCCTATGCCTACCGCAAGGACGATCCGGGCTCGGCGGCTGTCGCCATCGCCACCGATCCGCTGCTGTTTCCGGGGCTGGGCACGGTCAACGATCCGGTGACGCAGACATTGTCCGGCGCGGCCGGCCTGCAGCGGCAGGCCGGCCCGTTCAGCGCGCTCGCCGAGATCAATGGCGAGCGGCAGGTGCATGGCGATGCCACGCTGACCGACGGCAGGACCGTCTCGCAGGACGATCTCGACTATACGCGCTACGGCGCGCGACTGCGCGGCGGCTATTCGATCTCGCCGGTGCTGACGCCGTTCGCCGAGATCGAATACAGCCGGCGCGTCATGGATGTGCGGCCGGATCCGGCGGGCATCGACCGCAATGCGGTCCGCTACGCGCTGCGCCTTGGCACGGCCTTCGACCGGGGCGAGAAGCTGTCCGGCGAAATCGCCCTCGGCTATGTGCATGAGGACATCGCCGATGCAACGCTGGGCGACATTGGCGGGCTTTCGGTGGCCGGTGCGCTGAACTGGTCGCCGCGCCGCGAAACCGATGTCAGCGCCGGCCTCAGCACCTCGACGACCACCAGCGGTTCGGCGGGCGTCTCGGGCGCGCTTGTCTATGCGGCCAATCTTGGCATTACGCACCGCGCGCGCGCCGATCTCGAGCTCAATGGCGGGCTCAATGTCGAATATGACGATGTCGTCGGCGCGGCAGAAGACGAGATAACGGTCGGCGGCACGCTCGGTGCCACCTGGTGGTTCAACCGGTTTGCCGGTCTGACCGGCCGCGTTAGCCATGAACGCACCTTCAGCGACGATCCGGCCGAGGAATCCAGCAGCACCAACGCATTTGTGGGGGTCCGGCTGCAACGCTGACTCATTGTCGCCATGGTTGTTGCCACACTTGCGGAAAAACCTCCGACAGACAGGGCGGCGTCATCCAGGCAAATCGGGAGAAAGGCTTGTCATGACGAAGGGGTGCAAAAGCGGGCTGGCGGTCGGACTGGCAGCTTTGATGGCGGTGGTCATGCTGGCCGGCACGGCGCCGGCGCGCGCCGATGCCGGCTTCCAGCAATGGATTCGCGATTTCCGCGCGACGGCGGTGGCCAACGGCGTTGATGGGCGCGTCTATGACCGCGCCTTCGCCAATGTGCGCACGCCGGATGCCGAGGTTCTGCGCAAGGCGCGCTTCCAGCCCGAATTCCGCGACGAGGCGTGGCAATATATCGATGCGCGCGTCAACGAACGCACCATCGGCGACGGGCGGGCGATGTTGCGCAAGCACGGCCGCCTGCTGGACCGGATCGAGCGCTCCACGGGTGTATCCAAGCATATCCTGCTGGCCATCTGGTCGATGGAATCGAGCTATGGCGAGGCGCTGACGCAGCCGGGCCGGCTGCACTATGTTCCGCGCGCGCTGGCCACGCTCGCCTATGCCGACCGCCGCCGCGCCAAGTTCGCGCGCAGCCAGTTGATCGCCGCGCTCAAGATCGCCCAGCGTGGCGATGTGGCGGTTGAGGGGCTGACCGGCTCCTGGGCCGGCGCGATGGGCCACACCCAGTTCATTCCCACAAGCTACAAGGCCTATGCCGTCGATGGCGATGGCGACGGCCGCCGCGACATCTGGAACTCGATCCCCGATGCGCTCTACACCGCCGCCAGCCTGTTGAAGAACAATGGCTGGCGATCGGGCGAGACCTGGGGCTACGAGGTGGTGCTGCCGCCCGGGCGCAAGTTCCCCGGCGGGCAGATGACGCTGCGCGAATGGCAGCGCATCGGCGTCGTGCGCGCCAATGGCGAGCCTTTTCCGCGCCCGGGCCAGCAGGCCGAACTGAAGGTCCTGCAGGGCCGCGACGGGCCGGCCTTCCTGATGATCCGCAATTTCTTCGTCATCAAGCGCTACAACAATGCCGACAAATATGCGCTGGGCGTGGGCCTTCTGGCCGACCAGATCGCCGGTTTCCCGCCGCCCAGCCGCGACTGGACCCGGCCATTCACGCGTCTGACGGTGGCCGAAAGCGAGGAGCTGCAGCAGCGGCTCAAGCGCCAGGGATTTTACGAGGGCGACGTCGACGGCAAGATCGGGCCGATGTCGCGCAGCGCGATCAAGGCCTTCCAGGCAAGCCGCGGCCTCGCCCAGGATGGCTATGCCTCCATGGAGGTGCTAGAAGTGCTGCGCCGGCGCTAGGACGGACCTCGGGTTCGGGACCGCGGCGGCGGGGCGCAACAGGGACAGTGCAATGGACGGTCGGCTCGAAAGGGGCTGCGGTGGTCAAGCAAGTGCGCGTGCATGGCGGGCGCTCATGGCTGGCTGCATTGCCGCGATCGTGCTTTTGACCGGGGCGCCGCTCACCGGATCGGGCGGCACATCGGATGCCCACGCCCAATCCCGTCCCGGCGAACCCGGTCTCTTGCAGATGCTGTTCAACCGCAACAACCGGCAGGAGACGACCCGGCAGCCGCGTCCGCGGCAGGCCGCGCCGGGGCAGCGCACGACGACGCGCGCGGCGCCCGCACGACGTTCATCGTCCGGGGGCGTGGCTTCGGCGCCTGCCACACCGCGCACCGAGGCAGTGGAAAAGGCGGAGAATGCGCGCATCGTGCTGGTCGTCGGCGATTTCGTCGCCGACGGGCTGGCGCGCGGGCTGACCGACGCGTTCGCAGCCTCTCCCAATGTGGTGGTCGAACGGCGCGTCAACGGGTCTTCCGGTTTCGTGCGCGACGATTTCTACGACTGGCCGGGCGAGATCGGCGCGATCCTCGAAGAGGTCAAACCCTCGGTCCTGGTTGTCCATCTGGGCTCGAACGACCGCCAGCCGCTGCGCGTTGACGGCGCAACGCGCGAGGTTCTGTCGGAACAGTGGCGCACCGAATATCAGAGCCGCATCGACGCGTTCATCAACGCGGCCGGGCAGGCCGGCGTCGCGCTGGTCTGGACCGGCAGCCCGCCGTTCCGGTTCCGGTCCATGTCGGCCGACATGCTGGCGTTCAACGAAATCTACCGCGCCCGGACCGAAGCGGCGAACGGCCATTTCGTCGACATATGGGACGGTTTCGTCGACGAGGACGGCAATTTCATCGAGCGCGGTCCGGACATCAAGGGGCAGGTGGTGCGGTTGCGCGGCTCCGACGGCATCAATTTCACGCCCGCCGGCCAGCGCAAGATCGCCTTCTATGTCGAGCGGCAGCTCAAGCAGATTCTCGGCGATTCGGCGCTGCCGCTGGTCACCTCGCTGGGGGCGGACAATCTGCCGATCATGAAACTGCCGCCGCTGCAGACCGAGGCCGATCTGGAGCGCGTCAATCCGATCGCGGTGACCGACCCCGATCTCGATGGCGGCAGCGTGCTGCTGGGCGATGTCAGCGAACCGGAAGCGGCGGCGAACCCGCTGCAGGCCCGCTCGGTTCGCCAGCGGCTGGTGGAAGAAGGTCTGCCGCCGCCGGCGCGCGCCGGCCGTGCCGGAAGCGTCGCACCTCTGACGCCGGACCCGCGGCCGCAGGCGACCGGCTCGCCGCCGCCGCTCGATGCGGGCACCACGCTGCAATAGCGGTCAATCGTGCGCAGGCGCCTTGGCCGCGAAAGCTGCGGCCTGCTCGGGCGTCGCCTCTGTCTGGTGAAGGCGCTTCCATTCGTCATAGGGCATGCCGTAGACGATCTCGCGTGCTTCGGGCCTGGAAAGGTCGATGCCCCGTTCGGCGGCCGCGTCCTGATACCAGTTTGACAGGCAGTTGCGGCAGAAGCCGGCCAGGTTCATCAGATCGATGTTCTGCACATCGGTGCGCTGGCGCAAATGCGCCACCAGCGTGCGGAATGCGGCCGCTTCCAACTGGGTGCGCGTGTCGGGATCGATGTCGGGCATGGTGCGTTTCCCTGTGGATGGCCAGGACCGGCCGCTTTTCATGTGCCCACAATTGCCATCCGATGGATACTTGTCCAGTGCCGCGGCATTGAACGGGTCGGCGCCTTCGGATTGACAAAGACGGCAGCCATGCCAAAAGGAGCCGATGCGCTGGTTCGGGCCTAAGCACATGAAAAGACGATGGAGCGTGGGTCGGCTGGCTGGCCCTTGGCTGCTTTTTGCGGCGGTGGCCGGCGGCGCGAACGTTGCGGGCACCGCACCGGCATGGGCCGACTTCCGCGTATGCAATTCCACCCAGGAGCTGGTCGGTGTGGCGATCGGCTATCGCGCGCGCACCGGCTGGATCACCGAGGGCTGGTGGCATGTCGAGCCGGCCAGATGCAAGACGCTGATCGAGGGCGCGCTCGCCTCGCGCTACTACTATCTTTACGCCGAGGACGCGCTGCGCGGCGGCCGCTGGGACGGGCCGATCTCTATGTGCGTGGCCGAACGCGAGTTCAAGATCACCGGCGTCAATGACTGTTTCGCCCGCGGTTTCCAGCGCGCGGGCTTCCGCGAGTACGACACCGGCAATCAGCAGAGCTGGATGGTGCAATTGGTTGACAATGACGGCGCGGCGCCGGAAGAGACCCCGGAGACATCCAATGTCACCGAGGGGACCGGACAGTGAAACGCAGCCGCAGGGTCAAGATTCTCGCAACGCTGGGTCCGGCTTCCTCCTCCGAGGAGATGATCGGCCAGTTGCACGAAGCGGGCGCCGACGTCTTCCGCATCAATATGAGCCATGCCAGCCACGATCTGATGCGCGACCTGGTCAAGCGGGTGCGCGCGGTCGAGGCGCGCATGGGCCATCCGATCGGCATCCTTGCAGACCTTCAGGGCCCCAAGCTGCGCGTCGGCAAGTTCGCCGAGGGCAAGGTGACGCTGGAGGTCGGCCAGACGTTCACGCTCGACGACCGCGACGAGCCGGGCGATGAAACGCGGGTCTTCCTGCCGCATCCGGAAATCCTCGAAGCGGTGCAGCCCGGCCATCGCCTTTTGATCGACGATGGCCGGCTGCAACTGGCGGCAACGGCGTCCGACGGCAATTCGATCACCTGCAAGGTGGTGTCCGGCACGGTGATCTCCGACCGCAAGGGCGTCAGCCTGCCCGACACGACTTTGGGCGTCGGCGCGTTGACCGACAAGGACCGCGCCGATCTGGACGAGGTGCTCAAGGAAGACATTGACTGGGTGGCGCTGTCGTTCATCCAGCGGCCCGAGGATCTGGCCGAGGTGCGCAAGATCGCGCGCGGCAGCGTGGCGCTTTTGTCGAAGATCGAAAAGCCGCAGGCGGTCGAACGGATCGACGAGATCATCGAACTGTCGGACGCGGTGATGGTGGCGCGCGGCGATCTGGGCGTCGAGATGCCGCTTGAAAGCGTGCCGGGCATCCAAAAGCAGATCACCCGCAAGGCGCGGCGCGCCGGCAAGCCGGTGGTGGTCGCAACGCAGATGCTCGAATCGATGATCGCCGCCCCGGTGCCGACGCGCGCCGAGGTCTCCGACGTTGCGACCGCCGTGTTCGAGGGTGCCGACGCGGTGATGCTGTCGGCGGAATCGGCGGCTGGCGACTATCCGGTCGAGGCGGTGCGGACCATGTCGTCGATCGCCAGCCGGATCGAGCGCGATCCGACCTATTCGGGCATCATCCACGCGCAGCGCGCCGAACCGGAAGCGACCGGCGCCGACGCAATTTCCGCCGCAGCGCGGCAGATCGCCGAGACGCTGCAACTGAGCGCGGTCGTCTGCTACACGGCGTCGGGCACCACCGGGCAGCGCGCCTCGCGCGAGCGTCCGAACGTGCCGATCATTGCGCTTTCGCCGGTCGTCGAGACCGCGCGCCGGCTGTCGCTCGCCTGGGGGCTGCATTGCGTCGTCACCGACAGCGAACCGGCCGATCTGGACGACATGGTCGACCGCGCCTGCCGCATCGCGTTCGCCGAAAAGTTCGCCAAACCCGGCGACCGGATCATCATCACCGCGGGCGTGCCGCTGGGCACGCCGGGCGCGACCAACATGCTGCGAATCGCCTATATCGGCTCGGACGGGCTGAGCGGGATTTGATCTGATCCCAGCCCATCTTTGCGGACGGCGCTGCATTGCCCCCACCCTTCATCCCTCCGCCATAAATGTGGGAGGGAGGACCTCGGCATATTTGCCCGGAAGTTTCTGACCGAGCCTGGCGCGCGGGTCGAAGGCGTCACGGTTGGTTGATGTCCTCCCTCCCACGTTTGCGGGGGAAGGATGAAGGGTTGGGGGTGGTCTTCGGCCATGCATGTGACCCTCACTCCACCCGGTAGCCCGCCGCCCGCACCTCCTTGCGGATTTCCTCGTTGTCGAGGCAGCGTTCGATCGGGCCGAACGCGTCGGAGGCGAGCTGTGCCTCCTTGGTCCGGGCGAGCGCCTGCAGATCCCGCTCCCGGCCCGCAACGCTCTCCAGCGCGGCAACGACCAGATCGGGCAGGACATGGTCCGGCTTGTGGCCGAGATTGTGGATGCGCACCAGTTCGGCGTTCTGCAGGTCCCGAGCCAGCCCGGTCGAGTGGATCGACGGCAGCACGATCGTGTCCTTGTTGCCGGTGATGATCACCGATGGCGTCTCGATCTCGCGATAGCGCGGCGAGACCTCGGCGACATGATCGTAGAGGTTGGCGACATCGACGGCGTTGGCACGGAAATGGTTCGGCCGGAACAGGAGCGGCAGGCGCGTGCGTTCGGCATAATCGGGTGTCGGCCGGTTCGGCGCGAAGACGCAGGCGGTGCCGTCCTCCATGCGCGACCAGCCGCCGGGCATGGCGAGCGTTTCGGAAAACAGCCAGCCGACAATCGGCGTTGCGGTGAGCGTATAGTACCAGCTTATGCCGCCCGGCCAGGGATGGCTGACCGGCGACAGGAAGACCGTGCCGGCGGTCCTGTCGGGATGGTTCAGCGCAAACGAGACCGCGATGGCGCCGCCGAAGGAGTGGCCGACGACGATCGCCTTTTCGATGCCGAGTTCGTCGAGCATGGCGGCGAGCGTTCGCGCCTGTCCGTCGGGCAGGGCATTTTCGGCCGGTCCGCGCGACGACCAGCCATGGCCGGGCCGGTCGACGAACAGAAGATCGGCGCGGCCGCGCAGCCGGTCGCCGTAGATCGTCATCGCATCGTGCAGATTGCCGCTGGCGCCATGCAGGAAGACGACCGGCGGCAGGTCGGCATCGTCCCCGGCGGGAATGCGAACCAGATGCATGTCGGTGCCGTTGGCGGTCACGAAGATGCCGGCAGGCGGGTGGCGCCGCTCGATCATGATGACGCCGATACGCGTGACCGCCATCAGGACGAGAACGAGCGCGACAAGCGCGGCGATGATGGCGGCAAGCATGTTCACGGGGCAGGGTCCGGTGTTTCGGAATTGGTGGCTGCGGCGCGGGCGCCGCGTCAGGCGGGTTCGCCGGCGAGATCGTCGCTGAGGCGGATGACCGCCTCCTGCGCCGACCGCATGGCGGGATAGACCTCCAGCGCGCGCTGCCAGGCTTCGAGCGCGGCCGCCTTGTTGCCGGTGCGCTCCAGGATCGTCGCCATGCCGGTCAAAGCGCCGAAATGGCGCGGCTCCAGCGCGAGCACCTTGTGGATGTCGTTCATCGACTTGGCGTAATTGTTCATGGTGAAATGCAGCGTCGCGCGGCGGTTCCAGCCCTCGGCGAAATCGGGCGCGCGGATCACCACCTGGTCGAGGAAATCGAGCGCCATGGCGTAGCGCCGCTTGCCGGCGGCCTCGTTCGACCATTTCATCATCAGATCGATGCTGGCGCTGCCCGAGCGGTGCCATTGCGCCCAGATGGCGTCGGCGAGGTTGTCGGCGCGGCGCGCGTCGGGCGTGCGCTTGAGTTCGGCGAACAGTTCGTCGAGCCGTCCGGCACGGCCGTCATCGACCAGCGGCACATCGTCGATCGGCGGCAGCAGGGCCTCGGCCTCCGGCTGCTCGGGCTCGGACAAAGGCGCCTCGGGATCGATGATCGTCTGCGCCGCCACGGGGGCGGCGGCAAGGGAAAGGGCAAGGCCGGCAGCAAGGGCGGTCTGGATCGCGCGCATACCGTCAAGGTATCGCCGGCGAGCCCCGCGTCAAACGCAAAAATGCGTGATGGCCTGGCGCACGACGATGCGGCCACGGGCATGCCCGCGGCCGCAGCCAAATTCGAAGGTGTGGTGAACCGGCGGTTAACGCGGTGCGCGTCAGCCCTGGCGCGCCTTGTAGCGCGGGTTCTGCTTGTTGATCACATAGACCCGGCCCTTGCGGCGGACGACGCGGTTGTTGCGGTCGCGGGCTTTCAGCGATTTCAGCGAATTCTTGATCTTCATGGTCTCAACTCGGCCGGTCTGTCGCGCCCTTGGCGCCAAGCGCCGGGCAAACAAAAACGCGCCCGTCCGGCGCGCCAATTCAGTGGGCGGGAGATAGGCGCAAAGGGTGCGTGTTGTCAAGGCGGGGGTGGGTGTGTGGGTCCGGTTTCCGTGCGCCAACGGCGCCAACGTGCAGGTCAACATCAAACTCGCCTCCGCGATAACCCCCGAGGAGTACCAGCGCATGGGGGACGTCCGCCAGAAAACGAAACGTCAAAGTAATCCCGCGGTTCCGGTGGGGCGAGATTTGAGAGCGGGATTGTCGTTCACCAGATCGTGTAGCCACCATCAATGAGCAAATCGTGACCAGTGACAAAAGATGACGAGTCATTTAGCAGGAATTCAACGGCACCTACCACGTCACTCGTTGAGCCCAGGCGGCCCATTGGTATATCCTTCTTCCATATCTCATGTTCCTTGTCCCGACCTTCTGTCATGGGCGTGAGAATATATCCCGGGCTGACGCAATTTACCCGCACACCGAGTTCGGCCCACTCTGCTGCGACTGATCTGCATAGATGTATCAAGCCGGCCTTACTTGCATTGTAATGGCAATGAGGGGCGGTCTTATTTGATATGGAGCCGGATTTTGATGCAATGGCAACGATGGAGCCCGAGCATTTGGATAGTAACGGAAAGAAGGCCTGCATAGAGAGAAACGCGCCTGTGAGGTTCGTATCCATCACACGATTCCATTCGCTGGTCTCGAGAGACGTGGCGGAAACGGTTTTGTTAACACCCGCCGCAATAACCAATCCTGAAAGCGCTTCGTCCTCGTTCGCTATAGTATCACGAGCCTGGGCAAGTTCGTGCTCAGATCGCACATCGCATGCAATGAATTTGCACCTTGAACCCAGTTCCGCTTCCAACTCTCCCCCGCGATGTTTGTCTATGTCCAGAACGAAAACCTTGTGTTCTTGCGCCATGTGCCTGGCAATTTCAGAGCCAATGGCCCCCGCACCACCTGTTATTGCCAAACTCATTGCGCACCCCTGATAACCAAGAACAATTGTATGGCAAATCCAATCAGCCAAACGAAATGGTAAAGTCTAAAAAGATTAGCCGTCGCGAATTGCCAAGGACCTGAAAGCGACCGTTTATGGGCCGAAATCAGTGAATATCCGACCGTAGCTTCGAGCTCGACGGCGCGTCGTTTGAAATTCATCATTTCATTGAAGAGAAACACTTCGTTGAGAAGGCCGACAAGAGCCATTCCCACTCCAATCAGCGGTAATAACCACGACGGCGCGCCTTGGAAGACCGCGCTGGACGTGTTTGCAGCAATCACGGCTGCATGGGCAGCCGACGCGAAAAGAAGGCCCTGCCTACGAAATCTAGCCCACTGTATCCATAGATTTATGGATTCTCTGTATTCAACATGCTCAGGAAGAAAATTGTAATTTGCCGCTGTATTTCCTTCTTTATCTCCGGTTGGATCCGTTGCACTTGAAGCCTTATCGCCGACTTTGGCTTTTTTGGTGTTTGCGGTCACAGCGCGCCCCCTTTCTTTTTAAAAATAGTGTCGTATCGCCAATCAAACAAGTATCTGAACAAGCGTACCGATTTTCTCCGGGCCGTCTTCGCCCCATACTTAGTGCGGCCTCCACGGTCGACATCTCTCCGAGGCCGTTCGACTCACCCGTTTTGTCCTGCCCATGGAGTGGGTCTTGCTGCTGGATGGCCGGCGCGGCGTCGGCAAGACCTGCGCGGCGATCCGCCGGGCGGAGCGCGGGGGCGCGCCTTCTTTCAAATCGCCGCGAAGGGCCAATTGGGTCCATTGCCCGCCTTGGCCTCCCGTTTCCGGTTGTCCCTGTGACAAGCACAGCGATGACGGCGGTAACGGTCACCCACCCCCTACCGCGGCACCAACCGTGTCACATGGCCCATCTTGCGGCCGGGGCGGGTTTCGCGCTTGCCGTAATCGTGGACGCGGACGGCGCCGTCGGCGGCCCATTGGGGCAGCTTGGTGATGTCGTCGCCGATCAGATTGGTCATCACGCAGTCTGAATGGCGGTAGCTCTCGGCCAGCGGCCAGCCGGAAATGGCCCTTATGTGCTGTTCGAACTGGCTGACCGAACAGGCCGCTTCCGTCCAGTGGCCCGAATTGTGCACGCGCGGCGCGATCTCGTTGCCGATCAGCCGTCCGTCTTCCATGACGAAGAATTCGAGCGCCAGCGTGCCGACATAGCGCAGCCGGCTGGCGAGCGCGCGGGTCTTTTCCATCGCGTCGGCCATGACGATGGAATCGAGGCCGCACGGCACGGTCGAGCGGGCGAGGATGCCGCCCTCATGATCGTTGCGGGCGGGCTCGAACTCGTGGGTTTCCCCGTTCCGTCCGCGCGTGACGATGACGGAGATCTCGCAGTCGAACCCGGCCAGCGCCTCCAGTATGGCCGGCGCGCCGCCGATCGCGTCCCAGGCCTCCTCGGGTGTCGGATCGCTGTCGCCGCCGAACCGGATCTGGCCCTTGCCGTCATAGCCGAAGCGGCGCGTCTTGAGGATGCCGCGCCCGCCCATGTCGGCGAGCGCCATGGCAAGCTGCGGCGCACCGTCGATGGCATGGAAATCGACCGTCTCGATGCCGGTCTCGCGCAGGAAGGTCTTTTCGGTCAGCCGGTCCTGGGTGACGCGCAGCGCCCAGGCGTCCGGATGGACGGGCACCTTGCCGGACAGGTGCTCGAGGGCGCCCAGATCGATGTTCTCGAACTCGAAGGTGACGACGTCGCAGAGTGCAGCCAGCCGGTCGAGCGCGTCCAGATCGTCATAGGCGGCGGCGATGTGCCGGTCGGAAAAGCGGGCGGCGGGGCAGTCTTCATTGGGATCGACGACGATGACGGAAAAGCCGAGCCGGGCGGCGGCTTCGGCGAGCATGCGGCCGAGCTGGCCGCCGCCCAGAAGGCCGATCGTCGCGCCGCGCTGGAGCATCAGGCCTCGTCCGCCGGATACAGCGCCACCTTGTCCGATTGCGCTTCGCGCCACGCGTCGAGCCGCTCACGCAGCGCATCGTCCGAGTTGGCAAGAATCGAAGCGGCCAGAAGGCCGGCATTGGCCGCGCCCGCTTCGCCGATCGCCAGGGTGCCGACGGGAATGCCGGCCGGCATCTGGACGATGGACAGAAGCGAATCCCGACCCGAAAGCGCGCGGCTCTGCACCGGCACGCCGAGCACCGGCAGCGAGGTGAAGGCGGCTGTCATGCCGGGCAGGTGCGCGGCGCCGCCGGCCCCGGCGATGATCACCCTGAAGCCTTCGGCGCGCGCGCCCTTGGCGAATTCGACCAGCCGGTCGGGCGTGCGGTGGGCGGAGACGATGCGCGCCTCGTGGCCGACTTCCAGCGTGTCGAGAATGTCGGCGGCGCGGCGCATGGTCGGCCAGTCGGACTGGCTGCCCATGATGATGGCGACGTCTTTGCGGCTCATGGCGGCGGACGGGTGCTCCCGGTGGGTGTCGTCAGGCGATGATGTCGGGGATGATCTGGTCCTCGACCTTCTGCAGCCGGTCCTTGATGGCCAGCTTCTTCTTTTTCATGCGCTGGATTTGCAGCGGATTGCAACCGGTCTTGATCATCGCCTCGATGGCGGCGTCGAAATCGGTGTGATCCTGCTTGAGCTTGGCGAACTGCATGCGCAGTTCGGCCTGGTCCTGGTCGGAGGGTGTCATCGGCACCTTGTGCTGTGCGGGGAGACGGGAAGGCGGCCCATATCACACTATGACATGTAATAAAATGCTACACCGGGCCATTCGACAGCCCCCCATTTTCGTGGCACGATTTGCCGGTTCGCGGAACGATGAAGGAGGAGCTACATGTCACTTGACGGTCATCTCGACGCCCTTCGGCGCAAGCACGGCGCGTTGGAAAACGAAATCAACGACATGCTGACCCGCCCGGCGCCAGACGAGTCGCAGCTCACGCGCCTGAAGCGGGAAAAACTCCGTCTGAAGGACGAGATCGAGAAGATCACTGCGCAGACGCACCACTGACACCACACAGCATTTTTTGTCCGCGCGGAGCGGCCTGCGGTTCATTCACAAGCATCGCTTGTGGATAAGGCGGATGGGTTCACTCGGCCCAGAACTGGTCGAGCCAGAGGTTCAGCGACATGAAGCCGTTGTCCTGGACCGAATAGATGCGCCGCGTGCCCTCTGCCCGGGCATGGACAAGGCCGGCATCGAGCAGAACCCGCAAATGCTGCGAGACCGCCGGCCGCGAGATCGGCAGGCCCGTCGCCAGTTCGCCGACCGTCTTGGCGCCGCGCCTTAGCTCTTCGAGCAGGTGGCGGCGGTTCGGATCGGCGATCGCTTCGAACGGGTCGGTTTTCATGCTGCATGTGTAAGGCTGATCTTACCGCAGTGCAAGATAAATGCTGCAATGCAGCATAATACCTTGGCAGTGTACGGCCGGCGATGCGCATTTGCATCGGCCATCGCGCTGCCGTAATCGGGTGATTGCTGATCCGCCGACACGCCACCATCGGACCGACCATGCCGACCCAGGACATTGTGGACAATCGCTGCCGCCTCGTGCTGGTGACGCCGGCCGACCATGCGGCTGAAGATCTGGCGCGCCAGCTCGCCGCAGCGGGCGGGGGCGGCGATGTGGCGAGCGTGATCGTGCCGCAATACGGGCTCGATGAGGACGCCTATCAGGCCTTGCTCGAAACGGTGGTGCCGGCAGGACAGGCGATCGGCGCGGCGGTGATCGCCGCCGGCGAAGCGCGGATTGCCGCACGCGCCGGCGCCGACGGAATTCATGTGCGCGGCGACGCGGCCACGGTTGCGCGGGCGATGGACGAGCATGGCGGCCGCTGGATCGTCGGCGCGGAGGCCGGCAAGAGCCGGCACGGGGCACTGGAGGTGGGCGAGGCGCGGCCCGATTACGTCTTCTTTGGCCGGCTTGGCGCCGACACCCACCCCGAGCCCCATGCCGGTGCGCTCGAAAACGCGGCATGGTGGGCGGAGTTCGTCGAGGTGCCGGCGGTGCTGATGGGCGGGCACGATCTCAACCATCTGGACCGGGCCGCAGCCTCGGGCGCCGACTTCGTGGCGCTGTCGCATGCCGTTCTCGGCGCCGACGCCGACGCGGAAGCGTCCGTGCGCGCGGCCAACGAGATCCTGTCGCGCCACGTGTTTGCGGAGGCGGTGTGAGACATCGTCCGCGCCAGACCCGTTACGCCATGGCCGTGCTGCTGGTGCTGGCGGCGGGCAATTCCGCATCGGCCCAAGACGATCCCCCGCCGGGGCGCTTTGCCGCGCCGTCCGCCGAGCAGGAGGCCGTAACACCGGGTGTGCGCCTTCCGGCGACGCCGGCACCTTCGCGCTTCGGCGCGCCCGATCCCGATCCCGCCTATGGCGCCTTCCAGCGCGGCCTGTTCCTGACGGCGCGCAACCTGGCCCTGCCGCGCGCCGAGGACGGCGATGCCGCCGCGCAGACACTGCTCGCCGAGATCTATGCGCGGGGGCTGGGCGTCGCGGTCGATTTCGACGAGGCGCGCAAATGGTATGCGCAGGCCGCCCGCCAGGGCGTGCCCGAAGCGCAGCTGCAGATGGCGCTGACGCTGCTTTCGGAGGATGAAGGGTCCGAGGAAGCGCGCTCGCTGATGAAGGCGGCAGCCGATGCCGGCCACGGCAAGGCGATGTTCAACCATGCGCAGCTCCTTTTGAGCGACCGGCCCGGCGCGTCCGGCCAGCGCGCCGCGTTCGACTATTTCCGGCGCGCGGCTGAGGCCGGCATTGCCGATGCGCAATATGCCATGGCGCAGTATTATGTGCAGGGAACGCCGCCGGTCTTTTTCGACGATGCCGAAGCCCGCACATGGCTGGAGAAGGCCGCACGCCAGGGGTTTGACAGCGCCCAGCGCGAACTGGGGCTGATGCTGCTGGAGGGGACGGGCGGACCGCGCGACCGCGAAGCGGGCTATCTGTGGACGGCGCGGGCCGCCCATTCGGGCAATGTCGCCGCCCAGGCGCAGATCGCCAAGCTGTTGTGGACAGGGATCGGCGTTGCGCCCGACGACACCCAGGCGGCGGCCTGGTACGTTCTGGCGCGCCGTGCCGGCCTGCGCGATCCGGTGCTCGAGGATTTCTGGCTGGGGCTTTCGCCACAGACCCAGCAGGAAGCGATCGGCCGGGCCAACCGGCTGCGCGCGCGCTGACCGACCAGGGGCCGGCGGTCTTGCAACCACTGGCCAAGTATGGTCTTGGAAGCCGCAACAGGGCGCCGTCGCCGGCGCTTGCGATTTCAGGTGAAAAACGAATGAAGATGAACGGCAACGAGATCAAGCCGGGCAATGTGATCGAGCACAATGGCGGGCTTTGGGTGGCGGTGAAGACCAATGCGGTCAAGCCGGGCAAGGGCGGTGCGTTCAACCAGGTGGAGCTGAAGAACCTGATCGACGGCACCAAGCTGAACGAGCGTTTTCGTGCGTCGGAAACCGTCGAGCGGGTGCGGCTCGAACAGAAGGACTACCAGTTCCTCTATGCCCAGGACGACGCGCTGGTCTTCATGGATTCCGAGACATACGAGCAGCTCGAACTGCAGGCCGATTTCGTCGGCGACCGCGCCGCGTTCCTGCAGGACGGCATGACGGTCACGGTGGAGCTGCACGAGGAACGGCCGATCGGCGTGTCGCTGCCCGACCAGGTGACGCTGGAGATCGCCGAGGCCGATCCGGTGGTCAAGGGACAGACGGCGACCTCGTCCTACAAGCCCGCGGTTCTGGAAAACGGGGTGCGGGTTATGGTGCCGCCCTTCATCACGGCGGGCGAGAAGATCATCGTCGCCACCGACGACATCACCTATGTCCGCCGCGCCGACTAGGCGGCAGGCGTTCCCGAACCCGATCTGAAAGGCCCGCCATGGCGCGCTCGGCACTGATGAACGTGATGGTCCAGGCGGCGATGAAGGCCGGCCGGGGCCTGGCGCGCGATTTCGGCGAGGTGCAGAACCTCCAGGTGTCCGTGAAGGGGCCGGGCGATTTCGTCAGCCAGGCCGACCGCAAGGCCGAAAAGACGATCTATGAGGAATTGCGCCGCGCGCGGCCCGACTATGGCTTCCTGATGGAGGAGAGCGGCGTCGTGGAGGGCGGCGACAGCCAGCACCGCTGGATCATCGATCCGCTGGACGGCACGACCAACTTCCTGCACGGCATCCCGCATTTCGCCGTGTCGATCGCGCTCGAACGGCAGGGCCAGCTTGTCGCCGGTCTCGTCTTCAACCCGGTGACCGACGAACTCTATTCCGCCGAACGGGGCGGCGGCGCCTATCTGAACGACCGGCGCCTGCGGGTCGCGGCCCGGCGCCGCCTGTCGGACTGCGTGGTCGGCTGCGGCGTGCCGCATCTGGGCCGGGGCGATCATGGCGAATTCCTGATCGAGTTGCGTCATGTGATGGGCGACGTGGTCGGCGTGCGCCGGCAGGGGTCCGCCGCGCTCGATCTGGCCTATGTGGCGGCGGGCCGTCTGGACGGCTATTGGGAGCGGCATCTGTCGGCCTGGGACATGGCGGCGGGCATCGTTCTGGTGCGCGAGGCGGGCGGTTTTGTCACCGATCTTGCAGACGGTCATGACATGTTCGGGCGTGGCGATGTGATCGCCGGCAACGAGGTGGTGCGGCGCGACCTTGCCGCAGCGGTTCGCCGGCCCTTCAAGACGTCGAAAAGCGCCGCCGCGCCTTAACCATGGGCGGTTTCCGGCGCGCGCGGAACCTTTCATTTTCGCCATAGTTGCCATTAAGATCGCGCCGGGTGAGGCCGGTTGCGGCCGGAGAGCGACGGGAGACACGTCCAATGAATGCCCCCGCGGCAGATGAGGCGGCGACCACGGCGCGGCGCAGGTTCGATCCGTACCGGCTGTCCAATCCGCAAGTGTTCCTTCTTTCGATGATCATCTTTCTGGTGATCGTCGGCTTTCTGGCGGCGATCCTTTACCGCCAGGTCTCCGGCGCCTTCATGACCAATCCGGGCCTGAACGGGCTGATCCTGGGCGTTCTTGCCGTCGGCATCGTGCTGGTCTTCATGCAGGTCACCCGGCTCTTCCGCGAGGTTGCCTGGGTCAACTCGTTCAAGGCCGGCGACACGGCCAAGGCATCGCGGCGCGAGCCGCTGCTGCTGGCGCCGATGAAGGCGATGCTCAGCGGTCGCCAGTCGGTGGCGCTGACCACGCTTTCCATGCGCTCGATCCTCGATTCGATCGGCACGCGGCTCGATGAATCGCGCGACATTTCGCGCTACCTGATCGGCCTTCTGGTGTTTCTGGGCCTGCTCGGCACGTTCTGGGGCCTTCTGGCGACGATCGGCTCGATCGGCGCGACGATCCAGGCGCTCGATCCGGGCACGGGCGACACCAACGACATCCTCGATTCGCTGAAGGCCGGGCTCAGCGCGCCGCTGGAAGGCATGGGCACGGCGTTTTCCTCGTCCCTGTTCGGCCTTTCGGGGTCGCTCGTGCTGGGCTTTCTGGACCTGCAGGCGGGCCGCGCGCAGAACCGGTTCTACACCGAACTGGAAAACTGGCTGTCGTCGGTCACCTGGGTGGAAGAAGGCGGCGTTGCGCTGCCGTCGGGCGATGCCGAACAGCTTGCCGCCCTGACCCGGCAGATCGCGACGATGCGCGATGCGCCGGCCAGCAGCCCGCGCCAGGCCGAGGCCCTGGCAAGCCTTGCCGAGGGCGTCAACGGCCTCGTCAAGTCGATGCGCGGCGAGCAGCAGATGATGCGCGACTGGGTGGACGCGCAGGCGCGCGACCAGAAGGTGACGCGCGAGACGCTCGACCGGCTGGCCAAGGTGCTCGCCAAGCTCGAGAAAGGCGCATAGGCCGTGGCGCTGGCACGATCGCGGCGCCGGGCGGCCGGCGTCGATTACTGGCCGGGTTTCGTCGATGCGCTGTCGACGCTGCTGCTGGCGATCATGTTCCTTCTGTCGGTGTTCGTCTTGGCGCAGTTCCTCCTGAGCCGCGAGATCACCGGGCGCGACCAGGTGCTCAACCGGCTCAATGCGCAGATCAACGAACTCACCCAGCTTCTGGCGCTCGAACAGTCGGACCGGCAGGACGCCGAGGACCAGCTTCAGGGCCTGCGCGCCTCGCTTGCCGCGGCCGAGGACGACCGGTCGCGGCTGCAGCAATTGCTCGATGCCGGTGCCGGCCAGGACGAGGAGGCGCGCTCGCGCATCGGTGCGCTGAGCGGCGAGTTGGAAGAAGAACGCGTCGTCAGCCAGCGGGCACTCAGCCAGGTCGAACTGCTCAACCAGCAGATCGCCGCGCTGCGCAGCCAGATCGGCGCGCTGGAAGCCGCGCTCGATGTCTCCGAGGAGCGCGATGCCGAGGCGAGCGCGAAGATCGCCGATCTCGGGCGGCGGCTGAATGTGGCGCTGGCGCAGCGCGTGCAGGAGCTCAACCGCTACCGCTCGGACTTTTTCGGCCGGCTGCGCGACATTTTGTCGGACCGCGAGAACATCCGCATCGTCGGCGACCGGTTCGTCTTCCAGTCCGAAGTGCTGTTCTCGTCGGGCCAGACGGAGATCAACGCGGCGGGCCGCGAGGAACTGGCCAAGCTCGCCGGCGCGCTGCTCGACCTTGAAGAGGAAATCCCCGACGAGATCGCCTGGGTGCTGCGGGTCGACGGGCACACGGACGACATCCCCTTGTCCGGTACCGGGCGGCTGCGCGACAACTGGGAACTGTCGACGGCGCGCGCCACCTCGGTGGTCAAACTGCTGATCGAGGAGGGCGTGCCGCCCAACCGGCTTGTCGCCGCCGGCTTCGGCGAGTTCCAGCCGCTGGAGCCGAACGCCTCCGCCGAAGCCCGCGACCGCAACCGCCGGATCGAACTGAAGCTGACGGAGAGGTAGGGGGCGGCACCGCGCATCATGTGTCGGACAGGCGCGCGACGATTGCCTCGACCTTGCCAATCACCATCCGGGCCTTTCGCGATCCTTCCGCATGGCCGCCCTCCCGCAAGACCTGTTCGGCGGTGCGCGGTACATCGAGCGCCGACTTGGCCATTGCCGGCGATTTCGAGAGCGCGAAGCAACCCGCCTCAGGTCAGCTCCTTCATCCCCGTTGGTGTTTCGATCCGCGCCCGGTAGCGGATCTGGGGGCCCTTGATGATCTTCGGTGGACGGTCGATGCAGAGAGCATTCAGAAATGCGGCGAGGGCGACCGGTTCCGGGTGCTCAAGCGACCATGAGTGGAGACGCGCGCCAAGATCGGGAATGACCGCCATCGATGTCGGATCGCCGCGATGGTCGATGATCGACGGGGCCGCGCCGTCAAGCGGCAGCGCGCCATCGGGCGGGATCGTAAAACCGAAGGCCGGCTCCTCGGTCGGCAGGGACACTTCTTCGCCGAAGACCGTCGGATGACTGGAAAGGACCGAAGCGAGGTTTTCAGCGTTCGCCACCCAGCCGCGCAAGCGCCGACCTTCCGACCAATCTGTCCTTACCTTGTCCTGATCGTCGAGTCCGAACCAGCGAGGCCGGCCGGGATCGCTTCCCATCGGGTCGCGTGCGACGATCTCCAAATAGACCGAACCGCCGAGTTGAAGCCGGTGATTGTGGGTCCCCATATAGTCATGACGCGTTCCGAACGGCACCTCGATGCCGAGGCAATCGCGCACATGGGCCACCCCGTCGGCGAGCGTGGGGGCGATCACGGTGATGTGGTCGAGCTTCAGCATGTCACGCAATGGCATGGCACAGGTAACGCCCCGGTCAAAGCGATGTCCTGCCGCCAAAATCCTCGAACCGGGCCGTCGTCTCGGTCAGTTCCGCCTCGTAATGGTCGATCATCGGCATCGCCACGGGCTCGATCCGCCGGTTCCAGACCGGCCCGCCATAAAAGCCGTCCTTGATCCTGTCGCGCTCTTCCAGCGACGAAAATGCCCGCATCCAATGCACCTTGTCAGGGTTTTCCAGATCCCGCAGTGGCCCGAAGACCAGCATGCCGGCGTCGCGCAGGGCGGGCCGGTTCTTGCGCTCGAAGAAGTCGATGAACGCCTCGCGGCGACCGGGATGCAGCGTGTAGTGGCGGATTTCGATGATCATGGCGTCGGCCTGACTGGCGCGTGTGCAGCGTCGGGTTTCGGTCAGGGCCGCGATCATGCCGCCCGTTCGGCGCCGAACTGCAGTTCGGCAAGGCGGGCATAGACGCCGTCCTTCTTCGACGACAGGCTGGCGTGATTGCCTTCCTCGACGATGCGCCCACGGTCCATGACGAGGATGCGGTCGGCCTTGCGGATGGTGGCGAGGCGGTGGGCGATCACCAGCGTCGTGCGGCCTTCCATCAGCGTTTCGAGCGCCTTCTGGACCAGCGTTTCGCTTTCCGCGTCGAGCGCCGAGGTGGCTTCGTCCAGCAGCAGGATCGGCGCGTCGCGCAGGATCGCCCGGGCGATGGCGACGCGCTGGCGCTGGCCGCCCGACAGCGTCACGCCGCGCTCGCCCACTTCGGTGTCGTAACCGTTGGGCAGTTCGGAGATGAAGCCGTGCGCCTGGGCGGCCTTGGCCGCCTCGGTAATCTCCGCGCGTGTGGCGCCGGGCTTTCCGAAGCCGATATTGTCGGCCACCGAGCCCGACAGGATGGTCACGTCCTGGGGGACGATCGCCATGCGGCGGCGCGCCTCGGTGAGGTCTGCCCGGCGCAGATCGACGCCGTCGACGCGCACAATGCCGGCCTGTGGATCGTACTGGCGCATCAACAGCGCGAAGATGGTCGATTTGCCCGCGCCGGACGGGCCTACGATGGCGACGGTTTCGCCCGGCGCGATCGAAAAGCCCAATGCGTGCGCCGCGCTGTCGTCGGGCCGCGTCGGATAGGCGAAGGTGACTTCGTCGAAGCCGACCGTACCGAGCGGTGGGTCGGGCAGGGGCTCGGGGTTTGCCGGCGAGGCGATCAGCGGGTCCTCACCGAGCAGTTCGGTCAGCCGCTCGGCGGCGCCGGCGGCCTGCTGTATTTCGCCCCAGACCTCCGACAGGGCGCCCAAGGCGCCTGCGGCGAACACCGCGTAAAGGAGGAACTGGCCGAGCGTGCCCGGCGACATGGTCCCGGCGAGAACGCCCTGCGCGCCGATCCACAGGACGGCGACGACCGACGAGAAGATCAGGAAGATGGCAAAGGCGGTAAGCCCGGCACGGGCGCGCACGGCCAAACGCGCGGCGCCGAACGCCCGGTCGACTGCGCCGCCGTAAAAGCGCCCGGCAAACAGTTCGTTCGTAAAGCTCTGGAAGGCTCGCACGGCGCCGATCGCCTCGCTGGCATAGGCGGAGGCATCGGCAAGCGTGTCCTGTGCGGCGCGCGAGCGCTTTCGCACGCGGCGGCCGAAGACGATGATCGGCAGCACGATCAGCGGAATGGCGCCGACGACAAGGCCCGACAGTTGCGGGCTGGTGACGATCATCATGATCAGCGCGCCGAACCCGAGGATCGTGTTGCGCAGGGCGAGCGAGGCGGTGGCGCCGACGGCGGACTTGATCTGGGTGGCGTCTGCCGTCAGCCGCGAGACGATCTCGCCCGACCGGGCGGTGTCGTAGAAGGCCGGCGACAGCGTCATGACGTGCGCGAAGACATCGCGGCGCAGGTCGGTCACCACGCGCTCACCCAGAATGATGACGAAATAGTAGCGCATGGCGCTGGCGATCGCGAGCAGCACCGCGATGATGATCATCATCGAGAAATACTGGTTGATCAGCGCCGCATCGTTGCCGGAAAAGCCGTAATCGATCATCCGGCGCACGGCGAGCGGCAGCGCCAGCGTCGTGCCGGCGGCCAGAAGCAGGAAGAAGGCCGCGCCGGCCAGAAGGCCCTTGTAGCGCAGCATGTAGGGCAGGATGCGCGCCAGCGGGCGCAGCGACCGCGCCGCCGTCTCTTGGTGTGCCGAAGGCCCCTGTTGCACTGCCGTTTGAGCTGTCGTCTGCCCGCTCATTGATACCCCGATCTTCCGGCGGTCCCTGCCGCGCCTAATGCGGCCTGCCGCTCTTGTTTGCCGTGCCGCGCTGGTGTATAGCGCCGGCCATGCTTTTTGAAGCCGTGGGCCGGGCGTTCACGGCTTTTCCTTTCCAAAACCGGCGGCGATGATCAACGGTCGATTTCGCCACACCACTTTAGACGGACAAGACGATGAAAGCCGACATCCATCCCGACTACCACATGATCAAGGTCGTCATGACCGACGGCACCGAATATATGACGCGTTCGACCTGGGGTTCGGAGGGCGACACGCTCAACCTCGACATCGACCCGACCTCGCATCCGGCCTGGACCGGCGGCCAGCAGGGACTGCTCGACCGCGGCGGCCGCGTCTCCAAGTTCCAGAAGCGCTATGAGGGCCTGGGCATCTGAGCCCCGCCCTTCCGCTGGCCTTGCCCCAACAAAAAACCCCGGCTCCGGCCGGGGTTTTTTGTTGGGGCAAGGCCCTCACGGATACCGGCACCAATCAAAACCCCGCCGGGAAGGCGGGGTTCTGTGCGATCGTCAGGGCGTTTGCGGTTCCATGCCCGGATCGGGCTCGTCGCCCTTGCCGCGTGAGGGACGCTTGGCAGCGCCCGTCTTGGGCACGGCTGAACCGCGCGAGGGCGGCGTGTCGTCGCCCATGTCGCGCGAGGGCTTCTTGCCGGCCAGCAGTTCCTTGATCTCGTCGCCCGACAGCGTCTCATATTCCAGCAGGCCCTCGGCGAGCGTGATCCAGTCCTGTTTCTTGTCGGTGAGGATGTTCATCGCGGTCTTGTAGGCCTCGTCGATCAGCTTGCGCACCTCGGCGTCGATCGTCTCGGCTGTCGCCTCGGACATGTTCTGCGTCTGGGCGACGGAATGGCCCAGGAACACTTCCTGCTGGTTCTCGCCATAGGCGACCTGACCGAGTTCGTCCGAAAAGCCCCACTGTGTGACCATGGCGCGGGCGAGCTTGGTGGCCTGCTCGATGTCCGAGGAAGCGCCCGAGGTGATGTTCTCCTTGCCGAACTTGATCTGCTCGGCGGCGCGCCCGCCCATCATGATCGCAAGGCGCGAGATCATGTATTTGTAGCTCATCGAATAGCGGTCGCCCTCGGGCAGCTGCATGACCATGCCGAGCGCGCGGCCGCGCGGGATGATCGTCGCCTTGTGGACCGGATCGGCAGACGGAACGTTGAGCGCGAGGATCGCATGGCCGGCCTCGTGATAGGCGGTCAGCGTCTTTTCCTCCTCGGTCATGGCGCTCGACCGGCGCTCTGCGCCCATCATCACCTTGTCCTTGGCATCCTCGAATTCGAGCATGGTGACCAGCCGCTTGTTGCGGCGCGCCGCCATCAGAGCGGCCTCGTTGACCAGATTCATCAGGTCGGCGCCGGAAAAGCCGGGCGTGCCGCGCGCGATGACTTTCAGATCGACGTTCGGCGCCAGCGGCACGTTGCGGACGTGCACCTTGAGGATCTTTTCGCGGCCGACAATGTCCGGGTTCGGCACCACGACCTGACGGTCGAAGCGGCCCGGGCGCAAAAGCGCCGGGTCGAGCACGTCGGGCCGGTTGGTCGCGGCGATCAGGATGATCGACTCATTGGCTTCGAACCCGTCCATTTCGACCAGAAGCTGGTTCAGCGTCTGCTCGCGTTCGTCGTTGCCGCCGCCAAGGCCTGCGCCGCGATGCCGGCCGACTGCGTCGATCTCGTCGATGAAGATGATGCAGGGCGAGTTTTTCTTGGCCTGCTCGAACATGTCGCGGACACGGCTCGCGCCGACGCCGACGAACATCTCGACGAAGTCCGAACCGGAAATGGTGAAGAAGGGCACATTGGCTTCGCCGGCGACCGAACGCGCCAGCAGCGTCTTGCCGGTTCCGGGCGGGCCGACGAGCAGCACGCCGCGCGGGATCTTGCCGCCGAGGCGCTGGAATTTCTGCGGATCGCGCAGGAATTCGACGATCTCTTCAAGGTCCTGCTTGGCCTCGTCGACGCCGGCCACGTCGTTGAAGGTGACGCGGCCATGCGCCTCGGTCAGCAGCTTGGCCTTGGACTTGCCGAAACCCATGGCGCGCGAACCGCCGCCCTGCATCTGGCGCATGAAGAAGATCCAGACGCCCAGAATGATGATCATGGGCAGCCAGGACAGGAGCACGGCCATGAAGGAGTTGGAGCCGTCGGACTCGGGGCGGGCACGGATTTCAACGCCGCGATCCTCGAGCCGCGCCACAAGTTCGGGATCGCCCGGCGAGAAGGTCTGGAAGGTGGCGCCCGTGTCGCCATAGGTGCCGACGATCTGCTCGCCCTGGATGGTCACCGACTCGACGCGGCCATTGGCGACATCCTGCAGGAACTGCGTGTAGGACACGTCGCGCGCGGCGGCGGTGTCGCTCGGTGCCTGGAACATGTTGAACAGGGCGACAAGCATGAGGGCGATGATCGCCCACAGGGCAAAATTGCGGTAATTGGGGTTCATCAAATGCTTCCCTTGGGCGCCGGTCGGCGGCGCGTGCCGTGACATTGCAGGGAAGATAGGTTTCCGCGCCCGATTTGCCAAGGCAAACCGGGCCCGATGCGACCATTCTGCCCCACGGTTTCAGCTTTTGGTGAACGGCGGCGGCGGGAAGGGCGGCGCTTCGTGCAGCCGCGCCAGCGCATCGGCGAGCGGCCAGTCGGCCGATGGGAGCAGGGTCTCGAAGCAGCGATCGCCCGCCGCCCGGCGGTTTCGCGGTTCGGGTGCGATCGTCACCGCGCCGCCGGTTTTTTGCAGCCGGCATCCGGCCAGCGTCAGCGCCGTGCCGTTCGGTGCGGTGCGGCAGAAGGCGAGCGTTCTTTCGGCCCGCGCGGCATCGGCGATGCGCGGCAGGCGGCCGGTCCAGGCCAGTTCGGCGGCCATGGCGGCCGTCGGCCCGGCGGCGGGCAGGCTGGCCGCGCTGGCGGGCATGAAGCGACTGCCGTCCCCGGTCTTTTGCCAGATCGTCCGGTCGTCGAGGCAGGCGGCTCCATCCATGGCGTCCCTGCGCCGGCGTTCCATCTGTTGCGCGGCACCGGTAAGCAGGACGTTGCGCCGTGCCGGATCGCGCGCGAGGTCGGCCCGCACCCGAACGCGCTCGAAGCGCCGGTCGTCATTGGAGGGATCGTCGATCCAATCGTGGCCGCGCGCCGTCAGCCAGTCCCGCAATTCCTGCCGTCCGAGGTCAAGCAAGGGCCGCACGAACCAGACGCGGCGGGCGCTGAGCGCGGCTTCGTCTATTCCCGCCAGTCCCCGGCCGTCATCGGCCCGCGCGGCGCGCATGGCCACCGTCTCGGCCTGGTCGTCTTCGGTGTGCCCGGTCAGCACGACGGCGCTTTGCTGCCGGACGGCCAACTCGGTGAGAAGCGCGTAGCGGGCGTGCCGCGCCGCGCTCTGGACGCCGGTGCCCGGTTTTGCCCCAGCCCAGCGCAGCGTCACATGGTCGATGCCGAGCGTGTCGCAGGTCCGGGCGACATGGCGCGCTTCGTCGGCGCTTGCCGCGCGCAGGCCATGGTCGACCGTGGCCGCGAGAAGGCGGACATCGGGGCGATGGGCCGTGAAATGGCGCCGGGCCAAATGCAGCAGCGCCACCGAGTCGCCGCCGCCCGAGACCGCGAGGATCAATGTTGCATCGGCGGGCAGTGCGAGCCGGCCGAATGCCGCGCGCGCCCGGTCTTCGGCGGACGAGACCGTTGCGGTCGTGTCGGGTCGGGTCAGCACTGCGCCTTGGCGTACTCGGCCTGAATGCGCTGGCGCAGGCTGGCGGTCATTGACGGATGGGTGCGCAGCGCGTCGGCAAAAGTCACGCAGGCAATGTCGCGGTCGCCGAGCGCGGCCATGATCGTCCCGATCTTCAGCATGGTTTCGGCCGCCTTGCCGGCTTGAGGATGGCGCGCGCGCGTGTCGATGAAAATCTCCGCGGCATCCTCAAGCCGGCCCTGGGCCCGAACGCTTTCGCCCAGCCAGAAGCGGGCATCGGCGACCAGTGCGTCGTCCGGATAGAGCTCGACGAAGCGTTCGAACACCTGCTCGGCGAGCGCATAATCGCCGTTCAGCACATGGTTGTAGCCGGTCTTGTAGAGCGTTTCGGCATTGGCCGTCTCGGGGATCGCATTGGTCAGTTCACCGCCGATGGCGGCACCGATGCCGGTCTTAGAGAAATCGATACCGGCGCCGGAGACCGTCCCGCCCTGATCGATGGTCAGCGTGCCCAGATCGCGCGGCGCCGCGCCCTGCTGCGTGTCTTGAGCGATGCGCGGCGCCTTGTCCTGATCGGTCGATGCGACGGCGCTGCCGCCGCTCTGCGGTTCCAGCGCGCCCTGCTGCCGGTCCTCGAGCTGCTGCAGGCGGAACTCGTTGTCCTCCTGCTGGCGGCGCATCTGCTCCTGCATCTGCAGAAGCTGGAAATTCAGCTCCTCGAGCCGGCCGGTGAGCTGGCGCACCTGTTCCTCGAGCTGGAGAACGCGCGGATCGGTGATCTGCGCGGCGGCGGGCGCGGACCAGGCGGCAAGGCCCAGAAGGCACAGCGCCGGAAGGCCCCAAAGAATGTGTTTCGGTATGGTCAAGCTCGTTTTCCCCGATCGGAATGGCAATTTTTGCGACCTGCCGGCGTCATGCGCCGCCAGTGGGACGAAAATTTGGTGACGGGCGCCGCCGGGTCAACAAAAAAGCGGCCCCGGCACATGCCGGAGCCACCCTGTGGCATTCATGTATCAGTCCGGCGAAGCGCCGGACCGGTCAGCTTCCCTGACCGATCAGCACCGTGACGGCGCGCCGATTCTGGTTCCAGCACGAGGCGGCGTCGCAGGTGGCGACCGGGCGCTCCTTGCCGAACGAGATGGTGCGCAGGCGCGATCCGCTCACGCCGCGCGATTCCAGAAAGGCCTTGGTGGCGGCGGCGCGGCGGGCGCCGAGCGCGAGGTTGTATTCGCGCGTGCCGCGCTCGTCGGCGTGGCCTTCAATGGTGATCTGGTAGTTCGGATACTGGCCCAGCCACTGCGCCTGGCGGGCAAGCGTGGCCTGCGCATCGGCGCGGATCACCGAGGAATCGGTGTCGAAGAAGATGCGGTCGCCGACATTGACGGTGAAATCCTGGGTCGAGCCGGGCGCGGCGCCCGAAAGACCGAGATCTGCGGCGTTGTTCGGCAGGTTGTTGCGGTTCTGGGCGCAGCCGGTGATCGTCAGCGCCGCGAGGGCGACGATGATGGCGGCGCGCGCGGGACGCATGTGAGTTCGGCCCATGGCCAATACCTCTTGGTTCGAGACGGGATCGGCGGCATCCTAACGATGGCCGAAGTGTTTTGGTAACCCTGTTGGAGTTAACCGCCGTTTGAGGAAGACGGTTAACGAACCGTGTTTGAGGCGCTGAACGCGCCGCCGCCCGCGGTGCCGGTCAAATGCGGCAACAACGGGGCGGATGCGCTTTCCTCAACAGACCGCGATCACTCCAGAAGGGGCGACCATGCCGGATCGGACGCATAGCCCTCGACGGGTACGGGCTGCTCGTTGCGGCCGGTCAGATCGATCGAAAACAGCTGCGGTCCGCCGGCGCCGGCATTCTGGCGGAAGAACATCAGATAACGGCCATTGGGCGCCCAGGTCGGCCCTTCATTGTGGAAGCCGGTGGTCAGAATGCGTTCGCCGGAGCCGTCGGGCCGCATGACGCCGATCGAAAACTGTCCGCCGGACTGTTTGGTGAAGGCGATCAGATCGCCGCGCGGCGACCAGACCGGCGTCGAGTAGGAGCCGTTGCCGAACGAGATGCGGGTGGCCCCGCCGCCATTGGCGCCCATCACGTAAAGCTGCTGGCGGCCGCCGCGGTCCGATTCAAAGACGATGCGGCTGCCATCGGGCGAATAGGAGGGCGAGGTGTCGATCGAGGGCGAATTGGTCAGCCGCGTCGTGTTCCGCGAGCGCAGGTCCATCGCATAGATGTTGGCGTTGCCGTCGGGCTGCTGCAGGCTCATGACGACCTTCTGCCCGTCGGGCGAAAAGCGCGGGCTGAACGTCATGCCGGGAAAATCGCCGACCAGTTCGCGCTGCCCCGTTTCGAGTTGCAGAAGATAGACCTTCGGCTCGCCGCCGGCGAAATCCATGTAGGTGATTTCCTGGCGCGAGGGCGAAAAGCGCGGCGTCAGCACGATGTCGCCGCCCTGGGTGAGGTAGCGGTTGTTGAAACCGTCCTGATCCATGATGGCGAGGCGCTTGGTGCGGTTGTCGCGGGGCCCGCTCTCGGCGACATAGACGATGCGCGTGTCGAAATAGCCCTTCTCGCCGGTCAGCCGCTCGAAGATGGCGTCCGAGATGATGTGGGCGACGCGGCGCCAGTTGTCGCGGTTGGTGAAGAACTGTTCGCCGGTCATCTGTTCGCCGGCGAACGTGTCCCAGAGGCGGAATTCGGCGCGCAGCCGGCCGCCGCCTTCCTCGGTGACGCGGCCGGTGACGAGCGCCTGGGCGTTGATGACGCGCCAGTCCTCGAACCGCGGCGCGGCGTCGGGATTGGAGACCTGTTCGATGAAGGCGCCCTTGTCGACCGGCAGGAACAGGCCCGAGCGGCGCAGATTGTCGGAGACGACCTGGCTGATCTGCGCGCCGATGCCGTCGCCGGAGATGAAGTCGGTGACGGCGATCGGCAGCGGCTCGATATTGCCCTGGTTGATGTCGATCTCGACGAGCGCGCGGGCGGGCAGGGCGGTGGCCGCAAACAGTGCCATCATCGCCGCGAACAGGGCCGCCAGCCGGCCGGAACGGTGTGTCATCATCATGGTCAATCCTTTGGCTCAGCCATGGTTTGGCGACCGGTTAGGGGCGCTATGCGGCAGAGATGTGTCAATGGTGTGCGCGTCGCCGCGACAGGAAAATGGCTTAATCATCGCTCAGAACATGTCGCTGGGATCGAAATTGACCACCACGTCGCGCCAGGCGTCATATTTGTCGGCCGGCAGGCTGTAGCCGTTCATCCCGCAGCGGAGCACCGCGCGGCGCGCGCTCTCGTCGGCCTGGCGGTTGCCCGAACTGTTGGTGATCGAAGGCTGGCCTTCGACGCGGCCGGACGGGTCGAGCCGGAACCGCACCGAGACGCGCAGTTCGCCCGCATCGATGACGCCGGCGGGCGGGTTCCAGCAGGCCTGGATCTGGTTGCGCAGCGCGTCCATCTCGCTCTGGGTCAGCGTGGTGCCGCCGGTCGAGCGGTCGCCGCCGAGCGAGGCGGTCTGGTCGGACGAGGCGGCGCCGCCGCCCGACCCACGCTCGCGGTTGAGGAGATTGGCCACTTCGTCGGTGTCGGACTGGTCGTTGGTCTCCGGGGTCGTTGCGGCCTGTTCGCGCGGCGCCTCCTCATCCTGCCGGTTCGGGGTCTGGGCCGTCTGCGCGGGCGGGCGCTCGGGGCGCGCGGTCGGCGTCGGCAGATCCTGCGGCAGTTCGACAAATTCCGGCTCGGGCGCCGGTTCGGGCTCGGCCGCCTCGATCACCTCCTCGACCGGGTCGGGAGCGACCTCCTGTGCCGGCTCGGGCTCGGGCGCCAATTCTGTCGCCGGGGTCGAGGGTTCCTCCGGCTGCGGTTCGGCCACCGGCTCGGGTTCGGGGCGGTCGGCGGGAGCGGGGATCGGCGTCTCGACCGGTTCGGGCAGGCGCGCCTCCTCCACCTCGACGGGCTGCTGCTCCTCGGTTTCGGGCGTCGACTGGTCGCGTTCATTGTCGCCGACATTGACCGCTTCGGGCTCGGGCTCGTCCGGGGCTGCCGGTTCGGGCGCCGACGGGCCTTCGACGGGCGCATCCTGGGCGCCTTCCTGAACTTGCGTGATCTCCGCCAGGCTGACCAGTTCGACGGGCAGGGCCTCGACGTCGTCGACATCGAAGGAGGCCGGCGCGGACAGGGTGATCAGTCCCCATCCGAGCAGGAGCGCATGCAGCGTCGCCGATGTGGCAAGGCCTGCGCGCATCGGCCTACTGGTCCTGCTCTTGCAGGGTCACAAGGCCGAGATTGCGGTAGCCGGCCTGGTTGATGCGGCCCATGACGGCCATCACCGTGCCATAGTCGGTCACCCGGTCGGCGCGGATATAGATGCGCTCGTCATAGCCGGTCTGGGCGATGGCCTTGAGCCGGGGCACGACATCGTCGATGGCGATCTCGGTCTCCTGGATGAACACCTGACCTTCATCGTTGATCGAAATCGTGATCGGCTGGGTGTCCGAATTGAGCTGCTGGGCGCGGCTTTCGGGCAGGTCGATCGGCACGCCGACCGTCAGCAAGGGTGCGGCGACCATGAAGATGATCAACAGCACCAGCATCACGTCGACGAACGGCGTGACGTTGATCTCGGAAATCGGGCGTGCGGCGCGCGGACGGCGGTTGCGCCGGCGCCGCGAGACCCATCCGCCTGCATAGGTGGTCATGGCGGGCTCCTATTCGGCGGCCTGGCGCTGGCCCTGCGCGGCGCGCTCGTCGATCTGACGCGACAGGATGGCGGAAAATTCGTCGGCGAACGCTTCCATGCGCGCGCCGATCTTGCCGGCATCGTTGATCAGCTTGTTGTAGGCGACGAGCGCGGGAATGGCCGCGACAAGGCCGATGGCGGTCGCCAGAAGCGCTTCGGCGATGCCCGGCGCGACGACGGCGAGGTTGGTCGATTCCGACCCGGCGATGGCCTGGAACGAGGTCATGATGCCGATCACCGTGCCGAACAGGCCCACATAGACGGCGACCGAGCCGACCGAGGCGAGAAACCCCAGGCGGTTCTCCAGCCGCTCCATCTCGCGGCCAAGCGCCACGTCCATCGCGCGGTCGATGCGGCTTTGCAGGCTGATCGGCGATCGGGCGCCGCGCTCGAAAGATTTCTTCCACTCGCGCATGGCGGCGACGAACAGCGCGCCCATGCCGGACACCTTGCGGTCGGCCAGCGTGCGGTAGAGTTCCTCGAGCGACTGGCCGGACCAGAAGTTTTCCTCGAAGCGGGCCAGCTGGCGGCGCATGCGGGCATAGGCCATCGACTTGTCGATGATGATCGCCCAGGACCAGATCGAGGCGGCGAGCAGGCCGATCATCACCGCCTTGACGATCCAGCCCGCCTGCATGAACAGGCCGTAGATCGACATGTCGTGCGCGGGTGCGGCCAGCGGTAGCGTTTCCATGGTCGTTTCCTTGAATTCGAAGGGCCGGCGGGCGGATGGCCGACAGGGCAGCATCTTTTGCCTGAAGGCACCGGACCGGACATTTCCGGCTCGCCCTTTCAAGCAGAAATTCGGTCAAACGATGGCGGCCGCAAGGCTGCCTCCGTCCGCCCGCGTTCATAATCGGTTATCCTTAAGGATGGGTTAGGACAAGGTGCCGCCGAACAGCGCGACCCATTCGCGGGGCATGCGCTGCGGGCGCCCGCGGTCGTTGATCAGCGCGGCGGTGACCGAGGCGGTCAGGATCGGCGCGCCGTCGCGCAGGATCGTCTGCGCCATGACGATGCGCGCCTTGTGGAGTTCGGCGAGCCGGGTCTCGACGGTGACGATGTCGTCGATGCGCGCTGCGGCGCGGAAATCGATCTCCATGCGGCGGACGACCCAGAAGAGCGGCGTGTCGCGGCCGGCAAGCTCGGTGTGGTAGACGCCAAGGCAGCGCAGATAGTCCGACCGGCCCCGTTCGAGCAGTTCGAGATAGCGGGCATGGTAGACCGCGCCGGAAAAGTCGGTGTCGGCATAGTAGATGCGCGCCGTGAAGCGGTGGACGCCGTCCTCGACCGCGCCGTCGAGCGGCACGATGAGCGTGCCGCCGGATTTACCATTGTCGGCGTTTTCGCTCATGGGGGCGCGGGCTCCGTGATAGAAGGCGGGCTGTCCTCAATGGAAAATCGCCGCGATGATTGCAAGCCTGCGCGCCGCGCTGACCGTCCTGATAATCGTCTGCGCGCCGCCGGCGATGGCGGCGACATTCGAGGTGCGCCGGGCGATCGCCACCAATCTGTGGGTCGAATGGCCGGATGTTTCGCGCTGGAACGATGCCGACGTCATCGCCAACTTCCCCGAATGGCGGCGCCATCTGGGCCCGCAAGACTTCGCCGACCTGAAGGCGGCCGGCTACGACACGATCCGCATGCCGCTGGAGCCGGCCTTCTTCCTGCACGATGACGACCCCGGGCGGCTGAGCGACGTGCTTGCCGGCATGGACCGGGCGATCGCCACCATCCGGGGCGCGGGCCTGAAGGTGATCGTCGATCTGCACACCATTCCGCGCGGCACGGGCGACGACTATGTCGGCACGACGCAATTGCAGACCGACCCGGAGGCGTTCGACCGCTATGTCGATCTGGTGGCGCGGATTTCGGGCGACCTGTCGCGCTGGCCGGCGTCCATGGTGGCGCTCGAAGTTATCAACGAGCCGACGCTGAACTGCCATGATACGGGCGAACAGGCGCGCTGGCAGGCAAAGCTCGAACGGCTGCACGGCGCGGCGCGGGCGACCAATCGTAACATCACACTGGTCCTGACCGGCGCCTGCTGGGGCTCGGCGGAGGGGCTTGCCGCCGTCGATCCCGGACCGATCGACGATGCCAACACGCTGTGGAGCTTTCACGGCTACGAGCCGTTCTATGTCACCCATCAGGGCGCGACATGGGGCGGCGACATCGTCGCCCATCTGCGCGGCATTCCCTGGCCGCCCGACGCGGGCGGGGCGGCGGCTCTGGACGCGGCGGCCGCCGACAGCGCCGCGCGCATTCGCGCCGCGCTGAGCGGGCGCGACGAACGCCGGGCGCTCACCTATCTCGACGACAGTGTGCGGGAGATGCGGGCGATGGAGGATTCCGCCGATGCGCTGGCGCCGATGTTTGCGACGGCGGCGGAATGGGCCGACGAACACGGCATTGCGCGCGACCGCATCTTCATGGGCGAATTCGGCATGATCGGCCGCGAATGGGGCACCGATCTCGACGTGCCGGCGCAATACCGGCTCAATTACATGCGCGCGATGATCGGGCTGGCCGAGGCGCACGGCTTTTCATGGTCGGTCTGGTCCGTCGGCGGCGCGTTCGGGCTGATTCAGGGCTATGCGGGCGAACAGCTCGACCTGCCGCTCTACGACCAGCTGATCTGGACCCTGACGGATTAGGGGTTGGGGCGGCTACTCTGCAACCGGCCGGTCTGAGCCCGTACCTTCCAAACGCTGCAGCCGCGAACGTGCAACGGTTGCACCTTCAATATCGGGCTTCTAAGCTTCGAGCGTGCAACCGAAAGCAGTTCCCCTGTTTGTTCGCGGTACAGCGAGGCTGAGCACAGAAAAACCTTCCAGTGAACAGCCAACGTAACGCGGGAGTATCCGCACCGTTTACAGGAGGCTGACTTGAACATTTTTTCCCTTATTGCCCATCCTCGCACGAATAGTTTTTGTCATGCGATCTCGAAGGCTGCGCGCAATTGTTTGCAGGCTAACGGTCACACAATCATTCACCACGACCTCTACGCAGAAGAGTTTGATCCGTGCCTGAAGGCCTCAGAAGCTTACACTGTCGGCGACTCCTTGGAAGAGGCACTTCTGCGTTCCAAAGACCCTTTGATTCAAGAACATAGGAGTCAAATCAGTGAAGCAGAGGGGTTGCTCGTTGTGCATCCAAACTGGTGGGGAAAGCCCCCTGCGATCCTCGCCGGATGGATGGATCGTGTTCTCGTTCCTGGAGTCGCTTATCGCCTTGAAACTGCAGATGGCCGCCCAGAGGCTCTCTTGCATCTAAGGAGCGCCGTCGTCTTCAACACGTCCGACACCGATGCGGAAAGAGAGCGGCTCGAACTCGGAGATCCGCTGCAATCAATTTGGGCTCGTTGTGTTCTCCCTTATTGTGGAGCTAAGGATGTACAAAGGCATGTCTTTAGGCCGGTGGTGGGGAGCTCAGAAAAGCTTAGGAAAGACTGGCTTGAAGAAGCTGAAAGTGCCTGTCGGTCCGCCTTCAGGTCTTGAAGCGAAGATCAGCTTCGTCCGGATGGTGTTGACAAAGGCCGCTTGATCACCACTTCGGTGGCTGATTCAGTTTCCCAAGTGATTTGGGAGATTGCCGACGATGATGGGCCCGCGGAAGGAACCACAAGCAGCGCTGTTTTATGAGTTCAGCCTGGATCGGCATGTTCCGGCAGATCATGTGCTGCGCCGGATTGACCGATTTGTGGACCTCTCCGACATCCGCTCAGTTCTAGCACCCTACTACAGTTCCACCGGCCGCCCTTCGATTGATCCCGAACTGATGATCCGCATGTTGCTGGTTGGCTACTGCATGGGCATCCGGTCCGAGCGGCGCCTGTGCGAAGAGGTCCATTTGAACCTCGCCTATCGTTGGTTCTGTCGGATGGATTTGAACGATGCGGTCCCCGATCACTCGACCTTTTCCAAGAACCGGCATGGCCGCTTTCGTGAGAGCGATCTGTTCCGGCATCTGTTCAACACCGTGCTGACACGCTGTATCGCCGAAGGGTTGGTCGGCGGCGAAGACTTCGGTGTCGATGCGTCGCTCATCAAGGCCGACGCGAGCCGCTATACCAAGGTGGAGATGGCGGACTGGTCCGTGCCTGAACAGGTCTCACGGGCCACGCAGGAGTATCTCGACACGCTGGATGATGCTGCCTTTGGCGGTTCGACGCCCGTGCAGCCCAAGGCCATCTCTCCGGCTGACCCGGCAGCGCGTTACACCGGCGCCAATGGTGACAGGCCGTTCTTTGCCTACTCCACCAACTATCTGGTCGATCTGGACAATGCCGTCATCGTCGATGTCGATGCGACCGCTCCGATCCGGCAGGCCGAGGTCGAGATCACCAAGGATATGATCTTGCGAACCAGAGATCGGTTCGGTCTCTATCCTGAGAAGCTGGTGGCCGACACGGCCTATGGCTCAGCGCCGATGCTGGGCTGGCTTGTCGAGGAGGAAGGGATCGAGCCGTACATCCCGGTGATCGACAAGTCCGAACGCAAGGACGGCACCTTCTCGCGCGACGACTTTGCCTATGACCACGAGAATGACAGCTACACTTGTCCCGGCGGCAAACAGCTCGTGCAGTTCCGGCGCCCCTACAAAACACCGCGTTCTGGCGTCGATAAGGAAGGTTTGATGCGCTACCGCGCCAGCAAAAAGGACTGCGATGTCTGCTCGCTGAAACAGCGATGCTGCCCCAAGGAGCCAGCGCGCAAGATCTTGCGTTCCATCCACGAGGGCGCACGCAACATGGCTCGCGACATCACCAAGACCGACGCCTATGTGACCGCCAGCTATGCCCGAAAGAAGGTCGAGATGCTGTTCGCCCACCTCAAACGCATCATCGGCCTCGACCGCCTACGCCTCAGAGGACCAAACGGCGCCAGAGATGAGTTCATCCTGGCGGCAACAGTCCAAAATCTCCGCAAGCTCGCAAAGCTGGTCCCAAACCCAGCGTGAGAGCAAGAACACCCGAACTCACCGACACGATCAGAAATCGAGAAAGGCGACTTTTTCAACGGTATCTCCGCATAGCCAACGTCGTGGCGGCCTGATTGCCGCGGAGTAGCCTTCTCCCGCAGACCGGGGCGGCGACCCTACTCCCCCTCATCGAACAGCCCGGCCTGCTTGGCCGCGAGGTCGGCGGGGGCGGTCAGGCCCAGATGGCCCCACGCATTGGCCGTCAGCATTCGGCCCCGCGGCGTGCGCTGGATGAAGCCCTGCTGGATCAGGAACGGCTCGATAATGTCCTCGATCGCATCGCGCGGCTCTGAAAGCGCGGCGGCGATGGTTTCGATGCCGACGGGGCCGCCGCCGAAATTGCGGGCGATCTGGTCCAGATAGCGCCGGTCGAGTTCATCAAGCCCGATCGCGTCCACCTCCAGCCGCGACAGCGCTTCGTCGGCGACGCGGCGGTCCACTTCGGTCGCACCGGCGACATCGGCGAAATCGCGGACGCGGCGCAGCAGCCGGCCGGCGATGCGCGGCGTGCCGCGGGCGCGGGCGGCGATCTCGCGGGCGCCGTCGCCGCTCATCGGCAGGCCCATGATGCGGGCACCGCGCGTGACGATCGTCTCCAGCTCCTCGGCGGTGTAGAAATTGAGCCGCACCGGAATGCCGAACCGGTCGCGCAGCGGTGTCGTCAGAAGGCCGAGGCGCGTGGTGGCGGCGACGAGGGTGAATTTGGCCAGATCGATCTTGACCGAGCGCGCCGCCGGCCCTTCGCCGATGATCAGGTCGAGCTGGAAATCCTCCATCGCCGGATAAAGGATCTCCTCGACCGCCGGATTGAGCCGGTGGATCTCGTCGATGAACAGGACATCGCGCTCTTCGAGATTGGTCAGGAGCGCCGCCAGATCGCCGGCCTTGGCGATCACCGGCCCGGAGGTGGCGCGAAAATTGACGCCCAGTTCGTTCGCCATGATCTGGGCCAGCGTCGTCTTGCCAAGGCCGGGCGGGCCGACGAACAGCACGTGGTCGAGCGCCTCGGCGCGTTTTTTGGCCGCCTCGATGAAGACCTTGAGATTGGCGCGCGCCGCCGCCTGACCGGTGAAGTCGTCCAGCGTGCGCGGCCGCAGGGAGGCGTCGGCATCCTCGTCGCGCTTGTCGGCGGAGATCAGGCGGGCGGGCTCGGTCATGCGAGAAGTTCCATGCCGGGCACCGTTTTGGCCGCCTTCTTGTCGAATGTGTAAGTGAACGTGCAACCGCTTTCGCGGTTTGTCTCGGCAATCACAATGTCTGCCATGTCCCGGTGCATCGATTGCATCCACCGTGTCCATTCGCCAATGGCAAGGGTCGCCGGCACCGCCATTTCCACGGTGTCCAGAAGGCCGGCCAATTGGGTTCGCGCGACTTGCCGATCTGTTTCGTAGACGCTTTCCAGCACCCAGACTGCCTCCGTTACCACCAGCGGATTGACAAAAAGCGGCCCGTTGTCGCGGGCTGCCTTAATGAGCTTTACGGCCGCCTGGTATTGCGTCTCGTCATCACGCGTCAGCACTCGCACAATGATGTTGGTGTCAATTCCTATCACGCGCGCGCTCATATCGCTCGGTGACAGCGGCGCCAATCGCCTCGTTCATCTCCTCCACCGATACCGGTTTTCGGCCCGGATCATGCAAGATACCGGCGAAATCCAGCGCGCTGCGGTTTTTCGGCACGATCTCGACCCTGCCGTCCCGAATTTCGTAGCCGATACGGTCGCCGGGGTGCAGCGCCAGAAACTCACGGATCTCGGCCGGGATCGTCGTTTGGCCTTTCGACGTGATTTTGGACTCGATGCCCATGGTCCTTGCCCTGCTCTGTTTTCCTTACATTCTCGATATAGTAAGGAAAGAAGTTTGAAACAAGGATTGTTGTTTCACCGCGCCAGCTCCTTCAACCCGTGGCGGATCAGCATGGCGCTGTCGGCATCCTCGCCAGCGCTCTTGAGCGCGGCGGCGACCGCGTTGGCGGCCTGGTCGCGGCTGTAACCGAGATTGGCGAGCGCGGAGACCGCATCGGCGACCGGCGCCGGGGCGGCGTTCTCGCCCAGCTCCTGCTTGAGGCCGATGGCGGCGGCCGCATCGCCGGCGAAGGCGGGCGCCTTGCTTTTGAGTTCGGTGACGATGCGCTGGGCGACCTTGGGGCCGATGCCCGGCGCGCGGGCGACCATCGCCTTGTCCTGAAGCGCGATCGCGTTGGCGAGGTCGGCGGCGGACAGGGTGGAGAGGACGGCGAGCGCCACCTTGGCGCCGACGCCCTGCACGCCCTGCAGCAGACGGAACCATTCGCGCTCCAGCGCGGTCGCAAAGCCGAACAGGCGGATCTGGTCCTCGCGCACATGGGTCTCGATGTGAAGGACCGCCGCTTCGCCGGCGTTCAGGCCCGACAGCGTCCGCGCCGGGCAGTAGGCGACATAGCCGACGCCATGCACGTCGACGATCACATGATCCTCGGCGATCTCGTCGATGGTGCCCTTGAGTTTACCGATCATGGATGGGTGTCCGGTGCGATGATGTCGAGATCGGGGAAGTAGGTGCGGTAACGCTTCGGATCGCGGGTCAGAAGCACATGCCCCGATGTTTCCGCATGTGCGCCGATCAAAAAATCGGGCAGGGTCCGTTCGCGATTTCCACCTTGCCGGCGATAGGCTGCGTGGGCCGTGCCAGCCCGAAAGGCGGCATCGAAGGAAAGGTGCTCGCGTACCGGGCGAAGCCGGCTCAACGCATTGTCCAGTGTTCGGGCGGCTTTGCTCATCCCGCCCAGTTCTGACCAGACAATCGGCGAAAGCACTATTGTGCCCGACACGAAAGCCATTTCCATCGCTCTGGCCGACCACGCTGCGTGCTCGCCACCGCCGAGCAGGTCGAGCAGAACATCGGTGTCAATGAGCGTCGATGTCATCACGCGGACCCCGCATCTCCAGCATCAGCTCGTCAACGGTCTTTTCGCCCAGATCGATTGTGCCTTTGACCTGATCGAGCCAGCGCCGAAACCGGGCCGCCCGGTCCTCGGCATTGTCCTCGACGGCACGAAGCCTCACACCGTCATCGCCGCGGTCCACAAACTCGACCTCGCTGCCGGCGGTGATGCCGAGCTTGTCGCGGATGTGCTTGGGGATCGTGACCTGGCCCTTTCGCGTCACACGCATGAGTAATACCTCCGAGGTATTACCTAGCGGGGATGCTGGAACAAGTCAAGAACAAATGCCTCGTCAGGCCTGTGCAGCAACCCGCCTTGCCAGCGCGGCTGCGCCGCGATGATGGCTGTGGCAGATGGCGATGGCGAGCGCGTCTGCGGCGTCCTCGGTGTCGAACACCGCCCGGGGCAAAAGCGTGCGCACCATCATGGCGATCTGGCCCTTGCCGCCATGGCCGACGCCGATGACCGCCTTCTTGACCGCATTTGGCGCATATTCGGCGACGGGCAGCCCCGCCAGCGCCGGGACGAGCATGGCGACGCCGCGCGCCTGGCCGAGCTTGAGCGTAGCTGTCGCATCCTTGTTGACGAAAGTGGCTTCGACGGCGGCTTCGTGCGGGGTATGCGTGCCCATCACCGCCGTGAGCTGCTCGTGGATCTGGCACAGCCGGACGGCGAGATCGGCGCCCGCATCGGAGCGCACGGTTCCCGCTGCCACGAAGCGCAGCGCGTTGCCCGCGCTGTCGACGACGCCCCAACCGGTGCGCCGCAGCCCCGGATCGATGCCGATAATGCGAATCGTCTCGTTCATCTCGTCCTCACGCCAACGCTATCCGCTTAGCGGTCCGATGTGAACAAAAAGAAAACACTGGGCCGGCCTGCCGCTTGTGCGAGCGGGCACGACATGCCACAGGCGTGGAAGGGGGTCACATGACTGGGTTTCCGCTCGAACTGGATGCGGCGTTCTGGGCCGTGGTGGCCGCTGCGGCGGTCGCGGGGCTGGTGCGCGGGTTCTCCGGCTTCGGCACGGCGATGATCGTCGCGCCCGTCGCCGCGGCCGCCTACAGCCCGCAGGTGGCGGTCATCGTCATCCTGATCATCGAGACCCTGCCGGCGCTGCCTCTCGTGATCCCGGCGATGAAACGGGTGAGCCTTGCCGAAATCGGCCCGGTCGTTGCCGGCTATGCGCTGTTGCTGCCGGCGGGCATCATCTTTCTGACGGCGGGCGAGCCGACCGCGCTGCGCTGGTTCATGTCGGTGGTGATCCTGATCGTCGTCATGCTGCTGTGGCGCGGCTGGCAGTACAAGGGGCCGCGCACGGTGCCGGTGCGGGTCGCCACTGGCGGCCTGTCGGGCTTTCTGGGCGGCGCCACGTCCCTGTCCGGACCGCCGGTGATCCTCTACTGGATGGCGCTGCGCACGGGCGCGGGCAATGTGCGGTCGAACCTTTTGGTCTATCTGACTGTCGTTGAACTCTTCTCGCTGGTCGGTTTTTTCATCGCGGGCATTCTGACCTGGCCATCGATTGCATTGGGTCTGGCCTGCTCGCCGGCTTTTTTCGTCGGCCTGCTGCTCGGCGCGCGCCTGTTCGGTCTTTCCACCGAGACGACCTATCGCCGCGTGGCGCTGTCGATCGTGCTGGTCGCCGCAATCGCGTCCATGCCGCTTCTGGACGGGCTGTGGGGCTGACCGTTTTTGCGTTGCGCGAGCGTGCCGGTCTTGATTAGCTCGGTCGAACAAGGGGAGGCGCATGGACCAGGCGGATGTGATCATTGTCGGCGCGGGGCTTGCCGGCCTTGTCGCGGCTGCCGAACTGGGCGATCGCGGCAAGCGCGTGATCGTGGTCGATCAGGAACCGCCGCAAAACCTCGGCGGCCAGGCCTTCTGGTCGCTCGGCGGCCTGTTCATGATCGACACGCCCGAGCAGCGCCGCATGCGCATTCGCGACAGCCGGGCGCTGGCGGAAAACGACTGGTTCGGCTCGGCCCGGTTCGACCGCCCCGAAGACCATTGGCCGCGGCGCTGGGCGGAGGCCTATCTCGATTTTGCCTCGGGCGAGATGCGGAGCTGGCTGCACGCCATGGGCATGCGCTGGTTTCCGGTGGTCGGCTGGGCCGAGCGGGGCGGGTCGTTCGCCGACGGGCACGGCAACTCGGTGCCGCGCTTCCACGTGACCTGGGGCACGGGCCCGGGTGTACTCGAACCGTTCACAGCCCGGGTGCGCGAACATCAAAAGGCGGGTCTCGTAGACTTGCGCTTCCGGCACAAGGTGGACCGCATCATCATGACCAACGGGGCCGCGAGCGGCGTCTCGGGCACGGTGCTGCGGGCCGACGATGCCGAGCGGGGCGCGTCGACCAACCGCGACGTGGTCGGCGATTTCGAACTGCACGCGCCGTCGGTGATCGTCACCTCGGGCGGCATTGGCGGCAATTTCGAGATGGTGCGCAAGAACTGGCCGCGCGGCCGGCTCGGCGAGCCGCCGGCCTCGATGATCTCGGGTGTGCCCGACCATGTTGACGGGTCGATGATCCCGGTCGCCGAGCAGGCCGGCGGGCATGTGATCAATGGCGACCGGATGTGGCACTATACCGAGGGTGTGAAGAACTGGGCGCCGATCTGGCCGCATCACGGCATCCGCATCCTGCCCGGGCCGTCCTCCATGTGGTTCGACGCGACCGGCAACCGGTTGCCGGCGCCGGCCATGCCCGGTTTCGACACGCTGTCGACCCTGCGCACGATCCTTGAGACCGGGCACGATTATTCCTGGTTCGTGCTGACCCAAAAGATCATCGAAAAAGAGTTCGCCCTGTCCGGCTCCGAGCAGAACCCGGATCTGACATCGAAAAAGTTCACCGAGGTGCTGAAGTCGCGGCTCGGCAAGGGCGCGCCGCCGCCCGTCGAAGCGTTCAAGGAGAAGGGCGAGGATTTCGTCGTGGCCGGCGATCTCGATGCGCTGGTGGCCGGCATGAACCAGGTCGCCGGCGGCAACCTGCTCGATGCGGCGCACCTTCGGGCGCAGATCGAGGCGCGCGACAGCCAGATCGGCAACCGCTTTGCAAAAGACGCGCAGGTGGTGGCGATCAACGGCGCGCGCAACTATCTCGGCGACCGGCTGATCCGCACGGCCAAGCCGCACAGGATCCTCGATCCGGCCCACGGGCCGCTGATCGCCGTCAAGCTGCACATCCTGACGCGCAAGACGCTCGGCGGGCTGCAGACCGATCTCGACAGCCGGATGATCGGCGCCGACGACACGCCCGTGCCGGGTCTTTACGCGGCGGGCGAAGTCGCCGGTTTCGGCGGCGGCGGCTACCACGGCTACAACGCGCTCGAAGGCACGTTCCTTGGCGGCTGCATCTTCTCGGGCACGAAGGCGGGGCGGTCCCGAGAGATTGCCTGACGCCCGCCATCCGCCCGCCAATATACATGCAGGTCCGTTGCCGCTAGTCTGACAGCGGATCGGGCGGGGAGGGCCGGACATGACGGACACGGTGGCCATGCCGTTCTGGCTTGTCCTGATCCTCGGCATTCTCGCCCTTGTCGCCATCTTCGACCGCATCTTCGCGCCGTCCGTGCGCTGGTATTTCCGCCGGCGCGTCAACGATGCCATCGACGAACTCAACGAACGGCTCGATCTCGAAATCCAGCCCTTTCGCCTGACGCGCCGGCAAGGGCTTATCGATCAGCTTCTCTACGATCCCGACGTGATCGCCGCCGTCGATCTCCAACATCGGCAGAGCGGAACACCGCGCGCCGTGATCATGAAGGAGGCGGAAAAATACGCTGCGGAGATCGTCCCGTCCTTTTCGCCGCTGACCTATTTCGGCATCGGCACGCGCGCGGCCAAATGGCTGTCGCAGTTCGCCTATCGCGTCCGCCTCGGCTTCACCGACGATCAGGCGCTCAAGCGCATTCCGAAGAACGCCACCGTTGTGTTCGTGATGAACCACCGGTCGAACATGGACTATGTGCTGGTGACCTATCTGGCCTCAAAGCGCGCATCGCTCTCCTATGCGGTGGGCGAATGGGCGCAGGTCATCTTCCTGCATTCGCTGTTGCGCTCGATGGGCGCCTATTTCATCCGCCGCAACTCCAAGAACCAGCTCTACCGGCGGGTGCTGGCCGCCTATGTGCGCAAGGCCACCAAGCAGGGCGTCACCCAGGCGGTGTTCCCCGAGGGCGGCCTTTCCCCGGACGGCACGCTGCGGCCGCCCAAGCTGGGGCTGTTGTCCTACATGGTCTCCGGTTTCAGGACCGATGGCGACAAGGACATCGTCTTCATTCCGGTCGGCATCAACTATGACCGGGTGCTCGAAGACCGGATCCTGACGGCAAAGCAGGAGCGCGAGGCGACCGGCCGGGACTATCGCGTGCGGGTTTTCAGGGTGGCGGGGTTTCTGGCCCATCTGGCCAAGCTGCGTTTGCAGGGCCGGCTCTACCGATACGGCTATGCCTGCGTCTCTTTCGGAGAACCGCTGTCGCTGACCGAATTCGCCAGAGAAAACGATATCGATTTCTCCGGCCATCACGAGACCGGCGACCCGGTGGAGCGCAAGGCGCGCGAGGCGCATTTCGCCGGTGTGCAGAAGCTCGGCGAAGCGCTGCTCGGCGAGATCGGCGCCATCATCCCGGTCTTGCCGGTGGCGCTGGTGGCAACCGTGCTGCTCGAGAACGAGGACCACTGGATGGGCGATCTGGAACTCAAATCCAGGGTATTCGACCTGATCCAGCGGATCGAGGCCGCCGGCTATCACGTGCACATTCCGCGCCACGACCGCGACTACATGCTCGAGACGGGCATCCGCATGCTGAAGATGCGGCACATCATGGAAGCCAATGACGACGGGCTGCACCGCGCCAACCTGAACGAGCAATTGCTGCTGGAATATTACGCCAACTCCATCGCGCATATTGTTGCTGCGGTGCGGGCTGGCGAAGGGGCGGAAGGGGCCCGACACGTTGAGCGCCAGGGCGCCTCATAGGACGTGGCGGAAACGGCGTGGTCGCCCGCGCTTTCTCACCCTCAAGGGGGGAGAGGGGCGCCGCCCTGACGCGTTCAAGCGCTCAGCCGCTCCATCACATCGTCCGCGATGTCCTCGTTCGAATAGACGTTCTGGACGTCATCATCCTCGTCGAGCGCGTCGAGCAGCTTGAGAAGGGTGCCCGCCTTGTCCTCATCGACAGGCGTCTCGTTCTGCGGCTTCCAGATCGCATTGACGGATTCGGCCTCGCCCAGCGTCGCTTCCAGCGCTTTTGAGACGGCGCCCAGATCCTCGAATGCGCAGGTGATGGTGTGGCCGTCCTCGCCGGTCTCGACATCCTCGGCGCCGGCCTCGATCGCCGCTTCCATGACGGTGTCGGCGTCGCCCGCCTCGGGCTTGTAGACGATCTCGCCGACCCGGTCGAACATGAAGGAGACCGAGCCGGTTTCCCCCAGGGAGCCGCCGTTTTTCGAGAAGGCGGCGCGGATGTTGGACGCCGAACGGTTGAGATTGTCGGTCAGCGCCTCGACGATGACCGCGACGCCGCCGGGCCCATAGCCCTCATAGCGCATCTCCTGATAGTCCTCGCCGCCGGCGCCGGTGCCCTTGTTGATGGCGCGCTGGATGTTGTCCTTGGGCATGGACTGGCCCTTGGCGTTCTGCACGGCCAGGCGCAGGCGCGGGTTCATGTCCGGATCGGTGACGCCGCCGCCCATTTTCACCGCGACGGTGATCTCCTTGGACAGGCGCGAGAAGAGTTTCGAGCGCGCGGCGTCCTGCCGGCCCTTGCGGTGCATGATGTTCTTGAATTTGGAATGACCTGCCATGGCGGTTCTGTTCTGCTTGACGTTTTCGGAATCCCGCGCGCTTTTATGAGAGAACGATTGCAAGGTCCAGTTCCGGGGAAAGATGCATGACCGAATTCGGTGTGGCGTTGGCGATGATCGGCCTTTTTGTCTGGCTGCTCCTGAAGGAGAACTCGCGGCGCGGGGTGAAGACCGTGCGCGCCTATCTGTTCATGAACGCGCTGGAGGAGGGCAAGAGCGTTGCCGAGGCCAACGAGGCCGCGAGGATCGATCCGAAGAATATTCCCAAGAGCCACATTCGCGCGACCATGCTCTACCTGCAGGAGCATCATCGCGGCCGACAGGGGCCGCTGATGAAAAAGGCCGAAGCGGCCGGGCTCCAATGGTGAGGGCGTGATGAGCCATGCATTCCACCAGCGGGGCGGCTGCCAGTGCGGCGCCATCCGCTACACGCTGACCGAGCGGCCCCGGGCCGTCTATTGCTGCCATTGCATCGAATGCCAGAGGCAATCCTCTTCGGCGTTCGGCATATCGGTGCGCGTGCGGCGTGCGGCCCTGTCCGTCGAGGGCGAGACCGCCAAGTTCAACAAGACGTCCGGCGACAGGCTGACGGTATGCGAATTCTGCCCGCACTGCGGCAGCCGGCTGTTTCACAACCGGCCGGCCCATGAGGATCTGCTGACCATCAAGGGTGGAACCTTCGACGACACAAGCTGGCTGAAACCGGTTGGCCATATCTGGCTGAAGTCAAAACAGGCCTGGGTTTTGATCCCCGAAGACGGGTTGCGCTTTGACGCCCAGCCGGACGACTATGACGTTCTGAGCGTCCGCTATGCCGAGCAGTGGGGACCGCCCGGCCGGGAGTGAGAGCCTCTGGCGGACAGGCGCGGGCGTTCTATCCGGGAGAGGGAACCGACGTTTGTTTTCGGGAGTTCCGATGCGCCGCCTTGTAACCGCCCTTCTCACCGCTTCTGGCCTGGCCGCCGCGCTGCCCCTGGGCTCTGCCATTTCAGCCATGGCGCAGGATACCGGCGACGAGCCGGTCAGCCAGTGCCTTGCGATCGCACAGGCCCTGCCGCGCGTGATGTTCGCCTCGGCTAGCGCCAGCCCGCTGGCGGTCGATGGCGATGTGACGATCAGCTTTGCCGGCCATTCCACCTACCGGATCGAGACCCCGGCCGGCGTGACGATCGCCACCGACTTTTCCGGCGTTTACGGCCACACGCCGACGCCGCGCGTCGTCACCATGAACCGGGCCCATTCGACGCACTTCACGCTGAACCCCGATCCGGCGATCGAGCATGTCTTTCCGGGCTGGGACAGCGGCAATCCGGAGGGCGCCGACCACGACACGGTGATCGACGATGTCTATGTGCGCAACGTGACCACCGACATCAGGCGCTGGGACACGACCGCGCTGACGGCGAACCAGAATTCTATCTTCATCTTCGAGGTGGCGGGCCTGTGCATCGGCCATCTGGGCCATCTGCACCACAAGCTGACGGACGACCATTTCGCGCAGATCGGCCGGCTCGACATCGTCATGGTGCCGGTCGATGGCGGGCTGACCATGGCGCATACGGGCATGGCGGAGATCACCACGCGGCTGCGCTCGTCGATCGTCCTGCCGATGCACCTGCGCGGCAATTCCATCGACCGCTTCATCGCCCTGATGGGGACGGACTGGGCGGTCGACTTTCTCGATGCCGATTCGATTACGGTCAATGTGCGCGACCTGCCCGAACGGCCGACCATCATCGTGCCGGCGAGCCTTGCGCGGCGCGGATGAACGGCGGCCGCCACAGCGGCGGCACATTTGCCTTTAGACTGGCGCCGGAGTGAACGCGGAGGAAAGAGCAATGAGACTGGGTTCAGCCCGCCGGATGGCCGGCGCCGGCCTTGCCGCCGCACTGGGCGCGGCGATGCTCGCCGCCTCGGTCGTTCCCGCCGATGCGATCAGCCGCGTCCGCAGCGACCTCAATTCCTGCGCCGCGGTGCAGGCGGTGGTGCAGCGAGAGGGCGCGGTGATCCTGCAGCACGCCTCCAAGCGCGTGCCGAACTATCTGCTCTATGACCGCTATGTCGCCAATCGCAGCTTTTGCGCGTTGGGCGAGGTGCTCGAGCGCGAAACCGTGCCCGCCGCCGATACGGCGTCGTGCCGCGTTTATGTCTGCAAGCGCTACGAGCCGCGCTTCAACGACGAACGCTTCATCTTCCGGCATTGATGTTTCGGGCCGACCGCGTGTTCAGCGCTGTTCGGCCAGCGCGAACAGTTCGTCGATGAACTCGTAGCACATGACGATCTCGACCGTGTCGAGGTCGTACCAGGCATTGGCTTCGCCGCAGTCGGCGGCCACCAGCGCCGGCACTTGCGGCCAGCGGAAGGTCTCGCCGACATAGCCGGCAATGTCGGTCATGATGCCGGTGTCCGCCAGAAAGGTCCGCATCTCAGGCAGGGCGCTGTCTTCGAGCGTCACCGGGGCCGGCGCGGCGGAGGCGCCTTCTTCTCGCAGATAGGGTTCGAGCAGCGCGTCCCAACTTTCGATCGCGGTTTCCGCCTCGATCTCGCAGGCCGCCTGCTGGTCTGGGTCCATCTCGGTCCAGCGCACCGCCTCGTCATACCGCTCGGGGTCGAGGCCCACGGCGTGGCAGACGATGCGCAGGCCGCGCTGGATGTCGAGATCGTGCACGCCGAAATAGTCGAGCGGCGTGCCGCCGGCCTCGGTCAGATCGTGCATGATCAGCATCGCTTCGGCGGCGTCGAGCAGGATGTCGACGTGATCGTCATAGATGGTCAGCACTTCGAGCGTGGCGAAGCTGTCGGCCGCATCCTCCTCCTGGCCGATGACCGGCAGGGCGAACTGGTCGATCACCGCATGGCCGATCTCGTGCAGCAGGATGTGGATGATGTTGGAGGCGACGAAGGCCTCCGCTTCGCTCATCTCGTCCTGGGCGGCGGCCGGCGGCGACCAGAGCAGCGGCAGCGCGAGCATGAGGGCCGGGACTGTCTTGCGCTCTGGCATCAGGCACTCCTTCGCCGATCGGGCATCGCGCGCATGGCGTCTACCACCAGGACGGCATCGTTTCTTCGAGCCGCGGGCCGATGCGGATCGGCGCGATCCTTTCGCACAGGCCCGTACGGTCGGAGATCTCGACGGCGACACCGCACAGGGTCGCCGGACCCGTTGCCGCCTCGAACCGGCCCCTGGGCACCTTGGTCAGGAAGCGGTTGAGCGGCTCCTCCTTTTCCATGCCCAGGGAGTGGCCGTAGTCGCCGCACATGCCGACATCGGAAATATAGCCCGTGCCGCCGTCGAAGATGGTGTGATCGGCGGTCGGCGTGTGGGTGTGGGTGCCGACGACCAGGCTGGCGCGGCCATCGACGAAATGGGCGAAGCACACCTTTTCCGAGGTTGCCTCGGCGTGAAAATCGAAGACGACGCAATCGAAATCGCGGCCGAGCCGGCCGCCGTCGAGCTGGCGTTCGGCGGCGACGAACGGATCGTCCAGATCGGGCGACATGAAGACACGGCCCATCAGGTTGGAGACCATGACGCGCGCGCCGTTGCGCGCCTCGAAGACGCCCATGCCGCGGCCGGGCGTGCCGTCGGGATAGTTGGCCGGCCGTAAAAAGCGCTCCTGCCGCTCGGCGAAGACCAGCGCCTCGCGCTGGTCCCAGACATGGTTGCCCGTGGTCATCACGTCGGCGCCCGCGTCCAGCGTGTCAGTCAGGATCGTCTCGGTCACGCCGAAGCCGCCCGCCGCGTTCTCGCCGTTGACGATGGCGAAATCGATATGGTGGTCGGCGATCAGGCGCGGCAGCCGTTCGTAAACGGCGGTGCGGCCCGACCGGCCCACCATGTCCCCCAGAAAGAGCAGTCTCATGAAGCCGTCCTATCGCTGCGCCGGCAGAGCCTGCAAGCCGTTTTCGGTCAGCACTGTGTGAAGCGGCACATCGTGGGGTTCGGCAGGGACCCGCTCGACGCGCTGGCATTCGAACGCCAGGCCGACGAGACGGGGTGATCGGCCCCTGGCGTGAAGCCGGGCGATGGCGCGATCGTAGTGGCCGGCGCCATAGCCGATGCGGTTGCCCGCATCGTCGAACGCCGACAGCGGCACGAGTATCAGGTCGGGATCGAGCTCTTCCGCTTCGGGGCCCGGCGCCCTTGTGCCGAACGAGCCTGTGACCAGCGGCATGTCCGGGTCATGGCGGCGGAAGACGATTGTCTGGCGGTCGATGACGGCGGGCAGGACGATCATGGCGCCGCGCGCGGCGAGCGCCTCCATCAGCGGGCGCGGGTCGATTTCCGAGCGGATCGGCCAGAAGCCGGAGACGATGTCGCCGGGCTTGAAGCCGATGGCGTCCGCCTGGCGGGCCAGCGCCTGCGCGGCATGGGTGTGGCGATCGGCGCCGAGCGCGTCGCGCCGGGACAGCGCCATGGCGCGAATATCGGCTTTGTCGGCGCTGGTCCCGTTCATTGTTCCATCCGGCGGCGTGCCCGGCCGGTACAGGCCGGCGACGGTTGCCAACCGCGGCAGTCGGTGGAGAACGGCATCCCGGGAACCTACAGAAGTAGGTGGGTGCCAGATGATCGGGTCCACGGACCCGGCCAGCGCCAGCTCCCTTAGGATGCGTAAGGCCCCGGGGAATTGTCTCCTGCCACAAAGCGCAGTCGGCGTGAGCAATATAGGACCGGAGCGGGCTCGCCGCCAGTGGTCAGCGCCGCCTTTTGGGCGGGGCCTGCGCCCTGGAGCCGGCCTATGCCGTCATGATCGCGGCAAGGACGGATCTTGCCGGTTTTCCAGGCCTGTCGGGATGCATATGTCTAAGGGCAAGGGACAATGAAGGAGCACACAGATGCGCGCAGCGACCCATGACCGCTTTGGCGGCAGCGATGTCGTGACGATCGCCGAGATCGACGAGCCGGCAATCGCCGACAACCAGCTTCTCGTCGCGGTTCACGCGTCGAGCGTGACGACGGCCGACTGGCGGCTGCGCGCTTCTGCGTTTCCCGGCGGCATGTGGCTGGCCGGCCGTTTGATGACCGGCCTTTTCCGGCCGCGGAACCGCGTCCTCGGCATGGAGTTTTCCGGCGTGGTCGCTCGCACCGGTTCGAAAGTGACCCGTTTTGCGACTGGCGATGCGGTCTTCGGCAATGCCGGATCGGGCGCGCATGCCGACTATCTTGCCATCGACGAGGATGGGGCGCTGGCCGCCAAGCCGCCGGCTCTGTCTCACGCCGAGGCCGCCAGTCTGCCGTTCGGCGCGGTGACGGCGCTTGTCTTCCTGCGCGATTTCGCCAGGCTGAAATCCGGCGAGCGAATCCTGATCATCGGCGCCTCCGGCGGCGTGGGTGTCCATGCGGTGCAGATCGCGCGGCACATGGGCGCCCATGTCACCGGCGTGACCAGCACGGACAATGTGAAGCTTGTTGCGGATCTGGGTGCCGATCGCGTCGTCGATTATCGCAAGGAAGACCTGAACGAAATCGGCGGGAACTTCGATCTCGTCTTCGATACGGCCGGCATTGTGCGCTTTGCCCGGGCGCGCCGGCTTTTGAACGCCGACGGGCTGTTCCTGCCGCTGGAGTTCGGCATTGGTGACGTGCTGACGGCCATTCGATGCGCCATCACAAGGAGCCGCCAGCGGATCGGGCTGCACGTTTCGGGCGACGCGCAATCCGATATCGAAGCGATTGCCGACATGGCCGCTGCGGGTGCTCTCAAACCGGTCATCGACAGCCGCTACCCGCTTGCCGAGATCCGCAAAGCCCATGAGCGGGTCGAGACACGGCACAAGCGCGGCAGCGTCATCGTCAACGTGCGGCCGGACGACGAGGCGCCGCCCGCCGCGTGACGGCATTGACGGCGCCGTCAGGCGATCTTCGCGGTCACCGATTCGATCTTGTCGGCGAGCGCGGTCAGCCGTTCGGTCAGCGTCTCGTCGACCCGGTCGGCCTTGGACAGCGCCTCGTCGCGGGTCTTGCGCACGCTGTCCAGTTCGCTCTCCAAACCCTTGACCCGCTTTTGCAGTTCGGAGAGTTCGTCCATGATCATGATGCCGGCCATAACCGTCAGCCGCAGATCGCCGATCTCGCCGAACGAGCCTTTCAGGTGGGTGACGTATTTGTCGAGCCGGCCGGCCAGATCGACCAGATGATCCTCCTGGCCGGGATCGCAGGCCATGCGGTAGCTTTTCTGGTCGATGGTGACGGTGACCTGGCTCATGTCGGCTTCTTTCCCGTTGCGGCGCTCAGCGGTCGAGAACGGCGCGGATCGTCTCCATCGCCGTCACCAGCCGCCGCGACACTTCCTTGTTGACGTCCTCGAGCCGCACGGCGCGGGCCTCGGACGCATCGAGTTCCTCGGCCAGCCGCGCGCGATCCGCGTTCAGCCGCTGCACTTCTTCCTCGGCGTCCGAATATTCGCGACGGATTTCCGCCGACCGGTCGACCGCGTCGTCCAGGGCGGACAGCGCCTTGTCGAGACGGTCAAAGACCTGTGAGAGCGTTTGCGGACCGTTCATGGCGGTGGGTTTATGGACTGATGATCGATGTTTGTCAGCAACAATAAGGCGTTAGCGTGGCTCAATGAGACAGGGCTTAAACCTGCCCGCGCACGGGCCGATCGGCAATGCCCCGGCCGGGCCGATGCACAGTTTTCCTGTGCCTGGCGCCGTGCCGGCGGCTTTGTTGACTCCGCATCCCCACCTGCTATGTGTCGCGCGCAATTTTCTGGTCCGGAAATGCCCCCGCGTCCCGACGTTCCGGGACCCGCGCTCAAACCCGATATCAGCGGAAATCCTCTCATGATCCCACGCGAAAAACACGACCGGATGGCCAATGCGATCCGTGTCCTGTCCATGGATGCGGTGCAGGCCGCCAACTCCGGCCATCCGGGCCTGCCAATGGGCGCCGCCGACATTGCCACGGTCCTGTTCACGCGCTTCATGAAGTTCGATCCCAAGCAGCCGAACTGGCCCGATCGCGACCGCTTCGTGCTGTCGGCGGGCCACGGCTCGATGCTGCTTTACAGCCTGCTTTATCTGCTGGGCTATGAAGACATCACGATCGACGAGATCAGGAATTTCCGCCAGTTGGGCTCGAAGACCGCCGGCCATCCCGAATATGGCCATGCCGCCGGGATCGAGACGACGACCGGACCGCTCGGCCAGGGCCTTGCCAACGCGGTCGGCATGGCGATTGCCGAGCGCAAGCTGCGCGACGAGTTCGGCGCCGATCTGGTCGATCACAAGACCTATGCTCTGGCCGGAGACGGCTGCCTGATGGAAGGCATCAGCCAGGAAGCTATCACGCTGGCCGGGCATCTGAAACTGTCCAACCTGATCGTCATCTGGGACGACAACCGCATCACCATCGACGGCGCGGTGTCGCTGGCGGATTCGACCGACCAGCCGGCGCGCTTTGCCGCCAGCGGCTGGGCGACCGAGACCGTCGACGGCCACGATCCCGACGCGATCGCCGCCGCGCTCGAACGCGCACAGAGTGCCGATCGGCCGACGCTGATCGCCGCGCGCACGACCATCGGCTTCGGCGCGCCAACCAAGGCCGGCACGGCCAAGGCGCATGGTTCGCCGCTTGGACCCGAGGAAATCGCCGGCGCACGGGCGTCGCTTGGCTGGGATGCCGAACCGTTCGACATCCCGTCCGACATTCTCGACGATTGGCGCGTGGCGGGCCTTGCGGCCTGCAAGCAGCGCGTTGCCTGGGAAAAGCGACTTGAAGAGGCGGGCAACGGCAAGCGCAGCGAGTTCGAGCGGCGCATGCGCGGCGATCTGCCGGCCTCGTTCGGCAATGCGGTCGCCGACTACAAGGCGCAGCTCGCCAAGGACAAGCCGAAGGTCGCCACGCGCAAGGCGTCGGAGATGGCGCTCGAGGTGATCAACGGCGCGCTGCCCGAGACGCTGGGCGGTTCGGCCGACCTGACCGGCTCCAACAACACCAGGACCGAACAGACAGCGCCGATCACGCCGGACGATTTCTCGGGCCGCTATCTCCATTTCGGCATTCGCGAGCACGGCATGGCCGCCGCGATGAACGGCATCGCGCTGCATGGCGGGCTGATCCCCTATGGCGGCACCTTCCTGGTCTTTTCCGATTATGCGCGGCCGGCGATGCGCCTGTCCTCGCTGATGGGCATTCGCGTCGTCTATGTGATGACCCACGATTCCATCGGCCTTGGCGAGGACGGCCCGACGCACCAGCCGGTCGAGCATCTGGCGGCGCTGCGCGCCATTCCCAACCATCATGTGTTCCGCCCGGCCGATGCGATGGAAACCGCCGAATGCTGGGAGCTGGCGCTGGGCGAAGCCAAGACGCCGGCGACAATCGCGCTGACGCGTCAGGGCCTTCCGGCACTGCGCACCGAGACATCGAGCGAGAACCGCTGCGCGCTGGGCGCCTATGAGATGGCGACTGCCGGCGAGCAAACCGCCGTGACGCTGTTCGCCTCGGGCTCGGAAGTCCAGATCGCCATGGAAGCGAGGGCGCGGCTCGAGGCGGCGGGTTGTCCGACGCGTGTCGTCTCGGTGCCCTGCATGGAGCTTTTCGAGCGTCAGGACCCCGACTATCAGCGCGCCATCATCGGCGAGGGCGGCGTGCGCATCGCCATCGAGGCGGGCGTCTCGCAGGGCTGGGCGCGGTTCATCGGCGAGGACGGTGTCTTCATCGGCATGGACAGCTTCGGCGCCTCGGCGCCCCAGGAAGAACTCTACGCCCATTTCGGCATCACCGCCGACGCGGTCGTCGCAGCCGCCGAGGCGCGGCTCGAGCGCCAGACCGACGCAGCCTGACCATCGCGCCACTCCATCTGCTTCTCACGACGGGAGACCAACATGTCCATCAAAGTTGCCATCAACGGATTTGGCCGCATCGGCCGCAACGTGGTGCGTGCGATCTACGAATCGGGCCGCACCGACATCGATATCGTCGCCATCAACGATCTGGGCCCGGTGGAAACCAACGCCCATCTGATGCGCTACGATTCCGTGCATGGCCGCTTTCCGATCGACGTCCAGGTCGAGGGCGACACGATCAAGGTCGGCAAGGAGAGCTTCAAGGTGCTGTCCGAGCGCGATCCCAAGAACCTGCCCTGGGGCGAGATGGGCGTCGACATCGTCATGGAATGCACCGGCATCTTCACGGCGCGCGACAAGGCGGCGCTGCATCTGGAAGCCGGCGCCAAGCGCGTGCTGGTCTCGGCGCCGGGTGCCAATGCCGACAAGACGATCGTCTATGGCGTCAATGACGATGTGCTGACCGCCGACGATCTGGTCGTCTCCAACGCGTCGTGCACGACCAACTGCCTGGCGCCGGCCGCCAAGGTGCTCAACGATGCAATCGGCATCGAAAAGGGCATGATGACGACGATCCACTCCTATACGGGCGACCAGCCGACGCTCGACACGATGCACAAGGATCTCTACCGCGCCCGTGCCGCGGCGATGTCGATGATCCCCACTTCGACGGGAGCGGCCAAGGCGGTCGGGCTGGTGCTGCCCGAACTGAACGGCAAACTGGACGGTTTCGCCATGCGCGTGCCGACGCCGAACGTGTCGGTGGTCGATCTCAAGTTCATCGCCAAGCGCGAGACCTCGGCCGACGAGATCAACGAGGCGATCCGCAGCGCGGCCAACGGTCCGCTCAAGGGCATTCTGGGCTATACCGACGAAAAGCTCGTCTCGATCGACTTCAACCACAATCCGCATTCGTCGATCTTCCACACCGAGAAGACCAAGGTGATGGACGGCACCTTCTGTTCGATCCTGACCTGGTACGACAATGAATGGGGCTTTTCCAACCGCATGGCGGACACCGCCGTCGCGATGGGCAAGCTGATGTAGGGCAGGACCCCAAACGGAACGCGATCAGGGCCGCCCGCCGGGCGGCCCTTTGCGTTCGCGGCCCGCCAGGATGAACCGCACACCCGCCGAGTGACGCGTCCGCCCGATAATCGTTGAAATCGCCGGCCTGACTTCATAGGACACGGGGGTCACCGCTTCAAAAAAGGTCAACGCCATGCCCTTCAAGACCCTCGACGACCTGACCGGCCTTTCCGGCAAGCGCGTGCTCGTGCGGGTCGATCTGAACGTGCCGATGGAGGATGGGCACATCACCGACACGACACGGATCGAGCGGGTCGCGCCGACGATCCTCGAGCTGTCGGCCAAGGGCGCCAAGGTGATCCTTCTGGCGCATTTCGGCCGGCCCAAGGGCAAGGTGGTGCCCGAGATGTCTCTGGAGCCGGTCGCCCGCGCCGTCGAAGAGGTGCTGGACCACCGGGTCTTCTTCACCCCGGCATGCACCGGAGACGCCGTCGCCAGGCGCATCGAGGGCATGGCGCCCGGCGATATCGTCCTTCTGGAAAACACCCGCTTCCACGCCGGAGAGGAGGCCAACGATCCCGCCTTCGCCAAGAGCCTTGCCGACAATGGCGACATTTTCGTCAATGACGCGTTCTCGGCGGCGCACCGGGCGCACGCCACCACGGAAGGTTTGGCGCGGCTGCTTCCTGCCTATGCCGGCCGGACCATGCAGGCCGAACTCGAGGCGCTCGAAAAGGGTCTTGGCAATCCGCAAAAGCCGGTCGTCGCCATCGTCGGCGGCGCGAAAGTGTCGACCAAGATCGACCTTCTGGAAAACCTGGTCGCCAACGTCGATGCGCTGGTGATCGGCGGGGGAATGGCCAACACCTTCCTCGCCGCCAAGGGCATCGATGTGGGCAAGTCGCTGTGCGAGCACGATCTGGCGGACACGGCCAACGCGATTCTTTCCAAGGCCAACGAGACCGGCTGCGCCATCGTTCTGCCGGTCGATGCGGTCGTTGCGCGCGAATTCAAGGCCGGCGCCGACAGCGAGACCGTTCCGGTCGATCAAGTGCCTGCCGATTCGATGATCCTCGACGTCGGGCCGGCAACCGTCGGCAAGATCAATGGCTGGATCTCCCAGGCCAACACCCTGGTCTGGAACGGCCCGCTCGGCGCCTTCGAGATCGAACCCTTCGATGCGGCGACGCTGGCGGCAGCCCGGCACGCTGCGGCCGAAACCGCCAGGGGCGAACTCGTCTCGGTGGCCGGCGGCGGCGATACGGTTGCTGCGCTCAACAAGGCGGGCTGCGCCGCCAGGTTCAGCTATGTGTCGACGGCCGGCGGCGCCTTCCTTGAATGGATGGAAGGCAAGACCCTTCCCGGCGTTGCGGCGCTTGAGGGCTGACCGCACCGGTTTCTGCGCGGTCTTCGAGCGACTGGGGGCCGGCCTGGTGTGATGCCAAGGGGTTGGATCAGAAGGTCCAGCAGCCGCCGCAACACACCTTGCTGCCGCATTGGAAGCAACACGTGCTGCATTCCATGTCGACGCCGATCGATTGTGCGCTGTTCATCAGGCTGGCTTCGGCCTCGGCGAATTCTTCGAGATCGACGATCGGCGTGAGTTCCACCTCTTCGAATAGAGACGGATCGTCGTCGGCGGCCTGGAGGAACGCTGACATGCTTGGCGCAATGCGGCTGATCCGGGCTTCAAGCTCCTGCACGTCGCCCTCGCCAACATGCTTGGCAAAGCGCAATTCCATGGCAATACAGCATACCGGATTGCCGCAAATCGGCGTGCAATTGGAGCGTGCAATCGTCTCTTCGACATAGCCAATCGTGACATCCGGGTCGAACGTCTCGATCATGTCTTGATCTTGGGCTTGCGCCATGGCGACGCTTCCAAATATCATCAGAAAGATAGTCAGTACGGCTCGATGCATATCTTCCTCCGTTAGCAAAATTATACATTGAAATGTTTGAACGAAACGCAGCGGGCGGCAAGTATCACTTTGGTCGGAAGTCCGCAACGATGATGAGTATGGTGCCCGGCGTTGCGGCGCTTGAGGGCTGAAATCGCACGGCTTTTAACCTTGTGCGGCGAATTCAACAGGTTTGAACCGGTTGAATTCCTTTCAATCGATTGAGTGGACGTTCGTCGCCTTTGACGCGCCAAACCGGTCTGCTATGCGAGCGCAAATTCTTCCATGGAGAGACCGCATGAGCGAACGGCTTGAGGATATTGCGCAACAGATGGTGGCACCGGGCAAGGGTATCCTTGCGGCCGACGAATCCACCGGCACGATCAAGAAGCGCTTCGATTCCATCGGCGTCGACAACACCGAGGACAATCGCCGCGACTATCGCGAGATGCTGTTCCGGACCGACGATGCAATGCGCGAGAGCATTTCCGGCGTCATCCTGTTCGAGGAGACGCTGCACCAGAAGGCGGCCGACGGAACGCCCTTCGTCGATCTGATCCGCGCAGCCGGCGCCGTTCCCGGCATCAAGGTGGACAAGGGCGCAAAGCCGCTGGCCGGTTATGCCGGCGAAACCGTCACCGAGGGGCTGGACGGGCTGCGCGAGCGGCTCGATACCTACTATGATGCGGGCGCGCGCTTTGCCAAGTGGCGCGGCGTGATCGCGATTTCCGGCGCGCTGCCGACGGCCTATGCGATCCATGCCAACGCGCATGCGCTGGCCCGCTACGCCGTCTTGTGCCAGGAGCAGGGCATCGTGCCGATCGTCGAGCCGGAAATCGTCATGGACGGCGCGCCGGGCGACCATTCGATCGACCGCTGCGCGCAGGTGACCGAGGCGGTGCTGACCGAGGTCTTCTCCGAACTGCATCAGGCACGCTGCATGCTCGAAGGCATGGTGCTCAAGCCCAACATGGTGATCGACGGGCAGAAGGCACGCACCGCATCGGTCGAAGAAGTCGCCGAGAAGACCGTCGCCGTGCTCAAGAAGACCGTTCCGGACGCGGTCGCCGGCATTGCGTTCCTGTCGGGCGGGCAGTCCGACGAGGAGGCAACCGCGCATCTTTCGGCGATGAACGCGATGGGCGACCTGCCCTGGCCGCTGACCTTCTCCTATGGCCGGGCGCTTCAGGCGGCGGCGCTGAAGGCGTGGAGCGGCAAGGCGGAAAACGTCGCCGCCGGCCAGCGGGCCTTCGCTCACCGCGCGAAAATGAACGCGCTTGCGGCAACCGGCCAGTGGAGCGCCGACCAGGAAGCGGCCTGATCGCAGTCGGGCCGTTTCGCCAAACGGCCCGCTTCCAACCGGCGCGGTTTTTGCCTAATGTCTCGGCCCTGCGGACCATCAGGCAGGACCATGACCGATCTCGAGAAACCGCCGACCACAACGGCGCTCTATTCCTGGGCCATGTTCCCCGTCTATGCGTGGCAGGGCATCCGGCTGCGCATGCGGATCGAACGCCTGTTGCCCGCGCCGGTGCCCACCCAGGGCGCATTTCCCGGCAATTCGCCGGAAGTGCGCCTTCTGGTGATGGGCGATTCGACCGTCGCCAGCGTCGGCATGGAGACGCTCGAGGACACGCTCGCCTTCAACATCGCCAAGGCGGTCAATGACGAGACCGGCTGGCCTGTTTCCTGGCGCGCCGCGGGCGGCAATTCGGCGACAGCCTCGGACCTGCGCGATTTCATCGTGCCGCATGTCGAGCCGCGCGACTGGACGCATATCGCGCTGTCGGTCGGCATCAACGACATGAAGAACTTTCACATGGTGCGGCGCTTCAAACGCGATTTCGGCGCACTGCTCTATTCCGCCCGCGCACGCTTTCCCCAGGCCCGCATCGTCTGGTGCCCGATCCCCGACATGCGCCAGTGTCCGGCGCTGCCGCCCACGCTGGGCCGCATCCTTGCCGCCCGGGCCGAACTGATCAATGCGATGGGCGCGCGCATGTGCCGCGAGCGCGGCGCGATCGTCACCGATCCGGTGCCGCCGCAGAGCGTCGATGCGTTCGCCCGCGACGGGTTTCATCCCAATGGCGATGGCTACCGCGTCTGGGGCCGGCACTTCGCGCGCTGGATCGTCCCGCCGCGGGGCGAGGCCGATCCGCTGCCCGACGAGGTCACGCCCTTGCGCCGCACCGGTTGACGCGCCGGCATCGCGCCCAAACCATCGTCGGATGGACGGGCCGCGCCGGCGATCCTATGACAGGTCATCGAGCAGGCGGGTCGGCAGGCGCAAAAGCGCCGCCTGGGAGGGCCGGGGCCTGCGCCGCCATCGAGGAGGAGCGCAGATGGGCAAGCCGTCGGAGTATGGTCGCGTGTACGCGGCATGGAAGGACAGTCCCGAGGATTTCTGGGCCGAGCAGGCCGCGCAGATCGACTGGTTCGAGCCCTGGACGCGCGTGTTCGACCCCGATGAGGGCGTCTATGGCCGCTGGTTCGCCGGCGCCAAATGCAACACCTGCTTCAACGCGGTCGACCGGCATGTCGAGCGCGGACGACCCGGCCAGCCGGCAATCATCCATGACAGCCCGATCACCGGCACCAAGACGGTGATCACCTATCGCGAACTGCGCGACGAGGTTCAGGCGCTGGCCGCCGTGCTGCGTGATCTGGGCGTCGCAAAAGGCGACCGGGTTATGGTCTATATGCCGATGGTGCCCGAGGCGGTCGTTGCGATGCTGGCCGCGGCGCGGCTCGGCGCGGTCCATTCGGTCGTCTTCGGCGGCTTTGCCGGCAACGAACTGGCGACCCGGATCGACGATTGCCATCCCAAGGTGATCGTCACCGCTTCGTGCGGGCTCGAACCGAACCGGACGGTCGAATACATGCCGCTGATCGAGCACGGGCTGGAGGAAGCGGACTTCACGCCCTCAAACCTCGTCGTCCTGCAACGGCCGCAGCATGAGGCGCAGCTCAAGGACGGGCGCGATGTGGACTACCGCGCCGCGGTCGATGCCCACAAGCAAAAGGGGACATTGGTCGAGTCCGTTCCGGTCGATGCGACCGACCCGCTCTACATCCTTTACACGTCCGGTACGACCGGCCAGCCCAAGGGCGTCGTCCGCGACAATGGCGGGCACATGGTGGCGCTCAAATGGTCCATGTCGGCGATTTACGACATCGAGCCGGGCGAGGTGTTCTGGGCGGCCTCCGATGTGGGATGGGTGGTCGGCCATTCCTACATCGTCTATGCGCCGCTGCTGCATGGCGCCACAACCTTGATGTTCGAGGGCAAGCCGGTGGGCACGCCCGATGCGGGCGTCTTCTGGCGCGTCATCGAGGAGCATCGCGTGGCGGCGCTGTTCACCGCGCCGACGGCGATCCGCGCGATCAAGAAGGAAGACCCAAAGGGCGGACTGGTCGGCGATTACGACCTGTCGGCCCTGCGCACGCTTTTCCTGGCCGGTGAGCGCGCCGACCCGGACACGATCAAATGGGCGGGCGCGACGCTGAACGTGCCGGTGATCGACCATTGGTGGCAGACCGAGACGGGTTGGGCCATCGCCGGCAATCCCGTCGGCCTTGGCAAGCTGCCGGTCAAGATTGGCTCACCTACCGTGCCGATGCCCGGTTATGACGTGCAGGTGCTGGACGATGAGGGCCATCCGGTCGGGGCCGGCACGCTCGGCAACATCGTCGTCAAGCTGCCGCTGCCGCCATCGTGCCTGCCGACGCTGTGGAACGCCGACGAGCGGTTCCGCACCGCCTATCTCGAAGAGTTCCCCGGCTACTACAAGACGGCGGACGCCGGCTATATCGACGAGGACGGCTATCTGTTCATCATGGCGCGCACCGACGACATCATCAACGTCGCCGGCCACCGCCTGTCGACGGGCGGCATGGAGGAGGTGATCGGCGGCCATCCCGATGTCGCCGAATGCGCGGTGATCGGCATTGCCGACGAGCTGAAAGGCCAGTTGCCCGCCGGCTTCCTGATCCTCAATGCGGGCGTCGACAAGGATCCCGCCACGGTCGAAAAAGAGGTGGTCAGGCTGGTGCGCGAGGAGATCGGACCGGTCGCCGCTTTCAAGATCGCGCTGGCGGTCAAGCGCCTGCCGAAGACGCGCTCGGGCAAGATCCTGCGCGGCGTCATGCAGAAGATCGCCGATGGCGAGCCCTACAAGATGCCCGCGACGATCGACGATCCGGCGATTCTTGACGAGATCGCCGAGGTGGTGAAAACGCGCGGCGTCGGCGCGCAGGCACAGAAGGTGGCATGACAACCATCGGCTTGCACGCAATTCCTTTTGCGGTCACAAATTGTGACAGCAAAAGGGGCGTCGGGGATGGTCAAAGGCGAGCGGAATGTCGATGCGTTTCTTTCGAAGATCTTCTTGGCGCGTGGCCATCCTGTCATAGCCGATAGTGATCTTGCCGATCTCTACGAAACGACCACAAGCGCCCTCAATCAGCAGGTCAAACGCAACATGGAGCGCTTTGACGATCTGTTTGCCTTCCGCCTGACGCGCGACGAGTGGGCGGATTTGAAATCACAAACTGTGACCGCAAAGAAGGGGCGGGGCGGAAGGACAAACCCGCTTATGGTCTTCACGCAAGAGGGCATGCTGATGGCAGCCACGGTTGTGCGAAGTCCGCGGGCGACCGAGACTGTCAAATTGATGGTGCATGTGTTCCGGACGGTGTTTCCCCAGTTCTTCTCCGGTTCAGCGCAAATGGAAACCAAAAGCGCCACCTCAAACAAGCAGACGCAACTGCTCGATACGATCGGCAACATCATACGGGACATCGGGAAGGTCGGAATCGATCCGGCAAGCGACGCGACGATCGCCAGCGAGCTGCAAAAACTTCCCAAGGCGGCCAGCGACTACGTTCAGGCCAAAATGGACGGCCCAACGGTTCAAAACGAAGAGACCCGGGCACAGATCCGCAAACTCGATGCCGAATCGGAAAAACTGCGGGCCGACGCCTACAAGTCCCGCATGGAAGGACTGCGCGCGGCAGTCGAAGCCTACACGATGCTCGAAAGCCGTGATGCGAGCCCGGTCATCGAGATGATGAATTCGATGACCGGATACAGCAAGGCCGGTCCTATGATAGATATCACGCCGAGCGGGCCGGATTCGAAATCCTGACATGGCTCGCTGCCACACTTGGACGGAGAACCAGCCATGGCCCTGGACGGCAAGATCGCAATCGTCACCGGCGGTGCGCAGGGCATCGGCTACGGCATCGCCAAGCGCTTCCTGCAAGACGGGGCGCGGGTCGCAATCGCCGATCTCGACAAGACCAAGGGCGAGGCGGCGGAAGAGGCGCTGTCGGAGCTGGGCGATGTCCAGTTCGTGGCCACCGATGTCGGCAGCCGGCTGGACGTGCACAACATGGTCGCCGCGGTCACCGAGACCTGGGGCGACATCGATGTGCTGGTCAACAATGCCGGCATCGTCCACGGCGCCGACTTCCTCGAGATCACCGAGGCCGATTTCGACCGCGTCCTGCGCGTCAACCTGAAAGGCGCGTTTCTGTGCGGCCAGGCGGTCGGCCAGTTCATGGCCGACAAGGTCAGGGAGGGCGGGCCGGCGGGCGCGATCGTCAATATGAGCTCGATCAACGGTTCGGTGGCGATCCCCAACCAGGTGCCCTATTGCGTCTCAAAGGGCGGCATCAACCAGCTTACCAAGGTGATGGCGCTGTCGCTGGCGCCCTACGGCATCCGCGTCAACGCGGTCGGGCCGGGCTCGATCATGACCGAGATGCTCGCTTCTGTGAACGCCGATCCGGCGGCGCGCAACCGCATCCTTTCGCGCACGCCGCTGCTCAGGATCGGCGAAACCAGCGAGGTGGCGGCGACCGTGGCGTTTCTTGCCTCCGGCGAAGCCAGCTACATTACCGGCGAGGTGCTGCACGCCGATGGCGGGCGGCTGGCGCTCAACTATGTGGTGGACGTGCCGGACGAAGAGTAAGGGCTGCCAACGCTCCTGACAGAATGCTGTCAGTTGGACCATGCGATAGCTTCTCCGCCCGATCGGGGGCAACGAGACAAACAGGGAGAAGCGGACATGAGCGACAAGGGCAACGAACACGCGGTGTGCTGGGCGGAGATTCCGGTGACCGACATGGAGCGCGGCAAGGCGTTTTATGGCACGGTTCTGGGCATCGAACTGGTGGACAACAATGCCGGACCGAACCCGATGGCTGACTTTCCGACCAGCGACCCGAAGAAAGGCATTGCGGGCCATCTTTATCCCGGCAAGCCGGCGCCCAAGGGCACGGGCAACACGATCCATCTGGTGGCCAGCGACCCGCTCGACCGGGTGATGGAACGGGTCAAGGCGGCGGGTGGCGAGGTGGTTTCACCGGCGATCGACATTCCGGCCGGCAGCTTCTTCTACGCGCACGATCCGGACGGCAATTCGATCGGTCTTTTCAACTTCAAGAGCTGATGGAACGCCTCTAAATTCGTCACCAGGGAGACAGCGGTGAGTGAGAACAAGCGCATGGGCCTTGTCCTGATCGAGGCGTTCGCGGACTGGGAGTACGGGCTGCTCGCGGCCAGCGCGGTCGCCTGGTTCGGCTGCTCGCTCACCGTTCTGACGCCGGGCGCAGGCATCGTGACCTCGATGGCAGGCGCCAGGATCGCCGGCGAGGCGGCGCTTGAAGGCGCAAAGGCCGAGAGCTACGACGCCTTGGCGCTGATCGGCTCGGATCGTTGGGAACAGGGCGCGGCCACCCCGGCCGATGACCTCGCACGCGATGTCCTTGAGCGCGGCGGCACGGTCGGCGCGATCTGCGGCGGCACTGTGGCGCTTGCAAGGTCCGGCCTGCTCGAGGGCCGCACCCATACCAGCAATGGCCGGAAGTGGCTTCGAGAGGCCGCCGGCTCCTATGCCGGCGCGGAGCACTATCGCGACACGCCGGCAGCGGTGCGCGACGGTCCCGTCGTCACCGCACCGGGCACGGCGCCGGCAACGTTCGCCATCGCCATGCTCGAGGCGATGCTGCCCGGCCGGGCCGAACAGGTCGGCCAGATGCGCGCCATGATGGCAGCCGAGCACGCTGCGGCCGGATGATCCCATGCGACGCGCGGACCGCCTCTTCCAGATCGTTCAGCACCTGCGCGGCGGGCGCCTGACCACGGCGGCGCGGCTCGCCGAGCAGCTCGAAGTGTCCGAACGCACGATCTATCGCGACATTGCCGATCTGCAGTCGACCGGCGTGCCGATCGATGGCGAGGCCGGCGTCGGCTACATCATGCGCGAGGGGTTCGACCTGCCGCCGATGATGTTCACGCGCGACGAGATCGTCGCGCTGGTCGCCGGCGCGCGCATGGTCAGCGCCTGGGGCGGCATCGCCATGGCGCGCGCCGCCCAGGAGGCGCTGGTCAAGATCGAGACGGTGCTGCCCGACACGGCGCGGGCGCGGCTCAAATCGGTGGAAATCCGCGCGCCCGCGCACCGCATGTCGGCAGAGGAACGCGAAAAGCTCGACACGCTCGAACGGGCCTGTGAGGATCGGCTGGTCACCGCGCTCGCCTATACCGATGCGGAGGGGGCTGCGACCGACCGCTCCATCTGGCCGCTGGGTCTCTGGTTCTGGGGCGGAAGCTGGACGGTGATCGGCTGGTGCCTGAAGCGCGAGGATTTCCGCATGTTCCGCATCGACCGGATCGGCACCATGACGCCGACCGGTGCGACCTTCAGACCCGAGAAGGGCAAGACCTTGCGCGACTTCTACGCGCAGATGATCGCGTGCGGCGAAGTGCCCAAGGGTTTCGATTTCCTCGGCCCGGGCATATAAGCGGGAACCGTCTGGGCGGCCGACGCGGGCTATTCGGCCGCGACCATTGCCGCCTTTTCGTCAAGCGCGGCAAGCTGGTCCTCGACCCATCCGGCGCGGCGGGTGGCGTCGATGAAGCCGCCGCCCAGAACGCGGGCGCCCGATCCCTCTCCGTCATAAAGCACACAGGCCTGGCCGGGCGAAACGCCGGTTTCGCCGCCGACCAGTTCGACGATCGCCGTGCCGTTTTCGACGAACAGGCGCGCGGGCTTGGGCGGCCGCGTCGACCGTACCCGTGCCAGGAGATCGATGCCGCCTGCGGGCAGTTCGTCGAGCGGTGTCGCGCCGAGCCAGTTGACCTCGCGCAGGACGATGCGCCGCGTGTCGAGTGCGTCCTTAGGGCCGACGATGACGCGCCGCGTGCGGGCGTCGATCCTGACGACATAGAGCGGTTCGCCGGTGGCGACGCCCAGCCCCTTGCGCTGGCCGATCGTGTAATGGAGGACGCCGTCGTGCCGGCCGAGCACGCGCCCGTCCATGTGCACGATCTCGCCGGCCAGCGCCGCGTTCGGGCGCAGCCTGGCGATGACGTCGGCATATTTTCCGTCCGGCACGAAGCAAATGTCCTGGCTGTCGGGCTTGTTGGCGACGACCAGCCCCAATTGTTCGGCCCGGGCGCGGGTCTCGTCCTTGGTCATCGTGCCAAGCGGGAAGCGCAGGAAATCGACCTGCTCCTGCGTGGTGGCGAACAGGAAATAGCTCTGGTCGCGATGGGCGTCGGCGGGCCGGCGCAGCGCGCGGTGCGCGCCGTCGGGCGTCGACAGGATGTAATGGCCCGTCGCCAGACAATCGGCGCCCAGATCGCGCGCGGTCTTCAGGAGATCGGCGAACTTGACGGTCTGGTTGCACGACACACACGGGATCGGCGTTTCGCCGGCGACGTAGCTGTCGGCAAACCGGTCGATCACCGCTTCACGGAAACGGCTTTCATAATCAAGCACATAGTGAGGGATGCCCAGCTCTTCGCAGACCCGGCGCGCATCGTCGATATCCTGGCCGGCGCAGCACGAACCGGTCCGCCGAACCGCCGCGCCGTGATCGTAGAGCTGCAGCGTGATGCCGATAACCTCATAGCCTTCGGCGTGCAGGATCCCGGCGACGACGGAGGAATCGACGCCGCCCGACATGGCAACGACCACGCGGGTGTCTTCGGGCTTCTTGGCGATGTCGAGCGAGTTGCGCATCACGGTCCTTTCGCGCGCAGCATATAGGCGATTGCCGCCGCGAACGCCAATCGCCCGGTGAGCGCTTCGTTTTCACGGATCGTGACACAGTGTAACCGCCGATTGAATCTTACCAATCCCTTAGCGTCACCTTAGGCGTTTTTTAAACGCTGGGGGACTAGTGTGGCCGCTGACGAGGTCGTGTGTGTTGAGAGTAGTATGACCGATCAGATAAGACCCCGAGTGAAATACGTCATCGGTCCAGACGGATCGCCGCTGACGATCAACGATCTGCCGCCGACATCGACCCGCCGCTGGGTCATCCGGCGCAAGGCCGAGGTCGTCGCTGCCGTGCGGGGCGGGCTTTTGAGCCTCGACGAGGCGTGCGAGCGCTACCGGCTGACGGTCGAGGAGTATCTGTCCTGGCAGGCCTCGATCGACGAGCACGGCCTGGCCGGCCTGCGCACCACGCGCATCCAGCAGTATCGCCACTGAACGGGACGCGGCCCGCCGCCTCCCGTCTTTCAACCAACCCGCGGCGTTCTAAACCCCCCCACATGCGTGGATGGCGGCAGTGAACGACCGGGGCTTCAACATCGCATCGCTGATCGTGCTGGGGCTCGTCGTCGCCGTCGTGCTCGGCGTCGTCCTGTTCGGCGGCTAGGACGGCTGTTTCGGCGTCGGCGTTAGAAGCCACGCGGCAACGGCACTGGCCAGCGCCGATCCGGCGAAGAACCACAGACCCGGTTGGCTGATGGCGGTGGCCAGCCCCGACGTGCGGGCCGCGAAGATCGCCAGCGCCACGAGCATCACGTCGAGCATGGACCATTTGGTGAAGATGCCGACCGCGCGGTCGAGCGGGCGCGCCCATGCCGGATGGCGGTCGGGCGGCGTGGCCGCAAGGGCGGCGCTGACATGAAGGGCGGCGATCTTGGCGGCCGGAAAGACGATCGAGGCCAGCGCGATGATCGCGGCGAGCAGCGGATCGCCGCTGTTCCACAGGCCCGCCACCACGTCGATCAGCGAGGGCCGGTCGGTCAGGACGAACAGCCGCTCCATCTCGAGCAGCGGCAAGGTAATCCCGAGCGCGAGGCAAAAGGCGGCGGCCGCCAGCAGCAATCCGGTCAGGGCAAGCTTCATGCCCAAGCGATAGAGGCGGGCAGGGCCGGCTGCAACCGCCGGCCCCAAATGTCAGCCGATCATGGCCTGCCGGTCATAGGCGCTGGTGCGTGCCGACTGTTCCTCGGCGACGCGGCGCGCCTCGCGAACGTCCAGTTTTTCGGCCTTTTGCAGCTCCGCCTCGGCGTCCATCAGGGCCGCCTCTGCGGCATCCTTTTGCGACTGCAGGTCCCTGATCGAGTTGAACAGATTGTCGCGCCGGGTGCGCGCCGCCTTGGCAAAAGTCGGATAGGCGAAGTGATCGACATCGGTGATGCCGCTCTTCTTCTCCTCGTTCTGGATCTGGACGTCCAGTTCGCCGGCCATGCGCTCGAATTCGGCAATCATGGTTTCGAGCTGGTTCACCTGGCGATGCTTCTCGGTCACCTGGAACTGTTTGACCCTGATCAGGCTGTCTTTCGGCTTCATTACTCAATACTCCAACCATAAAGCCGGGCAGGGCCCGGTGACGCGGGACGCAGCCGCCAATCCCGCTCACAGATACGGGATTGGTAACACTTCGTTTACGTCCTGCATTAATGATAGGCGCTAACCTTTAAGGGCGGGTAAACCGACCCGCCGCCCAAGGCGGCAATGGTGCCGACATCGGTTTGTGGAATCCAATGATTGGGTTACCGGGAGTTCCTGACAGATTGATTCAGGTTCCCGACGCAAAAAATGTGTGAAAATCAATCATTTCGAGGCGGTGATTAATCTGCTGAGTGATCTTGCATTTCCGGAACAGGTTTTGTTAACCATTTGGATGCAGGGTGATTTGCGCGATTGTGGGCAAGCCGGGACGGGCCACCGCACGCTTTCGAACTCGTCAAGGGGATAAAAATGCGTGTTTTGCTGATCGAGGACGACAGTGCGATCGCACAAAGCATCGAGCTGATGCTCAAGTCCGAGAGCTTCAATGTCTACACCACCGATCTGGGCGAAGAGGGCGTCGACCTCGGCAAGCTCTACGATTACGACATCATCCTTCTGGACCTGAACCTGCCGGACATGTCGGGCTATGAAGTGCTGCGCACGCTGCGCCTGTCGAAGGTCAAGACGCCGATCCTCATCTTGTCGGGCATGGCAGGCATCGAGGACAAGGTGCGGGGCCTGGGCTTCGGCGCCGACGATTACATGACCAAGCCCTTCCACAAGGACGAACTGGTCGCGCGCATCCACGCCATCGTGCGCCGATCGAAGGGCCATGCCCAGTCGGTGATCACCACGGGCGACCTCGTCGTCAATCTGGACGCCAAGACCGTGGAGGTCGGCGGGCAGCGGGTGCACCTGACCGGCAAGGAATACCAGATGCTGGAGCTGCTCTCGCTGCGCAAGGGCACAACGCTGACCAAGGAAATGTTCCTCAACCACCTCTATGGCGGTATGGACGAGCCGGAACTGAAGATCATCGACGTCTTCATCTGCAAGCTGCGCAAGAAGCTCGATGCGGCGTCCGGCGGCGTCAACTATATCGAGACCGTGTGGGGTCGCGGCTACGTGCTGCGCGATCCCGAGCCCGCCCAGATGGCCGAAACCGGCTGACACGCGGTTTTCTCCCGACCAACAAAAAAGCCCGGCCATGCGCCGGGCTTTTTGATGTGCGCAATCGCATGCCTCTCAGGCGGCGGCGGCCGTCACCTGTTCGAAACGCGACAGAAGCTGTGCCCGGTCGAACGGCTTGAGCAGATAGTCGTCGGCGCCGGCGCGCTTGGCCTTGGTCATGCACACAAGGTCCATCTCGATCATGGCAACGATGACAACCGGTTCGGCGCCGCCTTCCATCTGGCGCAGCGCGCGGATGAACTCGACCAGTTCCATATCGGCCGGGTCGGCCTCAACGATGATCGTATCGGGCATCTGCGCGTCGCACATGGCCAGTGCCTCCGCGGCCGTTTCGGCTTCGATGATGGAACGGTCGTCAGCGCCAAGAATGCGCTTGGAGACCTTGCGGACGACGGCCGATTTCTCAACGATCATGCAGCGTGACATTGTCACCCCCGACTCGTGTTGTTCGGGGACGGTTCTATCACCGCCGGTTTGCCATCGGCTTAAGCGCCGTGGTTTACGCCGGCATAACGCAACCGGTAAAATCCGGCGCAATCGCCGATCGGAGCCTATCGCGCCGTATAGGTGATGGCGTCGTCGCTCATCTCGGCGGTAACGGTCATGCCCGCCTCGTTGGCCAGCAGCAGCGTGTAGTAGAACTGCACGGAATGGGCATCGATCGGCTCGTCGTCGAACCGGCCGTCGAGGAAATCGGCGAATTTCTGCGGAATGCGCATCAGCTTGCCGGCCGCGCGCAGCGTGATGACGGGCCTGTCGCCGCCGGTCTGCATGGCGCAGTCGAGCGTACCGCCGCGCGGGATCGAGCCATTGGCGACAAGGAGGAGGTTGAGCACCAGCTTGACCTGGTTCTTGGGCAGCAACGCCCGCTCGGCGGTCCAGGTGAAGTCGGCCTTTTCGCCCTTCATGAAGGCCAACGCGACAGCCTGCGCGTCTCCGGTATCGATCTCGACGCCCGCCGAGCCGGCCGCGCCGAAGGCGATGCGGGCGAATTGCAGGCGTGCCGAGGCGTTGACCGCGCTGGTGCGGATCAGGTCCATGGCGTCCTCGTCGGCGCCGCCATCGTCGAGCAGTTCAAGACCGTTGTTGATCGCGCCGACCGGCGAGATGATGTCGTGACAGACACGGCTGCACAGGAGCGAAGCCAGTTCCGATGGCGCAAGGTCTTTGAGTTGGTGCATTTTACGATCCGGAATTTCTTGAAGGAATCATGGCCCCGCCCCCGGGACGGAGGTTAGCGGGCAGGCTGGGTAGGGGCAATGGTGCGGGCGGCAACCGCAGGCATTGCTTAACAAGGCGTTGCTTAACAAAGCGGAAACCAGAATTCCCTAAAGTTTGAGCAATGAGCGGCCGCGCCAAGGGCGCGCCCGAATTGGCGGTCACGCTGGTCGTGACGTCAACCAATTGCCAGGAGGTCATCCATGAACGCGATCGCAACCCGGTGGGCATCCGCCGAAGAGACGATGCGTCGCCTTGCCATGACGGTGCTGGGCGCGCTGGCCGTTGCCGCGGCGCTGATCTTCGCCGCACCGGCGCATGCGCAAAATGCCCAGGCGCAGCCGAGCCCCTACGGTCTCGAAGAGGTGGTGGCGGCGGGCCACGGCTTCTTCGGTTCGACATCGGGCGCCATCGCCACGGCGATCGAGCGCGCCTTTTCCATGTACGGCCTGCCCAACGGCTACATTCTGGGCCAGGAAGCCGGCGGCGCGTTCGTCGGCGGGCTGACCTATGGCGAAGGCACGCTCTACACCAAGAATGCCGGCGACCACAGCGTCTTCTGGCAGGGACCGTCGCTGGGCTGGGATTTCGGCGGCGAGGGCGCGCGCACGATGATGCTCGTCTATCACCTGCCGTCGGTCGACAATCTTCAGGGCCGCTATGGCGGCGTCGCCGGCTCGGCCTATCTGGTCGCCGGCGTTGGCATGCACGTGCTCAAGCGCAACAATGTGCTGCTGGTGCCTGTGCGCACCGGTGTCGGCGCCCGGCTCGGCGTGTCTGTGGGCTATCTGAAGCTGACCAACCGACCGACCTGGAACCCGTTCTGACAGCGAGGCCCTGACGGGGTACGCCCTGTCGATCGGCGCCACGCTGGATTGTCGCGCCGATCCGTGGCAGACCGGCCCGCAGCAATCGGCACGCGGGTGAGACTGGTCCCTTGATCGAAGCGGCTCTTTACATCGCAACAGGGTTTCTGGCGGCCGTTCTGGCGGCCATGATCGTTGCTCCGGCGATCTGGCGCCGCGCCGTCTATCTGACCCGCAAGCGCATCGAGGCGTCCGTGCCGCTGACGGTCAGCGAGTTGCAGGCGGACAAGGACCGTCTGCGCGCCGAACACGCCGTCGCCGAAAAGAAGCTCGACGTGGCGCTGCGCAAGCAGCGCGACCTCTCGACACGGCAGGCCGCCGAGATCAGCGACATGAAGGCCACCTTGAAGGACAGGGACGCGTCGATTGCCGAGCGCGATGCGACGATCGGCGATCTGACCGGGCAGCTGGACGCAACGCGCGAGGAACTTGGCCGCACCCGGGCCGATCTGGAGGCGACGCGGCTCGAACTGAACACCACCAATGCGGCGCTCAGCGCGCGCGGCCGAACTGGAAAGCACGGCGCGCCTGCGGGCCGAAGCGGAAAAGCAGGCCGCCGCAGCCGCCCAGGCCCTTGCCGATCAGCAGACACGCTATGGCGCGCTGGAAGACCGTCTGGGGGAGACCCGCGAAAAGCTGCGCACCCAGCAAGGCAAGGCGCGCGACAGCCGCGCCGAAGCGCGCCAGACCGCCGAACTGCTGAAAACCGAGCGCGCCAAGTCGGCCGAGATGGACACCCGGCTCGAACGCGCCATCGCGCGCGCCTCCGATCTGGAAGACAAGCTTGCGCGTCGCGAGAAGGAAATCACCCGGCTGCGCGACGCGCAGGCAGGCGAGGAGGCGGACCTCCAGGAGCTTGAACAGCGCGCGCTCGACGCCGAGCAGGAGCGTGCCGCGCTCGAAGAGGAACTGGGCGACCTGACGGTGCGCGTCGCACGCATCACCAAGCAGTTGGACGGTCAGGAGCCGGAGGCGGTGATCGGCGCGCGCGATGTGAAGATCGCGCAGCTCGAAGCGGATCTGAAATCCGAACGCAAGCGCGTCAAGGCGCTGACCGAGCAGTTGGAAAAGCACGAAGCGACCTCCGCCGATGAGGGCGAAGCCGCGCTGCGCGACGAAATCGGCGCGCTGGCCGCCGAGATCGTCCATATGGCATCGCTGCTCGAGGGCGAGGGCTCGCCGATCCCCGATCTTGTCGCCGAAGCCGACGATGGCGCGCCGCAGGGCACGGTCAGCCTCGCCGCGCGCGTGCGGGCATTGCAGGCCAAGGCACGGCGCGGAACGGGCGCCCCGCCGCCCGTTGGCGAGAACGGCAAGGCGGCGGAAACGGACGCGGTGTCATCCTGACGCCGGTCCGGTGCGCGCATTGCGCACATGATGCAGGACCAGTGCCGCGCTTGTCGCCACATTGAGGCTGTCGAACCCGTTGGCCATGGCGATGCGCAATGTCTGCGTCCGGTCCATGACGCGATCGGGCAGGCCCGGTCCTTCCGTTCCGAGGACAAGCGCCACCTTTGCCGGCGGTTCCCAATTTTCGAGCGCCGCATCGCCGCGCGGCGACAGGCCGGCCAGGGCGAAGCCGTTCGTCTCAAGCCAGTCGAGCATTGCGTCGGCATGGCCGAAACGATGCCATGGCACGGTCAGCACGGCGCCGACCGAGACGCGCAGCGCCTTGCGGTAGAGCGGGTCGCAGCTTTGCGCGTCCATCAGCACCGCATCGGCGCCAAGCGCCGCCGCGTTGCGGAAGATCGCGCCCATATTGTCGTGGTTGGCGATTTCCGACAGGGCAACCACCGTTCGCCAGCGCCGCGCAGTGTCCGGTGCGGCATCGGCATCGTCGCGCCGAAGACCGACCGCCAGAACGCCGCGATGCATCGGAAAACCGGCAATGGCGTCGATGACGTCGGACGATGCGACATAGACGCGCGTTTTCGCCGGCAGCATGCCGAGAATGTCCGCCACGCCGGCAAACCGGTTTTCGAGGATCAGGGCGCTTTCGATGCCGAAACGCCGTTGCCCCGCCAGGACGCGCAGCACGCTCGTCCCCTCGGCGATGAAGCGCTTCTGATGGCGCACCAGGTCCCGCTCGCGGATGCCGCGATAGGCCGCGATGCGCGGATCGTCCGGATCCACGATCTGTAGCGGTCTTCTTGCGTCCGTCATGGGGTGCGGTCGGCACCATGCATGAGAAGATCGTCCACCACGTTGCCCGACACGCCGTTCGAGAGGGGCGTGAAGTCGCCATGGTCGAGCATGGCGCGGGTGGCATCGATCATCACCTTGTGCGTGGCGCGCGCCATTGCAGAACCGATCGACACGCGCCTCACGCCGGCTTCGGCGAACTGCTGCAGGCTCACCGATGTGAAGGAGCCGGCGGCCAGCGCGTTGAACGGTTTCGTCACCGAGGCGACGATGCGCCGGAGCGCGGCCATGTCCGGCGGCAGCGGCGCGTAGAGAAGATCCGCACCGGCCCCTTCGAACGCGCGCAGACGGCGGATTGCCTCTTCGGTGTCGTAGTGACCGTTCATGATGCCGTCGGCGCGGGCGCAGAAGACGAACGGCCGGCCGAGTGCCCGCGCGGCGGCGGAAGCAGCGCGCACCCGTTCGACGGCGAGGTCAAACGGATAGGGCGGGTTGCCGCCGACCATCTGCGTGTCCTCGATCGAACAGCCCGAAAGCCCGGCTTCGCCGGCAAGCCGCACCGTTTCGGCAACGCCATCGGGATCGTCGGCAAAGCCGTTCTCGAAATCGCCCGAGACCGGCAGGGGCGTTGCGGCGATCAGGTCCTGGGCATGGGCGAGCGCCTCGTCGCGGGTCACCCGGCCCCCGTCCGGCTTGCCGAGCGTGAAGGCGTGGCCGGCGCTGGTCGTCGCCAGGGCCCTGGCGCCGCAGGCGGCCATGAGCCGCGCGGAGCCCACGTCCCACGGATTGGGAATGATGAAGCAGCCCGATGCGTGCAGGGCTTCGAAACCGGCATGCCGTTCGGCCAGTGCGTTCATGGCATCAATCCTCCATTGCGCGGGCCGCATCGGCCATCTGTTTGAGCACCTTGCGCAGATCGCCCGCGCGCTGCAGCGGCTCAGGGTAGAAGATTCGCGCCCGTTCGTCGCCATCGCCCAGATCCATGCCTTCTGAATCGATGGTCAGCAACTGCCAGCCGCCGGGTCTTTTGCGCGCCAGCTTCTGCGCGTAGAGCGCGATGGCCTCGGCATGGTCGGCATTCATGTGGACGACCGCGCCATGCTCCAGCGCGGCGATGCCCTCGAGATCGCCGGCCAGCGCCAGATCGGCCGCGCCCAACTCATAGGCCTTGCCGAACCCGCCATTGAGGCTTGCCGAATGCACATTCAGCCGGAAGAAGGCGAAATCGCCGAAATCGGCATAGAGCGCGGCCTTGGGGTGGCGCGCCAGATGCCGGCGCCGGATTCGGCCATGGTCATCCGTGCCGCGCGCGACCCGCGCACCGACCGTGCGCAGCGTGATGCGCGGATGGGCCAGCGGGTCGCCCTTGCCCGGCTCGCCGATCAGAAGCGCGCTTTCCGGCACGGTTTCGAGCGCGCCCAGATGCGGCGACAGGGCCGAGATCAGGATCACCGGCGTGCCGTCGAAATCGGTGGAAAGCTGCACCCGGCTGACACCGGGAAAGCCGTCGTCCGAGGGGTGGACGGCCAGCGCGGCGTGGCGGGCGGTCGCAATCAGCGTCTTGGCGAGGCGGATCGCCTCGCCGTCGGTCTCGCGCAGCACGCTTTTCTTTTCCGCCTCGCCCATCGTCACCCGCCGCTTGCCTGTTGAGAACGCCGTCCAATGCGTGGCACGGCGCGGCCCCGTGGTCTATCCCTTCTGGCGACCGGCAGGCAAAGCGACGAAACGGTGCGGCGATGGCCAAGCTCTATTTCCACTATTCGGCAATGAACGCCGGCAAGTCGACCATGCTGCTGCAGGCCTCGCACAATTATCGCGAACGGCACATGACGACGCTCCTGTTCACGGCGCGGCTCGACGACCGGGCGGGTGAGGGGCGGATCGCCTCGCGGATCGGGCTGGGCGACGAGGCACTGACCTTTGCGCCCGATGACGATCTGTTCGCCATCGTGCGCGACCACACGGAAAACGCGCCGGTGCATTGCGTCTTCGTCGACGAGGCGCAGTTTCTCACCGAAGACCAGGTCTGGCAGCTGGCGCGGATCGCCGACCGGCTGGGCGTACCGGTCATGGCGTACGGCCTGCGCACGGACTTTCAGGGCAAGCTGTTTCCCGGCTCGCTGGCGCTTCTGGCGATCGCAGACGATCTGCGAGAGGTGCGCACCATCTGCCGCTGCGGCCGCAAGGCGTCGATGGTGGTGCGGCTCGGGCCGGACGGCAAGGTTGTGCGGGAAGGCGATCAGGTCGCCATCGGCGGCAATGACCGCTACGTGTCGCTGTGCCGGCGCCACTGGGAGGAAGAGATGGGCCGCATCGACGCCGAGGACATGATCGGCTTTACCGCCCGGTGATCGTGCCCCGCGCTTGACGCAAGGCCGACTTTCAATTGTCATCACACCAACTTATATGCGGCGTGAAGTCGCTCAGAGGGGTTGGTCCATGGCAAGCTTGCAGAATTTCGATTCCGAGATCGAACGCACAAAACAGGCGGTCGAGCAGATGCAGACGCGGATCGAGCAGTCGAGCGACGTGCTCGACCGGTTCGCCAAGGCGGATGCGGCCATCGGCGACGCCGATTTCGACATCGAAAACGCCCGCATCCAGGACGTGCTCAAGCAGCAATCGGTGATGGAAGCCAACATTGCCGACCTGATCATCGGGCTCGAGGACGCGACCAACGTGTTCGGCCAGGAATTTGAGTCGATGAAGTCGTACACGACCTGGGAGAGCATTGTCGGCATGTTCTCCAAGCAGCGCATGCAGCGGATGCGCTCGGAGCGGGTGCGCAACATGTCGCTGGCCGGCAATCTGCAGGAGCTTCTGACCAAGTCGGACACGATCGTCGGCATTCTCGACGGCCAGCGCACCATCCTCGACGAGCGCTATGAGACCTCCGAGGCGAGCCTCCGGCAGGTGATCGACCGGCGCACGGGCACGATGGAACAGCTCGAAAAGACGCAGGAGCGGATCGAGGAACTGAACCCGATGCTGCTCGACATCGAAAACCGGATCGCCGCCTCGACCAACCAGAAGGAACGGTCCGAACTGGAAGGCAAGCGGTCCGAACTTGCGACCGAGTACAATGAAATGCAGGCGCGCGAGCAGACGCTGCTCGCCGAGAGCCAGACGCTGGAACGCTACACGTCCATGTTCCAGACGTTCGTCGACTCGCTCAACAATCAGAAGGCGGCGCAGTCGACGCTGATCAACAAGCTGACCATCGACACCGAACAGCGCATCGTCCTCTACAAGGCGCTCGAGGATTCGCTGAAGACCGCCGCCCAGCAGGATGTCGCCCACAAGATCAACACGCTGGGCAGCCAGGTGGACACGGCTGCCGAAACGACGATGGCCGGCATCGGCGCGGCGGCGCAGAGTCACATCGGCGACCTTCTGGAAATGCATGAAGGCAACATGGCCGCGACGCAGGACATCCAGCGCCGCAAGAAGCTGGCGGACGACGCGTTCGCGCGGCGGTTCGAAGAGGTGCTGAAAAAGCACAACGCCGCCAACTATGTTCAGCCGTAAGGCCGCGGGAGGGCGCCGGTGAGCCGGGCCACCCACGCCGCCGCCAGTCCGGTCCTGCGCTATTTCAGTTCGATCGGGGCGGCGCTCGACGGGCTGGACGTGTTCCTGCGCGACGACAATTCGCCGCTTTACCAACATGAGTTGGTGGCGCGCACCGTCGTGCCTTATCTCGCGCGGCTCGCCGCCTCGTTCGACAGCTGGCGCAACCGGCTCGATTTTTCCGACAAGTTCCGCATTTCGCGCGCCGACAGCGGATTTCCGGTCTATCAGAACGTGCTTGAACTGGAAAAGGACCGGCGCTCGGCGGAAAGCCGGCTCGACGCCATTCCCGATCCCGAGACGCTGCGTGCCGACATGGCCGACTTCATCCTGCGTCACAAGGCGTTCCCGAAGGAATTGCAGGACCGGCTGGCCGAGCGGCTCTATCTCGAGACGATCAGGGACGGCTCCTTCTTCACGCCGTTCGTTTTGCCCGAGACGATCAAGGTCTCTGTGAACCCGAAGACGGGGCGGCCCTTCTATGTCACCCATTGGGGCGTCTTCGACGGGTCGGCGACGCTGCCGATGATCTATTCGGTGGTGGTCGAGGATTCGACGCCCGACATGGTGCAGACCCTGGTCGGCAAGGACGGCAAGCTGAACCGGGACGTGGACATCCCGCTGCCGGTGGGCGGGCTTCTGAACCCGGCGCTGGCACGCGCCTTCGACCAGTGGGCCGAGGCCAATTCGGCCTTTTCGCTGACGCCGGCGACGGTCGCCGCCAACATGGACGAGCAGTTCGAGACGCTGCATCCCAAGCAGCTCCGGCGCATCGTGCTCGGGCCGTTCTACTCGGCGGGCATCACGCAGAACAATGACACGGTCTCGGCGATCCTGGACGAGGTCGGCGAAGCGGAAAACGCCTGGCTCCTGAGCTGGACGATCCAGGACATCTATTCGAAGCACGAGCGGCCCGGCCGCAAGGGGCTGTGGTCATCGTCGCCGCCGCGCGAGGAATTCCACATCGAGACCGCCGATCTGGAAGCCGCACGCATGGGGGTTTCCTCGTTCGAAAAGCATGCGCTGATCCCGCACGAGGCCTATCAGGCGCTCTATGCGGCGGGCCAGACCGATGCGGTCTTTGCCGGATACAAAACGCACATCGTCTCCGGCGGGCACGTGATTTCCGATGTTTGAGATGATGACTGGCCACACCCTCGCCCTTCGAGGCTCGCCCCATCCCCTCATCCTGAGGTGCGAGCTTGGCGAGCCTCGAAGGGGCAGGGGATGGTTGCTCGCACCTCAGGATGAGGGTGTGGAATAGGAGCGTTCCCAATGGACACCGGCCTGACGCAGATCGACGAAAAGGACATCGAGAAGCACCGCGCCACAGCGCAGTCGCTGGTCACGCGGTTCGTCGTCATGGAACGCACCGACGGGCGCTCGTCCACGCAACTGGCCGGGACCGGCCGGCGGTTCGTCTCGACGGTTTCGACCGGCGGTACGCGGCGTACCCGCGAGGTGGAACTGGCCAGGCAGATCGGCGCGATCCGCGCCGACGACCAGATGCTCTCGCCGGCGCAGCATGGTCTTTTGTATCGCGCGCGGCGCGGCGCGGCGATCGCGCTGGCCGTCTCGGACATGTTCGCCCGGCAGACCGATCTCGAGAGCCTGAAGGCACGCAATGCCACCGCGCCTTTGGAAGGCGATGACGCCAACCGTTTTCGGGGGCTCCTTGGCGCATCGGCCTATGTGTCGGCCTTCGCGTTTGCCGCCTATCTGCTCGCCATGCTCGAAACCGACACCGAGCCGGGCGAAGACCTGTCCGAGCCGGACTATGATTTCGACACGCCGCAGGACGCGGTCAAATCCGTGCTGGCCGGACTGGCCGCCGCGATCGAGGGCGCGCCCGACGATGTCGCGATGGGCCAGCGGGCCAAGGCGTTTGCGCGCGTCACCGTCGAAGGGCTGTTGCAGCGCAAGGGCCGGTTCGAGGCGCTCGGCGCCTTCGAGGACAGCCATGTGCGCATCGAAAAGGACGATTTCACGCTCGACGGGTTCGACGTGGCGCCCGGCGCTCGCCGCAAGCCGCTGACTATGACCTTCAAGAAGCCCGAGGAGATCATCGGCAACCACATCGCCAAATACCAGGCGATGAAGCTGGCCAAGATGCTGGTGTGCCACGATTTCCAGCGCGGGCTGAACCCGTTCGTCGAACTGGGCGGGTTCCTGTTCACCTTCATCGGCGACGGTGCGCCGGGGACGGGCAAGACGATCATGATCCAGATGATCGCCGGGCTGGTCAACGATTACTGCCAGGTCGCCGGCTATCCGTTCCATTACGAGAATTTCGGCGTCGACCAGATTTCGTCCTATCAGGGCAAGTCGGGTCAGAACTGCAAGCAGTTCGTCTCCAACGTGCTCGATCCCAAGGCGATCGGCTTCGGCACCATCGACGATATCGACCAGGTGGCGGCGCGCCGCTCCGACGATCGTGCGTCCGCCGGCCAGCAGGAGGTGACGGCGGTCCTGATGGAGAGCTTTGCCGGCGCGATGACGGTGGTGCGCGGCAATTGCTCGTTCGGCATGTTTTCCAACTACCCCGAGAACGTCGATGATGCGCTGCGCCAGCGGGCCGGTGCGCGCTGGCTGGTCGACGGGCCGCAGACGCGCAACGACTATATCGACATCTTCCACCTGCTCGCCGGAAAGAACCATGCCATTCCGCTGGGCGACCACGAGCTTTACGCCGACCAGCAGATCCGCGACGCGGTGCGGGCGGCCTATGAGGGCCACGACCGGCCGGCCGAGGACGGGCTGATGACCATCTACGACCGGTTCATCGAGACCCATGGCGCGCCCAAGACCATCGCCGACATCGGCACCTATCTGCACATGATCAAGGAGGCCGAGCCGCGCTTCACCGGCCGGGCGATCAAGAACGTCACCGATGCGATCAAGATGCGTGCGATGGACATCGAACTGCCCGACGCATGGTTCGAAACGCCCGAGACCTTCCTGCACAAGTCCTATGACGAGAAGCTGGCGATGATTTCCGAACTGCGCGAGCCGTTCACCATCGGCATGGTGATGCAGGAGATCAACCGCTACGCCGATTCCGAGTTCCGCTATTCGGACAAGGCCGACGATGCGGCGGTCGCCGAGATCATCCGCCGCCAGCGCCAGACCGAACGCGCCGCCCGCGAGATCACCAAGCGGAAGGAGAAGGGGATTTGGGAGGGGTGAGGCGGTACCATCTTGTGATTGGTTGCTCGTGCACATAAACTCTAGCCACAATGGCCAGAATGGAGGTCAGTCATGGACGAGATCGGAATTCTCGACGCGCGCAACAATCTCAGCGCGCTTGTCGAGCGCGTCGAGAAGGGTGACGAGGTGATCATTACCCGTCACGGAAAGCCGGTGGTCAAGATGGTTGCGGTCGAGCCCGCAGACGAAGAAGAGCGCCGCAGACGGGCGCGAGAGGCGATCAAGGCGATCCGCGAAATGCGCAAGGAGGTCAAACCGCTTGGCGACATCACGATCAAGGAACTGATCGAAGAGGGCCGCAGGTATTGAGCGTCGTCGTGGATTGTTCGGTCACGCTGTCCTGGTATCTGGACGACGAGACGGAACCGCTTTCGATCCTCATCGAGGACCATGTGGCTGAACATGGCGCGGTCATTCCCTTCCATTGGCACGCCGAAATGGCCAATGGCCTGCTTATGGCGGTGCGGCGTGGACGCATTGCCTACGGGTTCATTCGGCGTGCGTTTGCCCAGTTCGAAGAGTTGACGATCGTCATCGACCATGAAAGTCGGGAAGCTGCAAAGGAAGCAGCGATTTCGCTGGGCCAGGAGCATCGATTGTCGGTCTATGACGCGCTCTATCTGGAAACCGCGATGCGTCGCGGACTGCCCTTGGCGACCTTCGACGAGGCGCTTCAAAAAGCAGCCGGGTCCGCCGGCGTTCCGGTTTTCCAATCGGCAAACCCGTGACATTTCCGAGCGCGACGGCCCTGCTCATCAGCGCGTTGTTATCGGGCTGACCTACCCCAGAATCTCCCGCTCGGCCGCCTGCGCGATCAGGCCGGACCGGGTCATCTTGCGCTTGGACGCTTCGGCGTCGATGGCGTCCAGCAGCCCCTTGTTCAGGGTGATGTTCACGCGCGTCGTCTTGTTGGTGTTGGCGATATGCGGGACGGCAATCAGATAGGCGCCAGCGGCGAGTTCACTGGCAATGCCGGGATCGGCGGTCAGCGCCTCGAGGTCGCGCGAGTGCGGCGCTTCCGGCACATCATCGAGATAAAGTTCGATGGCTTCCATCGCATTGGGAATAATGTCGTCCTGCGTGTCGGCGGCGGAAAAGCAGCCGGGCAGGTCCGGGAAGCTGATCCCGTAGGCGCTTTCCGCATCCTTGTGCACCAATGCGAAGTAATGGGTCATCTGTTTTGGTCCTTCAGCCAACCCGCCTGTTTGGCAATCGCGCGCGCCGTACCCTTGGGCAAATCCTTCTTCGGATGTGGCACGACAAGCATCACCGAGCCTTTGCGGAACTTGTGGTGCGACCCGCGAACCGCTACCAGTTCAAAGCCTTCCTTTTCGAGGCGGGCGATGATCTTGCGTGAATTGGTTTCCAGCACGGGGCGCCTCGTTCGTGCACACTTATATACACACTCCAAGGCTCATTGCCAAGCACCGATGCCATGAAACGCCTTTATGAAAACGCGCTGATCTATGGCCGGCTGTTCACGGTCGACCGGCCGCATCTGGTCGAGCGCTACAACAAGGCGCTTGAGGCCTTCCGCCTGCCGCCGACAAAGCTCGACCGCTTCGACATCGACCGCACCGGCTTTTCGCCGCAGGTGGCCGAGGAGCTTGGCGATTTCGACTATCTGGACCCGGCGGGCATCAACCGGCGCTTCATCATCCTGACACCGGGGCAGGCGAGCCTGCCGGTCGTCCACACGCGCTTTTCCAACACCGGCGGGCTGATGCATGAATTCTACACCGCCAATGCCCGCGCCATCCACGCGCTGACGATCAAGGACGTCATCTATGGCGAGATCGAAGACAATGTGTCGGCGATCGAGGACATCGAGGACCTTCTGTCGATCGAGCAGGTGCAGTTCAAGGTCCTGTCGGCGGAGAACGTTCTTGCCAAGGCGGCCGAGCTGCGCACCCTCGTCGACCGGCTGAAGACCGAGCCCGACGCCTGGCGCGACGATGCGATGCTCGAACAGATGGTGACGCTCGCCCAGACGACCGGCGACATCCGCTCGAACCGGCTGGTGCCCGACCAGGTCGTCTTCCGCCATTCGGCCTTCTGGACGTCTCATTTCGGCGGCACCTACGTGTTCGTCGACGACAAGATGACGACCGTGATCTGCGATGCCGACGCGCCGGGTTTTCGGCGGTCCCGTCCCTGGCAGGTCAGCTATCTGGACATTGGCGACCATCGGCGGGTGTTCGATTTCCTGTCGCGTTCGGGCCGGATCGACTTGCCGAGCGCCTCATGGCTAGAGGGCGGCGGCTTCATCGATCACCGGGCCGATCTGGCGCTCAGGGGGCTGGTGCATGCGATCGATCCGGATGCCGATCTGACCGCCGCTGACCCCGTCTGGCTGCAGACCTTCGTGTCGCGCAACGCCGGTCCGATCCGCGAGGACGGCACCTATCCGTTCCTCAATTCCGCCCGGCGGGAACTGGCGCGCACCGGCCGCATCGACATTCGCGACGTGCCGCACGCACTTCGCTTCCAGATCGTCCGCGGCAAGCCCGACCATCACGACGCCTGGCTGACCAACCGTTTGATCAGCGAATATGTGCCGCGCGATTTCGTGACGCTGTACGTCTTCAACAAGCAGCGCTTTTATGCCGAGTACGAGACTTGGGATGACCGTTTTCGCGGCTTCGTTGTGGACACGCTGAAAAACACCTATCTGACGGACAAGGCCGGCCTGCGCGCCCGGCTGTTCGGACTTGATTGATTGATCTGAGGAGCCCAGCCGATGCTTGATCCCATCATCGCCTTCTTCCGGCGCATCTTCGAGGCGATCGGCCATGGCATCGGCGTCGCCATCGGCTGGCTCTTGTGGCCGTTCCTTGCCTTCTGGGCGTGGCTCGGCGGGCGCGGCTGGATCATCAAGATCCCGGTTTTCGCCATCCTGCTGGGCCTGATCGCCGGCTATGGCTATCTGTTCTACATCACCCAGTTCTGGCGCGGCGACGATCCCAACTATGTCGCCAGCTACAACTATTCCGAGATCACCACGGCCGCCGGCGAACAGTTGCCCGACGGCACGTGCCAACCTTCGGCCATGGTGCAGATGACGGCGGACCTGATCGACCGCAACGTCAACCAGGATATCTGGGTGCCGTCCAATCCGCTGCACAAGGCGGGTTTTTTCTTCGTTGCCGACTGGAAGGACACCCCGTTCTTCGACAACAAGGCGGCGTTCCAGCTCGGCACCAACCAGGCGATCCGGCGCACGGCGGTGGAACTGGTCGACCGGCTGGGGCGCGTGCGCGGCACATCGTCGGTCAACCAGAACCTTCAGGAAGCGCGCGAAGCGGCCAACTATCGCGAGGATGCGTGGATATTCACCTTCAGCCCGCCCTTCCTGCAGCCCTCGACGCAGGCCAAGCTGCGTGAGGCACGACAGGAACTGCTTGCCTTCAACGCCGAGCTCTCGGCCTGTCAGGCCGATTTCGATGTGCGCGCCGACAACCTCCTGCAATTCATCGATCGTGTGACCGCCGATATCGGCTCGACCTCGGAAATCCTGCAGCGGCGCATGGAGGCGGCGAGCTTTTTCGGCTTCGACCGCCGCGCCGACGACCGCTTCTGGTTCACCTATGGCCAGCTCTACGCCTATTACGGCATCCTGTCGGCGGCGAGTGTCGACTTTCAGGACGTGTTCACCCAGCGCAACCTGACGAGCCTTTGGGCGCGCATCGACGAGCAGATGAGCGATGCGCTGCAGGTGCGGCCGCCCTTTGTCGCCAATGGCAGCGCGTCGAGCCTGGTCAAATCGCATCTGGAATCGATCGGTTTCGATCTGCTGCGCGTCCGCTCGAACCTGGTCGAGATGCGCGACGTTCTGGACCGGTAGGACTTCGCTGCGTTCTGCACCAGCCGGCTTGACCCCCACCCTTCATCCCTCCCCCTTGTGGGGAGGGATGAAGGGTGGGGGTCGTTTGAACCAGACCCGGCACAGCGCTTGCGTGTCGCAATTCGCCTAACGCGTGGCTCTATTGCGATTGCGGTGGCCCCTCACTCGGTGGTCAATGGCCGGGCGCGGGCATGGCTGCCCAGCCGACACCGAGTGGGGGAGCCCGATGGCCGAATTCAAGACCGATATCGAAATCGCGCGCGCGGCGGCGAAGAAACCGATCCAGGAGATCGGCGCGAAACTGGGCATACCGTCCGACGATCTTCTGCCCTATGGCCATGACAAGGCCAAGGTTTCGGCCGAGTTCATCAAGTCCGTTCAGGGCAATGAGACCGGCAAGCTGGTGCTCGTCACCGCGATCAACCCGACGCCGGCCGGCGAGGGCAAGACGACGACCACGGTCGGGCTTGGCGACGGCTTGAACCGCATCGGCAAGAAGACCGCCATCTGCATCCGCGAAGCGTCGCTCGGCCCCTGTTTCGGCGTCAAGGGCGGCGCGGCCGGCGGCGGCTATGCCCAGGTCGTGCCGATGGAGGACATGAACCTGCATTTTACCGGCGATTTTCATGCGATCACCTCGGCGCACAATCTGCTCGCCGCGCTGGTGGACAACCACATCTATTGGGGCAATGCGCTCGACATCGACATGCGCCGCGTCGTCTGGCGGCGGGTCGTCGACATGAACGACCGGGCGCTGCGCGAGATGGTATTGTCACTCGGCGGTGTCGCAAACGGCTTTCCGCGCGAGGGCGGGTTCGACATCACGGTGGCGTCCGAGGTGATGGCGATCCTGTGCCTTGCCACCGACATCGCCGATCTCGAAGAGCGGCTTGGCCGGATCATTGTCGGCTACCGGCGCGACAAGTCGGCGGTCTATTGCCGCGACCTGAAGGCCGAGGGCGCGATGACGGTGCTGCTCAAGGACGCGATCCAGCCCAACCTGGTGCAGACGCTCGAAAACAATCCCGCCTTCGTGCATGGCGGCCCGTTCGCCAACATCGCCCATGGCTGCAACTCGATCATGGCGACCACGACGGCTCTCAAGGTCGCCGACTATGTGGTGACCGAAGCGGGCTTCGGCGCCGATCTGGGCGCCGAGAAGTTCTTCGACATCAAGTGCCGCAAGGCGGGGCTTTCGCCCGACGCGGTGGTGATCGTCGCGACGGTCAGGGCGCTGAAGATGAATGGCGGCATCGCCAAGGAGGATCTGGGCGCGGAGAATGTCGAGGCGGTCGAAAAGGGCTGCGCCAATCTGGGCCGGCATATCGAAAATGTCCGCCAGTTCGGCGTGCCCGCCGTGGTCGCCATCAACCATTTCCATTCGGACACCGATGCCGAGATCGCGGTGATCACCGACTATGCCGAGCGGATGGGATCGGAAGCCATCGTCTGCCGCCACTGGGCGGAGGGCTCGGCGGGCATCGAGGCGCTGGCCACCCGCGTGGCCGAACTGGCCGAAGCGGGCGCCTCGCAGTTCGCCCCGCTCTATCCCGACGAGATGCCGCTGTTCGAGAAGATCGAGACGATCGCCAAGCGCATCTACCGCGCCGAGGAGGTGATCGCCGACAAGGCGGTGCGCGACCAGCTTCGCGACTGGGAAGCCAAGGGCTATGGCGACCTGCCGATCTGCATGGCCAAGACGCAATACTCCTTCTCGACCGACCCGCTTCTGCGCGGCGCGCCGACCGGCCATACCGTGCCGATCCGCGAGGTACGCCTGTCCGCCGGCGCGGGCTTCATCGTCGTCATCACCGGCGCGATCATGACCATGCCCGGCCTGCCCCGCACGCCGTCGGCCGAAGTGATCCGCTTCAACGAGCAAGGGCTGATCGAAGGGTTGTTCTGAGGCCCGGCCGGCCGGCGGACATGGCTCCTCGGTATCTGCCGCCGCCGGTAGATCGGTCGCGTGATGGGGCCGGTCGCCCTTCCGCCGATCATCGCCATACAACGGCAAAGCCGATTGCGTTCCGAACACGGTGGCGCTAAGCTCGCGCCATGATCAACCCGAACGCACATGCTTGGTGGTGGGCTTCGCTCTAGGCGGGGGTTCACGCATATGCATGTCCAACAACCGCCCGATTGCCGTGGCGGTTTTTTTGTGTCCGTCCGGCGGGCATGAAAGGACCTGGAGATGACCGCCCATATCGCAGCCACGGCGCCGGTCGATGCCTATGTCACCGCCGGGGGCGTACGCGTTGCGCGCCGGCAGGAACAGGCCGATTACCACACGGCGATCGACCGGATGACGGACGATCTGGACAGCCGCATGGGCGCCGTCCTGTCGTCCAACTATGAATATCCGGGCCGTTATACGCGCTGGGATACGGGCATCATCGATCCGCCGGTGATGATCTCGGCGCGCAAGCGGCAGATGCGCATCGAGGCGCTGAACGCGCGCGGCATCCCGCTGGTGGCGATGATCGGCACCGCGCTTTCCGGACATCCCCACATCGAAACGCTGGACCGGGCCGATGGCGGACTGGATATCGCGATCACCGAACCGGGCGAGATTCTGACCGAGGAGGACCGGTCGCGGAACCCCTCGGTCTTTTCGGTACTGCGCGCCATCGTTTCTCACTTCTCGTCGGACGAGGACGAGGATCTGATGCTGGTCGGCGCGTTCGGCTACGACATCGCCTTCCAGTTCGATCCTGTCGAAGAGACGCTGCCGCGCGATCCCCAACAGCGCGATCTGGTGCTGTTCTTCCCCGACCGCATCCTGGTCGCCGACAATCACGCGGCGCGCGCATGGATCGATTGCTACGAATTCTCGGCCGGCGGCGTGTCGACCGAGGGCATTGCCCGCGCCGAAACGCCGGCGCCTTTCGTGCCCACCGAGACCGTGCCGCCGCGCAGCGACCATGAGCCGGGCGAATATGCGCGGCTGGTCGACCGGGCCAAGCAGCGCTTCGCCTGCGGCGACCTTTTCGAGGTCGTGCCCGGCCAGATGTTCTACGAGCGGGTGGATTCGAAGCCCTCGGCGATCGCCCGGCGGCTGAAGGCGACCAATCCGGCGCCCTATTCCTTCTTCATGAATCTCGGCGAGAACGAGTTTCTGGTGGGCGCCTCGCCGGAAATGTTCGTCCGGGTGACCGGACGGCGCATCGAGACCTGCCCGATCTCGGGCACGATCGCGCGCGGCACCGATGCGATCTCGGATTCCGAGCAGATCCTCAAGCTGCTCAACTCGAAGAAGGACGAGAGCGAACTGACCATGTGCTCCGATGTCGACCGCAACGACAAGAGCCGGGTGTGCGAACCGGGCTCGGTGCGGGTCATCGGGCGGCGGCAGATCGAGATGTATTCGCGCCTTATCCACACGGTCGACCATGTCGAGGGGCGATTGCGCGAAGGCATGGACGCGTTCGACGGGTTCTTGAGCCACGCATGGGCGGTGACCGTCACCGGCGCGCCGAAACTGTGGGCGATGCGCTTCATCGAAAAGCACGAAAAGAGCCCGCGCGCCTGGTATGGCGGCGCGATCGGCATGGTCAAGTTCAACGGCGACATGAACACCGGGCTGACGCTGAGGACCATCCAGATCAGGGACGGCATCGCGTCGGTGCGGGCCGGCGCGACGCTCCTGTTCGACTCCGACCCGGACGCCGAGGAGGCCGAAACCGAACTCAAGGCATCGGCCATGCTGGCTGCGATCCGCGAATCGGGCCGGTCGAACGCCGATGCCGGCCCGCGCGAGACGCGGCGCGTCGGCGAGGGCAAGCGCATCCTGCTGGTCGATCACGAGGACAGTTTCGTGCACACGCTGGCCAACTATTTCCGCCAGACCGGCGCCGATGTGCGCACGGTGCGCGCGCCGGTGCCCGATGCCGCCTTCGACGACTTCCGGCCCGATCTGGTCGTGCTGTCGCCAGGACCGGGAAAGCCGAAGGATTTCGACTGCAAGGCGACGATCCGAAAGGCCCGCGCTCGGGACCTGCCGATGTTCGGTGTCTGCCTCGGGCTGCAGGCGTTGACCGAAGCCTATGGCGGATCGCTCCGTCAGCTCGGCTATCCGATGCATGGCAAGCCTTCGCGCATCCGCGTGCACGAGCCCGGCGCGGTGTTCGCCGATCTGCCGCGCGAGATCGTCGTCGGTCGCTATCACTCGATCTTCGCCGATCCGTCGCGCCTGCCCGAGGCGTTCACAGTGACGGCGGAGACCGAGGACGGGATCGTGATGGGCATCGAGCACCGGTCGGAGCCGGTCGCCGCCGTCCAGTTCCACCCCGAATCGATCATGACGCTCGGCGGCGATGCGGGCATGAAGATGATCGAAAATGTGGTCGGGCGGCTGGTGGAGCGGGGACAGGCGACGGGGTCGCCGCGATGAGATGGTGGCTGGCTGTGCCTGTCGTTGTGGCCGCGGCCGGACCGGTCTCGGCCGATGAGCTGGCCTTTGGCCGGGCTCTGGTCGCCGACAATTGCGCCCGGTGCCACGCGATCGACGCCGGTGATGCAAGCGCCCACGACGAAGCGCCGGCGTTCAGCACCCTCTTGCGCGATTATCCGGTGGACGCGCTGGAAGAGGCGTTCGCCGAACGGATCGTCACCGGCCATCCGGACATGCCGGAATTCACGGCGACGCCCGAGCAGATCGGCGCGATCATCGGCTATATCGAATCGATCCAGCGGTGACGTGCCGCTTGCAACCGTTGCATCGCTGGCCTACACAGGGCGTCATGATCGACGCCCGCACCATTTCCGCCTCCGATGGCGTGAACACCCGCCCGGCACGCGCCGGCGGCAAGGATGCGTTCGGTCGCGCACTCGGCCTTCTCCTTCTTATCGGCGGCTGCCGGGCCTGATCTTGCGACAGGGCGCCCGGTGGCCGTATCAGACGGCTCCGTTTGACGCCGTTTCGCCCCGTCTTCTTTACATCGTCAATCGAATGGATCAGACACCGCTTGAGAGGCGACCATGCGTCGCCGCCGGGGCGGGCGAAGGATGAAGATCATGAACACGCACGTCACAGCCGCCAAGACGCCGACCAGCGCCGGCATGCCCGACGCGGCCCGAAAATACCGCGCCTATCCGCCGGTCGACCTGCCCGACAGGACCTGGCCGTCGAAGACGATCACCACGCCGCCGATCTGGTGCTCGGTCGATCTGCGCGACGGCAACCAGGCGTTGATCGAGCCGATGGGGCACGAGCGCAAGACGCGCATGTTCGCCCATCTGCTCAAAATGGGCTTCAAGGATATCGAGATCGGCTTCCCATCGGCCAGCCAGACCGATTTCGATTTCGCACGCTGGTGCGTCGAAGAGGGCAATGTGCCCGATGACGTGTCGCTGCAGGTGCTGGTGCAGTGCCGTCCCGAACTGATCGAACGGACCTTCGAATCGCTGGAAGGCGCGCGTCATCCGATCGTCCATTTCTACAATTCCACCAGCGAATTGCAGCGCCGGGTCGTCTTCGGCAAGGATGTCGAAGGCATCAAGCGGATCGCCACCGATGCCGCCAAAATGGTCACCGACATGGCCGCCAAGGCCGGCGGCGGCTACCGGTTCCAATATTCGCCCGAAAGCTTCACAGGCACGGAGTTGGAAGTGGCGCTGGAGATCTGCAACGCGGTCACCGAGATCGTCCAGCCGACGCCCGACCACAAGCTGATCCTCAACCTGCCGGCAACGGTGGAGATGTCGACGCCCAACATCCATGCCGACCAGATCGAATGGATGTGCCGCAACATCGACAAGCGCGACTGCGTCATCGTCTCGCTGCATCCGCACAATGACCGCGGCACCGGCATCGCGGCGACCGAGCTGGGGCTGATGGCCGGCGCCGACCGGGTGGAAGGCACATTGTTCGGCAATGGCGAGCGCACCGGCAATGTCGATCTGGTCACGCTGGCGCTGAACATGTTCACGCAAGGGGTCGATCCGAAGCTGGACATCAGCGACATCAACGCGCTGCGCGATGTCTACGAGCACTGCAACCAGCTCGCCATACCCGAGCGACACCCTTATGTCGGCGAACTGGTCTACACGGCCTTTTCCGGCTCGCACCAGGACGCGATCAACAAGGGCATGAGAGCCCATCGCGAGGCCAGGTCGGACCTTTGGGAGGTGCCCTATCTGCCGATCGATCCGGAGGATGTGGGCCGCAGCTACGAGGCGATCATCCGCATCAACTCGCAGTCGGGCAAGGGCGGCATCGCCTATATATTGCAGGCCGATTACGGGCTGAACCTGCCCCGCAATCTGCAGGTCGAGTTTCGCGAGGTAATCCAGGAGATCACGGACCGCGAAGGGATCGAGCTGTCGTCGGAGCGCATCCACCAGGCGTTCATGGCAACCTATGTCGATCTGCCCAGCCCGCGCATCCGCTTCGTCGGCCACACCACGGCGCCGGATCCGGACGATCCGGAAGGGCGGATCGTCGATGCGGTGCTGATAGACGGCAATGAGGAAATCGGAATTCGCGGTTTCGGCACCGGGCCGATCGACGGGTTCGTCGATGCGATCAATCGCCATTACGAATTGTCGATGACGGTGCGCGACTATTCCGAGCACTCGCTTCAGCACGGTTCGGACGCGGCGGCCATTTGCTACATGGAAATGGACAATGCCGACAAACGCGTCTTCGGCGTCGGCATCAACAAGAACATCGTCGCCGCTTCGCTCGAAGCGATCGTGTCGGCCGTCAATCGGGTTCGGGCGGCTCCGCAAGGCTAGGTTGCGCCCTGCCTGTGAAAAACACCCGCCGATTGCGACCTGCTGCTTTATGCTTTGTTGTGATCGGCGCGGGTTTTGGACTAGGGTCGGGACGGGCCGGGGGGCGGCCCGTCAATGAACAACCATTCAGCCAGGGATCATGAACACGGCAAACGGGACTTCAAGCGGCAGCCAGAACGAACCGGCCGTCAGCCCGGAAGAGGTTCGCGCCGCGCTTGAAGTGGTCGTCAACAGCGAGACCCTGGCCCGCGCCGACCGGGCCCGTTCGCTTCTGGCCTATCTGGTCAAGGCCGAGCAGAACGGCGAGGCCGCGCGCCTGAAGGGTTTCACCATTGCCCAGGACGTGTTCGGCAAGGATGACGATTTCGATCCCGCGATGGATGCGGTCGTGCGCGTCCAGGCTGGCCGGCTGCGCGAACATCTGACGAGCTTTTATGCCGGCGAGGGCAAGGACGAACCGGTCCGCATCACCGTGCCGAAGGGCACCTACGTGCCCTGCTATGTCCGCCGCCCGAGCGCGGCGGGCGCCGCCAGCGCTCCGGCGGCGCGACCCAACGGCAGCGGCGGCCGCCCCGAGGCGCCCCGGATCGTCGATTTCGGAGCTTCGGCGAGCGCGTTCAAGCTGGACCGCACGATCGAGGACGCGCCGCTGGCGGCAACGCGCTCCCTGTCCGACAAGCCGCCGGCCGGCGCTCAGGATGCGCTTCTGAGCCCCTTCATCGTGCGCAACGTCAAGCGATTCTGGCTGGCGCTCGCGATCATCGTGCTGCTGCTGACGGTGATCCTGTTCCTGGTCTGGCGCTGACGCGCCGGTCAGCGCCGGGTTGCGGTGCAAATGCGGCCGGGGCTCTCGCATTGCGCCGGCAAACTTGTTAGGTTCGCGTTAACCATTTGTTGACGGGCAGGGCCGCCATGAGCGCCGACGAGCACAAAGACAATCCCAACACGCGCCTTGTGGACGCGGTGCGGCAGGTCAAGATCGCCGCCGCCGAGCGCAACGATGTCGTCGTGGACATGAAGGAGGCCGACCGCGCACGGCTCGAAATCCTCGCACAGGAACTCAAGCCGGTGTTCGACGATGTGCCGGCCGACGATGAGCGTTTCGATTTCGCCATCTCGTCGGGCCTGCAGCCGCGCTTGTGGATCGATGCGACCGCGCACGTGATGATGGGCCGCGACCGGCGCACCTACCGTTTCGTGCGCGACACGCGGCTGGGGCGGACGATCCTTGCCGAGGCGACGGCGGTCGATCCGGTGATGTCGGCGGTGACGACCTATATTGCCGAGCGCTTGCACGAACGCGAGATGGCGTTCGCGGCGGACGAGATGGTGACCTATCGGGCCGGCGTCAGCCAGCGCGGGCCTGCGCCGGTCGAGGATGCCGCGGAAACCGCATCAGGCCCCGGCGAGGCAGAGCGGGCGGGGGATGATGCAAGCGTCGCCGAGGCGGCGCCGCTGTCGCGGCGCGAGCGCACCAGCGTCACCCGCATGAGCCGGGTCGGCTGGCTGCTGATCGGCGGTTTCATCGCGCTTGCCGCCGCCGCGCTCTATTTCCAGGATCTTCTGGTCCCGTAGACCGGCCATCGTTTCAGTCGCCGGGATGCAGGTCCCGCTTGTCGGTGAGTTCGAGCGGACCCGTGCCGGTCGTCGCAGACCATTCCTGCAGCGTGCAGGTCCAGCGTTTCGGGTCGCCGTCGATCGAAAACAGATTGTAGGCGCCGGGCGGCCGCCTGGCGCCGGGGGACTGGCCGGCCGCCGGCACGCCGATCACCGGCACGCGCCCACCACCGGGTCCGGCGATCTGGTGACGCTGGGCGAGGTGGGTGTGGCCGTGCAGAACGAGCTCCGCGCCCGCCTGGGCAATCACGTTCTGGAAGAGCGAGATGCCGTAGAGCCGCTTTCGCGGGATCGTCGCGCCGCGCACCGGCGGATGGTGGATGAGAACGATGCGGAACAGGCCGGCATTGCCCGCCTGTTCGAGCGCTTTGCGCAGATTGCGCGCCTGTTCGCCCTCGAACCGGCCGGCGGCGACGAAGGCGGGTGTCGCCACGGCGCTCGATGCGCCGATGATGGCGACCGGGCCGCGCACCCGGACGAAGGGGAAGTCGTCGTTCGAGGCGGGCGCGCGCCCATCGTCGCCGGTCATCCAGGGCGCCCAGGCGTGAAAGGCACGGTCGAGCGCGCCGCGCACATAGGCGTCATGATTGCCCGGCACGATGCTGACCCTGTCGGGCACGCCCAGTTCTTCCAGCCACAGCGCCGAGGCGCGCAATTCGGCCTCGAGCGCCAGGTTGGTCAGATCGCCGGTGACGGCAATATGGTCGGCGCCGCTCTCGGCGGCGGCGCGCGTCACCCGCTCCAGCGTGGATTCTGCCAGCGCACCGGCGCGGCCGCGATGCCAGTTGATATAGCCGGTGAGCCGCTTGGACATCAGTTCGCGCGCAGAGACCGCCGGCAACGGCCCCAGATGGATGTCCGACAAATGGGCGAGCGAGAAAGTCATCGCGGCTTGGTAAGGGGTTTTTCCGGGAAGTCAAAACCGGCATGATCGGCGTGCGGGCCGGCGGGCGATTCGGCCCCATATCGAGCCGTCGAGCCGCCCATGTCGTTCCGTACGCGCCTTTTTCACCTGTTCTTCATCCTGACCCGGCCGGTCACGCTGGGCGCCCGCGCCATGGTGATCGATGCCGACGAGCGCGTGCTTCTGGTCCGGCACACCTATGTGCCCGGCTGGCACCTGCCGGGCGGCGGCGTGGAGCCGGGCGAGACCGCGCTCGACTGCGTGATCCGCGAGGTGCGCGAGGAGGGCAATGTGGTGGTCGATGGCGAGATGGTGCTGCACGGCCTGTTCCACAACAACGGCGCGTCGCGGCGCGACCATGTGGCGGTCTATGTGTGCCGGACCATCACACGGCGCGCGCCCAAGCGGCCGGACCGGGAGATCGCCGCCGCCGACTTCTTTGCGCTCGACGGTCTGCCCGAAGGCGCGACGCCGGCGACCCGGCGGCGCATCGAGGAATGGCGGACGGGGCATCCCCCGGCCGCACGCTGGTGACGCGCGTCAGGCCGCTTTTGCGTCCAGACGGTCGCGGCCGTGCGGTTCCGAAAAATCGATATCAGGCCCGGCGGGAACGATGCGCGTCGGATTGATCGTTTCGTGGCTGCCGTAATAGTGCGCCTTGATGTGGTGCATGTTCACCGTCCCGGCGACACCGGGCATCTGGTAGAGTTCGCGCGTATAGGCCGAAAGGTTCGGATAGTCCGCGATGCGGCGGATGTTGCATTTGAAGTGGCCGACATAGACCGGGTCGAAACGCACGAGCGTCGTGAAAAGCCGCCAGTCCGCCTCGGTGATCCGGTCGCCGACCAGATAGCGCTGCCGCGACAGGCGCTCTTCCAGCCAATCCAGCGTCTCGAATAGCGGCGTCACCGCTTCCTCGTAGGCCTCCTGGGTGGTGGCGAAGCCGGACTTGTAGACGCCGTTGTTGACCGTGTCGTAGACGCGCTCGTTGACGGCATCGATCTCAGCGCGCAGCGCCTCGGGATAGAAATCCTGCGTGTCGCCGGTCAGTCCGTCGAACGCCGAATTGAACATTCGGATGATTTCGGAGGATTCATTGGAGACGATGGTTCCGGTCTTTTTGTCCCACAGCACCGGGACCGTGACCCGGCCGGTATAGTCCGATTTGGCGCGGGTGTAGATCTGGTGCAGACGGTCTGCGCCGAACAGCCTGTCCCCGGTGGCCGCATCATCGGTTTCGAAGGTCCAGCCCTGATCGCCCATGAAGTGGTGGACGACGGACACATCGATCATGTCTTCGAGCTTTTTGAGCTTGCGAAAGATCAGCGTGCGGTGCGCCCAGGGGCAGGCCAGCGACACATAGAGGTGATAGCGGCCGGCCTCCGCCGCAAAGCCGCCGTCGCCGCCCGGCCCCGCCGTACCGTCCGGCGTCACCCAGTTTCGGAAAGACGAATCCTTGCGGACGAAACGGCCCTTCGTCTTTTTGGTGTCGTACCACTGGTCGTGCCATTCGCCGTCGATCAACAGGCCCATCGCCGTTTCCTCCGTTGCTGTCCCGTATGCCTTCGGCCGGAGATAGGACAAAGTGCGCCCAGGGTCACCGCCCCTATGGCGAACGCACCGTCAACCGATCCGGTTCCCGCCGACATTTTTGCTTTACCGGCCACGCGCTTGGTGCTAGCTCGCTCGGATCATGTTTGCGATCCCGATGCGACGACCACGACGATGAATTTTGCCGGTTTTCCGGCCCCTTGCTGACGTCGTTTTTCCGTATCCGGACCCTTTTCCCATGACCGACCATCTTATTGCGCCCGAACGGGCGGAGTGCGCCGACGCGATCGAAGCCCTGCATGCCGAGGCGTTCGGGCCCGGCCGCTTCACCCGCGCGGCATTCCGGCTGCGCGAGCAGGGACCGCACGATCCCGCGCTTTCCTTCGTCGCCCTGTCGCCGGGCGGCGGTCTGCTCGGTTCTGTGCGGCTGACACCGGTCGTCACGGCGGAAAGCGGCCATCGCGGCCATCTGCTGGGGCCGCTGGCGGTGGCGCCCGACTACAAGAACCGGGGTTTCGGGCGCGCGCTGGTGCGGCGCGCGGTGGATGCCGCGTCGGCGACGCCGGGCAGCGCTTACGTGCTGCTGGTGGGCGATGCGCCCTATTACGCGCCGCTCGGTTTCCGGCAGGTGCCTGCCGGGCGCCTGCGGCTGCCCGGCCCGGTCGATCCGCGCCGGCTTCTGGCTTATCCGTCGGGCAACGATGAGATCATCCAAGAGCTGGCCGGTCTGGTCGGCTACGACCACGGGCAAGCCGTTCCGGCTGCGCAAGGCTGCGCCGGCTGACCCGGCGCCGCATACGACCGGGGCGGACCGTTACTCCGCCTTGCCCTCATCGTCCTTTTTCAGCGCGTTGAGCTTGGCGAAGACGGCATCGGCATCGATCTCGTCTTCTTCGCTCGCAGGTGCGGGCGTGTGGGTGTCGCCGCCCTCGAAGACCGGCATGGATTCGGTCTGAGCGGCGGGCAGCAGCGTGTCGCCGGCCTCGGTCTCGGGCTCGGCCGGGCGGTTCTTGGCGGCTTTCTGCACTTCCATGTCCAGATCGATCTGCGAGCACAGGCCGAGCGCCACCGGATCGACCGGCTGCAGATTGGCCGAGTTCCAGTGAGTGCGGTTGCGCACCTGTTCGATCGTGTTCTTGGTGGTGCCGACGAGACGCGAGATCTGCGCGTCCTTCAGCTCGGGATGGTAGCGCACCAGCCACAGGATTGCGTTGGGCCGGTCCTGACGCTTGGAGACCGGCGTATAGCGCGGGCCCTTGCGCTTGGCCTGCGGCACGCGAACCTTGGGATCGGACAGTTTGAGCACATGGTTGGGGTCGGCTTCGCCCTTTTCGATCTCTTCGCGCGAAAGCTGGCCGGTGGTCACCGGGTCGAGCCCCTTGATGCCCTGCGCCGCTTCCTCGTCGGCGATCGCCTTGACCTCGAGCGGATGCAGCGCGCAGAATCTGGCGATCTGGTCGAAGGTGAGGCCGGTATTGTCGACCAGCCAAACGGCGGTCGCCTTGGGCATGAGAAGCTGGTTTGCCATCTGCGTGAACCTTTCGTGCGAATAAAGCTTTCCCGTTCGTCCGCGCCGGTGTCGCGGGCGTGGGCTGAGCCACCAATGTCCGGAAGATTTTGCCGATATACGCCGCGCGGCGCCCAAGTGCAATGCCGCGCATGGCTGTGAACAGTCATCTTTGTTTCATCAAAGCGTCACGTATCTGTCACCGGGCCGGGAAAAGACGGCTCCATCGCTGACCCGAGGGAGCTTCCACCATGCGCACAATCCTGTTGTCGTCCGCCGCCGCTGTCGCCTTGTCCGCCAGCCTTGCGGCCCACGCCCATGCCGACGCCTTCAACCGTGTCGCTTCCTTTCCGGTCAACACGAACATTCCCGACGCGATGGGGCAGGAGAGCGAAAGCTCCGCCGAGATCATCGACGCGACCGGGGACGGCATGATGCTGGTCTATTCGGACAGCCCGCTGGGCGGCATCGGCATGATCGACATTTCCGACCCTGCCAACCCGGCCGCCGCCGGCTTTGTCGCGCTCGACGGGGAGCCGACCGCCGTCGCCGTGCGGGCCGGCCACGCCATTGTCGGGCTGAACACGTCGGAAAGCTACACCGAGCCGTCGGGCACGATCGTTTCGGTCGATCTTTCTTCGGGCGAAGTCGCCCATAGCTGCGATCTGGGCGGCCAACCCGATTCGGTCGGCATCTCGCCCGACGGTTCGCTGGTGGCGATCGCCATCGAGAACGAGCGCGACGAGGATCTCAATGACGGCGTCATTCCGCAGATGCCGGCCGGCTTTGCCGTGACCTTCGCGCTCGATGGCGGTGCGATCGATTGCGACAGCCGGGTCGTTGCCGACCTGACCGGCCTGGCCGAGGTGGCGGGCGATGATCCGGAGCCCGAGTTCGTCGACATCAACACGGCCAATGAAGTCGTCGTCACGCTGCAGGAAAACAACCATATCGCCATCTTCAACGGCGAGACCGGAGAGATCGTCTCGCACTTTTCCGCGGGCGCCGTCGATCTCGAAAATGTCGATGTGGACGAAGAGCGCGCGCTGACCTTCGACGGCACGCTCCAAGGCGTCGTCCGCGAGCCCGATGCGGTGAAATGGCTGGACGAGAACCGGATCGTCACGGCGAACGAGGGCGATTATGAAGGCGGATCGCGCGGCTTCACCATCTTCTCCAAGGACGGCGACGCGCTCTACGAAAGCGGCCTTTCGTTTGAATATGAAGTGGCGATGATCGGCCACTATCCCGAGCGTCGCTCCGGCAACAAGGGTGTCGAGCCCGAGGGCATGGAGGTCGCCGAGATCGGTGGCGCGACCCACATCTTCCTCCTCAGCGAACGCGGCTCGGTGATCGGCGTCTACCGGGACAATCCGGAGGGCGAGCCGGAACTGGTGCAGATCCTGCCGACGGCGCTGGGCCCGGAAGGCGCGGTGGCCATCCCCGGACGCAATCTCGTGGCGGTGGCCAATGAAGTGGACCTGATCGAGGATGGCGGCGTGCGCAGCCATGTCACGATCTACGAGCTGGGCGAGGGTGAAGCGCAATATCCGACGATCCGCTCGATGATGGACGATGCGGGCCGCCCGGTCGGCTTTGGCGCCCTGTCGGGACTGGCCGCCGATCCCGAGCAGCCGGGCATTCTGTACGCTGTCAACGACTCGTTCTACGCGATGCAGCCGACGATCTTCACGATCGACGCCAACCAGACGCCGGCCCGGATCATTGCGGCAACGCGCGTGAGGCGCGGCGGCGCCAATGCCCAGCTTCTCGATCTGGAAGGCATCACACCGGACGGAGAGGGCGGGTTCTGGCTGGCCTCGGAAGGCCGCACCGACCGGATGATCCCGCACGGGCTCTACCATGTGAATGCCGATGGCGAGATCGAGGAAAGCGTCGCTTTCCCGCCCGAACTGCTGGCGGTCGAAAAGCGGTTCGGCGCCGAAGGCGTGACCAGGGTCGGCGATACGCTGTGGGTCGCCATCCAGCGCGAATGGGCCGATGACGAGGACGGTTTCGTCAAGCTGGTCGCCTACAACACCGGAACCGAAGAATGGGGCGCGGTGCGCTATCCGCTCGAGCAAAAGGGCGCCGGCTGGGTCGGCCTGTCGGAGATCGTCGCCCATGGCGACCATGTCTACATCATCGAGCGCGACAACCAGATCGGCGCTGCGGCCGCGCTGAAGAAGATTTTCCGCGTGCCGCTGGCCGAGATGCAGCCGGCCGCACTTGGCGGTGAGCTTCCGGTCGTCAGCAAGGAAGAGGTGCGCGACCTTCTGCCCGATATGGCGGCCTTCGGCGGCTATGCGCTCGACAAGGTCGAGGGGCTCGCGGTGGACACCAATGGCGACTTCTTCGCGGTCACCGACAATGACGGCGTGGACGACTCAAACGGCGAGACGCTGTTCATGCGCCTCGGCCAGCTCGAAGGCTCCTGATCAAAGGCTGCCCGTCGTATCAGAAATGAAAACCGGGCCATGCGCCCGGCCTTCCTTGTTTTGCCGAGGCTCAGGCGACGTCGAGGACGATCTTGCCGGTGTGGGCGCTTTCCTCCATCCGCTCATGGGCGCGCCATGCGTCGGCGAGCGGGAAGATCATGTCGATGACCGGCGCGACCTTGCGCTGTTCGAGAAGCGGCCAGACGGCCTCGTCCAGTTCGCTGGCCAGCCGTGCCTTGAACTCGACTGAGCGGGCGCGCAGCGTCGAACCGGTATGCGTCAGCCGCTTCATCATCAGCTTGGAGAAGTCGGCCTCCGCTTTGCGGCCTTTCAGAAAGGCGATCTGGACGATGCGCCCGTCAATGGCTGCGGCCGAATAGTTGCGGTCGATATAGTCGCCGCCGACCATGTCGAGGATGACGTCGGCGCCGTGCCCGTCGGTCGCGTTCCTGACCGCATCGACGAAATCCTCGCTGCGATAGTTGATCGCCCGGTAGGCGCCAAGCGCGACGCAGGCCTTGCATTTTTCGTCGGTGCCGGCGGTGACGATCACCCGTGCCCCGAAGGCGACGGCAAGCTGGATCGCGGTCGTGCCGATCCCCGATGCGCCGCCATGCACCAGCATTGTCTCGCCGCGCCCGAGGCCGCCGCGCTCGAACACATTGTGCCAGACGGTGAAAAAGGTTTCCGGAACGGCGGCCGCTTCGGTGAAGGTGAAGCCGGCGGGTAGCGGCAGGCAGTTGCTGGCATGGGCGATGCAATATTCCGCATAGCCGCCGCCGGGAACCAGCGCACAGACCTGGTTGCCGGCGGACCAGCGCGAGACGCCCTCGCCGAGCGCGTCGATCGTGCCGGAGACTTCAAGCCCCGGCAGGTCGCTTGCGCCCTTGGGCGGCGGGTAGGCGCCCTGCCGCTGGAGCATGTCCGGACGGTTCACGCCCGCGGCGCGCACTGCAATGCGCACCTCGCCGGGTCCGGGTTCGGGGATCGGTCGCTGGACGGGTTGAAGGACCTTGGGGCCACCCGGTTCCGTGATGGCGATTGCGTTCATTTGCGGCATGTCTGATTATCCTGAGGTCTGGAATTGGGGCGTCTGTTGACGAGATGGTTGCGAGTGGCAACAGGCGAAGATTTGGGAGGCGGACATGATGGACGATGAAAAGCAGACGGCCTCGACGGCCGCTCATGTGATCGGCCGGGACATTGCGTCGATGTCGGTCGACGAGTTGGAACGGACTATCGACCGCCTGCGCGAGGAAATCGCGCGGATCGAGGCCGAAATCGACGCCCGCGCGGTCACGCGCAGTGCCGCCGATGCAATTTTTCGAAAATAATGCGTCAGTGCCGGCCAATTCGCAAACCCGTTAACCGTGTGTTAAGCTTTACGGGTGTTAACTGGAATGGTTCGAATTTTGTTCGAATTCAACCAGAGTGACTTCGTTGCTTTGTTTGACGCCTCCCTGTTTAACTCCTGAGAGCCGTTTTTACGGCTCTTTTTTTTGACCTGATCTGGGATGGGACCGGCGGCGTGGGGCGTTAACCCTCCGTTAAGGATGCGCTTGCCCTCCTGTGCGAAAAGTCGGACAATCGTGGCGTTCAGCAGCGCGGCGCGCCAAAAGGTGCCTGCGAACGTCAGCAGGGATCGATCGGCATGTCAGGCGGCTCAAACACCATCCGTTTCATCGACCACAAGGTGGCATCGTCGTCCTTCACCGAGCTTTACGGCGAGGGGATGCAACTGGTCGAGGAAACGGCGGCCTATCTGGACGGGGAAGGCCGCAAGGAGGCCAAACGGCTGGGCCGGTCGACGGCGACGCTCTATGCGGCCGAGTCGATGCGGCTGACGACCCGGCTCATGCAGATGGCATCCTGGCTGCTGCTGCAGCGGGCGCTCGCCAACGGCGAAATGACATCGGACCAGGTGGACAGCGAAAAAAGCAAGATCCGCCTCGACACGATCTCGCCGGCTGCCGATCTGGAAAACTGGAACAATCTGCCCGAACGGTTCCGGGCGCTGGTTCACCGGTCGCTGCGCCTGCAGGCGCGCATGCAGCGCATGGATCTCGACCTTGGCGCCGACGATGCCGCCCGGTTCGACGACATCTCCGCCGACAATCCGGTCAACACGCAGATCAACCTGCTCAAGACGGCCTTTGGTGACCGGTGACCCTCTGGTCCGCCGTCCGATCACGCGCCGATACCGGCTGAAAACTATTTGTTCCTTTGTTTCAGCGCGGCGCTGTAATATGGCGCGCAGGGCAATGGCAGGGGCATTTTCGGGGATATCGGCATGACACGACGCTACTTCGGCACGGACGGGATTCGCGGCACCGCCAACAAGTCGCCGATGACGCCGGAGATCGCGATGAAGGTGGGCATGGCCGCCGGCGTCGCCTTCCAGCGCGGCCGGCACCGCCACCGCGTGGTGATCGGCAAGGACACCCGCCTGTCCGGCTACATGATCGAGAACGCGCTGGTTGCCGGCTTCACCGCCACGGGCATGGACGTGTTCCTTCTCGGCCCGGTGCCGACGCCGGGCGTTGCCATGCTGACGCGGTCGCTGCGCGCCGATATCGGCGTGATGATCTCGGCGTCTCACAACGCCTTCCAGGACAATGGCATCAAGCTGTTCGGGCCGGACGGGCACAAGCTGTCCGACGAGATCGAGATGAAGATCGAGCGGCACATGAACGAGGATCTGTCGGGCAAGATGGCCAAACCGACCGACATCGGCCGGGCCAAGCGCGTCGATGGCGATCTGTTCCGCTACATCGAGTTCGCCAAGCGGACCTTCCCGCGCGCCATGTCGCTGTCCAAGCTGCGCGTCGTCGTCGATTGCGCCAATGGCGCGGCGTACAAGGCCGCACCCTCCGCGCTTTGGGAACTGGGCGCCGATGTGGTGCCCATCCACGACAAGCCCGACGGCATGAACATCAACCGCGATTGCGGCTCGACCAACCCCAACTCGCTGCGTGCCAAAGTGCTGGAAGTGCGCGCCGATCTCGGCATCGCGTTCGATGGCGATGCTGACCGCATGCTTATCGTCGACGAAAAGGGCACGGTGGTCGATGGCGACCAGCTGATGGCCACGATCGCCGATGACTGGAAGCGCAACGAGATGCTGCGCGGCGGCGGGATCGTCGCGACGGTGATGTCCAATCTCGGCCTGGAACGCTATCTCGATGCTCAGGGGCTGGCACTGGCGCGCACCAAGGTGGGCGACCGCTATGTGGTCGAGCACATGCGCGCGCATGGCTACAATGTCGGCGGCGAGCAATCGGGACACATCATCCTGTCCGATTATGCGACGACCGGCGACGGGCTGATCAGCGCCTTGCAGATCATGGGCTGCATCGTCGGAAGCGGAAAACCGGCAAGCGAGGTGTGCGCCAAGTTCGAGCCGGTGCCGCAGGTGCTCAAGAATGTGCGGTTCGGCGGCGGCAAGCCGCTGGAAGACAAGCGGGTCAAGAGCGCTGTCGACGATGCCCGCGAAAAGCTCGGCAATACGGGCCGTCTCGTCATCCGCCCGTCGGGCACCGAGCCGCTGATCCGCGTGATGGCCGAGGGCGACGATCCGGTGCTGGTCGAGAGCGTTGTCGACGGGATCGTCGGCGTCATCGCCGATCTGAAGACGGCCGCCTGAACAAACCTTCCGCACATCGCTCCGCCGGCGCGCAGGTGCCTGTCAGTGCTCGTTGTCGCCTGTTCATGGTCAACAAACATGGTCAACAGACACGGTTAAGTGCACTTTAACCTTTCATGGTCATTCTTCCCGAGAGCTTTAACCTTGCCCGCAGACGAGCATGCCGGGTTGTTCGAGGGAACGAGTATGAACCATGCAGCCATGAAACTTGCTGCGTCGGCCGCCATGGTGGTCACGCTTGGCATGTCCGCAAACGCGGCCGACATCATAGAGCCGGTCGTCATCGAGACGCCGGTGCATTACCCCGAAGCCGTTCCGGCCAAGGTGTCAGGCTGGTACATCCGTGGCGATGTGGGCTATCTTTGGAGCGACTTTCGCGGCGCGGACTATCTGACCTATGGCGCGGGCGTTGCCGGTCATCCCGGCCTGCTGGAGGGTGAACTCAAGGGCTCGTTGTCCGTCGGCGGCGGCGTCGGCTACCAGATCAGCCATTATCTGCGCACCGATCTGACGCTCGACTACAACTTCAAGTCCGATTTCACCGGTACCTCGTCCGGCACCTGCACGATCGTCGGCGGCGGCGGACCCGCGGCTTGCTCGTCCACCGACACCACCGGCTACCACGCCTGGACGCTGCTGGCGAACGCCTATGTCGATCTGGGCACCTACAAGGGCATCACCCCCTATGTCGGCGCAGGTCTCGGCGGCGTCTACATGAAGTGGGACGATCTGAACAACACGATCGGGCCGGGCTTCGACCAGTCGGGCACGATCACCCACAGCGGTACGTCCGACTGGCGCTTTGCCTACGCGCTGATGGCCGGTGCCTCCTATGCGGTCAACCATCGGCTGTCGGTCGATCTCGGCTATCGTTACAAGCACATTTCCGGCGGACGCATGTTCGAATATGCCAGCGCCACCGGCCCGGGCTTCGACCGCGCGATCAATGTCCACGAAGTGCGGGCAGGCCTGCGCTACAAGTTCGGCGAATCGCACCAGCCCTACACGCCGCCGCCGCCGGTCTACGAGCCGCCGGTCGTCTACAAGTAAGCGGCCTTCCGCCATCATCGCATAAGCCCGGCTGTCCTGCAGCCGGGCTTTTTGCCGTCTGCCCAGGCGGTGATGCCGATGCGTACGACCGGTAGCGTTTGTTCGGGCCGGTCTGCACCGGGTTCCACGAGCCGTCGGCCGGCTGGCGGTTTTTTCCGTAGGCGGGAGTGTGTGACGGTGACGGCTGATAGAACCTGACCAGCTCATGATGTTTTGTCCATCATGACCAACCATCGACATCAACGCTGAACTTGCCCCGTGGCTATCCCGCCGTGGGCTTTTTTGTCGGTCTCAAACTGGTTTCGTCGATACGCGTGTCAGCCATGCCCATGCAAGGAGCTGTTAGGGGGAGTTGCCTTTCCGGACAGCTTGCTGATTATTTGGAGCTGATCCCAGCCAATCGAGCCGAGCGCATGTCCAACAATTCTGATCAATCTTCGCCCGTTTCACTGCGCGAGATGGAGCAGCGGGTGGCGCGACTCGAGGATGATGAGCTGGCAGCCGCGCGCAAACTCTACAATCACGCCCGTTGGATGGTGTCGCTGTTCATTGTGTTCATCAGCGTGATATTCGCGACGGTCGCGTTCATTCAGTTGTCCCAGTCAAATACGTACTTTGAGCAGATCGAGGCCGTTCTCGATCAAGGTCGAGAGGACATTGAAAAACTGACCGGGGGCGCTGGGTTTACCGGATACAGGCTTGACGGTGAATTCATCGACAACAATTTTCAAATGTATTGGAATGGTAGAAGTATTTATAGCGAAGATCGAAAGGCCGCTGAGCTTGTTTTTATTGGTAACATGTCAATGTATTCTATCGATGATCGGGTTGGTGATCTGGTGCTATCCGGAATTGAGTGGGATCATCAATCAATACTCACTCGTGTGTTCAGTGACTTGAGGGAAGATAGCCCATTGTACTACAGGGCAATTGTGAGTAATGCGTCCCGGCCAACTGTCGTCAAAGAGGTATCTCCTGTCGGACAAACCGTCGGGGTCGTAATGCCTTTCCGGTATCGAGCAGAGTTCAACAGTTGCGATCAGTATGACAGGTTTGTGGCAATCGTACGTGGTGATCCGCCGCATCTGAGGACGGTGTTCACGCCCTTGTTTGCAAATGCAGTGCGGCCAGTTGGTCCGACTGACATCGCGGTCGAGCTGGTCGAGACGTTTCCGTTCCCCGAATGCGACTCGCTGCCAGCGTCTTTCAGCGTGCGCGAACTCATGCAGGAAGGCGAGACGGAGCAGTAGTTTGGATTGCGTCGATGCCGAAGCCTTTGCGGCCCCTTTTTGATTGCCAAGTACGATTTTGTTTCTTTCATGTTCCGTTGTTGAACGGGGATGGATGCCATGCCGCAGCGCACCCGAAAATTGGAGCGCCGGGGCTGGTATCGGCACCCCCGGCACCGCGATCCCGATGACGGGCTGTTCTGGCAGTGCCGCCTGAAGATGGGGCGCGTGCACCGCGGGCCGACCGGCTGGGTCTGGACCAGTTATTGCGGCGATCGTGCTTGGGGTTTGAAGGCGAGCAAGGAAGAGGCCAAGCGCGAGGTCGAGAAGCGCGCCGATCTGGGCCGAATCACCGCGCAGTGCTGGCCGAAGGGTTGACCGGTGGCCTTGGCAGGTTCACCCGGTCGGATGATGGAACATCCATGCAACCTGCTGTGTCAGTTCTGTGCCACTTTTCCCGACATGTTCATGCACCGTTCGTCCCAAACCTGCAAAACTTGCACGGTAAGAGACCATCAGACTTGAAGGAATGCAAGGGTTCCGGTATGCGCGGCGGCGGGACACCTCCCCCCAACGGGAGGCAGCTATCTGAAAGGGTAGAGACATGACAGCTGACCCCGTCAAGCCGGACATTCGTCCGGCCAATATCCGTTTTTCATCCGGCCCCTGCGCGAAGCGTCCGAACTGGTCTGCCGACCGGCTCGAAACGGCTCCGCTTGGCCGTTCCCACAGATCCAGGATCGGCAAGGCCCGGCTCCAGCTGGCGATCGAGCTGACGCGCGAGTTGCTGCGCGTTCCGGACGATTACCGCATCGGCATCGTGCCGGCGTCCGACACCGGAGCCGTCGAGATGGCCATGTGGTCGCTGCTCGGCGCGCGCGGCGTCGACATGGTTGCCTGGGAGAGTTTCGGCTCGGGCTGGGTGACCGATGTCGTCAAGCAGCTCAGGCTGGACGATGCGCGCACGATCTCGGCCGATTATGGCGAACTGCCGGACTTGTCTCAGATCGATTTCGACCGCGATGTCGTCTTCACCTGGAACGGCACGACATCGGGCGTGCGCGTGCCGGACGGCGACTTCATCCCGGCCGACCGGCAAGGCCTGACGATCTGCGACGCCACGTCGGCCGCTTTCGCCCAGCGGCTTGATTTCGCCAAGCTCGATGTCACCACTTTCTCCTGGCAGAAAGTGCTGGGCGGCGAGGGCGGCCATGGCGTCATCATCCTTTCGCCGCGTGCCGTCGAACGCCTCGAAGCCTACACGCCGGCCTGGCCGCTGCCGAAGATCTTCCGCCTGACCAAGGGCGGCAAGCTGATCGAGGGCATCTTCAGGGGCGAGACGATCAACACGCCCTCCATGCTGTGCGTCGAGGACTATATCGATGCGCTTCAATGGGCCAGATCGATCGGCGGGCTGGACGCGATGATCGCCCGCGCCGACGCCAATCTCGATGCCATCCAGTCCTTTGTCGACAGTGTCGACTGGCTGGAGAATCTCGCCGCCGATCCGCAGACGCGCTCCAACACGTCCGTGTGCCTGAAGATCACCGACCCGGCTGTCACGGCCATGGACGAGGCCGGGCAGGCCGCGTTCGCCAAGGCGATGGTCTCGGCGCTGGACGCCGAAGGCGCGGCACTCGACATCGGCGCCTATCGCGACGCGCCGCCGGGCCTGCGCATCTGGGCCGGCGGCACTGTCGAGACCGCCGATCTCAAGGCGCTGATGCCCTGGCTGCAATGGGCTTTCGACATGCAGAAGGCGTCGCTCAAACAGGCGGCCTGATTCCCCTTGCGCCATCCCCTCGTGCTTCGAGGCTCGCAACCATTCCCTCATCGTGAGGTGCGAGCGTAGCGAACCTTGAAGGGCGCGGGAATGGCTGCTCACACCTCAGCATGAGGGGATGGATCAGTTGCCAAAGGCTCGCCATCCCGTTCCAAACACACAGGAAAAGACCCGTGACAAAACCCCGTGTTCTCGTTTCCGACAAACTGTCGCCCACCGCCGTCCAGATATTCAGGGACCGCGGCGTCGACGTCGATTTCCAGCCCGACCTTGGCAAGGACAAGGACAGGCTGCTGGAGGTGATCGGCCAGTATGACGGCCTCGCCATTCGCTCGGCGACCAAGGTGACCGAAAAGCTGATCGCCGCAGCCGACAATCTCAAGGTGGTCGGCCGCGCCGGAATCGGCGTCGACAATGTCGACATTCCTGCCGCATCGCGCCGCGGCATCATCGTCATGAACACGCCGTTCGGCAACTCGATCACCACCGCCGAACATGCGATTTCGATGATGCTCGCCGTCGCGCGGCAGATTCCGGCCGCGGACATCTCCACCCGCGCCGGCAAGTGGGAAAAATCGAAATTCATGGGCGTCGAGATCACCGGCAAGACACTGGGCGTGATCGGATGCGGCAATATCGGTTCGGTCGTCGCCCAGCGCGCGATCGGGCTGAAGATGAACGTCATCGCGTTCGACCCTTTCCTGTCGGAAGAGCGCGCCATGGATCTGGGCGTCGAGAAGGTGGAACTGGATGAACTTCTCGATCGTGCCGACTTCATCACGCTGCACACGCCGCTGACCGACAAGACGCGCAACGTGATCGACGCCGCCGCCATCGGGAAGATGAAGGACGGCGTGCGCATCATCAACTGCGCGAGGGGCGGGCTCGTCGACGAGGCGGCTCTTGCGGAGGCGCTCAAGGCCGGCAAGGTGGCCGGCGCCGGCATCGATGTGTTCGAGATCGAGCCTGCGACCGAAAGCCCGCTGTTCGACATCCCCAATGTCGTCTGCACGCCGCATCTGGGCGCCTCGACCACCGAGGCGCAGGAGAATGTGGCGCTGCAGGTGGCCGAGCAGATGAGCGACTATCTGGTCAAGGGCGCGGTGACGAATGCGATCAACATGCCGTCGATCAGCGCCGAGGAAGCGCCGATCCTCAAGCCGTTCGTCAAACTGGCCGAGGTGCTCGGCGCCTTCGTCGGCCAGGTCGCCGAGTCGGCCATTCTCGAAGTGGAGATCCTCTATGACGGCTTGACGGCGGAGCTGAACACAAAGGCGCTGACCAGCGCGACGCTGGCCGGCTTGATCCGGCCGCAGGTGGCCGATGTCAACATGGTCTCCGCGCCTGTCATGGTCAAAGAGCGCGGCGTCATCGTCTCGGAGGTCAAGCGCGACAAGTCGGGCGTGTTCGACGGCTACATCAAGCTGACCGTCAAGAGCGCCAACCAGACCCGCTCGGTGGCCGGCACGGTCTTCGCCGACGGCAAGCCGCGCTTCATCCAGATCAAGGGTATCAATCTGGACGCCGAGATCGGCCGCAACATGGTCTATACGACCAACAATGACGCGCCGGGCATCATCGGCATTCTGGGCACGACCTTCGGCGACAATGGCGTCAACATCGCCAACTTCCAGCTTGGCCGCAACCGGCCCGGCGGCGATGCGATCGCGCTTTTGTATGTCGACGATCCGGTGCCCGAACACGTGCTCGACAAGGTGCGCGGGTTCCCGGAAATCCTGTCGGCCAAGCCGCTGGTGTTCGACGTCTAGGATTGGATAGCGTGATCCGGCCGCTCAGCCTTGACCGGCCGGCTTGCGTTCCGCCAGCCAGATGCCGCCGATCACCAGGACCATGGCGATGGCGTGGTGCACGCCGAACACCTCGCCGAGGATCAGGACGGCCATGACGGTGCCGATCACCGGGACCAGATTGACGAACAGGCCCGCCCTGTTTGAGCCGATCATCTCGACGCCGCGCATGAAGAAGACCTGGGCGAAGATGGCGGGGAAGACGGCGGTGTAGATGGCGACGAGCCAGCCCTGCATGTCCGGCACGATGCCCGCCGGCGAGCGCCACTCGAGAAAGGCAAACGGCCAGGACACGACCATGGCGGAAAACGCCATGGCAAGCATCATCGATTTCCAGTGCAGGTCGGGCTTGTAGCGCAGCGCCACCGAATAGCCGGCATAGAGCAGGCAGGCCAGCGCCATGAAGGCATCGCCCCGGTTGATGACCAGTCCGACAAGCTGCTCGAGACTGCCGTTGGACGCAACGAAGGCGATGCCGATCAGTGACAGGAGAAAACCGACGATCTGCGCCGGGGTCACGCGGGTCCGAAAGACCGCGAAATTGAGCAGGAAGATGAACATGGGAATGCCGGCCTGCCAGATCGCCACATTGATCGCCGATGTGTGGTTGAGCGCCGAATAGAGCGCGACGTTGAAGCCGGCAAAACCGGTTGCGCCGTAAATGAACAGCAGCGGCAGGTGCCGCACGATCTTTTGCCGGTCGGCCCAGAATTGCGGGCCGGCAATGACCAGAAGGATCGTGAAGGCCATCATCCAGCGCACGCTGGTCAGGATCATCGGCGAGATGTGGCCGACGGCGAGCTTGCCGGCCACCGCATTGCCGCCCCAGAAGATGGTGGTCATCACCAAAAGCAGATAGGCGAGGCGGTTGACCTGGGCGGTCGGTGCGTCCTGGGCCGGCATGAAGGCTCCGTGTTCGGCGGTCGGACGGCCTACATGGCGCAGCATCGGCCGATTTGCGAGGAAAAACCCGTCACCGAGGCAATTCGCCGGCGTCGCGGCCTCGCGCTTTGGCTCCGGCGCGTTTATAGACGGCCCGTTTGTTTCAAACCGGCAAGGGGAAGACGGCGGCATGGCCAATGTGGTGGTTGTCGGCTCGCAATGGGGCGACGAAGGCAAGGGCAAGATCGTGGACTGGCTGTCCGAGCGCGCCGATGTGGTGGTGCGCTTCCAGGGCGGGCACAATGCCGGCCACACGCTGGTGGTCGACGGCACGGTCTACAAGCTCTCGCTACTGCCCTCGGGCGTCGTTCGCGAGGGCAAGATGAGCGTCATCGGCAATGGCGTTGTTTTCGACCCGCACGCCTTTGTCGCAGAGCTTGGCCGGCTGGCCGAGCAGGGCGTCGATATCGGTCCCGACCGGTTGCGCATTGCCGAGAACACCGCGCTGATCCTGTCGGTGCATCGCGAACTGGACGCGCTGCGCGAGGACGCGGCGTCCAATTCGGGCACCAAGATCGGCACGACCCGGCGCGGCATCGGCCCGGCCTATGAGGACAAGGTGGGCCGCCGCGCGGTTCGCGTCATGGATCTGGCCAACATGGAGACGCTGCCGGCCAAGGTCGACCGGCTGCTGACACACCACAATGCGCTGCGACGCGGCCTGAACCAGCCCGAGATCGGCCATGATGCGCTGATGGAGGAGTTGTCTTCGGTCGCCGATGCGATCCTGCCGTTTGTGGACAGGGTCTGGAAGGTGCTCGACGACAAGCGCCGTGCCGGCGCGCGCATCCTGTTCGAGGGCGCGCAGGGCACTTATCTGGACATCGATCACGGCACCTATCCGTTCGTGACCTCCTCCAACACCATCGCCGGCCAGGCGGCGACCGGATCGGGCATGGGTCCTGGCGCCATCGATTATGTGCTGGGCATCACCAAGGCCTACACGACGCGTGTCGGCGAGGGGCCATTCCCGACCGAACAGGACAATGAGGTGGGCCAGTATCTTGGCGAACGCGGCCACGAGTTCGGCGTCGTCACCGGACGCAAGCGCCGCTGCGGCTGGTTCGATGCGGTGATGGTGCGCCAGGCGGTTGCGGTCAACGGCATCACCGGCATCGCGCTGACCAAGCTCGACGTGCTCGACGGCATGGAGGAGATCAAGGTGTGTGTCGGCTACGAGCTGGACGGCGCGCGGATCGACTATCTTCCGGCGAGCCAGGGCGCGCAGGCGCGGCTGACGCCGGTCTATGAGACGCTGGAAGGATGGAGCGGGACGACCGCAGGCGCGCGGTCCTGGAACGATCTTCCCGCGCAAGCGGTCAAATATGTGCGTCATGTCGAAGAACTGATCGGCGCGCCGGTGGCCATTTTGTCCACCTCTCCGGAGCGGGACGACACGATACTTGTGACCGACCCGTTTCAAGACTAGTTTGGCACCTCAAGAACGGGCGCATAGCGGATTGAATTCATGGCAGATTTTGCTGCGATTCTGAAAAAGACCCTCGACAAGATGGGGGAAACGACGCCGGAGGTGCGCGCCCAGGTCTATGACAAGGCGCGCCAGACGGTGCAGCGGCAGATCGACGCCATGGCCAGCCAGCCGCCGCAGGCGGCCATCGACCGACAGTTCGAGAAACTCGAATCGGCGATCGCCGAAATCGAGGCCGGCTATGCGGCGCCGATCCCGGACGAGGTACCAGCAGACGCCGAGCCGGACCAGCCGCCCGCCGCAGAGCCGGAACCGGCCGAACCGGACCAGCCTGCCGAACCGGAAGCCACGGTCGAGCCGGAGCCCGCGCCGGAAGCCGTGTTCGTTGGCGAAACGGTGCCCGAGGCCGAGCCCGAACCAGAGCCGGATGAGGCGTCGGAGCTCGAACCAGAGCCGGATGCGGCGCCGGAGCCCGAACCCGAAGGTGCCGCGGACACCGTTGCCGAGCAGCCGGCCGATCCTTGGCAGGCGCCTCCGGCTGACGTGTCGGCGGATGAGACGGTTTTCCACGAACCGGTCGTGCCCGACGCGCCGTCTTTCGATACGCCGGCCGAACCGGACCCCACCGTCGACGATGTGATTTCATCGCTCGACGACGTGGTCGCCGGGCAGGCGGACACGGTTCCAGAAGACCCGTTTGCGCTCGACACGCCGCCCGATGGCGGCGGGCTGGAACGGTCGCCGGATGCCGACGCCGAACCGCCCATGCCGCGCGCCGAGGACCATGACCCGCTGCTCGATTTCCTCAGCGAGGAACGCGAGACCATGGCCGAAGCGGACAGCGACGCCGACCGGGCCGTCGATGTGCTGTTCGGCGAACCGGTCGCCGGCACTGCTCCGGACGTGGCCGCCACGAGCGGAGCCGGCAACGACCTGATCGGCGAGCCGGCCGACGCGGATGTTGCGGAACCGGCGGAAAAGCCCCGCCGCGGCGGCTGGCTGATTGCCGCCGCGGTGCTCGTCGTTCTGCTGGCGGGCGGCGGCTATGCGGCCTATGTCAACCAGGAGCCGCTTCGCGCCTTCCTGTCGGGCCTTGGGGGCGCCGCGTCCCAAACCGATGAGGGCGACGTGCCTGTGCGCACGGTGGAAACGACGCCCGTCAATGCGGACAGCGGCGATGCGGGCGAAGATGCGCCCGCCGAAGCGACGCCTCCCGAGACGGTCGATGCCGGCAGCGGCGATGACGGCATCCAGAAGTTCACGCAGCGCCTGACCGAGGATGGCCGCGAGATCGACGAAGGCCCGGCACCGGGGGCGGTCGCCCCCGGCGAGGGCAGTTCGGTTGCCGGCCAGACGGCGGGCAGCGAGGATGCGACCGCGCCCGATGCCGGAACGCCCGGGGCACCGGCCACCGACGCGCAGGACGGCATTGCCGTCGGCCAGCGCACCATTTTCTACGAGGAACGCACCGGAACCCAGCCGGGCACCGCGATGCAAGGTTCGACCGTCTGGTCGGTGGTGCAGGAATCGCCCGGCGGCGATCTGCCGCTCGAACCGGCGATCCGCGCCCAGTCGTCGATCCCGGATCTGGGACTGGCGCTCGAAGTCACCATCCGCCGCAATGGCGATGTGACCTTCCCGGCCAGCCATATCGTCGAACTGTTCTTCACTGTGCCCGACACGTTCGAGGGGCGCGGCATCGCCGATGTGCAGCGCATCACGTTCAAGAACACCGAGCAGGACCCCGGCAGCGCGCTGATCGCGGTGCCCGCGCCGATCGACACCAACATCTTCCTGGTTGCGCTGACCGACGCGCAAACGGCCGTACAGACCAACACCTCGCTGATGCTCAGTCAGGGCTGGGTCGACATTCCGATGCAGTATGTGTCGGGGCGGCGGGCGCTGATCACGCTGGAAAAGGGCGCGGCGGGCGATGCGGTCTTCCGCGAGGTGTTCGAAGCCTGGGAAGCGGCGCCGCTGGGTGATGCAAGCGGGGGCTGAGCCCCGGCGACAACCTGGTTCCTTGGTACAAAAAAGCCCCCGTCCGGCAAAGGCCAGGCGGGGGCTGTTGGTAGATGCGCTGCCGCTGCCGGACGTTCCCGCTCAGCCCGCGTGTTCGAGCTGGGCCGGCGGCGCGTTCAGCTTGGCGGCGGCCGCGACCATCGCCTTTTGCACTTTTTCGAAGGCGCGGACCTCGATCTGGCGGACGCGCTCGCGCGAGATGTCGAATTCGCCGGAAAGTTCCTCGAGCGTCAGCGGATCCTCGGACAGGCGGCGGGCCTTGAAGATGCGCTGTTCGCGTTCGTTGAGCACCTCCATCGCCTCGCGCAGCATGGCCCGGCGATGGTCCAGTTCGTCCTCCTCGATCAGCATCTTCTCCTGGCTGTCGCTCTCGTCGACGAGCCAGTCCTGCCACTGGCCGCTCTCGCCCTCGGCGGCGCGGATCGGCGCGTTCAGGGAGGCGTCGCCGCTGAGGCGCTGGTTCATCGACAGGACCTCTTCCTCGGAGACCTGAAGGTCGGTCGCGATCTTCTTGACCTGTTCCTCGTTGAGGTCGGCATCGCCCAGTGCCTGGATACGGCTCTTGGCCTTGCGCAGGTTGAAGAACAGCCGCTTCTGGTTGGCGGTCGTGCCCATCTTCACAAGGCTCCACGAGCGCAGGACATATTCCTGGATCGAAGCCTTGATCCACCACATTGCGTAGGTGGCGAGACGGAAACCGCGCTCGGGATCGAATTTCTTGACGGCCTGCATCAGGCCGACATTGCCTTCGGAGACCACCTCGCCCATCGGCAGGCCGTAGCCGCGATAGCCCATGGCGATCTTGGCGACCAGTCGCAGATGCGAGGTCACAAGCTTGTGGGCGGCGTCGGTGTCGTCATGCTCGTGATAGCGCTTGGCGAGCATGTATTCCTCGTCGGGCTGAAGCATCGGAAAGCGGCGGATTTCCTCCATGTACCGCGAAAGTCCGTTACTGCCGCCGGCAAGGCTCGGTAGTGTGTTCTGGGCCATAGTTAGCACCCTTTCTCCCATGATGGCTCCCGCAGAAATGCGGCAAGCAAGAGGCATATGCGCCAATTCATGCACGCCTATGCCGCCGCTGAACGCGGCTTTGCGCTATAAATGGTGGCGAATGCCAATGATTTCAAGTGTTTCTAGAAGCGCCTCAATTCCTCGGCGACACGTGCCATGTCGGCAGGCATGGCGACCTCGAACCGCATCAGATCGCCGGTCGAGGGATGGATGAAGGCGAGCGTCCTGGCGTGCAGCGCCTGCCGGCCGAGCGCCTCGACCGCCGCGCGTGCCGTTTCGGGCACCGCGCGCGCCTTGGAGCGGAAGCCGGCGCCGTAGACGTCATCGCCGATCAGCGGATGGCCGATATGGGCCATGTGCACGCGGATCTGGTGGGTGCGGCCCGTTTCCAGCGTGCAGGCGACAAGGCTGGCGACGGGTTTCGCCGGCGGGCCGAAGCGCGTCTCCACCGAAAAACGGGTCACGGCGTGGCGCGCGTCCGGCTGGCTTTCGGAGACGACGGCCTGTTTGGTGCGGTCGCTGCCGGACCGGCCGAGATGGGTGGCGATCGTGCCGGCGTTCCGGTCCGGCGCGCCCCAGACCAGCGCCTGATAGGTCCGTTCCATGGCGCCGGTGCGGCCGTGGTCGGCAAACTGCCCGGACAGGTGCTTGTGGGCGGCGTCGGTCTTGGCGACGACCATGACGCCGCTCGTGTCCTTGTCGAGCCGGTGCACGATGCCCGGGCGCTTGACGCCGCCAATGCCCGACAAGGTGTCGCCGCAATGGTGGATCAGCGCGTTGACCAGGGTTCCGGTCGGGTTGCCGGCGCCGGGATGGACGACCATGCCGGCCGGCTTGTCGATGACGATCAGCGTATCGTCCTCGTACACCACCGAAAGCGCGATGGCCTCGGCCTGTGGCTCGGGATCGGCGGGCGGCGGCAGGTCGATGCGCGCGACATCGCCTTTGCGCATCGAGCGTCGCGGCTCGCGCACCACGGTGTCGTTGACCGTCACGCGCCCGTCCTCGATCAGCGCCTTCAGGCGGCTGCGGGAAACCGTGCCGTCCAATGCGGCGGCGAGAAACCGGTCCAGGCGCTGGCCGGCATCGTCGGGCCCGGCGGTCACGTCTTCCATTTTGCCGCGTTCCTCTGTAGGGCAGGGCCATTGTCTGCCGGTGCTATCGGGCGCCGGCGCCGCAATCAATAGGACCGAGATGAACCAGTTGCCGCCGGAGCTTGCCGAAGAGGCGCCGCTCGATCCCGCCGCCGAGCGCGTGCGGCGCAAGATGGTGCGGCTCCTGGCCGTGTCGATCGGCATCATGTTCGTCGGTGTCTTTGCCGTGCTGGCGGCGATCGTCTGGCAATTGGGCGAGGCGACTACATCTTCGCTGACGCGCGGCGATCTGATCGTGCCGGACGGTTTTGCGGTCCTTGAGAGCGATCTGACGGCCGATGCCATCATGCTGCGCGGCACGGTCGGCAACGGCGCGCAGCGGGCCCTGATCTTCGACCGCGCCTCGGGGACGCTGACCGGCGATTTCGCGATCACTGCCGGCGATGGTGTGCCGTCCGCCCGTTAGACCCAAATTGTCGCATTCTCGACAGAAATTTCGTCGTCAACGCCAAATTGATTTGATTGTACCCCTTTACAACCGGGTGCGATGTTCGATTTGATGAGGGTGTCGGCGGTATGGAAGTTTTCGCCGGCGACGGGGTTCAAAAAGCGGAGTGGAAAGCCATTTCCAGAGGCGCAGCAGTCAAGTTCGACGGTGTTCAGAAAAGCTACGACGGTGAAACGCTCGTCGTCAAAGACCTCAATCTCGATATCGCCCGGGGCGAATTCCTGACAATGCTTGGGCCTTCGGGCTCCGGCAAGACCACCTGCCTGATGATGCTGGCCGGTTTCGAGCCGGCGACGCATGGCGAGATCTATCTCAACGAGCAGGGCATCAACAATGTGCCGCCGCACAAGCGCGGCATCGGCATGGTGTTCCAGAATTACGCTCTGTTCCCGCACATGTCGGTGGCCGAGAACCTCGCGTTCCCGCTGCAGGTGCGCGGGGTCGGCAAGGCCGAACAGGAAGACCGCATCAGGCGGGCCCTCGACATGGTCGAACTGGGCGCGTTCGGCGGCCGGCGGCCGGCGCAGCTTTCGGGCGGCCAGCAGCAGCGCGTCGCGGTGGCGCGCGCGCTCGTGTTCGATCCCGAACTGGTGCTGATGGACGAGCCGCTGGGCGCGCTCGACAAGCAGCTGCGCGAGCAGATGCAGTACGAGATCAAGCACATTCACGAAAATCTTGGCGTCACCATCGTCTATGTGACGCACGACCAGACCGAAGCGCTGACCATGTCGGATCGTGTGGCGGTCTTCAATGACGGCGTGATCCAGCAATTGTCGTCGCCCGACGTTCTTTATGAGAGCCCGCAAAACTCCTTCGTCGCCCAGTTCATCGGCGAGAACAACAAGCTTTCGGGCGAGGTTGTCGCGATGGACGGCGCCAATTGCGAGGTGCGGCTCGACGATGGAACGCTGCTGGTTGCCGATCCGGTCAATGTCAAGGGCGCCGGCAGCAGGACCACGGTTTCGCTGCGGCCCGAGCGGATCGAACTGGCGCCTTCCGACGAGCCGGAAAACGTGCTCGACGGCAAGATCGAGGAACTGATCTATCTGGGCGATCACATTCGCGTGCGCATGAACGTGGCCGGCAATGACGAGTTCATCGTCAAGGTCCGCAACCGGCGCGACAAGCGACCGATCTCGGAAGGCGACATGGTCAAGGTCGGGTGGTCGGCCTCGGACTGCAAGGCGCTCGACGCCGTGGCGTGAGCGCGCAACGAAATTGACCGCGGGCAGTGGTGCCCGGGGCAATGGGGACAGCGCGTTCGGCCATCCGCCGGGGCTGTCCCGGACAAAAAAGGGAGCAATCAATGAAACTCAAGTCAATTCTCATGGCGACCGCGGCGGCTGGCGTGCTGGCTTTGCCGGCGTTTGCCGAAGGCGACATGTCGCTGGCCGAGGCGCCCTGCGAGAACTGCGCCGATGAACTGACCGTCGTCTCCTGGGGCGGCGCCTATCAGAATTCGCAGATCAAGGCCTATTCGGAGCCCTATGCCGAGGCGACGGGCGTCACCTTCGTTTGGGACGAATCCTCGGCCGAGGCCGTTGCCAAGCTGCGTGCCATGAGCGAAGCCGGCAACGTGACCTGGGACGTCGTCGATGTGGTGGCTTCGGATGCAATCCGCCTGTGTGACGAGGGTCTTGCGATCGAGATCGACGGCGCGACCGAACTGGCCCCCGCTCCGGACGGCACGTCGGCCGACGATGATTTCGGCGTGCTGCGCGTCAACGACTGCTTCGTGCCGCAGATCGTTTATTCGACGACATTCGGCTATCGCACCGATGTGGCCGAGTGGAACGGTGCCGTGCCCGATGACATCTGCGACATCTTCGACCTGGAAACCTTCCCGGGCAAACGGTCACTGCAGAGGCGTCCGATCGACAACATGGAATGGGCGACATACTGCAACGGCACACCGAAAGATGAAATCTACGATGTGCTGAGCACCGACGAGGGTATCGCAGCCGCGCTCGCCAAGCTCGACACGATCAAGGACCAGGTCGTCTGGTGGACGGCCGGTGCCGAGACGCCGCAGCTGCTGGCCGACGGCGAAGTCGTGATGGGTTCGACGTTCAACGGCCGCTTGTTCTCGGCGATCGCCGAGCAGGACCAGCCCATCGCCATGATGTGGGACATGCAGTCGTTCGACCTTGACGGCTGGATCATTCCGGAGGGCCTGGACGAGGCACGTCTCAACCGCGCCAAGCACTTCCTGAAGTTCGCCACCGACACGCAGCGTCTGGCGGACCAGGCCAAGTACATCTCCTACGGCCCGGCTCGCGCATCGTCCGCGCCGCTGGTGGGCACCCATGCCGAGCTTGGCATCGACATGGCGCCGCACATGCCGACCGATCCGGCGAACGCTGCCAACGTCCACAATTACGACTACACCTGGTGGGCCGACAATCGCGACGACATCGACGCGAAATTCCAGGCCTGGCTGGTTCAGTAAGGCCAACGACAACCGGACACGGCGCCCCGCGCCGTGTCCGATCCTGATTTTGAGAGCATTTTCTGACGACCCGGATATTCAGCGGGGATTGCGATGAGCAGCGCCACCGACACACCGACCGATGCAATTGCGGGCGACGGCATCGTGCGCGCCGCCGATGGAACCCCGCTCAAGCGCAGCCTGGCGCGCGCGCTGCGCCGCGAAAAGCTGCGGTCCTTCCTGCTGATCGCGCCGCTTCTGGCCTTCGTCGTCATTTCCTTTCTTTTGCCGATCGCCGACATGCTGTTCCGGTCGGTCGAGAACAACATCGTCCGGGACACGATTCCGGAGACCGTGCAGACGCTGGCCTCCTGGGACGCCGACAGCGGCGAACTTCCGGACGAGCGCGTCTTTGCGGCCCTTTACCGCGATCTGCAGATCGCCGTTGAAAAGCGGATTCACACCCGGCTCGGCTCGCGGTTGAACTATGAAAAATCCGGCATGTCGGGCCTGTTCCGCAAGACCGGGCGGGAGGTGCGCCGGATGGAGGCCGAAGGGCCTTTCAGGGAGCGGTTCATCGAGATCGACGAGGATTGGGCCGATATCGAGGTCTGGGCGGTGATCAAGCGCTACAGCCCGCCCTATACGCCGGGCTACTTCCTCAACGCCGTGGATGCGGAACTGACCGCCGAGGGCGTCGAGATGAAGCCGGAGAACGAGCGCATCTATCTGACGCTGTTCTGGCGCACGCTCGTGATGAGCCTGATGATCACGCTGTCGTGCCTGCTGCTCGGTTATCCGATCGGCTATCTTCTGTCGCACCTTCCGGCACGCTCGGCCAACCTTCTGATGATCCTGGTGCTGCTGCCGTTCTGGACCTCGCTTCTGGTGCGCACCTCGGCCTGGAAGGTGCTCCTGCAGCAGCAGGGGGTGATCAACGATTTCCTCGTCTGGATCAACCTGATCGACGATGCCGGGCGGCTGGTGATGATCAACAACCAGACCGGCACGATCATCGCCATGACGCACATCCTCCTGCCGTTCATGATCCTGCCGCTCTATTCGGTGATGCAGACCATCTCGCCGTCCTATGTGCGCGCCGCCAAGAGCCTTGGCGCGAGCGACTGGACGGCGTTCTGGCGGGTCTATTTCCCGCAGACCGTGCCGGGCATCGGCGCCGGCGCGATCCTCGTCTTCATTCTGGCGATCGGCTACTACATCACGCCCGAACTGGTCGGCGGCACAAGCGGTATCTTCATATCCAACCGCATCGCCTATCACATATCGACGAGCCTGAACTGGGGACTGGCGGCCGCGCTGGGCACCATCCTTTTGCTGCTCGTCATGGCGCTGTTCTATGTCTATGACCGGATCGTCGGCATCGACAATGTGAAGCTGGGCTAGGGAGCAGCAAACATGTCATCACCCTTGCCGCCCTATGCCTCGACGCTGCAGCTCACCTGGTTCTATGCGTTCCGGGTCATTTGCGGGCTGATCTTCTTCTTCCTGATCTTTCCGATCCTGGTGATCGTGCCGCTGTCGTTCAACGCGGAGAACTTCTTCACCTTCACGCCGGGCATGCTGCGGCTCGATCCGGATGCCTACTCGTTCAAGCACTATGTCGACTTCTTCACCAACCCGGACTGGCAGCAGGCGCTCTACAATTCGGTGACGATCGCGCCGGCTGCGACGATCCTGGCCACGGTGCTCGGTACGCTGGCGGCGATCGGCCTTTCCCAGGCGCATGTGCCCTACAAGTCGGCGATCATGGCGATCCTGATCTCGCCGATGATCGTGCCGTTGATCATCTCGGCGGCGGGTATGTATTTCTTCTATTCGCGGCTCGGGCTCCAGGGCACCTATATCGGCGTCGTGCTCGCCCACGCGGCGCTCGGCACGCCTTTCGTGATCATCACCGTGACGGCGACGCTGGTCGGCTTCGACCGGTCTCTGGTGCGCGCGGCGGCGAGCATGGGCGCCGATCCGGTGACGACCTTCTTCAAGGTGCAGATGCCGCTGATCATGCCCGGCGTCATTTCAGGGGCGCTGTTTGCCTTCATCACCTCGTTCGACGAGGTTGTGGTCGTCCTCTTCCTCGGCTCGGCAAGCCAGAAGACGCTGCCATGGCAGATGTTCATCGGCCTGCGCGAGCAGATATCGCCGACCATTCTCGCCGTCGCCTCGGTGATGGTGGCGCTCTCGATCGCCTTGCTGTTCACGCTGGAGATGCTGCGGCGGCGTTCGGAACGTCTGCGCGGCCTGTCGCCGGGCTGACTCCCCTTTTCGCAGCCGTCCGAACCGGCTAGGTCTGGTCGCATCGATCACGCGTTGCGGGCGTTTCTCCCATGAGCCTCGGGCTTCAGGCGCTTGTCGCCGCCCTGCCGATCCTTGTCGCCGGCCTGCTTCTGGTCGGCCTGCGCATGCCCGCCCGGTCGGCGATGCCGGTGGTCTATGTGGTCGCGGCGCTGCTGGCGCTGTTCGTGTGGCAGGTTCCCGCCCTTCGTGTCGTAGCCGCGTCTCTGCAGGGGCTGGTCATCACCTTCGACATCCTGCTGATCGTCTTCGGCGCGATCCTGCTTTTGAACACGCTCAAGCATTCGGGCGCGCTGGCGGTCATCAAGGACAGCTTCTCGGCGATCAGCCCGGACCCGCGCATTCAGATCGTCATCATCGTGTGGATGTTCGGCGCCTTCATCGAGGGGGCGGCCGGGTTCGGGACGGCCGCGGCTATCCTGGCGCCGCTGCTGGTTGCACTCGGCTTTCCCGCCATGGCCGCCGTCATGCTCGGCATGACGCTGCAATCGACGCCGGTGACGTTCGGCGCGGCGGGCACGCCCGTGCTCGTCGGCCTCGCCGGCGGGCTGGACGGGCCGCAACTGGAAGCGCTGCTCGCCGAAAACGGCCTGACGCTTGCCGACTATCTGCAACTGGTCACCAATCAGGTCGTCATCTTCCACGGTGTGGCGGGCCTGTTCATCCCGGTGTTGATGGTGCTGATGACCACGCGCTTTTTCGGCGCCAACCGGTCGTGGCGCGAAGCGCTGCCGGCGGTGCCCTTTGCACTGTTCGGCGGCGTGGCGTTCGTCGTGCCCTATGCGCTGATCGGCTGGCTCTTGGGGCCGGAGTTCCCGTCCATGATCGGCGGGCTGGCCGGGCTTGCCGTGATGATCATGGCCGCGCGCGCCGGATTTCTGGTGCCGAAGTCGCTCTGGACGTTTCCGCCGCGCGCGGACTGGCCGGTCTACTGGCTGGGATCGGTGCAGGCGGATACGGGGGAGGCGCCGCCCGCCGGCACGCGGCCGTCCCTGTGGCGGGCCTGGGCACCCTATCTGCTGATCGCGATCCTTCTGGTGCTGACGCGTCTGCCGGCGCTTCCCTTCGGCGACTGGCTGAAGTCGCTCCGGATCAGTTTTCCCGACATTTTCGGCACCGGCATTTCGGCGGCCAGCACACCGCTCTATCTGCCGGCGACGGTTTTCATCGTCACGGTTCTCGTCACCTTCTGGCTGCACCGGATGCGGCCATCGGAGATGGCGCGTGCCTTTGCGGAGAGCACGCGGACGCTGCTCGGTGCCGGTGTCGTCCTGATGTTCACGGTTCCGATGGTGCGCATCTACGTCAATTCGGACATCAACGAGCTGGCGCTCGCCTCGATGCCGCTTGCCATGGCGGATTGGGTGGCGCAGTCCGTCGGCGGTGTCTGGCCGCTTTTTGCGCCCTCGATCGGCGCGCTTGGCGCGTTCATCGCCGGCTCCAACACGATCAGCAATCTGATGTTCGGCGCCTTCCAGTTCGGTGTGGCCGGGCAATTGTCGATGCCGACGGTCACCGTCGTGGCGCTGCAGGCCGTCGGCGCCGCCGCCGGCAACATGATCGCCATCCACAATGTGGTCGCCGCGTCGGCGACGGTCGGCTATCTGGGCCGGGAAGGGCAGGTGCTGCGCCTGACGCTGGTGCCGACGCTCTATTATGTCACGCTTGTCGGCCTGATGGGGCTGGTGGCGGTCGGCGTGGTATCGACGCCGTGATCCGATCCGGAACCGGCCTGCATGCGGCGCATTGTAACCCGATGCCCTGACCGAAAGGACCTTGTCCATGGCCGTAACCTCCCGCAGCTTCGCCGTGATCGGACTTGGCAGCTTCGGCTCGACCGTCGCCACCGAACTGCAACGCTCGGGCAACACGGTCGCCGGCATCGACATCGATGAGAAGCGTGTCTCGCGGGTCGCTGAACATTTGTCTTCGACGGCCATTCTCGACGCCACCGACGAGGATGCGCTGCGCGAAATCGGCATCGACGGATACGGGGCGGCGATCGTGGCGATCGGCGACGACATAGAGGCGTCGATCCTGACGACGATGAACCTCAAGCTGGTGGGTGTCGAGACGATCTGGGTCAAGGCCGCCGGCAAGGCCCATCACCGCATCCTGTCCAAGCTGGGTGTCGACCGCGTCATCCAGCCCGAACAGGAGATGGGGCGCCACATCGCGCAGATGCTCAACAATCCGGCCGTCCAGGATTATGTGAGTCTCGGCAACGGCTTTCACGTGGTCAACATCCTCGTGCCCGAACGGCTGGAGGGCAAGACGCTCGACGCCTTGAAGATCGGCAAGAGCCACGACCTGCAGCTTCTGGGCCTGATGCGCGGAACCGACTATGTCGATTGCGACAATGGCGGTCTGACATTGCAGGAAAAGGACAAGCTGCTGGTGCTCGGCAAGCGGGCCGATCTGCGCCGATTCGGCGATTCGCTTTAGGCCGCGGCGATGCGATCGGCCATCCGTGGCATGCGCCACCGGTTCACGACAATGCCGCCGCCGATGATCCTGGCAAGCCTATACGGCGTTCTGATCGCCATCGGCGCGGGGGCGTTCAAGCTGCCGTTCGCGACGACCGAGCCGATCACCTGGTCCGATGCGCTGTTCACATCGACCTCCGCAGTCACCGTGACGGGGCTGATCGTCGTCGATACGGGCACCGTGCTGAGCCTTTGGGGCCAGATGATCCTGGCTGTGATGATCCAGCTAGGCGGGCTCGGCCTGATGACGTTTGCCGTCCTGGTGTTGCAGGCGCTCGGCCTGCCGGTCGGACTGACGCCGCAGCTCTATCTGCGCGAGGATCTCAACCAGACCTCGATGCGCAACCTGACACGGCTGGTCGGCACGATCCTGCGCGTGGTGCTCGTGTTCGAGGCGGCGGGCGCGGTGCTGCTTGCCTTCTCCTTCGTGCCCGATTTCGGCTGGGGGATGGGCATCTGGCACGCGATCTTCCACTCGATCTCGGCGTTCAACAATGCCGGCTTTTCAACCTTCACGCCCGGCCTTGTGCCCTATTCAGCCGATCCGCTGGTCAACCTCGTCGTGCCGTTGCTGTTCATTGCCGGCGGGCTTGGTTATGTCGTCTTCTCCGATGTTTTCCGGGAACGCGCAAAATGGAGCCGCTACACGCTGCACACCAAGATCATGCTCGCGGGGACGGCCGTCCTGATCCTCTGGTCGGTCGCCATGGTGGCGCTTCTGGAATGGAACAATCCTGCGACGCTGGGCGCCCATGAGTCCGCCGGTGTCAGGGCCATGGTCGCCTGGTTTCAGGCGGTGACGACGCGCACCGCCGGCTTCAACACCACCGACATCGGCGCATTGCACGATTCCACGTCCGTCATGTTCATCTCGCTGATGCTGATCGGCGGCGGATCGACCTCGACCGCTGGCGGTATCAAGGTAACGACCTTCGTCATCATGATTCTCGCCACCATCGCCTTCTTCCGCCGCCGCAGGGAACTGACCGCGTTCGGCCGGTCGATCGGGCTTGAACAGGTGCTCAAGGTGATGGCGCTGACGGCCATCAGCGTCATCCTGGTGTTCGTCGGTGTCTTCGCGATCACCGCCGCCCATGAGGGCGATTTTCTCGACATCGCCTTCGAGGTGGCGAGCGCGTTCGGCACGGTCGGCCTGTCGCGCGGCTTCACCGGCGAACTGAACGAGCCGGGGCGGCTGATGATCATGGCGATCATGTTTCTGGGCCGGGTCGGACCGCTGACGCTGGGATTTTTCCTGGCAACGCGCACCATTCCGCGCGTGCGCTATCCCGAAGGGCAGGTGCATCTGGGATGACCCCTGCTGCCCGGTACGGCATGGCCGCGCTGGCGCGGAAATCGTGCTAAAGCGCGTCGATGATCAGGCCGAACAGTTCGTTCTGCGCCGATATCTCCAGTTTCCGGTAGAGGTTGCGGCGGTGCACCTTGACCGTATGCACCGAGATTTCGAGGTTGTAGGCGATCGACCGGCTCGAATGCCCTTGCGTGATCAGCGCGGCAACCTGCGCTTCGCGGTGACTGAGCGCCTGGCCTTCCTCGGTGCGCAGCCGGGAGAAGATCTCGACAAGGTCCGGCGTGCGCTGTGGCTCGTCGCCATCGGCCTGTTTTGCCGCCATCAGTTCGGCGAGTTTCGGCATGAAGGCGACGTGCAACTGCTTGAAACGCCGCACTTCCCTGGCAGTGAACTTGGGACAGCCGGCATTGCGGCCGATCGAGAAATGGACGACGGAGCGCGGCGTCAGCCGGCGCAGGGCGCCCAGCTCATCGACCATGCCCGTCGACTGGAAATAGTTGGCGAAATAGTCGCTTGCCTCGAACCGGTCGGGCGCGATCTCGGCGAGCCGGAACGCCGAAGCGCCCTGTTCGCTCCGGGCGCGCTGGGCGAACGGGTCCAGCAGATGACCGACTTCGCAGTAATAGGTGTCGAACGTCTTGCGCAGATGGTCGTCTGGGATCCAGCGAAAGCCGATCTCCGGCCGCCGGCCCTCGCGGTAGACGATGGCAAGGACGCTTTGCGGCGTGAACTCGTGGACGGACATGGCCACAAGATGCGGCTCCGCATCCTTGAGTTTGCCGGCCACGGCGATCCGGCCGAGAAGGTCGTATGTGTCGTGTTTCATCGGCGCCTCCCGACTTGCCCCGCCCGACTTGCACCATGGGACTTGCACCATGGGACTTGCACCATGGGTGGTACTACTCCACGCAATCGGCCGCCGCTAATACCAATGCCGGGGTATTTCCGGTGAATGCCGGTTCCGGCACAGTCGCACGATCAAGGGAGGTTGCATGGCCAAGTCGGGCAAAAAGCGCACGGGATGGGTCGCCGAGGAACTCTATTTCTGGCACCACACGCAGAACTGGGCGGGCCTGTTCGAGCCGGGTCTTTCCGTGCAGCCAGGCGAGCATTTCGAAAATGCCGAGACGAAACGGCGGTTCCGCAATCTGGTCGAGGCATCCGGGTTCGGGCGCCATTTGGTTCCGGTCCGGGCGGCGCCCGCCGACGACGAAGCGCTGATGCGCGTTCATCCCAAGTCCCACATCGAACACATCGAAAAGGTTGCCGCTTCGGGCGGCGGCGATGCCAGCGAACTGACGCCGATGGGCCGGTCGACCGCCGACATTGCGCGGCTCGCCGCCGGCGGCGTGATCGCGGCGGTCGATGCGATCGTCGACGGGACGGTCGACAACGCCTATGTGCTTTGCCGCCCGCCGGGCCATCATGCCGAACCGGAAACGGCGATGGGGTTCTGCTTTTACGCCAATGCGGCGATCGGCGTGCGTCACGCCCAGAAGCGCGGCCTCGAGCGGATCGTGACCGTCGACTGGGACGTGCATCACGGCAACGGCACCGAGACGATCTTCTACGACGATGCGGACGTGCTGACGATCTCGCTGCACCAGGACAATCTGTTTCCGCCCGACCGCGGCGGCATCGGCGACACCGGCTCGGGTGCCGGGCAGGGCGCCAATCTGAACATCCCGCTTCCGCCGGGCAGCGGCGGCGGCGCCTACCGGCACGCGATCGACGAACTGGTCGCTCCGGCCATCGAAGCGTTCAAGCCCGACATGATCGTGCTGCCCTGCGGGTTCGATGCGTCCGCGCTCGATCCGCTCGGCACGATGATGCTGTCCTCGTCCGATTTCGGCTGGATGGCGGGGCGCATGGCGGCGCTTGCCGACGATCTGTGCGGCGGCCGCATTCTTGCGACCCATGAGGGCGGCTATTCGGCCGTGCACGTTCCCTTCTGCGGTGTTGCGGTGCTCGAGGCGCTGAGCGGCGCGTCCAGCGGTGTGACCGATCCCTATGACGCGCACATCACAGGCTATGGCGGGCAGGACCTGCAGCCGCACCAGGCCGAGGCCGTTGCCGCGGCGCGCAAGGCGTATGCCGGCGGACACTGAACAGGAATCCAGAACGGGAGGCACTTCGATGAACGACACGACCAGGACGGCGCCCACATCGCGGCGCGACTTTCTGCGCCTTGCGGGCGCGACGACGGGCTCGGCGGCGCTGCTGGCCGGGTTGAACCGGACCGCTGCGGCACAGGGCGGCGAGCCGGTGATCATCGGTTGCCCGGCGCCGCTGACCGGCATCGTCGCAGCCGACGGCATCGAGTTCCGGCGCGGGCTGGAAATGGCCGTCGAGGAAATCAACGGCATGGGCGGCATTCTGGGCCGTCCGGTCGAGGCGGTGTTCGTCGATACCGAAAGCAAGGGCGACGATGCGGTGATCCAGGCCGCCCAGCGGCTGATCGACCGCGACGGCGCCAGCGCGCTGATCACCGGCTACAATCTGGAGACGGGCACCGCACTGCACGATGTTGCCGCCGATGCGGGCATCATCGCCATGCATGCCAATACCGTCGTCGTCCATGACGAGCTGGTCAAATCCGATCCCGACCGGTTCTGGGGCACGTTCCAGTACGATCCGCCCGAGACCTTCTACGGCGTCGGCCTTCTGGACTTCGTCAAGGGGCTTGAGGAGCGCGGCGAGTTCACGCGGCCCAACAACAAGCTGGCGATCGTCACGGGGCCGGGTGTCTATTCGATCAACATCGCCAACGCACTGAACGAGAAGGCGGTCGAATACGGGTTCGAGGTGTCGCTGTTCGAGACCGTTAACGTGCCGATCTCCGAATGGGGCCCGACGCTGGCCAAACTGCGCGCCGATCCGCCGGCGCTGATCGCGGTGACCCACTTCTATGCGCAGGACCAGGCGCAGTTCATGAACCAGTTCATGAACGAGCCGACCAACAGCCTGGTCTACATGCAATATGGCGCCTCGCTCGCCGCGTTCCGCGAGATCGCCGGCCAGAATTCGGAGGGCGTGCTCTATGCGACGGTGATCGGCGCCCTTCAGGACGAGATCGGCACGGCGTTCGCCGAGGCCTACAAGGCCAGGTTCGGCGAGAACGCCTCGCCCAATGGCGGCGGCCAGACCTATATGGCGATGCACGCCTATGCGGTTGCCGCAGCCCTCGCCGGCGGTCCCGGCGCGCCCTATGAAGAGGATCAGAACCGGCTGGTTGCCGACCGGCTGCGCCATCTGATCTATCGCGGCCCGGTGGGCACGATGCGCATCGTCCCCGAAACGCAGTCGGCCTACTGCTATCCCAGCCAGACCAAAGACCCGTCGCTGGGCATGCCGCACATCTTCAGCCAGATCCAGGATGCGGCCGCCGATGGCGTGCTGGTGGCGCCGCCGCCCTACAATGTCGAAAGCTTCAGGCTGCCTTCCTGGATGCAGGGCTGAAGCCGTTGCCGGAGCTGTCGGCCCACGAACAGCCCCTTTTGTCATGCAGGGGCGTGACCAGGCGCTTCGGCGCCCTGGTCGCCGTCGATGGCGTCGATTTCGATGTCCGCCGCGGAGAGACCGTGGGCATTGGCGGGCCGAACGGTGCCGGCAAGACGACCTTCTTCGACCTGATTTCGGGTCTGAACACGATGAGCGCGGGCAGCGTGGCGTTGCGTGGACGGCCGCTGGCCGGCACGCCGCCGCACCGCATCTGCCAGATGGGCATGGCGCGCACCTTCCAGCTCAACTCCGGCTTTGACGGGCTGAGCGTCATGGACAATGTGCTCGCCGCGGTCGCCTTCGGGCGGCGTTCGGCGGGCGGCTGGCTGCTGACCGCGCGCGACGACCGGGCCAAGGCCCGGGCGATGCTCGACAAGTTCGGCCTGACAGACATTGCCGACGATCTGGTGGAGAATGTGCCGGTTCTGGCGCGCAAGAAGCTGATGGTGGCGACCGCATTGGTGAACGAGCCCGACCTTCTGCTTCTGGACGAGCCGGTCGGCGGGCTGACCCCGCCGGAGATCGACGATTTCATCGCGCTGATGCTGGGCCTGAAGGCCGAGGGCGTGACGCTGGTCTTCATCGAGCATGTCATGCGCTTTCTGACCAGCGTCGCCGACCGCGCGCTGATCATGCATCAGGGCCGGATCATCTATGACGGCACGCCCAACGGGCTCTCGGCGGACCAGACCGTCCGCGAGGTCTATCTGGGCACCACCGAACTGCCCGGCATGGCGGAGACGGCGTGATGGCGGCGCTCTCGGTCAGCGATCTTGTGGCGGGCTATCACAACCGGCCGGTGCTGCACGGCGTGTCGCTGGACATCGAACCGGGCACCATGGCGGCGCTGATCGGGCCGAACGGGCACGGAAAGACCACATTGCTTAAAACCGTTTCCGGACTGGTGCCGGCCCGGTCGGGCGCCATCCGTATCTTCGGCCAGGCGATCGAGACGGCGATGGTCCACGAGCGGGTCGCGGCGGGCCTTGTGCACGTGCCGCAGGGCGACCAGCTTTTCGGCGAGATGAGCGTCGAGGAGAATTTGCGCATGGGTGCCTATCTGCGCAGTGCCTCCGAGGTCCCGGGCGCGCTCGAGGAGGTCTACGCGTTCTTTCCGCGCCTTGCCGAGCGGCGCGGCCAGTCGGCCAGCAGCCTTTCGGGCGGCGAACGGCGCATGGTCGGCATAGGGCGCGGTCTGATGGCCGGCGGCAAGGTGATGATGATCGACGAGCCGTCGCTCGGCCTTGCGCCGCTGATCATCGAGCAGATCTACGAAGGGCTGCGCGGTCTTTCGCGCGCCGACCGCGCCTTCCTGGTGGTCGAGGAAAATCCAAGCCGCCTGATCGGCATCGCCGACCGCATCTGCCTCATGGATGCGGGCCGGATCGAATGGTCGGGAACGGCCGCCGAGGTGGCCGGATCGCGCGACATTCTTGAAACCTATCTGGGCGGGCATTGAGCATGGATATCGTCATCCAGATCGTCGTGACCGGCATGACGCTTGGCGCGATGTACGCGCTTGCTGCTGTCGGCCTGTCGCTGATCTTCGGCACGCTGGGCATGTTCAACATGGCGCACGGCCTGTTCATGACGATCGGCGCCTATGCGGCCTACGCCGCCGCCGGGCAGCTCGGCCTGCCGCTGGTCGCCGCGGTTGTTGCGGCAATGGCGGCCGGCGCGGCGATGGGTGTCGCAACGCACCTTGCGATGGTGCGATTCATGCTGCGCTCCAAGGCGTTCGAGACCAATGTCATCGTCGCGACGGCCGGTCTTGCCATCCTGTTGCAGGACTTTGTCCTGAAACTGTTCGGCGGCTATCCCTATCCGCAGCCGGTGCGCGTCGAGGGCGTCGTGCGCCTGTTCGATGTGGCCGTCGCACGGCAGTCGCTGGTGATCGTCGCGGTTGCGCTGGTGCTGATCGGCGCGGTTGCCTGGCTGCTTTTGAAGACGCGCTTCGGCATGGCCATCCGCGCCACCGCGATCAACCGCGAGGCGGCGCAGTTGATGGGCGTGCGCACCAACAGCGTCTATCTGCAGGTGATGGCGCTGGCCGGCGCGCTCGCCGGCGTCGCCGGCGTGATGATTTCGTCCCTGTCGACGCTGTCGCCGTCGATGGGCGGCGATCCGCTGCTCAAGGCGTTCGTGATCTGCGTGGTGGCAGGCCTCGGCAATGCGTGGGGCGCCGGCGTTGCCGCGTTCGCGCTGGGGCTGCTGGAAGCGGCGATCCAGTATTATGTCGGCGTGCGGTTCGGCTTTCCGGTCATGCTTTTGCTGGTGATCGCCATCCTCATCTGGCGTCCGCAAGGCCTGTTCGGCACGGAAAAGGTGGTGCGGCTGTGATGCTTGCGGGCGAGTTGAACAAGCATCTGGCGATTGCGCTGGTGATTGCCGTGGGCTTTGCCGCCGTGCCGCTGTTCGTCGGCGAGCGCTATCTTCTGGGCGAGGTCATCGTCTTCTTCATCTGGGCGATGGTGGCGATGAACTGGAATCTTTTGATGGGCCATGCGGGCGTCTTCTCACTGGCGCAACTGCTGTTCTTCGCGTGCGGCGCCTATGGCGTGGCGATGGGCACGCAACTGGCGGGCCTGTCGATCTGGCTGGCGATCCCGCTGGCTGCCTTTGCCGCCATGGTGCTGGCGCTGTTGATCGGGTTGGCCTGCCTGCGGCTGACCGGCGCCTATGTCGCGCTGTTGACCTTCGCCATCGCCGAGATGGTGCGCATCCTGATCGTCACCGACACGCACTGCTTCGCGCTGATCCAGAACAATTGCCAGCAATTGTTCGGCGGATCGACCGGCTTTTCGCGCTTTTCCGATTTCGGGTTCCGGCCGATCCTGCGCGGCGACTGGATCGTCGGCCATTACTATGTCGTCTGGGCCGTCTTCGTGCTGAGCCTTGTCGCGCTCGTCGTCATCATTCACGGACGGCTGGGTCTGGCGTTCCGCGCCATCCGCGACAATGTCGGCTACGCGTCGAGCCGCGGCATCGACCGGCAGCGCTACCAGTTGATCGCCTTTGCCAGTTCGGCGCTTCTGACCGGCCTCGCCGGTGCCGTCTATGCCGGCCATTTCCGCTTCGCCGGTCCCTCCCTGTTCGAGTTCTCGACGCTGATGTTCGTGCTCGCCATGGTGATCGTCGGCGGGCTGGGATCGACATGGGGACCGCTGGTCGGCGCCGGCGTGATGATGATCGTCGTCGAATTCGCCAAGGAACTGGGCGACGCGCGGTCGATCGTCCTGGGTCTTTCGATCGTCCTGTTCGTCGTCTTCCTGCCCAAAGGCATCGCCGGCGGGGTCGGCGGGCTGCGCGCCATCATCTCCCGGCCGGCGGGCCGGAACCGATCAACCACCGCAACGGACACCCATCAATGAAGATCGTCTACACCGAAGAGCACCGCAAACGCAGCGCCAGGACCGAACTCTATGGCGGACAGCTGGTGCCGCCGTTCGAGTGTCCCGAGCGGATCGACTTCATTCTGGCCGACGCGGAAAAGCGCGGCTTCGGCGCCATCGTGCCGCCGCGCGCGCACGGCATGGCGCCGGTGCTCGCGGTGCACGATGCGGGTTATGCGGCGTTTCTGGAAAACGCTTGGGCCAACTGGAGCGCGCTCGGCCATCAGGGAGAGGCGATCGTGACGGTCTGGCCGGCGCGCACCATGCGCCCGGATCGCATCCCGGCCCATTTCGAAGCGCAGCTGGGCTATTATTGCCTTGCGTCGGAGACCTCGATCTCGGACGGCACATGGGAGGCGGCGCTGGCGTCCAAGGACGTGGCGCTGACGTCGGCCGACCTTGTGATCGGCGGCGCACGCACGGCGTTCGGCCTGTGCCGTCCGCCGGGCCACCATGCGGCGACCGACCAGTATGGCGGTTACTGCTTCTTCAACAATGCGGCGATCGCCGCGCAGCATGCGCGCGACAAGGGCATCGAACGGGTCGCGATCCTCGATGTCGACTTTCACCATGGCAACGGCACGCAGGAGATCTTCTACGACCGCGACGATGTGCTGTTCATTTCGCTGCATGGCGACCCCGATCAGGCGTTTCCGCATTTCCTTGGCTTTGCCGACGAGACGGGCAGCGGCGCCGGCGAGGGCTTCAACCTCAACCTGCCCATGCCGCCGGGAACCGGGTTCGATGTCTGGCGCGCCGCGCTCGGCAAGGCGATGGAGCGCATCGCGCGTTTCGATCCCGGCCTCGTCATCGTCTCGCTGGGCGTCGATACGTTCGAAAAGGACCCGATCAGCTTCTTCAAGCTGACATCGAATGACTTTTCGACGATGGGGGCCGACATCGCCGCGCTCGGCCTGCCGACATTGTTCCTGATGGAGGGCGGCTATGCGGTCGAGGAGGTCGGCATCAACACGATCAACGTGCTCGAAGGGTTTTGTGTCTGACGCGGCCTGTCAGGCCGCCTCTCGCAGACAGGCGAGCAGCGCAGCCTCGCCCCGGCGCAGGCCGTCGCGCGTGTCGTCGCCCAGAGCATCCAGCCGCGTCGCGCGTTCGTCGTCTGACAGTTCGGCGAGCGCGATGATCGCCGGATGGATGTAGCTCGTTCGCGCGATGGACGGCGTGTTGTTCAGCCGTTCGGCCGCCGCTTCGCTCATGATCCGGATGGTCAGCGGTTCGGGTTTCGTGGCGGCCATGAAGGCGGCATGGGTGCCGTGCCAGGTGCGCAAGCTCTTGGCGGTGGTGCCATCGCCGCAGATGCGCGCAAGCACGTCGCCCAGATGCTCCGAGCGGACAATGCGCGGCGTGCCGTCATCGGCGAGCCATGTGACCAGTTCGCTGCCGGGCAGGTCGCGGCTGCGCTGCAGGACGCGCTGCAATTGCGCGCCGACCACCGTCTGGTGCACGCGCTTGCCGCCCTTGGCGACGAAGTCGAGATGCACACGCGTGCCGTCGAACCGGACATGCCGGTTGCGCAGCGTCGTTGCGCCGAAGCTGCCATTGTCGGCGGTGTAGCCGGGATCGCCGACGCGCAGGGCGCCGCGGTCGATCAGCGCCAGGACAGCGGCGACCGCCGTTTCAAGGTCGCCGACCTCGCCGGTCAGGCGGTCGGCGATCCAGCGGCGCAGCGCGGGCAGGGTTGCTCCGAACGTTGCCAGTTGGTCGAACTTGCCGTCGGAGCGGGCTTTGGTCCAGTCGGGATGATAGCGATATTGCTTGCGGCGGCGCGCGTCGCGGCCGGTCGCCTGCAGATGGCCGTTGGCGAGCGGCGACATCCAAACATCCTCATAGGCGGGCGGAACCGCGAGGGCCTTCAGGCGCGCCCGTTCGCGCGCGCAGTCGATCCGCGTGCCGTCGGCCGCCAGATAGGTGAAGCCGCGCCCGTGCTGCTTGCGGCGAATGCCGGGCCTGCTGTCGGGATAATAGACGAGGCCGGGCGGCGGCGCGTCGTCAGCCGTCGGCATGGTCGAGTTCGCTGCCCGATTTGAGCACCTGGTCGCCATCGTCCTGTTCGATCAGGAACGCCGGATCCTCGTCGCTGGCATTTCGTGTGACCTCGGTGCCTTTCAGCGTCCGCGTCACCTTGTCGGTGAACCGTTCGGTCACGGAGCCTTTGGCCGTGCCGTCGCCCCAGGACCATGTGACCGTGTCGCCGACCTTGATGTCCGCCATGAGTGTGCTCCCGAATGCTGCGTCAGGCCGCCAACGAACAAGAAGCCGGTCCGGTTCCGGCGCGATTGTCGCAGGGTGTCCGGCGTCCAATCGGCCGTGCTCTGAATTGATGGAGGCATGGTCCGGACCATCTCCGTCCGGCACCGGGCATCCGTGTACGGACGGGCTGGCCGGATGTCCGAGCATCGACGATCCGCCTTGTGAATTGACTCTGGCGAAGGGTTGTCATGTAATAAGAACAAAAAGTGAACATTGTGGATTTTCATGCAACCGACACTGATCGAATTGCAGCGTCAGATCACGGCCCTGGCGCCCATGCAGAAGCCGACGGACCAGCAAGGCTTTGTGACGCTGGGGGCGGAAAGGGCCGACGCGGCGCTGGGCAGCGCGCTGGCGCGCGGCGCCCTGCACGAAATGTTTGCGGCGCAAGCGGCGGACGCGGCGGCGCTGACGGGTTTTTGCGCCGGCCTGGCGCAATGCATTTCAGGCGATGCGGGCAGGATCGTCTGGATCCGCCAGGGTTTTTCGGAAACCGAGGCCGGCCCTTTGTTCATGCCGGGGCTCGCGGCGCTGGGGCTCGATCCGGCCCATATCATCCATGTGCGGGCGCGGCGGCCCGAGGACGGGTTGCGCGCCGCACTGGAGGCGGTGCGCTGCGCGGCGCTGGGCGCGGTCCTGATCGAACTCTGGGGCATGCCCAGGAGCCTCGATCTGACGGCGACGCGCCGGCTTGCGCTTGCCGCCGAAGCATCGGGCACGACACCGCTCCTCATGCGGCTTGCCGCCGAGCCGGGTCCGAGCGTTGCGCAGACACGCTGGCAGGTTGCGGCGGCGCCGTCCCGTGCGCTGGCCGCCAATGCGCCGGGCAGACCGGCCTTCGACATCACCTTGTTGCGCAACCGCGCCGGCGCATCCGGCCAGCGCTGGCATCTGGAGTGGGATCATGAACGAAAGCGTTTCCGGCATGCCGCGACGGTATCTGGCAGTGTGGCTGCCGTTCCTGACAAGCGACCGGTTCCGGCGCCAGTCGAACGGCTCGCACGCACAGGCTGACGCGTGCCTGTGCTTCACCGAAAAGCACAACAATGCGCTGCGCGTCGTGCGGGTCGACCGGAAAGCCATGGACATCGGTTTGACGCCGGGGCTCACCCTGGCCGATGCGCGGGCGCGGGTGCCGCAGCTTGCCGCCGTCGAAATGGACCATGCGGCCGATGCGGCGTGGCTCGAACGGATCGCCGATTTCTGCGACCGCTACACGCCGATGACGGCACTCGATGCGCCCGACGGGCTGGTTCTGGACATCACCGGCTGCGCCCATCTGTTCGGCGGCGAAAAGGGCTTGCTCGACGATCTCGTCGCGCGCCTGTCGCACGGGACAACGCAGGTGCGCACGGCCCTTGCCGGCACGCCGCAGGCGGCGCGTGCGCTGGCGCGCTTCGGCCAGCCACATGTGATCGTCGCACCGGGCGGGGAGGCCGCGGCCGTCGCGCCATTGCCCGTGGCCGCGCTCGAGGCGGGCGCCGAGACCATGACGGCATTGCTGCGCGCCGGGCTGAAGACGGTCGGCGATCTGGCATGCCGACCGCACAAACCGCTGGTCGCGCGTTTCGGCGCGGCGCTGGCGGCACGCCTCGTCAGGCTTCAGGGCGGCGAGAACATTGCGATCGCGCCGCGCCGGCCTGTGCCGGTCTGCAGCGCCGAGCGCCGCTTCGCCGAACCGCTGACACAGACAGGCGATGTGCTGGCGACGCTCGAAGCGCTCGCGGGCCACGCCGCCGACAGTCTGGAAAAGCGCGGGCATGGCGGGCGGCGCTTCGATGCGGCGCTGTTCCGTACCGATGGCACGGTCAGCCGGCTGACGATCGAGACGGCGCGACCGGTCCGGGCGCCCGAGGTCGTCACGCGGCTTTTCCGGGAACGGATCGACACGCTCGGCGATCCCCTCGATCCCGGCTACGGCTATGATTTGATCCGGCTGTCGGTGCCGGTGTCGGCGGCTCTGGAAACGGCCCAGCACACGCTGGACGGCCGTCAGGTCGAGGATGAGGACGTAACGGCGCTGATCGACCGGCTGAGCACCCGGTTCGGCCGGCATGCGGTGACGCAGTTTGTTCCCGCCGAAACCCATATCCCCGAAGAGGCCGTGCGTGCCATGCCTGCCGGGCATGCGGCCGCCCAAGCCACGCACTGGCAAATGGCTCCGGCCGATGCGCGTCCCATGCGTCCGGTGCATCTGTTCGCCCAGCCCCAGCCGATCGAGGCGCTGGCCGAGATCCCGGACGGGCCGCCGCTCAGGTTCCGTTGGCGGCGCGTGCTGCACGAGATCGCGCGCGCCGAAGGGCCGGAGCGGATCGCGCCAGAATGGTGGCGCGGCGACGAAGGCAGCAGGACGCGCGATTATTATTGCGTCGAGGACAGCCATGGCCGCCGCTTCTGGATTTTCCGTCACGGTCTTTACGAGGAATTGCCGCACCATCCCCGCTGGTTCATGCACGGGCTGTTCGCATGAACCGATATGCGGAACTGGCGGTATCGACCAATTTCTCGTTTTTGCGGGGCGCGTCGCATCCGGGCGATTTCGTGATGCGCGCGCTCGAACTGGGCCTTGCGGGCATCGGCATCGCCGACCGCAACACGGTGGCCGGCGTCGTGCGCGGCCACAGCACCTACAGGGACGCGTGCAAGGCATGGCGGGACGTGCATGGCGAGGATGCGCAATTGCCGCTGCGCTATGTGGTGGGCGCGCGGCTGGTCTTCGCCGATGATACGCCCGACATCATCGCCTATCCGGAAAACCGTGCCGGATGGGGCCGGCTGTGCCGGCTTCTGACGCTCGGCAAGCGCCGTGCCGAAAAGGGCGGCTGCCTGATCCACGAGGCCGATCTTCTGCGCCATTGCGGCGACCTTCTTTTGATCGTCATGCCGCCCGACCGCACCGATGATCTGGTTCGAAGCCTCTCAAGGATTTCCGCGCACGCGCCCGGCGCGGTGTGGCTGGCCGCATCCATGGCCTGTCGCGGCGACGATCGCAGGCGGCTTTTGTGTCTCAAGGCGATCGCCGGCCGGAGCGGCATCCCGCTGATCGCGGTGGGCGATGCGCTCTATCACGATCCGGGGCAGCGCCCGCTGCAGGATGTCGTCACCTGCATCCGCGAGGGCTGTACGCTGGACAATGCCGGCTATCGGCTGCAGGCCAATGCCGAACGCCATCTGAAGACACCGGACGAAGTGGCCCGGCTGTTCCGCGATGTGCCCGAGGCGGTTGCAGAGACGGTCGATTTTCTGGCGCGCATCGATTTCTCGCTCGACCAGCTGACCTACCAGTATCCCGAAGAGCCGATCCCGCCCGGCAAATCGCCGCAGCAATGGCTCGAGGAACTGGTCTGGCGGCGCGCGCCCTTTTGCTATCCGGACGGCATACCGGACAAGGTCGCCGGCCTGCTCGAACAGGAGCTGGCGCTGATCGCCGAGCTCGATTACGCGCAATATTTCCTGACCATCCATGACATTGTGCGCTTTGCCGACGATCAGGGCATTTTGTGCCAGGGGCGCGGCTCGGCGGCCAATTCGGCGGTCTGCTACGTGCTCGGCATCACCGCGGTCGATCCGGCCGAGCATGATCTCCTGTTTGCCCGTTTCATCTCGTCCGAGCGCAAGGAACCGCCCGACATCGATGTCGATTTCGAGCATGAGCGGCGCGAGGAGGTGATCCAGCACATCTATCAGCGTTATGGCCGCGAGCGGGCGGGCATTGCCGCCACCGTCATCAGCTACCGGCCGCGCAGCGCCATTCGCGAGGTGGGCAAGGCGCTGGGCCTGACCGAGGATGTGACGGCGCGCCTTGCAAGCACGATCTGGGGCAGCTGGGGCACCGAGATCGCCAAGAAGCATGTGCGCGAAGCCGGCATTGATCCGGACAATCCCGTCATCGGACGCGCCATCGATCTTGCCACGCAACTGCTCGGCTTTCCGCGGCACCTGTCCCAGCATGTGGGCGGGTTCGTCCTGACGCGCGACCGGCTCGACGACATCGTGCCGATCGGCAATGCGGCGATGGACGAGCGCACCTTTATCGAATGGGACAAGGACGATATCGACGCACTCGGCCTGATGAAGGTCGACGTGCTGGGCCTGGGCATGCTGACCTGCATCCGCAAATGCATGGACCTGATGCGTGATCATTGCGGCCGGGATCTTTCCCTCGCCGATTTTCCGCCCGATGACCAGGATGTCTACGCCATGCTGCAAAGGGGCGAGTCCATCGGCGTCTTCCAGGTGGAAAGCCGGGCGCAGATCAACATGCTGCCGCGGCTGAAGCCGAAAGAGTTCTACGATCTCGTCATCCAGGTGGCGATCGTGCGGCCCGGTCCGATCCAGGGCGACATGGTCCATCCCTATTTGCGCCGCCGCAATGGCGAGGAAGACGTCGTCTATCCCGCGCCGTCTCCGGAGCACGGCCCGCCCGATGAGTTGCGCAAGGTGCTCGACCGGACCAAGGGCGTGCCGCTGTTCCAGGAGCAGGCGATGAAGATCGCCATGGTCGCGGCGCGCTTTTCGCCCGAAGAGGCCAATGGGCTGCGCCGGGCCATGGCCACCTTCCGCCATGTCGGCACGATCCAGAATTTCGAGGATCTGATGGTCGAGCGGATGGTGGAGCGCGGCTATGAGCGCGAGTTCGCCGAACGCTGCTTCAACCAGATCAAGGGGTTCGGCGAATATGGCTTTCCCGAAAGCCATGCCGCTTCGTTCGCCAAGCTCGTCTACATCTCGTCCTGGATCAAGCATCACGAGCCGGCGGTGTTCGCCTGCGGCCTGCTCAACGCCCAGCCCATGGGCTTTTACGCGCCGGCCCAGATCGTGCGCGACGCGCAGGAGAACGGCATTGAGGTTCGCGCCGCCGACATCAATCGCAGCCAATGGGACAACACGCTCGAAAGGGCGCAAGACGGCGCGCTGGCGCTGCGGCTCGGCTTTCGCCAGATCGACGGGTTCCACGAGGACTGGGCCGACCGGATCGCCGCCGTGCGCGGCGCGGGTTTCGACAGCGCCGAAATGGTCTGGCGGCGCGCACGGCTCGAAAAGCGGGCGCTGAAAATCCTCGCCGATGCCGATGCGTTCCGCTCGATCGGGCTCGACCGCCGCGATGCGCTGTGGGCGGTGCGGCGGCTACCGGACGATGTGCCGCTGCCGCTGTTCGAGGCGGCGCGGCGCGACGAACTGTCCGCCGAGCCGGACGCCGCCCTGCCTGCGATGAAGCTGGCCGAACATGTGGTGGCCGATTACCAGACCACCCGGCTTTCCCTGAAAAGCCATCCGATGGCGCTGCTCAGGCCGGTCTTTGCGGCCGACAGGATCCTGTCATCGCAGCAGGTCGCAGACATGCCGGACGGCAAATGGATCAGGACCGCCGGCGTCGTGCTGATCCGGCAGCGGCCGGGCAAGGGCAATGCCATCTTCATGACGCTCGAGGACGAGACCGGCATCGTCAACGTGCTGGTCTGGGCGCGCCGGTTCGAGCGTTTCCGCCGGGCCATCATGGGCGCCAAGCTGGCGGTCGCGTGCGGTCATGTCCAAAAGAGCAAGGAAGGCGTCATCCATCTGATCGCCACATCCATTCTGGACCGCACCCTTGAACTCAACAGGCTGTCGGATGCGCATACGCCGACCATCGCGCTTTCGCCCGCCGACGAGGTGATCCGCCCGCAATTTGCCAGGGGCGACAGCGTCAAGGGCGGCCCGGCGCCCGGCCGCGACCGTCATCCGCGCGATGTGCGCATCATCCCCAAGAGCCGGGACTTCCATTAAGGCGGATGGCTCGCGCCACATGGCCCAAAGGCCCGCCTGCAAGCCGACGCGGCCGCCGGCCGGCCATCTTGCGCCAGTCATTGTCGCGCAATCGCCGCTATTAGGCCGGCCAGTTCAAGTAACCGTCGACGCCGCCATTGCGCGCCGCATCGAAATCGCCGGGCCGGGCTTCCCATTGCGCGGCACGTGCAAAAACATCGGTCAGCGCGGCGGCCACCTGTTCGGCCTGGCCGAGCTTCAGATTGCACGGATCGAGCTGGAAGTAACCCAGTTCGACCTCGTGATTGCGGACGACGATCGCCGGGTTCCGTTCGGCGAGCACGCGTGCCAGCGTCGCCGCGCTCGCGCCGAGCCGCCTCGCGTCGATCTCCACCTGAAGCCGGTCCAGCGGATTGCCGGTCGGATCGGGGACGATCTTCGGATCGACGCCGTCGAAACCGGTGAGCGTCGAATGCCACAGGTCGAGCGCGGCGCGCTCGCCGGCGCGGATGCCGGCATGATCGCGCGTCTGCCATGCCTCCAGGGCTGCGATCGCGCCGGCAATGCTCTCCTTGCCAATCTTCATGCCGCGTCCGATGCCGATGTTCTGAAGATAGGCGGCGCGGACAAGATCGCGGCGGCCGGCGATGATGCCCGAGGTCGGCCCGCCCAGAAACTTGTGGCCCGAATAGACCGCCATGTCGGCGCCGGCCGCCAGAAAGCCGCGCAGGTCGTATTCGGACGCCGCATCGACGATCACCGGCACGCCCCTGGCCGCGCAGATCCGGACAAAAGGCTCGAGCGGCATCTGGCCGTAGTGGACGACGTGATGGGAGACCACATAGACCGCCGCCGCCGTCTTCTCGGTCAAAGCGCCCTCGAGCTGATGATCCATGACCAGCGTCGACTGGCCGACCGGGCAGACGGTGGCGCCGGCCAGTTCGATGGCCTGTGAGACCGGCGCGCCATAGCCGCACATGTGCCCCAGCTGGATGACGACCTCGTTCTTTTCTCCCGGACGCTTCGGCAGCGCCTCGGCGCGCGCCGGATCGACCCCCGTCATGCATGCGGCGACCGACAGGGTGATGCCGGCGCTGGCCGATGCGGTCATGCAGCCGGCCTCCGCGCCGGTCGCCATAGCGATGGTGCGGCTGGCGCGCGCCTGCAACTGGTGCATGTTGACGAAATGGGCCATGATTTCGGCGGTCGCGTCGCGCACGGGCTTGCCGGCGATCGAGGCACCGAGCGCGGTCATCGTCCCGGACACGTTGATCACGGGGGTGAGGCCGCGGCTTGTGTAGAAGGCCCGATCGGGGGCCTGCGCAGTCGGTGTCGTCATGTCGCGTGCCTTGTGCTTTGGGAACGGTTTCCATAATAGTGGAAGAAAAAGCGAAGCCGGAGCAACAGCCCATGTCCGACGAAAAACGCAAGCGCACCAGCGGCATCGACCGTGCGCTTCAGGTGATGGATATTCTGACCGAACGCCAGGAGCCCATGAGCGCCTACGATCTGGCGAAGTCGGCCGGCGCGCCCGCCTCGACCATCTACCGGATCGTCGACGAACTGGTCGAACGGGACGTGCTGTCCCGGTCGGACGAAAGCCGGGTCTGGCTCGGGCCGCGACTGATGCGCTACGGGCTTGTCTATCGCGCCCGCATGGACATGTTTGCCGAGGCCAAGCGCGAAATGCAGCGCCTGTCGCAGGCGACGGGGGAGACGGTCCAGATCTGCGCCCGCGACGAGGGCATGATGGTCGTCATCGGCATGGCCGAAGGCGAGGGCCATTTCCGCGTCGCCTCCAATGTCGGCACCCGCGTGCCGCTGAACTGGACCGCGTCCGGCCGCCTGCTGCTGGGCCACCTGCCCGACGATGAACGGCGCGCGGCCTTTGCTGATTGTGCCAAGCCCTCCCACACGGGCACGGCGGAAACCGATCCGGACAAGCTGGCCGCACAATCGCGCGCCGACTTCGTCAACCGGCTTTCGATCCAGATGAGCAGCTCGGAGTTTTCGGTCGCCTGCATCGCCGCGCCGATCCGCGATGAAACCGGTGCCTGCACGGCGACGATCTCGGTCGTCCTGTCGGAGCGTCAGGCGCGGGCACGGGGCGCCGAACTGGCGCATGCCGTCCAGGACGCGGCCCTTGCCGTGGAGCGCGCGCTGGGCCAGAAGGCGGCCTGAGGGCGCCGCGCCGAAAACGTCAGGCTGGGAAGAGGTCAACCCCATTCCGGTCGCACCGCGAAGATCGCGTCGATCTCCACGGTGATCTTGTTGGGCAATGACGCAACGCCGTAGGATGTGCGCGCATGCACGCCGTCGGCACCGAAGACCGCATGCAGCAGTTCCGAAGCGCCGTCGATGACGAACGGATGCCGTTCGAAATCCGGCGTGGCGTTGACAAGGCCGACCAGCTTGACGACGGCGCCGACACCGTCGAGCCCGCCCAGCTTGTCGTTGACGACGGCCAGAAGGTTCAGCGTCACCAGTTCGGCATGCGCGCGCGCCTCTTCGGCCGATACGTCGAGACCGACCTTGCCGTGTGCGAGCGAACCGTCCTCGCGCACCGGTCCCTGGCCGGAAACAAAAAGCAGATCGCCATGGCGCCGGGCATTGTCGAACGCGCCCACCGGCGCGGGCGCCCGCACCGGCAATGCATGGCCAAGCATGGCAAGCCGCGTCTGGGGCGTTTCAATGAGCCGGGTCTGGGTCATGCAAGCTCCTCTATTCTCTTGCAGAAGGCGGTATGGTTGGCCGAGACGGCATGGGCGCCGGGCTCGCCCCGTGCGCAGGTCTCCAGCGCGTGCGCGCATCGTGTGCGGAAGACGCAGCCCGATGGCGGTGACAGCGGACTGGGAATGTCGCCGGCCAGTATCTCGCGGTTCGCCTGTCGTTCGGGGTCCGGAATGGGAATGGCCGACAGCAGCGCGCGTGTGTAAGGGTGTGCGGGGGCGCGATAGACCGGTCCGGCATCGCCGATTTCGACGGCGCGGCCCAGATACATGACCACGATCTTGTCGCACAGATATTCCACCACCGACAGATCGTGCGCGATGAACAGCATCGTCAGATTGCGCTTGTCGCGGATTTCGAGAAGCAGGTTGAGCACCTGGGCCTGGATCGACACATCCAGCGCCGACACGCTTTCGTCGGCGACGATGAATTCCGGTTCCAGCGCGAGCGCACGCGCGATGCCGATCCGTTGGCGCTGGCCGCCGGAGAACTCGTGCGGATAGCGCGACATGTGATCGGGCTGCAGGCCCACTTCCGCCAAAAGGCCGGCGACCATGTCGCGCCGCTTGCGGCGATCGCCCAGCCCGTGCGCCCGCAGGCCCTCGCCGATGATCTCGTGCACGCGCATGCGCGGATTGAGCGAGGAGACGGGGTCCTGAAAGATGATCTGCATGCGGCGCCGCATGGCGCGCATGGCGCCGGCACCGAGCGTGTTCAGATCGATGCCGTCGAAAAAGGTCTGTCCGTCCGACGGCTCGATCAGCCGGAGCAGGGCGCGGCCGAGCGTCGTCTTGCCCGAGCCGGACTCGCCGACCAGCCCGGTGATCGAACCGCGCGGAATGTCGAAGCTGACATCGCGCACCGCATGAACCGTGCCGCGCGGCGTCTCGAACCGCTTGGACAGGTTCCGGATGGAGATCAGCGGCGGTGCGGCGGCGGTCTCATGCATGGGCGGCGATCTCCGCTGTCTTGATGCAGCGCGCCATGTGCCCCGCGCGGGCCTCGACCAGCGCGACCGGGACCTCGCAGCGTTGGCTTGCGTAGCGGCAGCGCGGGGAAAAGGCACAACCGGGCGGCATGGAATGCGGCGGCGGCACCGTGCCGGGGATCGGCACCAGCCGTTCGCCCTCGGGCCGGCCGGGCTGCGGGATCGAGGCGAGGAGACCCTGCGTATAGGGATGTGAAGGCCGTGCGAAAAGCGGGCGGGTGGCCGATTGTTCGACAATTTCGCCCGAATACATCACCGCCACATCGTCGGCCATCTCGGCAACGACCCCCATGTCGTGGGTGATGAACAGGATGGACATGCCCAGTTCGCCCTGCAGCCGGCGCATCAGGTCGAGAATCTGCGCCTGGATGGTGACATCGAGCGCGGTGGTTGGTTCGTCGGCGATCAGAAGCGCCGGCTGGCAGATCATGGCGAGCGCGATCATCACGCGCTGGCGCATGCCGCCCGACAGTTCGTGCGGATAGTTGTCGATGCGGCGGGCGGCGGCCGGAATCTCCACCAGTTCGAGCATCTCCAGAACGCGCTTTCGCCGCTCGGCCGGGCCCGGATCGCCGTGCAGCTTCAGCATCTCTCCGATCTGGTCGCCGATGGTGAACAGCGGATTGAGCGAGGACATCGGCTCCTGGAAGATCATGGCGATTTCGGCGCCGCGCATGCGGCGCATCGCTTTTTCGGAAAGCCTGGCCAGATCGACCGCTTCGCGATCGCGGCCGCGATAGCGGACGGTGCCCCTGGCGATCCGCCCCGCGCGCGGCAACAGCCCCATGATGGCCAGCGACGTGACCGACTTGCCCGAGCCCGACTCGCCGACAAGGGCAAGCGTCTTGCCGGTGCCGAGCGAAAAGCTGACATCTCGGACCGCCGCGGTGCTGCTGCGCCGGCCGGCAAACTCGACGCGCAGATCGCTGACCTTGAGGATGGTGTCGCCGCTCATTCGGGGCTCTCCTCATGCGGCACACGGCGCGCGGCCGGCTCGACCGACGCTCCAAGGACGGTCCATCGCGGCTCGAAGACCCGATCGACGGTCAGGTGATTGCCCTGGCTGTCGACGGCGTCGAGTTCGCCGTCGACAATGTCGAAGATCGTGAAGTCGGCCTTGTTTCCGGGGGCCAGTCCGTCGCTGGCGGAAAGGCCCAGAAAGCCGCGCGGGCTGGCGGCGACGGCGTCGATGCATGCTTCGAGCGGCAGGCCGATGGCCAGCATCTTGGACAGTGTCGTCGCCATGTCGTGCACCGGACCGCCAATGTTGCGCAGATGCAGATCGGTCGAAATCGAAAACGGAAGAAAGCCGTCGGCGACGGCCCGCCGCGCGACGCCGAAGTCGAACGAGGCGACGCCATGGCCGATGTCCATCAGAACGCCGCGCCGGGCCAGATCCCTGGCTTTGGCATAGACCTGCGGCGTGTCGAGCACGGAACCGGCCTTCTTGCCGTTGAAGCAGTGGGTGACGATGTCGCCGGGGGTCAAGATGTCGAAAATCTCGTCGATCAGCGGCGGCGGCTCGCCGATATGGACCATGACGGGCAGCCCGGCGATCTCGGCGACGCGCTTTGCTATCCTGGCCGGCGTGATGCCCCAGGTGCCGACGATGACGCCGCTGGCGCGCACCTTGATGCCGCAGACCACGTCGCGGTTGGCCTCGATGACCTCAAGCGTCCGGTCGATGTCGATCGAGCGCATGTCGATCAGTTCGGAGACGCGGTTGCAGGCGACAAGCCCGATCGAGCCGATGTTCAGGAACGCCTTGATCGTCTCGGTATGCGGTTCGATGACATATTCGCGCAAGCCGTGAAAATTGGCTTCGCCCGCCGAGCCCGCATCGGCCATGGCGGTGACGCCCGTTGCGCGGCCGGCCTGGCTGGCCCGCACGGAGATATCGGTCCCGCCATGCCAGACATGGACGTGAAGATCGGTCCATCCCGGCGACAGGCGGGCACCCTTGCAATCGATCGTTTCGGCGCCGGGCAGCGCATCGCGGGCGATCGTGCCATCGTCGGATATCGCGATCGTTGGGGGCGCGGTGCCGTCAAAGCCGACGGCCTCGAAATTGGTCAGGGTAAGCGCCATTTCAGAGTTCCTTTGCGATCCGGGGATCGAGCGCATCGCGCAGGCCATCGCCGATCAGTTGCAGGCACAGGACCGAGACGGAAATCGCAATGCCGGGAAAGAAGATCAGGAAAGCGGCCTGGTCGATATATTGCCGCCCCTCATTGATCATGGTGCCCCATGTCGGGGTCGAGGGATCGACACCGACGCCCAGGAAGGACAGGCCGGCTTCGGCCAGCATCGCATAGGCGAAGATGAAGGTCGCCTGGACGATGATCGGCGAGACGATGTTGCGCAGCACATGGTTGATCATGATGAAGCCGGTGGAACTGCCGAGCGCCTGCGCGGCCTCGACAAAGGGCAACTCCCGGATGACCAGGGTCGATGCGCGGACGATGCGCGCGATCCGCGGCGCATAGACGATCGAAAGGGCGATGATGACGTTGATCATCGATCCGCCCAGAATCGCCACCAGCGCGATCGCCAGCAGAATGTCGGGAAACGCCATCATCGCGTCGACGATGCGCGAGACCGGACCGTCCAGCCGCCGGAAGAAGCCGGCGACCAGCCCGAAGACGATGCCGACGACCGAGGCGACAAGCGCCACGCCGCAGCCGATCGTCAGCGAGACCTGGCCGGCATAGAGAAGGCGCGACAGGACATCGCGGCCGAACGCGTCGGAGCCGAGCCAGTAGTCGCCGCCGGGCGCGGCCAGCCGGTTGCGTACGCTCATCGCGGACGGGTCGGCCGGCGCGATCAGCGGTGCCAGGATCACGGCGGCGAGGATGACAAGAAACACGATCAGCGAGACGAGCACGGCGCGCCGCGCAAACAGCGCTTCGAGGAAACCGGGTTCGTCGGCAAGCGCGGATGCGGACATCGATCAGTACCTCACCCGCTTGTCGACGAGCAGATAGAGCAGGTCCGTCAGAAGATTGATGAACACATAGAGCGTCGCCACGACGATCAGTGTGCCCTGGATGACCGGATAGTCGCGCCGCAGCACGGCGCTGACCACCAGATTGCCCATTCCGGGAATGTTGAACACACGTTCGGTGACGACCGCGCCGGATACCAGAAGGGCGAATGTCAGACCGATGACGGTGATGATCGGTATGGCCGCGTTCTTGAGCGCGTGCCGCAGAACGACGCGCCATTCCGTCATGCCCTTGGACCGGGCCGTGCGCACATAGTCCTCGCCCAGAACGTCGAGCATGGAGGCACGCGTGAAGCGCAGGATCAGCGCGGAATTGACGATCCCCAGAACGATCGACGGCAGCACGAGATGGCCCATGCGGACCCAGAAGTCGGCATCGGGGCCGCCATAGCCGGCCGCCGGAAACCAGCCCAGTTCGGTCGCCAGATAACGCTGGAACATCAGGCCGGTCCAGAAGCTGGGCACCGAGGCGGCGAGCATGGCCGTCGAAATGGCGGTCTGGTCCAGCCAGGACCCGCGCCGGTAGGCGGCATAAATGCCGATCGGCACGGCGATGATCAGCGCGATGATCAGCGAGAAAAGCGCCAGATAGACAGTGGGCTCCGCACGGGCGAGCAGCACCCGGGTGACCGGCTGGTTGAAGAAGATCGACGTGCCCAGATCGCCGCGCAAGGCGTTGCCGACAAAGCTCAGATACTGGATGGGGATCGGTTCGTTCAGACCCAGCCGCTCGCGCAGTTCGGCCGCTTCGGCCGGTGTCGCTTCGGGACCGAGCATGAGCGCGGCGGGATCGCCGGGCGCCAGCCGGACGATAACGAACGCGATGGTCAGGACCAGAAGGACGACCACCAGCATGCCGACCATGCGTTGAACGATGTACCGGGTCACTGCATCACACTCTGTAAGCTGCGGACCATCGAGGCCCGCAGCAGGCCGCCTCCCACGGATGCGATCCTACTCGGCCTTGGCGTTCCAGAAATAGGGCCAGGGCGAGGGGTTGACGCCGGTCATGCCTGCACGCTGGCCCTGCAGCGCGTTGAAGCCGCCGATCTTGATGAAGCCGACATCCTCGAACACCGCCTTCTGGAGATCGGCGAACAGCGCCTCGCGCTCGGCCTGGTCGGTGGCCGTGGTGAAGGCCGCCAGCGTCGCCTCCTTGTCCGGCTCTGCCCAGCCCAGCCGCGAGGTGGCGGAATAGAGGCTGGTCAGAGCCGGCTCGGGGAGGAACGGCGAGTGAGTGATGTAGATGTCCCAGAGCGCCGGATCGTTGCGGCGCTGGCCGAGCGTTGCCCAGTCGACGACATCCATCTGAACGGCAAAGCCGGCCGCTTCGAGCGCCATCTTGGCAACCTCGGCCATCTTGAAGTGGAACTCGTACTGGCGCGAGGTCAGGATGCGCAGCGGGGTGCCTTCATAACCGGCGGCATCGAGCAGTTCGGCCGCCCGGGCCTGGTCGTTCTGGTTGTAGAGCTCGGTGCCGGCATCGTTGCGCCACGTCCATCCCTCCGGATACATGGGCGCGTCGACGATGAAGAAATTGTCGTCGCCGAAGGCGGCGAACATCATGTCGTCGTGGGGCAGGGCGGCCTGCAATGCCTTGCGCACATTGAGATCGGTCAGCAGCCCGTCCTTGTGGTTGATGGCGAAAATCGGCCAGCCGAACGGGCGCAGCAGAACCGGCTCTGCCGCATCGCTTTCGTCGATGCGGGCATAGGATTCGGCGGGCAGGCCGTCGGCGAAGTCATACTGGCCGGACAGGAGACCCTCCACGCGCGTGTTCGGATCGGGCACGGGGATGAAGCGGATCTCGTCGGCAAGCTGCAGACGGCCGCCGGCGGGGCCGTTCGGCTCCTCGTCGCGGGCTTGGTAGCCCTCGAACCGGCCCAGCTGCAGATACTGATCCGGCACATGTTCGATGATCTTGTAGGGGCCGGTGCCCACGATGGCGCTGAGCGCTTCGCCCAGCACCTCTTCGGGGTAGATGGCGGCGGCCGAGTTGGAGAAGGCGAGCAGCGACAGAAGCGGCGAGTAGGGCTCCGTCATCCGGATTTCGACGGTGTTGGCGTCGATCGCCTCGATGGCCTCGATGCGGTCGGCGACAGCCTTTCCGCGCGAGGCCATTTCGGTCCAGCGCTGCAGCGAGGCGACCACGTCGGCCGAATCCATCGACGAGCCGTCATGGAAGGTGATGCCCTGGCGCAATGCGATCCGGTACGTCCGGCCGTCGTCGGAGATTTCGGGAAGATCGACCGCCAGCAGCGGCGCGACGTTCCAGTTGGCGTCGAACGTGTAGAGCGTTTCGACGAAATGCTGGGTGACGATCGAGACCACATCCTTGGTCGACAGCATCGGGTCCAGCGTGTCCGCTTCGCCGATGATTGCCACGTCCAGCGTGTTGTCGGCCCAGGCGGGCACGGAATAAGCGGACAGTCCGATAGCGATTGCCGCCGCCGAAGTCATCCAAGTGCGCGAAATCGACATTCTAGACCTCCCTTATAATGGAATATATTTCGCAATTACGAATGATGTTGCATTCCCTTTTGGATGTCAAGGGCGGCCGCCGCGGGCTTGCGGCACGAGGTCGTGCCACGAATCCCGCTGGGCGCCGGTCTCATGGCCGGGCCTCGACTCCGCGACGATGCGGTTCGGCGCATTGGTGCAGAACGAATTCATCTGTGCGGACCCGCTGACCATCATCGGCGGATTGGGCGCGGACAGGCGCAAGCCGGCACCGGCGGGCACGGCGCTCTTCCGGCCCGGTGTGGTCACGCCGCGCCGCGTACTTCCGCAACCGGCCGCCGACATCGATCGCATCCGACGAGGCGCTTCTGACGATCGGTGGCAAGATACCGGAGCACAGTGTCCGCTTTTCGGCTTCGAAGTCGTCAGCCTCGTTGATAACGGTGCCGGCGAAAGGTACCAAGAAAACCTGCGGACGGCGGGACCCGTCAAGGGCCGGATCTTCAAACGTCGGTCGCAAGAACACTCACTTTCTGGGAGAGACAGATGCTGGCCCCGGCGATGCGCAACGCCCTCTCGATGAAGCTGATCCTCCTGCACGCGTTCGCGCTCGCGGCGACGGGTCCGGTGTCGGCCGAAGGGCAGACGCCGGTCCGGTCCCTTGCGATCGAGATCAACAAGGCCGAGCAGCTCGAAGCGACATGCCGGCTGGTCTTCATGACGCATAACGGGCTGGGGGCCGATCTGGCGGAACTGTCGCTGGAGACCGTCCTGTTCGACACCGAAGGCGGTGTCGATCGGTTCACCCTGTTCGACTTTCGCGAGGTGCCGGCCGGCAAGATGCGGGTGCGGCAGTTCGATCTGCCCGACACGCAATGTTCCGATATCGGCAAGGTGCTGATCAACGGGGCATCGGCATGCAAGGGCGAAGGGCTGACCGGCGGCGAGTGCATCGAACACCTCGACGCAACCAGCCGCATCGGCATGGAGATTGCGGGATGATTTTCGGCCTTGCCAACCCGATCGACCGCGCCGCCGGTCTGATCGCTCTGGGCGGCCCGGTGGTCGCACTTTTGCTGGTCCTGTCGGTGATCGCGCTGGCCATCGTGATCTACAAGATGGCGCAATATGTGCGGCTGGGCACGGGCATCGACCGGCATGTGGACGAGGCGGTACGCCTGTGGCGGGCCGGCGATCGGGCGGCGGCGCGATCACATCTTGCCGATCGGAAGACGGCGCTCGCCGAACTGGTCCGCGAGGCGATGGGCCAGGCCGGGCAGACCGGCGGCCATGTCGCGCGAAGCGATCTCGAGGATCATTTCGCGATCGTCGCGGCGCGGCAGTTGCAGCGGTTGCAGAGCGGCTTCCGGGCGCTGGAATCGATTGCCCAGATCGCGCCGCTGATCGGCCTGTTCGGCACCGTCCTGGGGATGATCGAGGCGTTCCGGCAATTGCAGGGCGCGGGCAATGCGGTCGATCCGTCGCTTCTGGCCGGCGGCATCTGGGTGGCCCTGCTGACGACCGCCGTCGGACTTGCGGTGGCGATGCCGACGGCGATCTGCCTGAGCTTTTTCGAAAGCCGGGTCGCGCGCCACCGACTGGCCATCGAGGAGGCGCTGACGGCCGTCTTCAACCCGGTTCGGACCGGTTCTGCCGCAGCCGAACGGGCCGGCGAGCGGCCGATCGGGGCCAGTGCCGCCAATGCGCATTGAGGCGGGTGCATATGGCCGCGTGCGGCGCATCTCGCTGACGTCGCTGATCGACGTCATCTTCCTGCTGCTGCTCTTTTTCATGCTGACGGCGACCTTTTCGCGGTTCGCCGATGTCGAGCTGTCGACCGGCGGAGGGGCGTCGCAGCTTGCCGACCAGACGCCGGTCTTTCTGCAATTGCATGCAGACGGGCTGTCACTGAATGCCGAGCCGCTGGACGTGTCACAGCTGGGCGAGCGGCTCCTTGTGCTGCGCGAAGCGGGACGCGCCGATGTCGTCATCCTGTCGGTCCGCGACGGGGCGACATCGCAGCAACTGGTCGATGTGATCGCGGCGGTGGGCGCTTCGGGCGGCCCGCCGCTGCAGATCGTGCGTTGAGGGCCGATTGCGATGCGCATTGAGGCGACAGACCATCACGATGCGGCGGGCCGGCGGTCCGAGCCGGCCATCGCGCTGATCAACATCGTCTTCCTGATGCTGATCTTCTTTCTTGTCGCCGCGCAGGTCGCGCCGCCGCTGGATGGCGATGTCGCTCTCGTCTCGACGCGCGATCTCGACAGCCGCGAACCGCCGGACGCGCTGGTGATCGCTGCCGACGGGCAACTGTCCTATCGCGGTGCGACACTGACGCCGGCGCAGTATGTGGCGCTCAAGCGAGTGGGTGCGCCGGCGCTCGCAGAATTACGTCTGGTGCCCGACCGCTATCTGTCCGCAACGCGGCTGATCGAAATCGGCGATGAACTCAGGGCGCTCGGGGTCGAACGCGTCTTCATCGTCACCGAGCGGAGCCTGGCGGGGCCATGAGCGGGCGCGGGCCTGCCTTTGCCGGCGCGGCCATGCTTGCGCTCACCGCCTCGGTCGGGGTTCACCTCGGCGGCGCATCCATCGACACCTCGACGCAACCGGAAATCGAGACCGGCGGCGAGGTCATCCAAGCCGCCGCGCTGGGCTCGGGCTTCGAATCACTGGTCGCGGCCGGCGACCGGCTGAGCCCGGTGGATGCGGAAACCGAGGCCATTGCGCCCACGGACAATGCCAGCGCCGGACCGGCGCCGGCGAGCACCCGATCGGTCGTCGCGCCGGTTTCGCCGCCCAGCGATTCGGCCGAACCGTTGACGGTGGCGCAAGCGCCCGAAATCGCCGCCGTGGCACCGGTGGAGACGAGCGATGTGGTCGAGGCGCGGCCGGACGAACCGGTCCTGCCGGTCCCGCTGGCCCGTCCGTTCCGGCAGATCGATGTCGATCGCGCACGGGCCGAGGAGCAGCGGCGTGCCGCCCGTGCCGCCGAACGCCAGCGCCAGGCGGAGCGGCAAAGGCGTGTCGAGCAGCAGCGTGCGACGCGCCAGCAGGCGCGTGGCACAGAGCAGGGGCAGGCCGATCGCAACGCGCGGGCCGGACGCGCCGACGGGCCGACGCAGGGCCGTAGCGCCAATACAAGCCAGGGCAATCAGCCGGCGCGGGAGGCCGGCAATGCGGCGGCTTCGAACTATCCCGGCAAGGTGTACGCCAAGATACGCCGCACCCGGCAGCGTGCCGCCGGCGGGAGCGGAACGGTGCGCGTCAGCTTCTCGATCGGAGGCGGCGGCGGGCTTGCCGGCGTCTCTGTCGCCGCCAGTTCCGGCTCGGCCGCCGTCGACCGCGCGGCCGTCGACCACATCCGACGGGCCGCGCCGTTTCCGGCGCCGCCGCCCGGCGCGCAGCGACGCTTCGTCATCCCGATCGAGATACGCCGGTGATCGGGCCGGGCCAGCCGGCGTTCGGTTCTTCACACGCCTGTCGCGCACGCATCTGCACAAACCGGAAGCCGCCATTCCAGAACCCCACAGGAGATCCAGCCATGTTCGTCGCGATGAACCGTTTCAAGATCAATGAAGGCCATGAGGCGGCTTTCGAGGAGGTCTGGCGCAACCGCGATTCGCGCCTCAAACAGGTGCCCGGATTTCAGACCTTTCATCTGCTCAAGGGCGACTTCGACCAAGACAGCCGCACCACACTCTATGCGTCGCACACGATCTGGGGCAGCCGGGACGATTTCGTCGCCTGGACCAGATCCGACCATTTCCGCCAGGCCCACGCCAATGCCGGCGACACCAAGGGCATGTATGCGGGCCATCCGCAGTTCGAGGGCTTTGAGGCCGTACTCGAGGAATGAAGCCGCGCAGGCGCCAAGGCGGCAAAGCCCGTCTTTCCGGTTTCAGGATTGACTCTTGGCGCCCGCCACGTTTTGTTTCGCCCGCTTCAAGGTGCGACCCGACGGGTCGTTAAAAGGGAACATGGTGCGGCGTACCCGCAAGGGACCAAGACCATGGCTGCCCCCGCAACTGTAACCGTGGAGCCCGCCTGATCACGCCACTGTCCGCACGGATGGGAAGGCAAGGCGCGGCGCTGAAACGGAAGCCAGGAAACCTGCCTTGAACGGTCACCCAGCCGGGCCACGGGGTGTGGCAAGGCACGGTCTGTTCCGCAGAGGTGACATCGAAAGATGCGTCTTTGCGCGGAGCGTCCGTCGGGTGGCTTTCCTCCATCAGAATGGCCGGTCCGGCAAACGCCGGGTTCAAACACGTGGTCCTTGTGCGGGCCACACGGACATTTGGGGGACTACCGTGATCCGAACCATTCTTCTTGCCACAGCCGCCTGGGCGGCGTTGTCGCTGCCGCGGCCTGTTCATGCCCAAGAGGGCACTGACGATGGCGCGACGGTCCTGCCGACCCTTCTGATCACCGCCGGGCGGACGCCGGTCGAGCAGGAAGCGTCCGGGCGTGCCTTCACGGTGATTACCGGGGAAGAGCTCAAGCGCAGCCAGACACGCTATCTCGCAGACGCCCTGCGCCGGGTGCCCGGCTTTCATGTCTCGCGTGCCGGTTCGTTCGGCGCGCCGACCCAGGTGCGCGTGCGCGGCTCCGAGGGCAATCATGTGCTGGTTCTGATCGACGGCGTCGAAGTGTCGTCGGTCAGCCAGGGCGAGTTCGACTTTGGCGGCCTGCAGGTCGGCGATGTCGACCGCATCGAGGTGCTGCGCGGCCCGCAGAGCGCGCTTTACGGATCGGACGCGCTTGCCGGCGTCATCAACGTCATCACCAAAAGGGGGCCGCGCGACGGGTTCGAAGCGCTGCTTCAAAGCGAGACCGGAACCGATGGCACGTTTCTGGGCGGCGTCGCCGTGCGCGGCGGGACGGAGTGGTTCGATGCGGCCGTGTCCGCGCGGTTCCGTCGCACGGACGGTTTCAACCTTTCGGACTTCGGGACCGAGAAGGACGGTGACGAGAACCTGACACTGACCGGGCGCTTCACGCTCGACGTCAACGACAATCTGGTGATCGACGCCAATGGCCGCATGGTCGACCGGTTCGTCGAGACCGACCGACAGGATTTCGCCTTTCCCGCAACGCCGACGCAAGGGCTCGTCATCGACAGCGACGACACGTCGGATGTGCAGGAGCTTTCCGGCGCGATCGGCGCCACATGGACCTCGCTCGATGGTGCGTGGACGCACGGCGCCCGGTTTTCGGGGAGCGGCGACGAGCGCGACAGCGCACGCGGCGGTGTCGTTACCTCGACCAACAAGGGCAATCGCCTGAAGGCGGAGGTTCAGTCGAGCTATATGTTCGAAACGCCTGCGCTGCTCGATGCCGTCCATACGGTCACCGGCGCTTATGAATGGGAGCAGGAGCGGTTCTGGCAGACCGCGACGCAGGAGCGCGTGACGCAATCCTTCGTCGCCGAATATCGCGGCGAGTTCGCCGGCCAATTCTATCTGAACGCCGCCGTGCGCCACGACATGAACGACCCGTTCAAGGATGCGACGACCTACAGCGTGGCCGGCGCCTGGGCCGTGCCTGGCACCGGCACGCGCCTTCACGCCTCGGTCGGAACCGGCGTCAAGAACCCGACCTTCTTCGAGCAGTTCGGCTTCGTGCCGGGCAGCTTCCGGGGAAATCCCGATTTGCGGCCCGAGGAAAGCCTTGGCTGGGATGTCGGCATCGAGCAAAGCCTCTGGGACGGGCTGGTCGTCGTCGACGTCACATGGTTCGACCAAAATCTGGAAAACGAGATCCAGGGCTTCGGGCAGACGGTGCGCAACCTCAACGGGACATCGCACAGGCAGGGCGTCGAATTGTCCGCGACGGCCGAACTGTTCGACGGTTTTTCGACGACGGCGATGTACACCTATACCGACGCCACAGACCCCAACGGCATGCGTGAGGTGCGCCGGCCGATGCACAGCGCATCGCTTTCGGCGGCCTACACGTTTTATCAAGGTCGGGCGCAGCTTTTCGGCGAAGTCATCTACAATGGGGCGATGGACGATCTGGAATTCATCAATGCGACGCCGCAGACCCGCGTGACGCTGACCGACTATGTGCTGGTCAATATCGGCGGGAGCTTCAAGGTCAACGAGACGGTGGAGGTTTACGGCCGCGTCGAGAACCTGTTGGACGAGCGCTATGAGGAGGTGTTCGGCTACAACACGCAGGGACGTGCCGCCTTTGCCGGCGTCAAGGCGCGGTTCTGACCATGTGGCGGGCGTCGCGATCGCTGTTGCTCGGCGCCCTGGTGTGGCTCGGTGGGGCATTGGCCGTGCCGGCCGCAGAGCCGCCGGCGCGTGTCGTGTCGATGAACGTGTGCACCGACCAGCTTGCCATGCTGGTCGCCAGGCCGGGCCAGCTTCATTCGGTGTCATGGCTGGCCGCCGATCCCGCCATGTCGGTTCTGGCCAACGAGGCTGAAGGGCTGCGGCTCAATCGCGGCCTGGCCGAGGAGATCTTCCTGATGAAGCCCGATCTCGTCATCGCCGGTACGTTCTCCACACGCGCCACAGTGACCTTGCTTCAGCGTCTCGGCTTCCGGGTCGAGCAGTTCGCGCCGGCTGCCTCCCTTGCGGACATTCGTGCCAACATCGTCCGCATGGGGGACCTGCTCGGCAATCCGTCGCGTGCCGGAGCGCTGGTCGCGCGTTTCGATGCGGATCTCGCTGCGCTAAGGGCCTCTCCGCCAAGCGACCAGATGCTCGCGCTCTATTTTGCCAACAGCTATACGTCCGGCGGCGGAACGCTCGCCGACGCCGTTGTCGAAGCCTCCGGGCTGAAAAATCTGGGCCGGGAGATGGGCTATGAGGGCACGGTGAAGCTGCCGCTGGAAATGCTCGTCAACGCCGAGCCCGAACTGGTCGCCGGCGGCGGGCGCGATTTCGGCCGGCCGGCGCGGGCACAGGAAGCGTTCCGTCACCCGGCCTATCGCGCCGTTGCCGGCGCCGGGCGCGGCATCGTCATGGACAGCACATACTGGCTCTGTGGCACACCCCTGACACTGGAAGCGGCACGGCGCCTGGCTGCCCATGCCGACCTTGCCGCGGCCGATGAGTGAGAGGACGCGCTTTCATCTCCTGATCGGCGTTTTGGCGCTTGTCGTCCTTTTGCTGTTCGGCGTGTCGCTTTTGACCGGTCCCGCGGCGACCGGCTTTTTCGATGCGTTCGCCGGCCTTTTTTCAGACGATCGCGGACCGCTCGCCCTGATCATGCAGGAAATCCGGCTGCCGCGGGCGATTCTGGCGGCGGCGATCGGCGCGACGCTGGGCCTTTCGGGCGCGGCGCTGCAGGGCTATCTGCGCAATCCGCTCGCCGAGCCGGGTTTGCTCGGCATCAGCGCTTCGGCTTCGCTTGGCGCGGTTCTGGCGCTCTATACGGGCTTTGCCGCCGCGTTTCCGCTCGGTCTGCCGCTTGCCGCGCTTGCCGGCGCGGTGGTCGCTGTGCTCATCGTGCAGGCGCTGGCGGGCCTGTCGGGCAACGTGCTGACGATCATCCTGGCAGGTGTCGCCGTCTCCAGCTTTGCCGGCGCGATGACGTCGCTGGCGCTCAACTTGTCGCCCAATCCCTTCGCTGCGCTCGAGATCGTCTTCTGGATGCTGGGCTCGCTCAACGACCGGTCGATGACCCATGTCTGGCTGTCGCTGCCCGTCATGATCGTGGGCTGGGCGATGCTGGCCGCGCTGGCCCGACCGCTCGACGTTCTGACGCTCGGTGAACAGGCGGCCCAATCCATGGGTGTCGACATGGGCCGCGTGCGTTTTCTGGCGGTGTTCGGAACGGCGGCGTCGGTCGGTGCAGCAACCGCCGTTGCAGGCGCAATCGGCTTTGTCGGCCTGATCGTGCCGCACGTCCTGCGCCCGCTGGTCGGCGCGCGGCCCTCGCGCCTGTTGCCGGCGAGCGCGCTGGGCGGCGCGGCGCTGCTGCTGGCCGCCGACATTGCAGTGCGGATCGTCGCGCCGGCCCGGGACCTGAAGATCGGCGTCCTGACCGCGCTGATCGGCGCGCCGTTCTTTCTCTGGCTCGTCTTCCGCTACCGGAGGACATTGGTATGAGCCTTCTTGCGGTCCGGGACCTTTCGGTGGCTCTCGGCAAGCGGGCCGTGCTGAACGGAATCGATCTGACCGTCGAGTCGGGCGAATGCGTCGGCCTGATCGGGCCCAACGGCGCGGGCAAGTCGACCTTTCTCAAAGCCATCCTCGGCCAGGCCCCGGGTGCGGGAGACATAAGGCTTGGCGATGCTGAAAGCCGGACCATGAGCGCTCTCGAACGGGCGCGGATCGCCGCCTATCTGCCGCAGGAACGCGAGGTGCACTGGCCGGTGAGCGTCGAAGTGCTTGTCGGGCTGGGCCGGGCCTTTGGCCGAAGCGCCGTGGCGGCGCCGTCGGCGAAGGACCAGGCCCTGATCGAGGCGGCGATGGAACGCATGGCCGTGACCGCGCTGCGCCACCGCCGCGCGACCGAGCTTTCCGGCGGCGAACGGGCGCGGGTGCTGATCGCGCGGGCGCTGGCGCAGGACACGCCGCTGCTGCTTGCGGACGAGCCGACCGCCGGGCTCGATCCGTCGCACCAGATCGCGCTGATGGCGACGTTTTCCGATCTGGCGCGCGAAGGGCGCAGCGTCGTCGCCTGTCTTCACGAGATTTCCTTGGCGGCGCGCTGGTGCGATCGTATCGTCGTTCTCAACGAGGGCCGGATCGTCGCCGACGGACCGCCGGCCACGGTGTTGACCGATGAGTTGATGCGGACGGTCTATGGCGTCGAAATCCACCGGGCCGACAGCGCGCAGGGTCTGGTCGTGCTGCCGACGGCACTTTCGGAAACCGAAGGCAACGACAGACCGGACGGAGCATGAGCGCGCCGCGCCGCGCGTCGCTTTTCGCCAGAACGTCCGGCTTGTCGGCTCCCGGCGGACGGTTTTCGACGTGCCGCGCTACTCGGACGGGGCCGATGACGAGGCGTCCGGGCACTGAATGGCCAAGTCTTTGCCGGAGCGGCCCGCTTCGAGGTCAGCCACAGCAAAACTGTCATCAACGAGGCTTAATCCTGATGGCAAGGCCAGGAGGACGAGCTATGGCGACATATCAGGCGGTAATCATGCATGGAACGCGCGGCGGCGAAGGCCGGTACGAGTTCTCGGGCCCGCCCGACCTTTTCGATCGAACACCGCTCGATGTCATGCGTGCGCTGATGGATCATGTCGAGGAGCATGCGCATATCGGCCATATCCGGTATGAAGCCAATGCGGCGCTGAAGAACGAGAGCGCCGAGGTCGTCACGGTTCTCGGCCAGCTGCATTTCGAGAAGGACGGCGCCCAGCCGTTCATGTGCATGATCAATCCGAAGCGGTCCTGATGGCTCGCGGCACAGGCCGGAGACCGGCTGCGGACGCTGCGATATCAGATCTGATGCACGTAGGAGCCGGGCGCCGGGCCCAGTGTCGGCCCATCGCCACCGGACCGGCCCATCGAAGGCGGCGGCCCCGGCTCTCCGGATCGACAAGCCAGCCAGTCCGCCATTTCCGGCCACCAGGAGCCCTCGGTCGGCTCGTGCCGGGCGAGCCACGCATCGGGGCCCGCATACAGCGCGCCCGCAGGCCGGTGCCCGATCCTGTAGTGGCGACCCTTGTGGCCCGGTTCGCTCAGGATCCCGCCATTGTGCCCGGCCCTGGTCAGGACGAATGTCAACTCGCTGTCGGTAAACAGTTGGGTCTTGTAGACCGACCGCCATGGCGCGATGTGGTCGGTTTCGGTGCCGACGACGAAGATCGGCACTTCTATGTCCTTTAACGCGATCACCCGGCCCTCGACCGCGAACCGCCCCGCACTCAACCGGTTTTCCAGAAACAGCCCGCGCAGATACTCCGAGTGCATTCGCGCCGGCATCCGCGTGGTGTCGCCGTTCCACACCAGAAGGTCCGAGGGCAGGTCCTCGCGAGCGAGAAAATAGCGGTTCACGGCGCGGGTATAGATCAGGTCCTCGGCCCGGATCGATGCGAAGGTCCGGGCCATCTGAGGCCGGTCCAGATAGCCCTGGATCCACATCAGGTCCTCGATGAAGGCGACTTGGCTCTCGTCGACGAACATCAGCAATTCCCCGGCCTCGGCAAAGTCGACCTGCGCAGCCATCAAGGTGATGGAGGCGAGGCGATCGTCGCCGTCCCGCGCCATGACGGCAGCGGCAATCGCCAGAAGCGTGCCGCCAAGGCAATAGCCGTTGGCATGGACCTTTGCGCCGGGCACGATGTCGTCGACCACATCGAGGGCCGCCATCACGCCGCGCCTGCGATAGTCCTCCAGCGACAGTTCCGACTGATCGGCCGTCGGATTGCACCAGGAGATCATGAAGACCGTGAAACCCTGGCGCACCAGAAATGCGACCATCGAGTTTTCCGGCGACAGATCGAGCACGTAGTACTTCATGATCCAGGCCGGGACGAAAAGAACCGGTTCGGGATGAACCCGATCGGTCTGCGGCGCATATTGAATGAGCTCGAAAAGGTCGTTGCGAAACACGACCTCACCCGGCGTGCAGGCCAGGTGCTCGCCGACCTCGAACCCGGGCGGGGCGGGCTTGTGCGCCTGCGTGAGCGTTTGGATCACATCCTCGGTGAAGTGGCGCGCGCCGTCGATCAGGTTTTGCCCTTTTTGCGTGACGGTTTCTTCGATGATTTCGGGATTCGACCAGGGAAAATTCGATGGCGATATCATGTCGAGCGCCTGGCGGGCCTGGAACCGTGTGCGGTCGGCGTCGCCTTTGGCGAGGCCGGGCATCTCATCGGTCGCCGCATCCCACCAGTCCTGGATCGCCAGAAAACACTGCGCCCACGCATTGAAGGGAGGCTTGTTCCAAGACGGGTGTGAGAAGCGGTGGTCGTGAACTCTCGGCCTGAACGGTTCCGGCCCTTCCGCAAGGATCTGCGCAACAAGCCTGACGGCATTGGTCTGCGCCCGCTCCATCAGCTCCAGCTGACGGCCGGGCGATCGGCCCAGATGCAGCGCCCAGTCGCTCCAGGCCCCGAAGATCGAATGGGGCGAAACCCCGCCCGTCATCCTTGCCAGCGTCGCCCGCGCGGTGCGGTCGAGCATGCGATGCGGATGCGGGTCGGCAACCGGCGATGAGCCGTTCTCCGTCGCAATTCGAGGCGAAACGGACCTGGCATCCGTGCATTGCTGTTGTTTCGTCATCTCTTTGCGGTCCGTTTCAACGGCGACGCCACGCCCGGCGCCCACAGCGGCCTGAAATGGTCGGCGCCCCGCGCAATCGGGTGCGGCAGTGCCTGGAGCCGACGTCCGGCGTTCGATGTTCTTCAGCGCGTTGCCCCGACCGTCAGGCCATTGGTCAGGCGCGGTTCTCGACGGCATCGCTCCCACGGCGCATCATTGCGCGACGAAGCCGCCATCGACGGGCATGTTGATCCCGGTGACGAAGGACGCTGCCGGCGAAGAAAGCCAGACGATCGCCCCGGCCACCTCGTCGGGTACGCCGATGCGGCCGATCGGGTGCAACGGATCGAGCATCTCGTGCGAGTCCTGGGCGCCTTGCGTAGCCTGTTCGGCGAGCGAATCGAGCATCCGGGTATCGATGCCGCCCGGGCAGACCGAGTTGATGCGGATGCCTGCCTTTCCATATTCCAGCGCCGCGTTCTTGGTCATGCCGTTGACCGCGTGCTTTGAGGCGACATAGGGCGAAAGCCCCGGAAATCCGATCAGTCCGGCGACGGAGGCGAGATTGACGATGGCGCCGCCGCCGGTCTTCAGCATCTGGGCGATCTCGGCCTTCATGCACAGAAACGTGCCGCGCGCATTGACCGCCATGATCCGATCGTAATTGTCCATGGTCTGGTCGACGAGCGGCATGATCTTGCCCTCGATACCGGCATTGTTGCAGGCGCAGTCGAGTTGACCATAGGTGTCGACGGTCTTGGCGACCAGCGCGTCGATCTGGTCCGCGTCGGACGTGTCGCACTCGACGAACACGGCCTGACCGCCCGCATCGGCGATCATCCTGGCGGTTTCTTCGCCGCCCTCGATATCGATGTCGGAGACGACCACCCGGGCGCCTTCCCCGGCGAACTTCAGTGCGGTGGCCCGACCGATGCCAGCCGCCGCGCCCGTTACCATGGCCACCTTACCATCAACCAAACCCATGAGTGCCTCCTTGTTTCACGCCGCGTGCCATCCGCGATGCAATCGACCCTAACGCGGCCGCACGAGGCCGCCTTAACACCGGTCAACGCCGGGCCCCGGAAGAGGCACCAGGGCCAAAGGCTGCAGCCTTTCGGCGGGTTTCGAAGCCCGGTCCATCGGCAATTCTCATGGCCGTACAGCGGACCGTGCGGAATGCTGTCGATCGTCTCCTGCAACACCGGGCCTGGCGGCCACGGCAAGAAGCCAGATCATCAGCGCCATCTCACCAACAAAGGTGAAGGGCGCGAACACGAACGGTGCCTTGTTCATGGCCAAACCGATCGTGCTGTCGGCGAGATAGCCCAGACCTGCGATGACCAGCATGACCGAAAGGGTTCGGTGCACAAGGGTGCGGGCGTAGACGAGATAGCCCAGAAGGATGAGATGGGTGCTGAAGAAGAAAAACGCGATGTCCCAGGCGCGTTCGAAGCGCTCAAGTCCGCCCATGGCGACTGCCAGCGTGCCCGCGTCAAATGGCGCGGACCGCGTGATTTCCAGCGCGCCGGCAACATGGGTCAATGCGTGGAGGAAAAGGACGGCGTAAATGATCCGCATCCCCGACATGGCAAGCGCGAGACGCCGCCGGCGGTGCTTGAACAGACGATACAGACCCCAGGCAATCGCAACATCGAGCAGGGCGATGACAGCGAACCCGATCACCATGATCAACAGGCGGCTCGTGACATCCGCCGGCCATGCCTCGCCATCGATCCCCGACCGGGCGAGACGCGACAGCGCGTCGGTATCGAAGGCGACCGCAATCGCGAGCGCGGTCATCAGGAGATAGGCGAGACCGGCGACAAGGGCGCCGAGGCGGACCGACGGCGATGTTGTCGGGTCCGGTACCGGCGGCGTGATCTGCGGCCCCGATCGGCTCAGGGCCAAAGGTCGCGAATGCTGGCGCGCATGGCGTGCTTGACCTGTTCGATCTCGCCCGATGAGACATGTTGCTCGAGAACGCCGAGCACAGCCGTGATCGCCGCTTCGGTGTCTTCCAGCGGCTCCTTGGTGAACATGTGATCGACGCGGGCGACGAAGTCGGACCTGGCGCGCGGGTGCACCGGCGTGTCGGACGGGTCCCAGCCCTCATAGTAAATGCCCCGCAACAGGATCGGCAGTTGCGCGGCGAGCTGAGCGGCTTCGTCGGCCGTCAGCCAGTCGCGCACCGCGTGCAGGACCGTTCGCAGCAGCAGGTAGGCGCGCCCCTTCTCCTGCCAGCCAAGCGCGTCGCACACATGTTTGAGCCAGGCGTTGACGTCATGGGGAGCGTGATCGAGCGTCGTTATCCCGGTAACCTTCATCGGCCTACTCCTTGATGTATGGCTTGCCGCCGGCAGCCGGCGTGCGCGTTCGGCCGACCACGCCGGCGACCACGATGATCGTCGCGATGTAGGGGGCCATCGAAAGGAACTCGGACGGGATCGGCGTCTGCAGCAAAGCCAGTTTCTGCTGCATGGAATCGGCAAAGCCGAAGACCAGCGCGGCCATCAGCGCGCCGACCGGATGATAGCGGCCGAACAGCATGGCCGCGAGCGCGATGAACCCCCGGCCGCCGGTCATGTTTTCATCGAAACGGCCGACCGAACCAAGCGTGAACCAGGCGCCGCCAAATCCGGCGATCATGCCGGCCACGGTCACGTTGATGTAGCGGGTCCGGTAGACGTTGATGCCCAGCGTGTCGGCGGCGCGCGGATGCTCACCGACCGACCGGGCGCGCAGGCCCATGCGCGTGTAGAACAGGTAGTAGGTGGCCACACCCACCATCACCAGCGCGCCGTAAACGAACAGGTTCTGATTGAAGAACATCGGACCGATGACCGGTATGTCGCCAAGGATGGGCACCTTGTAGGCGCGGAACACGGGCGCATTGTTCAAAAACCGGTGCTCGGCGAAGACCTGGCTGGACACGTAGGATGTCAGGCCGAGCACAAACAGGTTGATCACGACGCCGGCGATGATCTGGTCCATGCGGTAGGTGACGACGAGCGCCGCCAGAATGAAGCCGAAAAGGCCGCCGATCCCGATCGCGGCGATCAATCCGCCGACCCCGCCCAGCAGGGACCCCATCAGGGCGCCGGTGAACGCGCCGGCCAGCAGCATGCCTTCGATCGCGATGTTCACGACGCCGACGCGCTCGCACATCATGCCGGTTATGGCGCCGAGCACCAGCGGCACCGCGCGCACCATCGTCGCCTGCAGCATGCCGGTGAGGGAAAACGCCTTGCCGGCGGTCGCCCAGACGAGAAACGCAGCGACAGCGAGCGCCAGACCGATGCCCAACGACAGCGTCGTCCAGCGGCCGCCGCCGCGCAGGAACTGGCGGGCGCCGAGAAAAGCCAGCACCGCGGCGATGATGTAGTTGAAGGGTGCCGCGGGCAGCACAAGGTTGGGTATGGCCCAGACATCGTTTGGCCGTGACAGCCGGAACGTCGCGTCGCCCGTCACGCCGATGCTGAAGACGCCCGCGACGAACAAGGCAAGCCCGATCAGCACCACTCCGGTGATGCGGGCCCGCCGGTCGGCCGGGGTTCCGATCCGCTGCGAATGGGAGATGTCCTGCGCCGCTACCATGGCCGCTCACTCATTGCGTCCCGCTTCGGACTTGCGGAAGCCCCATGGAAAAATGGCCCGCACCAGCAATGGCGCGGCGATGAACACGATGATCAACGCCTGGATGATGCCGATCAGATCGACGGACACACCGGCATCGACCTGCATCTGCCGCCCGCCGGCTTCCAGCGCGCCGAACAGGAGGCCGGCGAACAGAACGCCGACCGGGTGCGACCGACCGAGAAGGGCAACCGAGATTGCGTCGAACCCGATGCCGGCCGAAAAGCCCGGGGACGCGCGGTCGAGCACACCCAGCACCTGGTTTGCGCCGGCAAGGCCGGCGAGCGCACCGGCACAGGCCATGGCCGCGACGATGATGAACGAGGCGCGGATGCCCGCGTAGCGGGCGGCATCGGGGTTCTTGCCGCTCGCCCGGAATTCGAAGCCGACCTTGGTCCGAAACAGCAGCCAGTAGACGACGATGACCGCCAAGACGACGAGGAAGACGCCGGCATGGACACGCAGATTGGGGTCGATCCAGGTGAGCAGTCCCGGCAACTGGGCACTGTCCAACACCGAGCGCGAAATCGGATCGGCGCGCCCCTCGCGCTGCACGAAGGGCTGACGCAGGACATAATCGAGGATGCGATAGGAGATCAGGTTGAGCATGATGGTCGTGATCACCTCATGCGCGCCGGTTGCGGCGCGCAGCCAGCCGGCGATCGAGGCATAAAGCGCGCCGGCGAGCGCGCCCGCGAACAGGGCCAGCGGCAAATGGATCGCCCAGGGCAGCCCGGCAAAGGAGAAGCCGACAATCACGGCGACAAGACCGCCAATGACGATCTGGCCTTCGGCGCCGATATTGAACAGGCCGGCGCGGAAGCCGAGCGCCAGACCGAGACCGGCCAGCACCAGGGGAGCCGCGGCGGTCAGGGTTTCCGACAGCGCATTGAGTGAACCGACGGAACCCCGGACGAGCGCCACATAGGATTGTCCGATCGTCGGCAGGTCGACCGCGGTCGCAAGCATCACCAGCGCACCGACGGCAAGCGCCACGATCACGGCGAAGATCGGCACGATGACCAAGTCTTCGAACTCCGCCCGGCTTGGGGCGGCGCGTTCCAGCAATTTCTGGGTGAGCGGGTCGGACGCCGTTTGATCGGTCATGCGGCGGCCTCCGATACCGATCCGGCCATTGCCAGTCCGACCGCGTTGCGGTCGACAGGGCCCCTGAAAGCGTCGAATTCGGCGACGATCCGGCCTTTGAACATGACGACAATCCGATCGGAAAGCGCCACGATCTCATCGAGCTCGGACGACATGATCAACACGCCGTCACCCTCGTCGCGGGCCTCGACGATGCGCTTGTGGATGTATTCGACCGAGCCGACATCGAGGCCGCGCGTGGGCTGGGCGGCGATCAGGAGCTTGGTGTCGCGTGTCAGTTCGCGGGCGACGACGAGCTTCTGCTGATTGCCGCCCGACAGCTGAAACGCCTTGGCGTGCACCGACGGTGTCCGAACGTCGAAATCGGCGGCGTAGCGGGCCGCATGCTGCATGACCTCGGGCCACCGGATCGATGGCCCCGATGCATAGCGGTCGTCATAGTAGCTGTTGAGAACCATGTTCTCGGCGATCGTGAAATCGCCGATGATGCCGGTGCGTTGCCGGTCCTCGGGAATGTGGGCGATCCCCATGGCGTGACGGGCGCGGACCGAGCTGTGGGTTATGTCCCGACCATCGTAGATTATCGAGCCGCTGGCGGGGTGGCGCAGACCGGTGATGGCCTCGATGAGCGCCGTCTGGCCGTTGCCCTGGACGCCCGCGATGCCGACGATCTCTCCGCTGCGAACGGCCAGTGACACATCGTCGACGGCGATCTCGTCATTGTTGCGCAAGACCGTCAGTTCCCGCACCTCCAGCAGAACATCGCCAGGCGCGTAGGCGGCCTTTTCGACGTCGAAGCTGACCGGCCGGCCGACCATCATCTCTGCCAGCTGCCGGGTGGTGAGCGTTTCGGGATCGCCCTGTCCGGCAACGCGGCCTCCGCGAAGAACCGTGATGCGATCGGATATCTCCAGAATCTCATCGAGTTTGTGGGTGATGAAGATGATGGCCTTGCCGGCATCGCGCAGTGCCCTGACGATGCCGAAGAATTCCTCGACCTCCTGCGGCGTGAGCACGGCGGTCGGCTCGTCGAGGATGAGGACGTCGGCGGACCGGAAAAGCACCTTGATGATCTCGACCCGCTGCTGCACCCCGACCGGCAGTTCCTCGATCAGCGCGTCGGGGTCGACGCGCAGGCCGTACTGGTCGCCGATCTCGCGCACCTGCCGGCGGGCCGCCGCTCGATCGAGAAAGTCCAGCTGGCCGGTCGGCTCGATGCCGAGGATGACGTTTTCGGCAACCGTGAAGACCGGTACCAGCATGAAATGCTGATGGACCATTCCGATGCCGGCCGCGATCGCATCGCTTGGCCCGTCGAACGTGACGGGCCGGCCGTCGATGACGATCTCGCCTTCGTCGGGCGCATAAAGGCCGCACAACACGTTCATCAGTGTCGACTTGCCCGCACCGTTCTCGCCCAGAAGGCCCAGAACCTCGCCGGCGCGGACATGTAGATCGACCCCGGCATTGGCGACCACCGGTCCGAACCGTTTGGTGATGCCGCGCAGCTCTATGTCCATGGCGATGCGGTCTCCGATCAGGCATTCCTCGCCGACCGGAGCCGGTTCGGGAAGGCCGGTGCGATGCTAGCCGGAAACGTCGATTGAGCCGTCGATGATCCCCTGGCGGATCGCTTCGATCTCCGCCTTGAGTTCGTCGGGGACCAGCGCATCCATGTCATGGAATGGCGCAAGGCCGACGCCGCCATTTTCGAGCGTGCCGACCGTGACACCGCCCTCGAAGGTGTCGTTCATCGCCGCTTCGATGACCTGGAAGACGGTCGAATCCATGCGCTTGAGGATCGAGGTGAGATAGACATGGCGCTTTTCGGGGTCGGTGACGTACAGATCGGCATCCACGCCGATGATCTTCAGCGCATCCGTGCCCAACTCGTCGGCCAGCGCGGCCGAACCGAGGCCGACCGGGCCGGCCACCGGCAGCACGATGTCCGCGCCCTCATCGTAGAGGTTCTGGGCGAAGGCACGGCCGTCGTCCAGGGATTCGAAATTGTTGGTGAACAGGCCCTCGCGGCTGTCCAGGTCCCAACCCAGAACCGTGACCTCGGTGCCTTTCTGCGCGTTGTGGTAGTCGGCCCCGCGCACGAAGCCGTCCATGAAGATCGTCACCGGCGGAATATTGATGCCGCCGAACGTGCCGATGATGCCGGTCTCGGTCATGCCCGCCGCCAGATAGCCGGCAAGAAAGGCGGCCTGGTCGGTCGCAAACACCTGACCGACCACGTTGGGAATGGCCGGGTCGTAGGCGAAATCGACGATCGAGAACTTCTGGCCGGGATTGGCCTCGGCGGCTTCCTGCGTGGCGTCGCCCAAAAGGAACCCGACGGTTATGATCAGATCGCACTGCCCGCCAAGCAGCGAATTGATGTTCGGCATGTAGTCCGTTTCGGCCTGCGATTCCAGAAAGCGCGGCTCGATGCCGAGTTGTTCCTGCGCGTCCTGGATGCCTTTCCAGGCCGTCTGGTTGAAGCTGTTGTCGTCAATGCCGCCGGTGTCGGTCACCTGGCAGGCGCTGAATGCCAGTGCCGAAGTGGCCGACCCTAGTACCAATGCTGTTGCAATGGCTGCATATTTCAAAGTCCGGATCGTGGGGCTCATCATCTCCTCCATTGATCGTCAACCGGGCAAAAGCAAAGACACGTTCATCCGAGGCGCTTGGCAGCGTGGCGAGAGGGCGTCCGAGAGAGCGGATGCTTGTCTGCACGGTCTCTCCAGGGTCCGACGGCCGCGACAACCGCGCATTAACATTGGTCAAGTCGAGCGGTGCGTGATAACGTCTGAAAGGAAATTCAATCCTGCCGGGGGCGAGGCCGGCGAAGAGGTGGCCAACGGCGGCGGTGTCCTGACAAGACACGGAACGCCGATCGATTGGCCGAAATGCTCTCGTCGGCTGTGCGGCTCTGCTTCGGAGAACGCCATGCACGCCGATCTGATGACCGCCGGGAACACCAGTGACAGGTTTGTCAGGCACGTCGCGACCCAAGCGTCGCGACACGGCATCGTTCAGAGCCAGCGTCTGGTGGAAGCCCTGCGGCCACGGGTGACGGCGGTCAGCGCCGGTACGCTCGTCGTCCATGAGGGCGATAAGGTTCCGTATCTCATTGCCTTGGTGGATGGCTGGATCGCGCTGTCGAAGTCGCTGCGCAATGGCGACCGACAGATCATCGATTTCGCATTGCCCGGCGAGTTCATATTCGCTGCATCGGCGGATGCGTCGATGGCCGCGCTGGAGGTCCAGGCGCTGACGGACACGCTGCTTGCACGCCATTCCCATACTCAATGGAAACAACTGATCGCCCAGGTGCCCGAGATGGAGTCGGTCCGGACGGTTCTGTCCGGCGCGACCCGGGCCCGGATCGCCGAACGGATGCTCCGATTGGGAAAGGGAACCGCACAAATGCGGATTGCCTATGCGCTGCTGGAGTTGTGCATCCGGCTTCGCGCTCTGGGAGAAGGAACCGACCAAGCATTCCATATTCCGCTGACCCAGCAGCAGCTGGGCGAGTTCATGGGCCTGTCATCCGTTCATGTCTGCCGGACAATGCGGCGGCTGGAGCGAAACGGCATCATCGATGTGGCCGATCACATGGACGTTCGCGTCAGAGACGCCGTCCAGCTGGCGGAAATCGCAAAGGTCGATATTGACTGTCTTCGGGCGGAGATTTTGCCCAGACCCCTCGTGTCATGACCGGTCCTGGCTGACGCTCATCGCGTTTCCACGATTTCGCCGAGGATTTCTCCCGCAAGCCGTTCCGAGGCATCTTCGGCTATGTCGCCAACCGAAACGACGCCGACCAGCCGCTCGAAACGATCCATGACCGGCAATCGCCGCACCTGATTGTCGCTCATGATGACGGCGATCGTCTCAATGGACTGATCGGCATAGCAGCGCAGGACGCTGCGGGTCATCATCCGGCCGACCTCCATCGACAGCTGCGCCGAGGCGTTCTTCGCCAGCCCCAGGACGATGTCGCGGTCCGTTATCATGCCGACGACCCTGCCGCCCGATTGCAGGACCGGCAGTGAACCGATGTCGAACTGCTTCATGAGCAAGGTGGCGGCACCGATCGTCTGGTCGGATCCGATGGTCTGTGCGGGGCTGGACATGATCTGGTGGACCTGCATGTCTGATGCTCCGATCTTGCAAAAGCGCCTGCCAGATGCCTTCCGGGCAGCAAGGCCGCCTCATGAAACCGCTCCGATTGTCCGGCCAATGCCGCAACCGGCCAACGCCGGCCAGCCCGTTTCCACAGCCGAACAGGCGCTCTTCTTTGGTTTCAATGCTAGGACGCCGGGCGTGCGCTGCATTAACCGCAGGCAAAGTGCGCCTTCATTGCCATTGACTTCAATGGGCCATCAGGATCGGCAGTTTGCCGGTTTCGATCAGGCTGCGCGTCGTGCCGCCGAGCAGTCTCTGGCGCAGCCGCGAATGGCCATAGGCGCCCATCACCAGGCCGTCGGCACCCAGATCCTCGGCGAAATCGGCGAGAACCGTCGCCACCGGGTGACCGCCGCTTGGCTGGGTGTGGACCGTGGTCTGGACGCCGTGCCGGGCAAGGTAGGTCGCCAGATCCCAGCCCGGAGCTTCGCCATCGCGTTGCGGCACGGCATCGGGATCGACGCAGAGAATGTGCACGTTGTCGGCCGCCGCCAGCAAAGGCAACGCTTCGGCAACAGCCCGGGCGGCCGGCTTTTCATTGTCCCAGCCTATCAGGATCGTTCCCCACGAAAGCGTGCCGAACTGTGCGGGATCGGCAACGATGATCGGTCTGCCGGCTCCGAACACGACGCCCGAAACGACCTGGCGCGCAAAACCGCGCTCCTGCGGAAATGTCCGCGACAGGAACGTCACGTCGGCAAACAAGGCGTGCTCGGCCGTACCCGCCTCAATGGAATGCTCCATCATCAGCCATCGCTTGATTTCCGCCGAGATCCCGGCCTTGGCCAGATGTTGCTCGATCTCGCTGCCGCGCTCGTGCAGTTCCTGCTTGGCGGCTTCGGATTGCGCCGCCCAATTGTCCGATATGACAACCGTGTCGGTTGCGACCGGCGGCGGCGGCGCAAGGCCGATGAGCAACACGCTCAAATGGGCGTCGTTGTTTCGACAGAAATCGACGGCCGCTTCAAGCTCGGCGACCGGCTGCTCGATCCGCAGCGGAAAAAGGATCGTCTTCGGTGTCATCGCGGCCCCCGGTTTTCTGGATTGGTCTTTGCGACAGTGGAACACGGAACAGGGAGTATGGTCAGCGCGGCAAACGCCGCGCCATCGGATCGAAATTCATTCGATCTGCGCGTGCTGCCGAACCAGTCCCGGGAAGCGCTCATGCGTCGGCTCGGACCTTGATCTTCTTGCTCGGTTTTTGAGCCTCAGGCCTTTTCGGAAGATGCACGGTCAGCACACCATTTTTGAATTTGGCTTCGATCTTGTCGTGATCGATGCCTTCGGGAATGGCAATGGTCCGGCTGAAAGAGCCGTAGCGGCGTTCGGCAAGATATCGCTCGCCTTCCTTGTCACCTTCTTCGCGCTCCTCCTTTTTTTCGCCGCTCAGCACCAGCGCGCTGTCGGTGACATGGACATCGATATCATCCTCGGCCATTCCGGGAAGTTCCGCGCAAATCTTGACGGCGTCTTGCTTGTCTATGACATCGACGGTCGGCATGCCCCAGGAAAACCCGCTTCCGGCACGCTGGCGCGGCCAGCCGAACCGCCGGCCGCGAAACGGACCGAAGCGGTTTCCGGCGAAAAAGTCCTCGAACAGGTCATCGATCTCCTCCCGCAGGGTCCACAGCGGCGCAGACGAACGTTCGGTCACAGCACGAGCTTCATCGCCATCGGTTTTTTCGGGAGCAGTATCGGTTTTCTCAATCATCGGCTCTCCTCCTGGCCGGTTGGCAATCAAAACAGGATTTGGGTTCGCTACCGGCTTGCCGTACGGATGCCCGCGCCGCATTAACACCGGTCAAGAAGAGCCGGCCTTTATGGGAATGCGGCAGCCGCCCGACCGGGCCGGTCCGTGCAATTTGGTTTCAATCTCACTGGAGCCGTCGACAATGACCACAGCCCACCGCGACCGGGCGGCATCGCCATCGGGCGCCGCGTTCCGATTGACGGGCGTTAAGGCGGCCGGGCGCGTCCGCATGCCAAGGCGCGGGTGCACGATTGCCCGGACCGCGATTTCCTCGCCTGCACCGGCCGCAGGTGCAAGCGGAAGGCGAACGAGGGGATGGCCATGACCGAGCAAAGGATCGAGAGCGCCTTTGCCCGATCGGAACGTTCGGTCGCCGAGCGTCTGGACACCGACATCGATCGCGGGCTGGACGACGCAGAAGCTGCGCGGCGGCTGCGGATCTGGGGACCCAATCAGCTGCACCGCCAGGCGACACGAAGCGCGCTGTCCATACTGCTTGGCCAGTTTCGATCGATCATCGTATGGCTGCTGGGCGCGGCTGCGGTATTCTCGATCGTGATCGGCGATGTCGCCGAGGGCGCGGCGATCTTCGCGGTGCTGATCATCAACGGGGCGATCGGCTTCTTCACCGAGCTGCGTGCCGCACGCTCCATGGAAGCGCTGCTGCGCATCGCCGATGTGCGCACGCGCGTGCGGCGCTCGGGCATCGTGCGTTCGGTCGATGCGCACGATCTGGTTCCTGGCGATATCGTTGTCCTGGAAGCCGGTGACATCGTCACCGCCGATCTGCGTCTGTGCAAGGCGTTCAACCTGCAAAGCGACGAGTCCATCCTGACGGGCGAATCCGTGCCCGTCGCCAAACAGACCGAGACGCTGGGTAGCGATCCCATGCCGGTCGGTGATCGCACCAACATGGCCTTCAAGGGCACCGCCATAACAGGGGGTGCCGGCGAGGGAATCGTCGTTGCGACCGGAATGCACACTGAAATCGGACTGATCAGTGCGATGGCCCAGGCGGCGGAAGGCGAAGCCTCGCCGCTCGAGCGTCGCCTCAATCGGCTGGGTCAGCGGATGGTCTGGCTGGCGCTCCTGTTGGCGGCGCTGACGATTGGCGCCGGCGTGCTCAGGGGGCATGACCTGACCGAGATGATCCAGACCGGCGTCGCGCTGGCGGTTGCCGCCGTGCCCGAGGGTTTGCCGGTGGTTGCAACGCTCTGCCTTGCCCGCGGCATGTGGCGCATGGCGGCGCGCAACGCACTGATCACGCAGCTTTCCTCGGTCGAGACGCTCGGCGCGACCACCATCGTTCTGACCGACAAGACCGGCACCTTGACCGAAAACCGCATGACGGCGGTCCGGTATCTTTTGGCGGAAGGCGATATCGAGATCGAGAGGCAGGACGATCAGGCAGTGTTCATGCTGGATCAAAGGCGCCTCGATCCCGGCGAGCACGGTGCTCTTGCGTGCGCGGTCACTATCGGCGCGCTGTGCAACAATGCCGAACTTGGCGACGGGTCGGACGACAGCGTCTCGGGCGATCCCATGGAAACGGCGCTGCTGGCTGTCGCCGAAGCAACCGGCGACCGGGCGTCCCTGCGCGACCGCTACGAGCGCGTCCATCAGCATCCCTTCGACTCCGACCGCAAATCGATGACAACGGTCCATCGTGACGGCACCGGCTATCTTTTCGCGGTCAAGGGCGCACCGGAAGCGGTGATCGCCGCCTGCAACACGGTCCTGACCGCCGATGGGGCCCAGGCGCTCGACGATGAGGGCCGGCGCGTGTGGACCGACCGCAACTCGGCGGCCGCGGCCGACGGTCTCCGCCTTCTGGCGCTTGCCAAGGGCCAGAGCGATACGCCGTTTGCCGACCCGTTCGGCGAACTGATGCTTGTCGGCATGGTTTGTTTCATCGATCCGCTTCGAGCCGACGTGCCGAGCGCGATCGAAAGCAGTCTTGCGGCCGGCGTGCGCGTGGTGATGCTGACCGGCGATCACGCGGGAACCGCCAGCAAGATCGCCCTCGATGCGCGCATTGCGGACGAACGGATGATCGTCATAGATGGGCGCGAACTGGAGCTTTTCGATCCTGAAACCGCCTCCAGCCGGGAAAAACAGCGGCTGCTCACCGGCGACGTCTTCGCGCGTGTGTCGCCGGAGGCGAAGCTGAAGCTGGCCGCGCTCTATCAGGACGCGGGTCACGTGGTCGCGATGACCGGCGACGGTGTCAACGACGCGCCGGCCTTGAAAAAGGCCGACATCGGCATTGCCATGGGCCGGAGAGGAACCGACGTTGCCCGCGAAGCCGCGGACATGGTGCTGAAGGACGACGCGTTCGAGACTATCATCGCGGCAATGCACCAGGGCAGAGTGATCTTCGACAACATCCGCAAGTTCGTCGTCTATCTGCTGAGCTGCAATGTCAGCGAAGTGCTGGTCGTCGGTCTTGCCGTGGGCGCCGGCTTGCCGGTCCCGCTCCTGCCGCTGCAGATCCTGTTCCTCAATCTGATCACCGACGTCTTCCCGGCCTTTGCCCTCGGGTTCGGCCGTGGCGACGAAGACATCATGCGACAGCCGCCGCGTGATCCCAAGGAGCCGATCGTCGATCGGCCGCGCTGGACCCTGATCGGCCTGCTGGGCGGGGCGATCACATGTGCCACGTTGGCATCGTTCGCGCTCGCCCTGTTCTGGATGCGGCTCGAGCCGGGCCCGGCCGTCACGGTCGCGTTCCTGACGCTTGCGTTGGCCCAGCTCTGGAACGTGTTCAACATGCGGACACGGGGCAGCAGTCTCCTGCTCAACGATGTCACCGGCAACGGCTATGTCTGGGGCGCACTGGCGCTGTGCCTCTGCCTGATCGGCGCAGCGCTCGGGCTGCCCTGGCTGTCGAACCTGCTGGGCCTTCCATGGCCCGGCCTGCAAGGGCTCGCATTGTCGGCGGCGATGAGCTTTGTTCCGCTTGCCTTCGGCCAGCTTCTGCTCGCCATTCCGGCAGGTGCCCGGCTGACGAAAGCAGCCGACGCGAGCGCGTGAGAGACGATCGCCTGCCTGCGCCAGGCGGCGCGGGGCAGGGCTGGTTCAGCCTGACTTAGCCAGGTAAGCGACCGCCAAGGCCGGGGTGGCGATCTGCGGATAGTCGCTTTCGGGGATGTCGACACCAAAGCGCGCGTGCAGCGCGGTGACCAGATTGAGCACGTCCATCGAATCCAGTTCGAGATCGTCCTGGATGTGATCGTCATCGCCCACCATGTCGGCCTCGATGTCAGGCGCCACCTTGATCAGTTCCTCGATGAATGCGGCCTTGAGTTCCTGCGGTGTCATAGCGCCTCCGGGGATTGCATGAGATCATCGAACGCGGCCAGAAATCTCGCCGCCTGCCGCCCGTCACAGACCCGATGGTCCACCGAAAGCGTCACGGTCACGGTCTTGCGCGGCACCACCCGATCGCCTGTCACCCAAGGCCGTTTTTGCGGGGCGCCGATCCCGACCAGCGCCACCTGCGGCGGAAAGATGACGCCGCTCATCGCCTCGGCACCAGTGTCGCCCAGCGCCGAAATCGTGATGGTGCCCATGGTCAGCTCCGAACCGCGCAGTCGGCCGGCCCGCGCACGGGTGACCAGATCGCGCATTGCCGCCATGGTCTCATCCACTGTTTTGTCCTGGGCATCGAACACGGGCGGGGCCACGAGGCCGCCGCCGCGCAGCGCGACAGCGACACCGGCATGTACGGTGTCCGATGAAACGTGGGCGTCATTTGTGTAATGTCCGTTGACGGCTTTGATCCTGGCCGCCGCCAGCGCCGAAGCGCGCACGAACAGCGCACCCATCAGCAGCCGCTCGGATGGACGGCGATCCGCATTGGCGGCTTCCAGCCATTGGGCGGCCGGCGTCAGGTCGATCGTCTGGCTTACGTAGAAATGCGGGATTTCGCGTTTGGACCGGCTCATTGCCGCGGCGATCGCCTTTCGCATTTCGGCCATGGGCGACGGTTTGACGGCCTCATGTGCCGGCACGGCGGCGGTTCCGGTCTTGGCCGGTGCGACACCGACCGCGCCTTCGACATCGGCCAGTTGGATCGCCCCGCCCAGCCCGGTGCCGGCGACGGTTGCCAGATCGACGCCCAGCTCGGCGGCACGCCGCCGCGCCGCCGGTGACGCCGCAACATCTTGAGGCGGTCGGGCGACGGGCGTTGGCGCCGCCGCCGGTCGTGGCGGGGCTTCGGCGACCGTTGGCTCGACCGTCGGGGCCGGCGATGACGGAGCCGAAGGCGGCGCGGGCCTTGGCTCCGGTGACGCCGGCGGCGTGTCCGGTGCGGCCTCTCCTTGACCCAGGATCAGCGCAAGCGGCGCCCCGACGGGCAGCTTCTGGCCGAGTTCCGCGGTCAATTGATGCACCGTGCCTTCTTCGAACACTTCGATTTCGATGGCGCCCTTTTGGGTTTCGACCACCGCGGCCACATCGCCGCGCTTGACCGTGTCGCCGGGCTTGATCATCCACTCGACAAGCGTGCCGTCTTCCATGTCGGCGCCCAGCGATGGCATGGAGAAAACGCCCATCTCAGCGCCCCATCACGGCCCTGGCGCCGGCAACGATGCTCTCGACATGCGGGATCGCGGCGTCCTCGAGGTGCTTGGGATAGGGGATCGGGACTTCGGCAGAGCAGACGCGGCCGACCGGTGCATCGAGGTTCCAGAATCCCTGTTCCATGATCCGCGCCGACACTTCGGCCGCCAGCGACCCGGTCCGCCAGCCCTCGTCGACGATCAATGCGCGCCGCGTGCGCGCAACGGACGCCATGATCGTCTCGTCGTCCAGTGGCCGCAACGCGCGCAGATCGACGACCTCGGCCTCGATTCCCTCGCCAGCCAGTTGGTCTGCCGCCTCCATCACCTTGTACAGCGAGCCGCCATAGGTGATCAGCGAGATATCGGTGCCGGGACGCCGGACCGCAGCGCCGGTGATCGGCACCGCGCCCGCATTGGTGTCGATCGTGCCGGTTTGGTTGTAGAGCATGACGTTTTCGAAGATCAGCACCGGGTCGGGGTCTTCGAGCGCCGTCCAGAGCATGCCGCGCGCGTCCTCAATCGTTGCCGGCGCGAGCACCTTGAGGCCGGGAATGTGGGCATACCAGCCCTCGAGCGAATGAGAGTGCTGGGCGGCAAGCTGCTTGCCGGCACCGGTCGCCATGCGGATTACCAGCGGCACGCCGAACGCATTGCCCGACATGTGGCGCATGGTCGCCGCCGTGTTGAGGATCTGGTCGAGCGCCAACAGGCTGAAATTGACGGTCATCAGTTCGACGATCGGCCGCATGCCGGCGGCTGCCGCGCCGATGCCGGCGCCGGTGAAACCGGATTCGGAAAGCGGCGTGTCGCGGATGCGGTCCTCGCCCAGTTCCGCCATCAGCCCCTTTGTCACGGCGTAGCAGCCGCCATAGGCGCCGACATCCTCACCCATCAGGAACACGCGATCGTCGCGCTCGATCGCTTCCCGGATCGCCCGTTTGACCGCCTCCCTGTAGCTGATCTCCTCGGTCTCGCCTGACGGCTTGGCGGGCACGGGCGGTGGCGGCTGTTCGCCGAGCACATGCTTTTCCAGATCCTCGACCGGCTCCCACGTCCCGGCTTCCGCAAAGGCCACCGCTTCGGCGATCTCCGCGTCGGCCCGGGTCTCGATGGCGGCCACGTCGGCTTCATCGACAAGACCGTTCTCCAACAGCCAGCCCTTGAAGCGGACGATCGGTCCCTTGCCGCGCCATTGCTCCACCTCGTCCTTGTCCCGATAGAGCTGGGCATCGAACATGGAATGGGCGCGGAAGCGGTAGGTCCGGCATTCAAGGAAGACCGGCCCGCCCGTCTCGCGAATCCTCTGAATGCCACGCCGCGCCGCTGCCTCGACGGCGACGACATCCATTCCGTCGACCACCTCGGCATGCATGCCGTAGACGGCGGCCTTCTTGTGGATGTCGGTCTCCGCCTCCGTGCGGGCCAGCGCCGAGCCCATCGCATAACCGTTGTTCTCGCACACGAAAAGGACGGGCAGGCTCCAGAGTTTGCACAGGTTCAGCGTTTCGTGGAATTCGCCCTCGGCCACCGCGCCCTCACCGAAGAAGCAGGCGGTGACGCTGTCGGTGCCCTGCATCCTGTCGGCCAGCGCCAACCCGCCGGCAAGCGGCAGACCGCCGCCGACGATCGCGTTGCCGCCATAGAAGTTGGTCGCCGAATCGAACAGGTGCATCGAGCCGCCGCGGCCCCCCGAACAGCCCTCGGCCTTGCCGTACATCTCGGCCATGACGGCGGTCATCGGGACGCCGCGCACCAGCGCATGTCCATGCTCACGATATGTGGCGACGATCCGGTCGGCGGGCGTGAGCACCGGGATCACGCCCGATGCGATCGCCTCCTCGCCGTCGTAAAGGTGCAGGAAGCCGCGGATCTTCTGCTGCGTGTAGAGTTCGGCGCATTTGTCCTCGAAGCGGCGGATGCGGATCATGCTTTCGAGCAGCGAGAGCATGTGCGCATGGTCGAGGCGCGGCTTGTCGATCACACTCATGTCTCGTCGGTCTCCAGTGTGGAAATGTCGCCCTCCGGCAGGCCCAGTTCGCGCGCCTTGAGCAGGCGGCGCATGATCTTGCCGGAGCGCGTCTTGGGAAGGGTCTTGCGGAAGACGATCTGGCGTGGCGCGACGGCCGGGCCCAGCCTCTTGCGGGCATGGCCGCGCACGTCGCGTTCGAGGTCTTCCGACGCCTCGTACCCCGCATTGAGCGTCACGTACGCCTTGACGATCTCGCCGGCGGTCTCGTCGGGAATGCCGATGACGCCCGCTTCGGCGATCGCGTCATGTTCGATCAGGGCGCTTTCGACCTCGAACGGACCGATCAGATGGCCGGACGACTTGATCAGATCGTCGGCGCGGCCGACGAACCAGAAATAGCCATCGGCGTCCTGCATGGCGAGGTCGCCGGACAGATACCAGCCGCCGACGAAACACTTGTCGTAGCGCGCCTGCTCATGAAGATAGGTCCGCATCATCGACGGCCAGCCGGGTCTGAGCGCCAGTTCGCCGATCTCGCCGGCCTTGCACTGGCGCAGCGTGCCGTCCTCGCGTTCGACAATGGCCGCTTCGATCCCCGGCAGCGGCTTGCCCATCGAGCCGGGATGCACGTCCATCGCCCTGGTGTTGGCGATCATGATGCCGCCGGTCTCGGTCTGCCACCAATTGTCGTGGAACGGCCGGCCGAAGACCTGATGGCTCCAGGTGACCGCTTCGGGGTTGAGCGGCTCGCCGACACTGGCGAGGAACTTCAGCGATGAAAAGTCGAACGCCGCCGCCGCCCCGGCACCGGCACGCATCATCATGCGGATCGCGGTCGGCGCCGAATACCAGACCTCGACCTTTTCCCGTTCGATGATCCCATACCAGCGTTCGACGTCGAATTCGGCCTCGTCGACGATCATCGTGACGCGATTCACCAATGGCGCGATGATGCCGTAGGACGTCCCGGTCACCCAGCCCGGATCGGCCGTGCACCAGTAGATCGTGCCCGGCGTCAATTCGAGCGCGTTGCGCCCCGAATAGGCGTGATAGAGCACCGCCTGGTGCACATGGACGGCGCCCTTGGGCTTGCCCGTGGTGCCGGAGGTGAAGTGGATCAGCGCCCTGTCTTCGGGCTCCGTTTGAGCGACCTCGAACGCCTCCGATGCGGCGGCCAGTGCCGGCGCCAGCGCGACGCACCTCTCGGGCGCCTCGTCGCCTGCGATGAGCACGAGCTTCAGCGAGGGGATTTCGTCGCGCCAGGCAGCGATCTTGCGCCGGTAGATCGATGCCGTCGTCAGCAGGACGTTTGCCTCGCCGATCTCCATTCGGGTCCGGATCGGCTCCGGGCCGAACGCGGAAAACAGCGGTGTGAAGACAAGACCGGCCTTGAGCGTGCCGATGGCGGCGCCATAGAGCTCCGGCGTCCGGCCCATGAGTGCGAACAGCCTGTCGCCCTGCGTCAGCCCATGGGCCGCCAGCACATTGGCGAAGCGCGACGACAGGTCTGCCATGTCCGCATAGGTCAGTTCGCGGCGGGTGTCGTCCTTGCCGATCCAGCGGACGGCGACTTCGCTGCCATGGCCTTGCGCGACATGCCGGTCGACCGCCTCATAGCCGATGTTCAGCGCGCCGCCCGGCAGCCCCGTCAGCAGCGCCCGCGCCTCCTGCCAGTCGAAGCACGCCCGCGCCGCGTCGGGATCTGCCAAGGCGGCAGCCGCCCGATCCGCATCATCCTTGCGGATGATCGACTCCATTGGACTGTCCTCCCGATGTCCTCGATTGCGTGATGAAAGCCTAGCGAATGCCACGCGCGGTGGCGTTGATCGAAGTTAAGGCGCCGATGCCCGCGTCCGGGCATGGTCTTGCCATGTGGTTGTTCGAAGATCGGCAGGATGCGGGTCAGCAGTTGGCGCAGCGTCTGGCTGCGTTCGACCTCGGCGATGCGGTGGTCGTGGCGCTGCCGCGCGGCGGCTTGCCCGTCGCCGCTCCGATTGCCGCGCGTTTCCGCCTTCCGATCGATGTGCTGCTGATCCGCAAGGTCGGGGTGCCGGGTCAACGCGAACTCGCCGTGGGCGCTGTCTCGGACGGCCAGGACATGCAGATCACCGTCAACCAAGACATTGCCGACAGTCTGAAACTGTCGCACGAGGATATCGTTGCGCTGGCCAGACGGGAACTGCCGGAGCTCGAGCGTCGCCGGAACCTATATTTCGGTGATCTTGCGCCCGAACCTCTGGCGGGCCGGACGGCCATCGTGGTCGATGACGGGGTGGCAACCGGGGCGACCGCCCGCGCGGCGCTTCGCCTGGTCCGGCAGCGGCGGCCCAAACAGATCATTGTCGCCTTGCCTGTTGCCCCCGCATCCAGCCTCGCCGAACTGGGCGCAGAGGCCGACGCCGTTGTCTGCCTCCATCAACCCGAGCCGTTCTTGTCCGTGGGCAGCCATTATCGCGACTTCGGCCAGGTCGACGATCGGGAGGTGACAGATCTCCTGCACCGTCATCGCTTGGCGCTCACGGCCGATCCCGATGATGGTCGGGAAGACCATGGCGATCGTGCCAAAGCGGCTTTCGGTAAGGGAAGGGCACGAACCTGAAGCCAAGTGCACCGACAGCGATGACACCGACAGCGATGGCATTGCCGAGACGCCGGGTCGAAGCGCCAGCGGCGACCCGCATACCGCCGGTGTGCCGTGCCGATCCTGCCCGACGCCGAAACACCGAGGCCATGCGCGGCTTCAAATGTCGGACCGGCTGCTGATGCGCACTGTCGCGTCGGCGCGGCGCCACAGCCCTTCATCGAGTGTGATGCCGTGGCCGGGTGCATCTTTCAGTTCGATCATGCCATCGGTGACGTCTGGCAGCCCTTGGGCAAGCTCCCGGTACCAGCCAGTGTAGAAGGCGCGCACGCTTTCCTGGATCAGCGCGTTCTTCAGATGCATGGAGAGGTGACAGGATGCGCCGTAGACGACCGGCCCGGTGCAATCGTGCGGTGCCACCGGCACCTTGAAGGCCTCGGCCATGCCGGCGATCTTGCGCGCCTCAGTCACCCCGCCGCACCATGACAGGTCGAGCATGACGACGCCTGCGACGCCCGTCTGAAGATAGGCGCGGAACGCGGGCGTTCCGTTGAGCGTCTCGGAGGCACAAATCCAGGTCTGGCAGGCCTGCGCGTAGTCCTTGAGATCGCCCGGCGTGTCCAGCCGAAACGGGTCTTCATGCCAATAGGTGTTGAAGGGTGCGAGTTCGCGCGCGAGCCTTTTCGCCATGGGCAGCGACCAGAGCGAATGGAACTCGACCATGACGTTCATCGCATCGCCGACCGCTTCGCGGATCTGCTCGAACGGACGGAGCGCGGTGCGCAATTCGTCGGGCGTGATATCGAGCCCGCCCGAGCGCTCTGCGGCGATGTCGAACGGCCAGATCTTCATCGCCGTGATGCCCTGCGCCAGAAGCGATCGGGCCAGCGCGCCCGCATCGGTGAGAAAGGCGTCCAGATCCTCGTAGGGGCCTTCCGCATCGCCCGTATGCCAGTTGTCGACAGTCTGACCGCGCCGGTCGCGCACATATTTGTAGCCCGCGCAGGTGTTGTAGGTGCGGATGCGGTCCCGCGACCGCCCGCCGAGCGCGTCCGCGAGCGGCATGGCATGCGCCTTGGCGAACAGATCCCACAGCGCGATGTCCAGCGCCGAATAGGCCCGCGTTTCAACGCCTGCGCCGCGCCAGCCGATATAGTCGGACAGCTCATTGACGCGGGCCTGCAGGTGCAGCGGGTTCTTGCCGATCAGGCGCGGCGCGCACCAGTCATGGATGTATGCCTCGACCGCCGAGGCGCCGAAGAAGGTCTCGCCCAGCCCGCTGAGACCTTCTTCGGTCCCGATCTGCACCCAGACCAGGTTCGGAAATTCGTCGAGCCGCAGCGTCCTTACTTCGGTGATCTTCATGCTACCGCCCGGTGATGCCGGGGAAGGCGATCAGCACGGCAAGCGCCAGCACTTGCAGGCAGATGAACGGCAGCAGCGAGCGGAAGATCGTCGCCAGCGAGATGTCCGGCGGCGCCACGCTCTTGAGATAGAAGGCGGCCGGTCCGAACGGCGGCGACAGGAAGGAGACCTGCATGTTCATGCAGAACAGGACGCCGAACCAGACCGGATCATAGCCGAGCTGCGTGATGATCGGCACGAAGATCGGCATGGTCAGAAGCGCGATGCCGACCCAGTCGAGGAACATGCCCAGGACGAACAGGATCAGCATCATGAACAGCAGGATGATCAGCGGGTTCTCGGAGATGCCGGTGATCAGCTGGGAGACGAAATTGATGCCGCCCATCAGGTTGAACACACCGACCAGGGCCGAAGCACCGATGCCGATCCAGACGATCATGCCGACGGTGCGCAGGGTCTGGAGGGCGGCGCCCTTGAGCAGTTCTAGCGTGAACTCGCCGCGGATGACGGTGGACAGCAGGACGCCCGCCACGCCAACCGCCGACGCCTCGGTCACGCTGGCGATGCCGCCATAGATCGAGCCCAGGACGCCGGCGACGACCAGCAGCGGCAGGATCAGCCCCTTGAGCAGGCGCAGTTTTTCGCTCATCGGCACGTCCGGGCCTTCGGGGATCGGCGCGATCTCGGGGTTCAGATAGGCGCGGATCAGGATATAGGCGATGTAGAAGCCGGCAAGCATCAGGCCCGGGATGAAGGCGGCCGTGAACAGATCGCCCACCGAGACGTTCGCCGTCAGACCATAGATGATCAGGACAATCGAAGGGGGCACCATGGTGCCGAGGGCGCCGCCGGCGCAGACGACGCCGATCGCCAGATGCTTGTCATAGCCAAGCCGCAGCATCTGCGGCAGCGCGACAAGCCCCAGCAGCACCACCTCGCCGCCGATGATGCCGCTCATCGCCGCAAGGATCACCGCGACGAAGATGGTCTGGATCGCCACGCCGCCGCGCAGCCGGCCGCCGACGAGCTTCATCGCGTCGAACAGATCGCGTGCGATGCCCGAGCGGTCGAGGATCGCCGCCATCAGAACGAACATCGGCACCGAGACGAACACGAAGGACGAGACGAACGAATAGACGCGGCTGGTGATCAGCGGGACGGCCATCGGGCCGAACCAGCCCAGCGCGAAGATCAGCGCGACCAGCAATGTCACATAGGCCAGCGGGATGCCGGTGACGAGCAGTCCCAGCAACATGGCGAACATCAGGAGCGTGCCGCCCTCGATGCCCAGGGCCTGGAAGGAACCGAACAATTCCATCACTTCCGGCCCCGAGCATAGTTCCATGCGAGGATGATGAACTGCACCGCCATCACCGTGAGGACGATCAGAAGGAAGACCTTCAGCAGACCGGGATAGACCGGGTCCCAGGCGCTGCCGGTGCGTTCGAGCCGGAACGTGCCGTCCGGCCGGAACGCGGCGCGCTGGACCATCAGCCAGGCGGCCCAGGCGAACATGGCGCTGGCGGCGGCGCAGATGATCGAGATGAGCGTGTCGAAGATGCGTTTGATGCGGCGCGGAATAGCGTCGTAGATCAGCACGACGCGGATGTGCCGGTCCTGGGCGCAGCAGTATAGCCCCCCATAGACGAAGGCGATGCCGCACAGGAAGATGACGGTCTCGTGCGCCCAGATGGTCGGCGCGTTGAAGACATAGCGCAGGATCACCTCATTCATGAGGATGAGCACCGACATGACGATGCCCGTGGCGAAGACCAGTCCGCCCCGGTCGATCCAGCGCCCGAGCCAGCCAGCCTCGGGGATCGATCCGGCGGGCCGCTCGACCGGCGTGTGCTCAGGTGTTTCCATGGTGATCCCCTCCCAGAGAAAACCGGGCGGCAAGCCGCCCGGTCATGCACATGACGGCTCTCGCCTCAGTTCATCATGCCGTTTTCTTTGAGGTATCCGGTCAGGACTTCGTAGACCCGCTGGGCGTTCTCGGAGCGCTCGGCCACCTTGGCCCACTCGCCGGTCGCGATCGTGCGGAACTTGGCGCGCTCCTCGGCCGGCCAGTCATGAACGGTCACCTCGCCGCCGGCCTTTGCCGCCGCGACAGCTTCCTCATCCTTGGCAGCGAGAGCGGCGACCTGCGACAGGGCGAATTCGGCGACGCTCTCCTCAAGCGCAGCTTGCATGTCTTCGGGCAGAGCATCCCACTTGGCCTTGTTCATCGAGATTTCGACGAGCGGCATGGAGTGGAAGCCGGGATAGACCGGGTTGGGCGCAACGTCGTGCATGCCCTGGGCCTGGTTGGTGGAAAACACCGAATAGTCGGCGGCATCGATCACGCCCTTGTCCAGCGAGGTGAACACTTCCGAACCGGGCAGGTTCACCGGTGCGGCACCGGCTGCGGCGAACACCTGCTGCACGAGCCCTTCGGGCGCACGCATCTTCAGGCCCTGAAGGTCGTCGACGCCGGTGAGCGGCACCTTCGAGACGAACGCCTCAAGACCCGGCGTGGTCGCTCCGATGAAGCGCAGTCCGTAGGGCTCGAGCAACTCGTTCATCAGCTCCTTGCCGCCGCCATCGCTCATGAAGTCGAACATTTCCTGCGGCGCCGACCATGCGCCCACGGGGTTGGCGATCAGACCGAAGGCCGGATCCTTGCCGGCGAAATAGGACGTATCGGTCACGTGGCCGTCGAGAATGCCGGCAGCGATGGCGTCCTGGGTTTCATTGTGCGCGACGATGGATTCCACGGGCAGAAGCTCGATCGCCAGCCGGCCGCCGGTCTTTTCGCTGACGCTCTCGGCCCAGCCCTGCTGCAGGATGAAGTTGGGGTTGCCGGCCGGATCGGACGACTGGAACTTCAGCGTCATCTCCTGCGCATGGGCCGAGATGCCGAGCGCGGCGCCGACCAATGAGGCGAGGGCCAATTTGGTGAGTGTCTTGAACATGCGGATTACCTCCCTTGCATGTGCTGGCGGATGACGTTCGACGTTGCGCCGCCGTCATCCTGTTTGAAGTTTGCCACCGCTTGGGCGGCCATGAAGTCCAGCACCGTCTCGCAAACAGAGGCGAGCGGCGCCCGGACGTCAAGCGTGATCCCGGCCTCGTCGGGGCCGAGCGGTTCGAGCGTCGCAAGCTGGCTGTCCAGAAGTTCGGCACCCGCGAAATGGCCCCGGCGCGCGGCCAGCCGCTCGGCGATCACCTGGCGCGGTGCGGTCAGGTGGACGAACAGGACCGATCCCAACACATGCCGCAGCCGGTCGCGATATTGGCGCTTGAGCGCCGAGCAGGCGACGATGGTTGGCCGTTCGGCCTGCCGCGCCGCCTCGCCGACACGGTCCAGCCACGGCATTCTTGCATCGTCCGTCAAGGCGTCGCCGGCGGCCATGCGTGCCTTGGCATGTGCCGTGTGGTGGTCGTCCGCCTCGACGAAACCGCCTCCCATTCGGCGCGCCGCTTCGGCCGCAACGGCGCTTTTGCCGACACCGCACGGACCCATCACCACCGCTACCAGGTTGGTCGTCGCCACTTGCAATATCGAAATCCTCCATGCCATCAATGTGAATGATAGCGCTAACATTTGTCAACTTGGAAAATTCCGTTATCGTCACTATGGGCGTCCATCAAGGGAAAACCGATGAAAAACAGGGGCAGAAGCGGCGTCACGCTCGCCGACGTTGCACGCGAAGCTGGTGTTAGCGCTATGACCGTCTCCCGGGCCCTACGCAATCCCGACCGCGTGTCGGCCAGGTCCCGCGATGCCATCCAGGCCGTCATCGAACGGCTGGGCTATGTGCCCGATCCGGCGGCGCGCGCGCTTGCCGCCGGGCGCACCAACGTGATCGGCGTGATCGTGCCTTCGGTGACCAACAACGTCTTCGCCGATGTCATGCGCGGCATCTACGATGCGGCGGAAGGCACGCCCTGGCAGGTGCAACTGGGCAATTCGCGCTATTCGCCGATCGCCGAGGAAGACCTCGTGCGGACGTTCCTCAGCCAGAAGCCGGCCGGCCTGATCATATCGGGCATAGACCAGTCCGAGGCGACGGCCGGACTGCTGCGTTCGGCGCCATGCCGCATCGTGCAGATCATGGAAACCGGGCCGGACCCGTTCGACATGATGGTCGGTTTTTCACACCGCGAGGCCGCCGGGGCCGCCACGCGACACCTGTTGGACGCGGGCTATCGCAGGATCGGCTTTCTGGGCGCCCGGCTCGATCCCAGGACGCAGCGCCGCCTGGAAGGCTTCAGGGTGTGTCTGTCGCCCGCCGGATTGCTGGATGAGGCCCGCATCGTGACCACCCCGCAGCCTTCATCGGTCACGCTTGGCGGACACCTGATGGCCGATCTGCTGTCCACCGCGCCCGACACCGATGCCGTTTTCTGCAACAATGACGATTTGGCCGTCGGGGCGCTGTTCGAATGCCAGCGACGGCGCATCGCCGTGCCCGGACAGATGGGGATTTGCGGCTTCAACGATCTTGAGATGATGGCAGCCGCACATCCTTCGATTACCAGCGTGCTCACCTTTCGCCACGAGATGGGGCGGCAGGCAATGTCATTGCTGGGTGCGGCCTTGCGCGGCGAAGAGACAAGCCAGCCGGTCGTCGATCTGGGTTTTGAAGTGGTGCCCCGGGCCACCACGGACCGGACGCTTCAACCGGGTCGGGCCGAAGGGGGCGGTGTTCGTGCCCGAGCGCCATGACCGGTTGCCGAGGCAGGCGGCCTGCGTGTTACGCCTGCATGCCGAGCGCTTGGCCGCGCCCGGATTTTCGTCACCGGCACAGTCGAGAGCCACGAATTCGGCCGGACTTTGCCGCTGGCGGCCGGATCGTGACCTTTGCGGGCAGGGCCGGCGCCGGAAACCGGCGCCGACAGCGCAGGCCTAACAGGGCCGGACCATGGCGTGCGGTCAAGAACGCCGATGCGATCAGTCAGCCCTGGCTGGGCAATTGGCCGAAACGGGCGCGGTAGTCGCGCGAAAAGCGCCCCAGATGGGAAAAGCCGCAGGCGAAAGCGGTTTCAGTGACGCTGTCGCGGTTCTGACGGGCCGACAGGTGATACCGTGCCGCATCGAGCCGGACGTCGCGCAGGTAGGAGATCGGCGACCGGCCGAATGCCCTTTTGAACCCGATCTGAAGGTTGCGCGGGTGCACGCCGGCCCTGGCCGCGATATCGTCAAGGCCGATCGGCTCGGCATAGTGGCTGTGGATGAACTCGACCGCCCGGCGCAGATGCACCGGCCGGGCCGCGCCGGTATCGGCCCGCACCATGTGCGACACGTTGCTGGGCTGCAGCGCCAGGAGTTGGCGCGCCAGTTCGCGCTCGGCCGCCATCTCGCGCAGTCCGGGTTTTCCGGTATAGAGCCGGCCCGCATCGACGGCCTGAGCCATGGTCAGCGCCAGCGCCCTGAGCCTGCGTCCCGGTCTGCCGCGCAGATCGACCGCCGGGTCGAACCGGACCGGGCCGGGCAGGGCGGCGCCGGCGGCGTCTTCCGCCACGCTGTGCAGAAACCGCTCTTCGATCTGAACCAGCAGCTTGCGGCAATCGGCACGCCATCGCATCCGCGTCGGGCGGTCCGGGTTGAGAATGGATGCCCTTTCCGGGCTGGCGCAGACCTCTTCGCCCCGATGGGCGATCAGTGCCTCGCCGGTCAGCGGAATCTGCAGCAGGTAGAAGTCACCCAGCATGCCGGGATCGATCGCAACGTCGCCGCCATAGCCGAGCACGTTCAGCGAGATGTGCTGGCCGCCGACATGATTGTGGCGCACCGACACGCTGTGGCCCGCGGTCAATGTCAGCCGGTGATCGCAGAATCGGCCGGCCACGGCATGGCGGGCGGCGTCAAGATCGTTGGTGCGCAAAACCCCGTGCGCAGCCAACAGTCCGTCCGACCCGGTCGTTTGCTCCATGGACCGAGACTAGCGTGGGGCCGATTTATTTCAAGCTCAAAATATCGATACACGAATTGGATTCGCAATCTGGATAAGCCGACGCGCCGAACCGGTGCATGGTGATCGATGCCAATGCGACATGTTCGAGGGAGGAAACCATGGAACAGGGCATCACACCGGCGTCGGACGGCCTTGACGGCACGAGCTGGAACGTCGTCGGCCACACCTATACGCCCAAGCTGCACAGCCCCAATGCGTTTTTGTGGCACGCCGCCATTCCCGATGGCACGTTCGTTCCGCCGCATGTCCATCCGACGCAGGACGAGTGGATCATCATGCTCGAGGGTGCGCTCGAGGTGGAATTCGGCGGCGATGTCCACAAGGCGGGCCCCGGCGACACGATCCGCATGCCAAAAGGCGTCGCGCACGGCATTTTCAACCGCTCGGGTGCCGCCGCCACCTGCGTTTTCGGCGTGGCGCCGGCGCGCAAGCTGTTCGATCTTTTCGTCGCGCTCGACGGCGTGACCGATCCTGAGGAACTGGTGCGGCTTTCGGCGCTGCACGAGGTCGACTTCCTGCCGCCGCCGGATGCGGCCTGAGCGGCGAGGACACATCATGGTCAAGCGGAAGAAGGTTGCCGTCATTGGCGGCGGGGTCAGTGGTCTTGCAGCCGCCAAGGCATTCGACGAAAAGGGTCACCGGGTCTGCGGGTTCGAACGCAGCCACGATTTCGGCGGTGTGTGGGAACTGTCGCGCTCCTATCCGGACGTGCAGACCCAATCGCCAAAGGACCTCTACTGTTTCACCGATCATCCCATGCCGGATGATTATCCCGAATGGCCGAAGGGCCCGCAGGTGCACGCCTATCTGCATTCCTATGCCGACAAGCACCGGCTCGGCCGGCTGTTCTGTCTCAACACGGCGGTCGCCTCGATGGATCGCCGTGCGGATGGCGAGCCCGGCTGGACACTGACACTTGAGGCCGGCAATCAGCGCTGGACCGAGGATTTCGACTTCGTTGCCATCTGCACCGGCCAGTTTTCGGAAAAGAACATCATCAGCCATCCGGGGCAGGAGGATTTCATCGCCCAGGGCGGGCAGGTGATGCATTCGTCCGAATACACCGATCCCGCCGTCTGCGCGGGCAAGAACGTGGTCATTCTGGGCGGCTCGAAATCGGCGACCGATATCGCGGTCAATGCGGTGAAAAGCGGCGCCAAATCGGTCGCGCTCGTCTATCTCGAAAATGTCTGGCGGATCCCGTATTTCGTCGGCGGCATCAACTTCAAGCGGCTGCTCTACATGCGGGCGCAGGAAATGCAGTTCAACGCATGGGGCAGGGGTACTGTCGCGCGCACCCTTGCGGCGATCACAAAGCCGCTTGTCTGGGCCAATTTCCGCGGACTGGAAACGCTGCTCAAGCTGCAGCTGGGCCTGAAGAAGCACAACATGGTCCCCGACGTTCCTATCGAAAAGGACATTTCCTGTTCGATCCCGATCGTCACGCCGGGGCTGTTCGAATATCTGAACGAGGGCAAGATCAAGCCGGTGATCGGCACTTTCGACCGCTATGAGGGCAGCCGGCTGCATCTGACCAATGGCGAAACCGTCGATTGCGACGTTGCGATCCTGGCCGTCGGCTGGAAGCTGGGCGTGCCCTATTTGCCGCAGGAATACCGCGACAAGCTGATCGAGCAGGACGGCCAGTATCGCGTTTATCGCCTGGCGGTGAACCCGGACCTGCCCGACATGGGGTTTGTCGGCTTCAACTCCAGCTTCTGCACCGTGCTTTCGGCCGAGATCATCGCCAACTGGCTGGTGCGCTATGCCGACGGCAAGCTTGCCAATCAGCCCAGCCGCGCCGAGATGGAGGCCAATATCGGCGACATGCTCGACTGGAAGCGCAATGAGCGGCCGGCAGCGAAAATCTATGGCGGGCTCTGCTCGGCGCCGTTCCATTTCAAGCATTTCGACGAGCTGATGCAGGACATGGGCGCGCGGCAGTGGAAGCGGTCCAATCCGCTGGTCGAAAATTTCAGCTATCCCGACGCGCGCGCCTACGGCACATTCCTGTCAACGACACCGGATTATCAGGCGGGGTGATGCCGACATGAAAGACTGGGACGATGCGTTCGCCAACATGGCCCACGTGCCGGGCTCCGGCGAACTTCCGGGCCGGTGGGCGGCCGATGCCGCCGCCTATCGCGCCGGCGGGGTGAAGGTGGAGGCCGACATCGCCTATGGCGATGCCCCACGTGAACGTCTGGACATCGTCTGGCCGGACGAAACGCCGAAAGGGCTCGCCGTCTTCGTCCATGGCGGCTACTGGATGCGGTTGTCGAAATCGGACTGGACGCACTATGCCGAAGGCGCACGCGCCAGGGGATGGGCGGTGGCGCTGCCCAGCTACACGCTGACGCCGGAGGCGCGCATCGCCGCGATCACCGCGCAGATCGGCCGCGCGCTGGCGGTCGCCGCCGACCGTGTCGCCGGTCCCATCCGCCTGTCGGGCCATTCGGCGGGCGGACATCTGGTCACCCGCATGATCTGCGACGACACGCCCTTGCCGCCGGACGTTCTGGCGCGCATCGAACACACGCTGTCGATCAGCGGGCTGCACGATCTGCGGCCGTTGATGCACACGGCCATGAACGACACGCTGCAACTGGACGCGGCGGAAGCGGCGGCGGAAAGCGCCGTTCTGCACCGGCCGGCCGGCGAGCCGCGCGTCACCGCATGGGTCGGCGGCGGCGAGCGCCCGGAATTCATCCGTCAGGCGCGCATTCTGGCCACCGTCTGGGAGGGGCTCGATGCGCAAACAGCGTGTCTGGTCGACGGAGACCACAACCATTTCACCGTGATCGAAGGTCTGCGGGCCCCCGACAGCGCGATCACGCGCATGTTTGTCGGGTAGTTTGTCGGCGAGGCCGGTTCATATAGGGTTCGACGGCACCGCATTTGTTTGGTTGGTGCCGGGCACCGGCATGTTGCGCTTGGCACCAAGAGATGGGGAGGTCGCATTTTGACCGAGGCCTACGATCCGACCGATGAAGGCGCCAAGACGTCGTTTGCCGGGGATATGAGTTATGGCGATTATCTGTCGCTCAATCCGATCCTGACCGCGCAAAGCCCGCTGTCCGATGCCCATGACGAGATGCTGTTCATCATTCAGCATCAGACGTCCGAACTGTGGATGCGGCTGGCGCTGCACGAATTGAGCGCGGCGCGCGATGCGCTGGCCAAGGGCGACTTCCAGCCCGTCTTCAAGATGCTGACGCGCGTTGCCCGCATCTTCGAGCAGTTGAACGGCGCCTGGGACGTTTTGCGCACGATGACGCCGAGCGAGTACACCGCGTTCCGCGAGGACCTCGGCGCATCGTCCGGGTTCCAGTCGCATCAATACCGCCTGATCGAATTCGTGCTCGGCAACCGCAATCCGGCGATGATGAAGGTGCATGAACACCGGCCCGAACTGCATGCCAGGCTGACCGCGGAACTGGCGCAAAAGTCGCTCTATCATGTCGCGCTCGACCAACTCTCCGCCCATCTGGAGCGGGATTTGCCGCCCGGCATCTATCGCATGGACGCGCCGCACCGGGCCGATGATGCCGTGATGGCGGCGTGGGCCGAGATCTACACCGATCCGCGCCGCCACTGGTCGCTTTACGAACTGGCGGAAAAGCTGGTCGATCTGGAAGACTATTTCCGGCGCTGGCGGTTCAACCATGTCACAACGGTCGAGCGGATCATCGGCTTCAAGCGCGGCACCGGCGGCACGTCCGGCGTGAAGTACCTGCGCCGGATGCTGGAGGTCGAACTGTTTCCCGAACTGTGGAACGTGAGGGGGCAATTGTGAGCGGAGCGACGAGCGTGCAAAGCGCGATGACAGCGCTTCCCGTCAAGCAGCGGTTCAACCTGCCCGACGGGATGATCTATCTTGACGGCAATTCGCTCGGCCCGCTGCCGCGCACGGTTCCCGATCGTCTTGCATCGATGGTCGGGCACGAATGGGGCGAACATCTGATCAAGGGCTGGAACGTCGATGGATGGATGGGGCAGCCGGTCGCGGTCGCCGACCGGATCGGCCGTCTGATCGGTGCGCCGGAAGGCACGGTGGTGCTCGGCGACACGCTGTCGATCAAGGTCCATCAGGCCTTGTCGGCGGCCCTTGCGATGCGGCCCGGCCGTCGTGTGATCCTGTCCGACAGCGGCAATTTCCCGACCGATCTCTATATGGCCGAGGGCCTGATCCGGCAGCTGGACAAGGGGCACGAACTGCGCGTTGTCGATCCCGAGGCGGTCGCTGGTGCCATCACCGAAGAGGTGGCGGCGGTGATGCTCACCCATGTCGATTACCGCACCGGGCGCATGCACGACATGGATGCGATCACGAAGCTTGCCCATGAGGCCGGCGCGGTGATGATCTGGGATCTCGCCCACAGTGCCGGCGCCGTGCCGGTCGATGTTACGGCCTGCAAGGCCGAGTTCGCGATCGGCTGCACCTACAAGTACCTCAATGGCGGCCCCGGTGCGCCGGCCTTCATTCAGGTGCGTCCGGACATTGTCAATGATGTCGAGCCGGCGTTGAGCGGCTGGCTGGGCCATGACGCGCCGTTCGCCTTCGAGCCGCACTACCGGCCGGCCTCGGGCATCGAGCGGATGCGCGTCGGAACGCCGCCGATCATCCAGATCGCCGCGCTCGACGAAGCGCTGAAGGTCTGGGACGATATCGACATCAACGATGTGCGCGCGGCGAGCATCGTGTTGTGCGAGTTGTTCATCGCCGAGGTCGAGGCGCGCTGCCCGGACCTGACGCTCGCCAGCCCGCGCGACGCCGCCATGCGCGGCAGCCAGGTCTCGTTTGCGTTCGAACACGGCTATGCGGCGATGCAGGCGCTGATCGCGCGCAATGTGATCGGCGACTTCCGGGCGCCCGACATCATGCGGTTCGGCTTCACGCCGCTTTACATCGATGAAGGCGATGTGCGAGCGGCGGTGGATGTTCTGGCCGAGGTGCTGGACAAGCGTCTTTGGGACGACCCGGCCTATCAGGCGCGCGGGCGGGTGACCTGACGCGCGCTAGGCACGCTCCCCGGCGTCCCGCCGCGCCTTCATGAACATCGGACCGCCGCGCCAGCGCGGGAAGCCGTAGCCGCTGGTCATGACGACATCGATGTCGCCGGGCTTGGACGCAATGCCCTCATCGAGAACCTTCTGCGCCTCGGTCTGCATGGCCGACAGGATGCGGTCCATGATCGCGTCGTCCGGCAGACTGGCGGGCTCGATGCCCTTGCGTGCGCGTTCGGCGTCGATCAGCGCGGTCACCTCGGGATCGGCAACCGGCTTTGCGTCTTCGTAGCGATACCAGCCGGCGCCGGTCTTGCGGCCGAAGCGGCCCTGTTCGCAGAGCTTGTCGGCGATCGCCACATAGCGTTCGTTTGGATCGCGGGTGGCGGCGCGCCGCTTGCGCATCGCCCAGGCGATGTCGAGGCCGGCCAGATCCTGCATCTCGAAGACGCCCATGGGAAAGCCGAAGTCGCGCATGGCGCGGTCGACATCTGCGGGCAGTGCGCCGTCCTCGATCAGGTAATCGGCCTCCCGCCGATAGGCGGACATGATGCGGTTTGCGATAAAACCGTCGCAGACGCCCGACAGGACGGCGGTCTTCCCGAGGCGCTTTGCGAATGCCGCGGCGGTGGCCACGACATCGTCGGCGACGCGGTCCGGCACGACGATTTCCAGAAGCTTCATGATGTGGGCCGGCGAAAAGAAGTGCAGGCCGATCACGCGCGAGGGATCGGCGACGGTGGACGCGATGGCGTTGACGTCGAGATAGGAAGTGTTGGTCGCCAGGATCGCATCGGTCCTTGTGACGGCGTCCAGCTTTGTGAAGACGGCCTTCTTGACGTCCATCTCCTCGAAGATCGCCTCGATGACCAGATCGGCCCGCGACAGCGTGCCGTAGCCGTCATGGGCGGAGAAACGGTTGCCGATAGCGGCGCGCATCGTCTCATCGACGATGCCGCGCCTGGCGCTTTGATCGAGGATCGACGACACGCGTTCGTGTGCGGCCTGCGCGGCTTCGCCGTCGCGCTCGACCAGGATCACGGTCAGACCGGACAGAAGGCAGGCCGCAGCGATGCCTGCGCCCATGGTGCCGCCGCCGATCACGCCGACAGTGCCGAACGGGCGCGGCCTGCCCTTGCAGCGCGGATCGGACAGCGTCGCCCGTTCCGCCATGAAGATGTGCCGCAGCGCCGCCGACTGATCGGAGGCTTTCAATTCAAGGAAAGCATCGCGCTCGGAGGCCAGAGCCTCGTCGGCCGGCAATTCGAGAGCGCGTGCGACGGCGTGCACGGCCGCTTCGATCGATTGCTGTCCGCGCGCCTTGGCAATCAGCTTGGCCTTCTGGGCGGCGAAGGCGTCCGCATCCGCCGGGTGCCGGACCGGACGTTCAAGCGTTCGCGGCTCGTCGCCGGTCGTCGATCGCGCCATGTCCCGTGCGGCGGCCACAAGGTCGCCTTCGGCGACTTCATCAACCAGCCCGGCGCGATGCGCCTGCGCCGCGCCGACCGGCTTTCCGCCGGCGACCATCGTCAGCGCGGTCTCTGCCGGCACCAGACGCGGCAACCGCACTGTGCCGCCGGCACCGGGGATCAGGCCGAGATTGACTTCCGGCAATCCCAGTTTTGCATCGGTCGCTATGACGCGTGCGCGGCAGGCCATGGCCAGTTCGAGCCCGCCGCCAAGCGCGGTGCCGTGGATTGCCGCCACCCAAGGCTTGGCTGCCGCCTCGATCGCGGCGACCACATCGGGCAGATGCGGTTCCCTCGGCGGCTGGCCGAACTCGCGGATATCGGCGCCCGCGACGAATGTCCGGCCCGTGCAGCGCAGGATGACGGTGCGGACGGCCGGGTCGGCGTCGCAGGTAGCAACGGCTTCCATCAACCCCTGGCGGACGGCGTGTGACGCCGCATTCACCGGCGGGTTGTCGATCGTGACGACGGCGCAATCGCCGTCCCGTTCAAGGGTGACGGCCATGGCTTACTGGAACGCCTGCAGGCCGGTCTGGCCGCGGCCGAGGATCAGCGCGTGCACGTCGTGCGTGCCCTCATAGGTGTTGACCGCCTCGAGGTTCATCACGTGCCGGATGACGCCATATTCGTCCGAAATGCCGTTGCCGCCATGCATGTCGCGCGCCTCGCGCGCGATCGCCAGCGCCCTGCCGCAATTGTTCCGCTTCATCAGGCTGATCAGTTCGGCTGAAGCCGTATGATCGTCGATCATCCGGCCCAGCCTGAGCGCGCCCAGAAGGCCCAGGCTGATATCGGTCTGCATGTCGGCCAGCTTCTTCTGGATCAGCTGGGTGGCCGCAAGCGGCTTGCCGAACTGCTTGCGGTCCATCGTATAGTCGCGCGCCGCAAACCAGCAGGCTTCGGCGGCGCCCATCGCGCCCCAGGCGATGCCGTAGCGGGCGCGGTTGAGGCAGCCGAACGGGCCGGCCAGGCCCTCGGCGTGCGGCAGCAGATTGTCCTGGGGCACGAAGACCTCGTCCATCTGGATCATGCCGGTGGTCGAGGCGCGCAGGCTGAACTTGCCCTCGATCTTCGGTGTTTCCAGCCCGTCCATTCCGCGCTCAAGAATGAACCCCTTGATGGCGTTGTCATGTGCATCGGACTTGGCCCACACGATGAAGACATCTGCGATCGGGCTGTTGGTGATCCAGTTCTTGGCGCCCGACAGCCGGTAACCGCCATCGACCGGTTTGGCGCGGGTGGTCATGCCGCCGGGGTCGGAGCCGTGATCGGGCTCGGTCAGGCCGAAGCAGCCGACCCATTCGCCGCTTGCCAGCCTGGGCAGAAATTTCGACCGCTGGGAATCGGTGCCATAAGCGAAGATCGGGTGCATGACGAGGCTGGACTGGACCGACAGGGCCGAGCGGTAACCCGAATCGATGCGCTCGACCTCGCGGGCGACCAGGCCGTAGCCGACATAGTTGGCGCCGACGCCGCCATACTCCTCGGGGATGGTCGAGCCGAGCAGGCCCAACTCGCCCATTTCATTCATGATTTCGCGATGGAACACTTCGTGCCGGTTGGCTTCGATGACGCGCGATGCCAGCCGATCCTGACAATAGGCCGCGGCGCTGTCGCGGATCATCCGTTCCTCGTCGGTCAACTGGTCGTCGATGAGAAACGGGTCCTCCCAGTTCAGCCGTGCCGGGCGGGCGCGGGCGGTTTCGGGCGTCTGCCCCACATGCGTCGCTGCATCGGCCATCGGCGATCTCCCTTTGCTGCGGTGCGCGGAGGCTATCGTTCCGAGCGATATGTTTCAAGCAAGAAATTTTATGCTTGAAATAGATTGAACCTCGTGCCACGCTTCGATCCCAGAGGCAGGGAGAGGCAGATGCGCATCGCATGCCTGGGAGGAGGGCCGGCAGGCCTGTATTTCGCGATCTCGATGAAGCTTCGGGATCCGTCGCACGACATCGTCGTCATCGAGCGCAACCGGCCGGACGACACGTTCGGATGGGGCGTGGTTCTGTCCGACGAGACGCTGGAGAATCTGGCGGACAACGACCCGGCCAGCGCCAGGGCAATCGGCGCGAACTTCGCCTATTGGGACGATATCGCGCTTCATTTCCAGGGGCAGCGGCTGGTCTCCACCGGGCACGGCTTTTGCGGCATCGGCCGCATGAAGCTGCTGGAGCTGCTGCAGGATCGCGCCCGCGAACTGGGCATCGAGATGCGCTTTGAGACCGAGATCGAGAGCGCCGAGGATTACCGGCGCGACTTCGATCTTGTCGTCGCCAGCGACGGGCTGAACTCCAAGACGCGGACGCTCTACGCCGACACGTTCAAGCCGGACATCGAGCAGCGGCTGTGCCAGTTCGTCTGGCTCGGCACGCGCCAGACCTTCGCCGACGCCTTCACCTTCATATTCGAGCAGACCGAACATGGCTGGGTCTGGGCCCACGCCTACCAGTTCGATGACGACACCGCGACGTTCATCGTCGAGTGCGCGCAGGACACGTTCGACGCGTTCGGCTTCGGGCAGATGAGCCAAGAAGAGAGCATCGCCGTCTGCGAGGCGATCTTCAAGGATCATCTGGGCGGTCACAGTCTGATGACCAACGCCAACCACATTCGCGGTTCGGCCTGGCTGCGTTTTCCCCGGGTGCTGTGCGAAAAGTGGAGCCACGAGAACGTCGTTCTGCTGGGCGATGCGGCGGCGACCGCGCATTTCTCCATCGGGTCGGGCACCAAGCTGGCGTTCGAATCCGCCATCGCGCTCGCCGAATATCTGCACACCGAGGCCGATATGACGGCGGCGTTCGCCAAATATGAGGACGAACGGCGGCTGGAAGTGCTGCGGCTGCAATCGGCGGCGCGCAACTCGCTGGAATGGTTCGAGCATGTCGATCGCTATCTGCATCTCGATCCGGTGCAGTTCTACTATTCGATGCTGACCCGGTCGCAGCGGATCAGCCATGAAAATCTGCGCCTGCGCGATCCCGACTGGCTGCGCTCGGCGGAGAAATGGTTTCAGGAAAAGGCGGGCGTTGGCGCCAACGCGCCGGTGCGCGCGCCGATGTTCGCGCCGTTCAGGCTGCGCCGCATGGACCTCAAGAACCGCGTCGTCGTTTCGCCCATGGCCCAGTATAAGGCCGTCGACGGTTGTCCGACCGACTGGCATTTCGTCCATTACGCGGAGCGCGCCAAGGGCGGGGCGGGGCTCGTCTATACCGAGATGACCTGCGTCTCTCCCGAAGGGCGGATCACGCCCGGCTGCCCGGGACTTTACGCGCCCGACCATGAAGCCGCCTGGCGCCGGCTGACCGAGTTCGTTCACGCCGAGACCGACGCGAAAGTCTGCTGCCAGATCGGCCATTCGGGCCGCAAGGGCTCGACCCAGCTTGGGTGGGAGGAAATGGACGCGCCGTTGCCCGACGGCAATTGGGAAACCGTCTCGGCGTCACCGATCCCGTGGTCGGACCGCAACCCGGCACCGCGCGAGATGAGCCGGGCCGACATGGACATGGTGCGCGACCAGTTCGTCGCCGCGGCCGAAATGGCGGACCGGGCCGGCTTCGACATGATCGAGCTGCACGCGGCGCACGGCTATCTGGTCTCGTCCTTCATCTCGCCATTGTCCAACCGGCGCAGCGACGCGTATGGCGGCAGCCTCGAAAATCGCATGCGCTGGCCGCTGGAATTGTTCGCGGCGATGCGCGCGGCATGGCCCGCCGAAAAGCCGATGTCGGTGCGGATTTCCGCGCACGACTGGGTCGGCGACGATGGCGTGACGCCGGATGAAGCGGTCGAGATCGCGCGCATGTTCGAGCAGGCCGGCGCCGATATCATCGATGTTTCGGCCGGCCAGACCTCGACCGATGCCCGGCCGGTCTATGGCCGCATGTTCCAGACGCCGTTCTCCGACCGCATCCGCAACGAGACCGGTGTCGCCACCATGGCGGTCGGCAACATCTACGAAGCCGATCACGTCAATTCGATCCTGATGGCGGGACGCGCCGATCTGGTCTGCCTGGCACGGCCGCATCTGGCCGATCCCTACTGGACCGTTCACGCCGGCGCCGCGATCGGCGACCGCCACGAGAAATGGCCCGATCCCTATCTCGCCGGCCGCGACCAGCTTTGGCGGCTGGCCGACCGCGAGGCGGACATGGCGGTGCGCGTATGACGCTCGATGGCCGGCATGCGGTGATAACGGGCGGTGGCTCTGGCGTCGGGGCGGCGACCGCGCGCGCCTTCGCCGATGCCGGCGCGGTGGTCACCGTGATGGGCCGGCGCGAAGAGCCGCTGCGCGCGCAGGCCGAACATGAAAGGATCGGCTACCAGCTATGCGATGTCACCGACGCCGACGCGGTGACAAAGGCCTTCGAGGCTGCGCGGGACGCCTGCGGGCCGGTGTCGATCGTTGTCGCCAATGCCGGCGACGCCGCGTCCAAACCGTTCGCGGCGATGCAGGCGATCGATCTCGATGTCATGCTTGCGGTCAACGTCACGGGCGTCTTCAACGCCTACAAGGCCGCGCTTGCCGACATGCAGGCGCTTGGCTGGGGACGCATGATCGCCACCGCCTCCACAGCCGGGCTGAAGGGTTATGGCTATGTGTCGGGCTATTGCGCCGCCAAGCACGGCGTCGTCGGGCTGACGCGGGCGCTGGCGATCGAACTGGCGCGCACCGGCATCACCGTGAATGCCATCTGCCCCGGCTTCATCGAGACACCGCTTCTGGATCGGTCCATCGAAACGATCGTGGCGAAAACCGGCAAGAGCGCCGAAGAGGCCGCAAAATCGCTGCGTGCCGGCAACCCGCAGGGACGTTTCATCCAGCCCGACGAGGTGGCGCAGACCGCGCTGTGGCTGGCCAGCGACGCCGCCCGGTCCGTCAACGGCCACGCGCTGAGCATATCCGGGGGCGAGATATGATGCCCAAGACCCACCCGACCAGCGACCCGCTCTCCAAGCAGAGGCTGCGTCTGTGGCTGCGGTTTTTGAAGGCGCAAAGCTCGATCGAAGCCGAGATCCGGCGACGGCTGCGCGACCAATACGGGTCCACCCTGCCGCGTTTCGATGTCATGTCGGCGCTGGCCCGGTTTCCCGACGGTCTGAAGATGAGCGAAATCTCCGGCCTTCTGAAAGTGTCCAACGGCAATGTCACCGGCATCGTCGACCGTCTGACGCAGGACGGGCTGGCGCTTCGGGTTGCGGTGCCCGGCGACCGCCGGGCGCAACTGGTGCGGCTGACGCCGGCGGGCCAGTCGGCCTTCGCCGAACTGGCGCAAGCCCATGAGGCCTGGCTCGACGAGATGCTCGGCGGCCTCGGTCCGGACGAACTGGACGGCTTTGGCGAATTGCTCGACGGCGTGTCCGAACATCTTGGCGAAGGCGGAGACTAGGGCCATGCGCAGCGACACACGGCATTTCAAGTGCACGATCGACGGGCCGGTGGCACGCATCGCGCTGAACCGTCCCGAACGCAAGAACCCGCTGACCTTCGAGAGCTATGCGGAACTGCGCGACTGGTTCCGCGACCTTCACTATGATGACGAGGTGCACGCTGTCGTCTTCCTGCCCAATGGCGGCAATTTTAGTTCCGGCGGTGACGTGCACGACATTATCGGGCCGCTGACGCAGATGAGCATGAAGGAGCTTCTGGCCTTCACCCGGATGACGGGCGATCTGGTCAAGGCGATGATCCATTGCGGCAAGCCGATCATCGCCGCCGTCGAAGGGATTTGCGCGGGCGCCGGCGCGATCATCGCCATGGCGTCGGACCTGCGGGTTGCAACGCCGGACGCCAAGGTCGCCTTCCTGTTCAACCGGGTCGGCCTTGCCGGCTGCGACATGGGCGCCTGCGCCATGCTGCCGCGCATCATCGGGCAGGGCCGGGCCAATGAGCTTCTGTATCTGGGCCGGTCCATGAGTGCCGAAGAGGGCCATGCCTGGGGGTTTTTCAATCGCCTGTCGGACGCGGCCGAACTGGAATCGGTGGCCATGGAACTGGCCGAACGCATCTGTGCGGGGCCGACATTCGCCAATGCCATGACCAAGACGATGCTGGCGCAGGAATGGTCGATGTCCCTCGATCAGGCGATCGAAGCCGAAGCGCAGGCGCAGGCCATCTGCATGCAGGGCAACGACTTCCGCCGCGCCTATGAGGCGTTCGCGGCGAAGAAGAAACCGGTCTTCGAGGGCGATTGATGGCGGACCGGAGCTTCCTCGACTGGCCCTTTTTCGACGATCGGCATCGCGCGCTTGCGGACGAAATCGATGCGTGGGCGGTCGGGCATCTGGGCGGCGTCGATCATGCGGACGTGGATGCGGCCTGCCGCACACTGGTCTCGGATCTCGGCGCGGCCGGGTTCCTGGAGCACACCGGCGCAGAGGACGGCAAGCTCGATGTGAGGACGCTGTGCCTGATCCGTGAAACGCTGGCGCGCCATGAGGGGCTGGCCGATTTCGCGTTTGCCATGCAGGGGCTCGGTACCGGCGCCATCTCGCTGTTCGGGTCGTCCGACCAGAAAGCGCAATGGCTGCCGCTTTCCCGCTCGGGCAAGGCGATTGCCGCCTTCGCGCTCACCGAGCCGCAATCGGGCTCCGATGTCGCCAACAGCACGATGACCGCCACACGCGATGGCGACGCCTTCGTGCTCGATGGCGAAAAGACCTGGATCTCCAATGGCGGCATCGCCGACGTCTACACGGTCTTTGCGCGGACAGGCGAAGCGCCGGGCGCCAAGGGCCTTTCGGCGTTCATCGTTCCCGCCGGCATCGACGGTTTCGAGGTGACCGAACGGCTGGAGACGATCGCGCCCCATCCGCTGGCGACGTTGCGTTTTTCCGCCTGCAAGATCCCGGCTTCGTCGATGATCGGCAATCCCGGCGAGGGGTTCAGGATCGCCATGTCGGTGCTCGACATCTTCCGCCCGACCGTCGGCGCAGCCGCGCTCGGCTTCGCGCGCCGGGCGCTCGATGAGTCGATCGGCCGGGTTGCAAAACGTCATGTGCAGGGCGCGCCGCTGTCCGATCTGCAGATGGTCCAGGGCCATATCGCCGACATGGCGCTCGATGTGGATGCGGCGGCGCTTCTAATCTACCGCGCCGCGTGGACCAAGGACATGGGTGCGCCGCGCATCACCCGCGAGGCGGCGATGGCCAAGCTTTTCGCCACCGACCGGGCGCAAGAGGTGATCGACAAGGCCGTCCAGCTTCATGGCGCCGACGGCGTCCGGTCGGGCCATGCCGTCGAGACGCTCTACCGCGAAATCCGGGCACTGCGCATTTACGAGGGTGCATCGGACGTTCAGAAAGTCGTCATAGCCCGCCAGACGCTCGGCGGCTGAAAAAGGAGGAGAACTGCAATGAAAGAGCTGGAAAAGGGCATCACCGAAAACGGTGTCGGCTACAAGGAAACGACCTGGAACATTCTCGGCCAGACCTATTATCCGAAGGCGGTTTGCGAGAGCACATTCGCCTTTGAAACGAACTCGGCTCCCGGCGATGCCGTGCCCGTGCACATCCACCCGACGCAGGACGAGTTCATTCTCGTGCAGGAAGGCGAACTGGACCTCAAGCTCGACGGCAAATGGACCAAGGCGCGTGAAGGCGATCTGGTGCGCATGCCCCGCGGCATTCCGCATGGCTATTTCAACAAGTCGGACAAGCCGTGCCGGGCGCTGTTCTGGGTCTCGCCGGCGGGCAAGCTGAAAGAGCTCTTCGAAGAACTGCACAACATGACCGATGTCGAGGCCGTCGTGAAAGTCTCGGCCGAGCACGATGTCGATTTCCTGCCACCGGAAGCCAATGAGTGAGCCATGCCCGCTCCCTCCGCCCATACCGATACCTTTACGCGTGACAACCTGCCGCCGCTCGACCAGTGGCCGGATCTGCTGCTGGACGGCTTCGACTATCCCGAACGGTTGAACGCGGGGGTCGAACTGACCGATGCGATGGTCGGCAAGGGTTTTGGCGACCACACGGCGCTTATCGGCAACGGCCGGCGGCGGACCTACAAGGAACTGACCGACTGGACCAACCGGCTGGCGCATGCGCTGGTCGACGATATCGGCGTCAAGCCGGGCAACCGGGTGCTGATCCGCTCGGCCAACAATCCGGCGATGGTCGCCTGCTGGCTGGCGGCGACCAAGGCCGGCGCCGTCGTCGTCAATTCGATGCCGATGCTGCGCGCGGCGGAGCTGTCCAAATATATCGACAAGGCCGAGATCGCCTTTGCGCTGTGCGACACGCGGCTGATGGACGAAATGGAGCCCTGTGCCGCTACAAACGCGTTCCTCAAACGTGTCGTCGGCTTTGACGGCACCTCCAACCATGACGCGGAACTGGACCAGCTGGCGCTTGAAAAGCCGGTCCGGTTCGATGCCGTCCAGACTGCGCAGGACGACGTCGCGCTGCTCGGCTTCACGTCGGGATCGACGGGCGAACCCAAGGCGACGATGCATTTCCACCGCGATCTGATGATCATCGCCGACGGCTATGCAGCCGAGGTTCTGGGCGTGACGCCCGACGATGTCTTCGTCGGCTCGCCGCCGCTTGCCTTCACGTTCGGGCTGGGCGGACTGGCCATCTTTCCGCTGCGTTTCGGCGCGACCGCGACGCTGCTGGAAAATGCCAGCCCGCCCAACATGATCGAGATCATCGAGAAGTACAAAGCGACCGTCTGCTTCACCGCGCCCACCGCCTATCGCGCCATGCTGCGCGGCATGGAGGAGGGTGCCGACCTGTCTTCGCTGCGTGCGGCGGTCTCGGCGGGCGAAACCCTGCCGGCGCCGGTCTATGAGGAGTGGCGGGAAAAAACCGGCAAACCGATGCTCGACGGTATCGGGGCGACGGAATTGCTTCACATTTTCATCTCCAACCGGTTTGATGATCACAAGCCCGCCTGTACGGGCAAGCCGGTGACCGGATACGAGGCGAAAGTGGTGGACGAAAAGGGCGACATCGTCGCGGCCGGAGAGATGGGACGGCTGGCCGTGCGCGGGCCGACCGGCTGCCGCTATCTGCGTGGCGAGAACCAGGCCAAATACGTCATGGACGGATGGAACATCACGGGCGACACGTTCCGGGTCGATGACGACGGTTATTTCCATTTCGCCGCGCGCAATGACGACATCATCGTGTCGGCCGGCTACAACATCGCCGGGCCGGAAGTGGAGGCGGCACTGCTTGCTCACCCCGATGTGGCCGAATGCGCCGTAATCGGCGCACCGGATGAAGAGCGTGGGGCGATCGTCCAGGCCCATGTCGTTGTCGGTCCGGACGCATCGCCCGACGAAGCACTGGTCAAGACGCTTCAGGACCACGTCAAGGCGACGATTGCGCCGTACAAATATCCGCGCAGCATCGTCTTCGTGGACGCCCTGCCGAAGACGCAGACCGGCAAGGTGCAGCGATTCCGGCTGAAGCCGTCACCCCGTCACTGAAGAGGTCGTCATGAAGTGTGTTTTCGTTCAGTTCAGATGTCGTCCAGGCACCACCTACGACGTGGCCGATGAGATCGCGCGGCGGGAGATCCATTCCGAGCTCTATTCGACGAGTGGCGAGTACGACCTTCTGGCCAAGCTCTACATCCCCGAGGAGGAGGATATCGGCCGTTTCATCAATGACAGGCTGCTCGACATTGACGGGATCGAACGGTCGCTGACGACGCTGACATTCAGGGCGTTCTGACGTTTGCAAGAACCATCAAACAGGGAGAGAAACATGAAACTGAAAAGCCTTATGATGGCGGCCATGGCCGCCGCGATGGTCCTGCCGGCCAGCGCAATCGCGGAAACCAAGGTCGGCATGATCACCACGCTGTCCGGCGGCGGCGCGGGTCTTGGCATCGACGTGCGCGACGGATTCCTTTTGGCGATCAAGCAGTCCGGCCGTGACGACATAGAGGTCATTGTCGAGGACGATCAGCGCAAGCCGGACGTCGCGGTTCAACTGGCCGACAAGATGGTCCAGGCCGAACAGGTCGACGTGCTGACCGGTATCATCTGGTCCAACCTGGCGATGGCCGTGGTGCCGTCGGTAACCGCGCAGGGCAAGTTCTACCTGTCGCCCAACGCGGGTCCTTCGGCACTCGCGGGCGCGGGCTGCCATCCCAACTATTTCAACGTCGCCTGGCAGAACGACAATCTGCACGAGGCGGCCGGCGCGTATGCCAACAGCGCAGGCTACAGCAAATCGTTCATCTTGGCGCCCAACTATCCGGCGGGTCAGGATGCGCTGACCGGCTACAAGCGCTTCTTCGAGGGCGAATTGGCGGGCGAGATCTACACGACGCTCGGCCAGACCGACTATGCGGCCGAAATCGCGCAGATCCGCGCTTCGGACGCCGACAGCGTGTTCTTCTTCCTGCCCGGCGGCATGGGCATTGCCTTCCTGAAACAGTATCAGGATTCGGGCATCGACATCCCCGTCGTCGGTCCCGCCTTCTCGTTCGATCAGGGTATCTTGCAGGCGGTCGGCGATGCGGCGCTCGGCGTCGTCAACACCTCGCAATGGAGCAAGGATATCGACAACCCGACCAATGCCGCCTTTGTCGAGAGCTTTCAGGCCGAATATGGCCGTCTGCCCTCGCTCTATGCCAGCCAGGGTTTCGACACCGCCAACCTCTTAATCTCGGCGCTTGAGAAGGCCGACGTCTCCGACGCCGATGCGTTCCGTGACGCGCTGCGGGCCGCCGATTTCGACAGCACGCGTGGCGATTTCGAGTTCGGTCCGAACCATCACCCGATCCAGACCATCTACGCGCGCGAGGTCATCAAGGAAGGCGATGTGTACACCAACAAGCTGATCGGCCCGGCGCTCGAGAACCATGCCGACGCCTATGCGGGCGACTGCCAGATGTAACCCGTTCGGCCGGCTCCTTCCCATGGAGCCGGCCATTGGAACCCTTTCCCATGTCCTTCATCCTCCTTGTCGAGCAGATCCTTAACGGTCTGCAGTTCGGCATCATGCTGTTCCTGATGGCGGCTGGCCTGACGCTGATCTTCGGCGTCATGGGGCTGATCAATCTGGCGCATGGATCGCTCTACATGATCGGCGCCTTCGCCGCCGCAACGGTGGCCGGCTACACCGGATCGTTCGTGCTGGCGCTCGCGGCGGCGCTTGCTGCGGCCGCGATCGTCGGCGCCATCGTCGAGCTGGTCGTGATCCGAAGGCTCTACGACAAGGATCATCTCGATCAGGTGCTGGCGACCTTTGCGCTGATCCTGATCTTTTCGGAAGGCACGCGCTGGCTGTTCGGCTCGTTTCCGCTGTTTCTCGACATTCCGGACTATCTGTCGGGACCGGTGACGCTGCCCGGCGGCATCCAATATCCGCTCTACAGGCTGTTCCTGATCGTGGTTGGCCTTCTGATCGCGCTTGGTCTCGGCGCGCTGATCACGAAAACACGGATCGGCATCCAGATCCGTGCCGGCGAGAACGATCGCGAGATGATCGCCGCGCTCGGCATCGACATTTCGCGCCTTTACACGCTGGTCTTCGCATTGGGCGCGGGGCTCGCCGGCATCGCCGGCGCGCTGGTGGGCGCGATCCAGTCGGTGCAGGTCGGCATGGGCGAACCGGTGCTGATCCTCGCCTTCGTGGTCATCGTCATTGGCGGGATCGGCTCGATGAAGGGTGCGCTGATCGGCGCCATCCTCGTCGGGCTCACCGACACGCTCGGCGGCATCTTCCTGCCCGAACTGCTCAAGCTTTTCACCGATCCGGCGACCGCCACCTCGGTCGGTTCGTCGCTGGCGTCGATGGCGATCTATATCCTGATGGGGGCGATCCTGATCTGGCGGCCGACCGGCCTGTTCGGAGCGAAGTCATGATCGCCGAGCGCTATCTGAACGCCGCGATCCTGGCGATCTTCTTCGTCGTGCCGGCATGGGCCTGGTGGGCCAACGAACCGTTCACGATCACGCTGATGACGCGGGCGGCGATCTTCGCGCTGGCGGCGGTCGGCCTGAACGTCGCGCTCGGACTGGGCGGACTGGTGAGCCTGGGCCATGCCGCATTCTTCGGCATTGGTGGTTACGCCATGGGTATCCTCGCTTTTCATGCCCAGACCGTCACGCCGGTGATGGAATGGCCGTTTGTCATCGAGGGCACCAAATCGATGCCCGTCATCTGGCTGACCGCGATCGTCCTGTCGGCGCTGGCGGCGCTGGTGATCGGGCATTTGTCGCTGCGCACGTCGGGCGTCTATTTCATCATGATCACGCTGGCGTTCGGCCAGATGTTCTTCTTCTTCTCGATCAGCTGGTCGGCTTATGGCGGCGAGGACGGGCTGTCGATCTGGGTGCGCAACGACTTTCCCGGGCTGAACACGCTGCAACCGATCCAGTTCTACGGCTTGTGCCTGGCGATCCTGTGCACGGTGCTTTGGTTCACCAGCCGGCTGGCCAGATCGCCGTTCGGGCTGGCGCTCAACGCGGCGCGCCAGGTGCCGCAGCGGGTCGAAACCGTGGGGCTGAATGCGACGCGGCTCAAGCTGGTCGCCTTCGTGATCTCCGGCGCGATCACGGGACTGGCCGGCGCGCTGTTCGCCGATCTCAACCGGTTCGTCAGCCCGACCATGTTTTCCTGGCAGATGAGTGGCGAGATCATGGTGTTCATCATCATCGGAGGCGTCGCGCGGCTGTTCGGGCCGGTCGCCGGCGCGCTGGTCTTCGTGGCGCTCGAGCATTTCCTCGGCGGCCTGAGCGATTACTGGCTGGTCTATCTTGGCGCGTTGCTGCTGCTGATCGTCCTGTTCGGCCGCGGCGGGTTGATCGGCATCGTGTCCGGCCGGGAGAAAGCGCATGGCTGATCCCGTGCTCGCGACACATGGCATTTCCAAGAGCTTCGGCGCCCTGAAAGCCAGCGACGACGTTTCGATCGACCTTCGGCCGGGCGAGATCCATGCCATTATCGGGCCCAATGGCGCTGGAAAGTCGACGCTGATCGCGCAGATTTGCGGCACGCTGATGCCGGACGCCGGCAGCGTGCATCTGCTCGGTCGCGACGTCACGCAGCAAAGCACGCGCGCGCGCGCCAAGGCGGGGCTTGGCCGCACCTTCCAGATATCGGCGCTGGCGATGCAGGACACCGTGCTTCAGAACGCGGTTCTTGGCGCGCTGGGCGCATCTGGCCGGCCATGGCGCTTCCTGTCTCCGGCGCTCGAGGACGCAGATCTGCGCGCCCGCGCCGAGGCGGCGCTGGAGCGCGTCGGCCTTCAGGACCATGCGGCGACGCGAACCGCCGAACTCAGCCACGGCCAGCGGCGGCAACTGGAAGTGGCCGTCGCGCTGACGCTGGAGCCCAGCGTTTTCGTCATGGACGAGCCCATGGCGGGTCTGGGGTCGGAAGGATCGAAACGGCTGACGGGGTTTCTCGACGAATTGCGCCATGAGGCGCCGATCCTTTTGGTCGAGCATGACATGGACGCGGTGTTCACGCTCGCCGACCGGATCAGCGTTCTTGTCTACGGCAAGGTGATCGCCAGCGGCAGCATCGATGAGATCCAGTCGGACAGGCAGGTCCGGGAAGCCTATCTTGGAGAAGACGCGTGAGCCTTCTGTCGGTTTCCAACATCTCGGCCACCTATGGTGCCAGCCAGGCCCTGTTCGGCGTCGATCTGGATATCGGCGCGGGCGAAGTCGTTGCGCTGATGGGCCGTAACGGCATGGGCAAGACGACCACCGTCAAATGCATCTGCGGCATGCTGCCCTTCAAAGGCTCGATCACCTTCAGCGGCCATGATCTGGGCCGGCTGCCAAGCCACAAGGCTGCCCGTCTGGGGCTGGGGCTCGTGCCGGAGGGCCGGCGCTGCTTTGCCGGTCTGACCGTATACGAGAACCTGATTGCTGCGGCGCGGCCGGGCTATTGGACCCATGAGCGTGTCGTCGAACTGTTTCCGCGGCTGGGCGAGCGGCGCAACCAGATATCGGCCTCGCTTTCGGGCGGCGAGCAGCAGATGCTGGCGATCGGCCGGGCGCTGATGACCAACCCGAAGCTGCTGATCCTGGACGAGGCGACCGAGGGCCTGGCGCCGATCATCAAGCAGGAGATCTGGGCGGCGATCGCCCGGCTGAAGACCGAAGCGGGTCTGTCGATCCTGATGATCGACAAGTCGCTGAAGGAATTGCGGGCGATCTGCGACCGGGCGACGATCATCGAGCGCGGCCGAACCGTCTGGCGGGGTGAGATGGCGGCGCTGACCAACGACGTGACCGAGAAATATGTGGGGGTCTGATGCGGTTATCCACCGGGGCACCTGCCCGGCAGATGACCGCTGAAGGCCGAACAGATTATGGACCAACGATCATGACCACCAAGACGATACAGCCGGACGATTGGGCGCCCGCCCGGGGATATGCCAATGGCATGCTGACGCCGGACGGCACGCTGCAGATCGGCGGGCAGATCGGCTGGAACAAGGACCAGGTGTTCGAGACGCACGATTTTGTCGGGCAGTTGGAGCAGACGCTGCGCAACATCGCCGCGATTGTCGAGGCCGCCGGCGGCAAGGTCACGGACATTACCAGGCTGACCTGGTTCATCACCGACAAACGGGCCTATGTCGCCCGGCAGAAGGAGGTGGGCGCTGCCTACCGCGCGGTGTTCGGCAAGCACTTCCCGGCGATGTCGGTGGTCGTCGTCAGCGGGCTGATCGAGGACGATGCGCTGATCGAGATCGAAGCGACGGCGCATCTGGCCTGAATTCGTCTCCAACGGCAGGGACCTTCGCCGACCCTTTGTGCACGTCGCTCGCGGCTGCCATGGGCCGGGACGGTTTGATGCCCTGGCCGTTCATTTCACGGAAGCCAGAACACGCGTTCCATCGACGCCCACCATTCACCGTCGCGACGCGTTTCGAAGGGCTGTTGCAGCGGGTCGCAGATTTTCCACCATTCCTGCATTGCAGGCTTGTCGCGCATGATCGCCATGTCGCGCCCGAAATCGGAACCGACATATTCCCAGTAGGCGAACAACAGGTTCTCGGGCTGCTTGAGGAAGATCGAATAGTTGCGGATGTTTGCTGCCGAAATGGCAGCCAGCACGTCCGGCCATACGTCGGTGTGCAGTTCGCGATACCGTTCGACCTGATCCGCCTTCAGGCCGATACATAAACCCATACGTTGCATTTTCGTGTCCTTCCCGCATCGGCCGGCCGGCGTGCCGCCTTGACCCGTATCGACTGTTATATTAGTATTCTTATATTCCCATCGAGTTGCAACACCGTTTTTCAGGCGATTTTCAGACCATGTTGACGGCACCGACAGCGCGCGCACTCAGACTTACCGATGCCGATAACATCGTCGTGGCGATCGAGCCGTTCAGCGCCGGCGACGCGTTCGCCGGCGTCACGGCTTCGCAACGCGTGCCGCGAGGCCACAAGATGGCGGTGGAGGCAATCGCGCGCGATGCGGCCGTGGTCAAGTACGGGCAGGTGATCGGCTTCGCCAGGGAAGACATCACGCCGGGAAGCTGGGTGCACGAGCACAATGTCTATCTTCACAGCTTCGATCGCGATTACGCTTTCGGCACCGAAACCAAGCCCACCGCGTTCGTCACGCCGGAACGAAGACGCACATTCCAGGGCTTCCGCAGGGCCAACGGCAAGTACGGCACCCGCAACTATGTCGCCGTGCTGACGTCGGTGAACTGCTCGGCGAGTGCCGCGCGCTTCATCGCCGACCACGTGACGAGGTCCGGTATCCTTGCCGACTATCCCAATGTCGACGGTGTCATTTCGCTGGTGCACGGCACCGGCTGCGGGCTGGACACGCATGGCGAGGCCTACGAGCTTCTAAAGCGCACGCAGTGGGGCTTTGCGACAAATCCCAACGTCGGCGGCGTGCTGATGGTGGGCCTGGGGTGCGAGGCGTTCCAGATCCCGCGCTGGATGCGGTCCTATGGCATCAGCGAGGACGCGACCTTTCGAACGCTGACGATCCAGGAAGTGGGCGGCACGCGCAAGACGGTGGAGGCGGGGGTGCGCGCGGTCGAAGAGATGCTGCCGATCGTCAACGAGGCGACACGCGGCGAGGCGCCGGCTTCGGAACTGATGCTCGCGCTTCAGTGCGGCGGCTCCGATGGCTATTCGGGCATCACGGCCAACCCTGCGCTGGGCGTGGCGGTCGATCTGCTGGTGGCCGAAGGCGGCACCGCAATCCTGTCGGAGACGCCGGAGATCTACGGTGCCGAACACCTTCTGATGCACCGTGCCGGTAGCACGCAGGTGGGCGAGAAGCTGGCGGAGCGCATCCGCTGGTGGGAGGACTATACCGCGCGCCACAACATGGAGATGAACAACAATCCGTCGCCCGGCAACAAGGCGGGCGGGCTGACGACGATCCTCGAAAAGTCTCTGGGAGCGGCGGCGAAGGGTGGCTCGACCAACCTCAACGGTGTCTTCGACTATGCCGATCCGGTCACGGCAAAGGGGTTGGTGTTCATGGACACGCCCGGCTACGACCCGGTCTCGGCGACGGGGCAGGTGGCCGGCGGCGCCAACGTGCTCTGCTTCACCACGGGGCGCGGTTCGGCCTTCGGTTGCAAGCCGACGCCTTCGCTGAAGCTGGCTTCCAACTCGTACATCTACGAGCAGATGAACGAGGACATGGACATCAACTGCGGCGATGTCCTCGATGGGGTCTCGCTGGCGCAGAAGGGTGAGGAAATCCTGCAGCGGGTTCTGGCGGTCGCGTCGGGCGAGCGGACCAAGTCCGAACAACTCGGCTACGGAGACAGCGAATTCGTTCCCTGGTCGGTCGGGGCGACCATGTAGGGCCGCGCCGCCGCGTCAGGCGGCAGCGTCGAGTTCGCTCCACAACGCATCGGGTATCGCGCGCTCGAACCAGTCGACGCTGGACGCCACATCTTCGGCGGTTCTGGCGCCGACAAGCACCGACGTGACGGCTTCGTTGCGCATCGGAAACTGGAGTGCGGCAGCACCCAAAGGCACGTCGAAGCGGGCGCAGGTGGCGGCGAGACGATCGACCTTGCCGACGATCTCCGGCGGGGCGTCGCGATAGTCGAACTTGCGGTCGCCCGCATTGCCTGCCGCGAGGATGCCGGAGTTGTAGACGCCGCCCGCCACGATCGCGACATCGCGCGACTTCGCCTTGGCCAGAAGCGCCTCGCCCGACCGGTCGAGCAGCGTGTAGCGTCCGGCAAGAAGACAGCAATCGATGTCGGTCTCGTTCATCGCCTCGTCGATCGCCCGGGTCTCGTTGACCCCGAGGCCGAAGCCCTTGATCAGGCCCGCCGCCTTCAATTCGCGCAGTGCCCGGAAGCCGCCGCCGGTCAGATCCCTCCATGTCCGATCGTGCCGTTCGCCGTGGGTGACGCGGCCGATGTCGTGCACGAACAGCAAATCGATGTCCGGCAGGCCGAGGCGCTGCTGGCTGTCGTCGAAACTGCGCATCAGGCCGTCATAGCTGTAGTCGAAGACTTCGCGGAACCGAAGGCCGTTGTTCCAGCCGGTATCGAACGGGTTCTTCGGTGGTTCGGGCGGCAGTTCGCGGCCCGGGCGGGGCAGGGCCATCAGCCGGCCGACCTTGGTGCTGATGACAGCCTCCCCGGGGGCAATGTTTCCTTCGCGCAGGAAGTGCCCGAGAAGATGCTCGGCCCGCCCGAGCCCGTACATCGGCGCCGTATCGAAATGGCGGATGCCCGCCTGCCAGGCCGTCCGCAGTGCAGCCAGTGCGTCGCTCGCGGTGATGGACCGGTAGAGCCCGCCGAACGCGGCGCAGCCCAGTCCCAGCGCTGTCAACTCCAGACCGGCCCGCTTCACGGCCCTGCGTTGCGCTACCTTCACCTGCGTTCCTCCGGTCATTTGCCTTGTTTTGCGTGGGCCCGCAACGCAGCGCCGGGCCGCTCGGGTCAGGGCTCGCGCTCGCCGGCGTTCGCGTCGAGATAGGCAAGCGTGTTGTCGAGCGACGTCTGGAGATGGTTTTCCAGGGCCCGCATCGAGGCCTCCTGATCGCGTTTTGCCAGCGCTTCGAGGATGGCGCGGTGCTGGGCGATCGTCTGCTGGCCGGCGCCGGGGCTCGGCAGGGCCAGCAGCCGGCAGCGATCCATCTGGGCCTTGGATATGTCGACCACCTTCCACAGCATGTGCAGTCCGTTGACCTCGGCGATGTAGCGGTGAAAGTCGTCGTCGCGCGCAATCGCCTCGTCATATCGCGAGCGCTTCACCGCGGTCTCATGCGCATTGACGATGTCTTCGAGGTCCTGGACGTGGGAAGGCGTGATGCGCGGGGCAGCACGCTTGATGCTTTCCATTTCGAGCGCGATGCGGATGATGTATGATTCTTCGACCTGCTCGCGCCTGATGTCGGCGACAAAGGTGCCGTGCTGCGCGAAGACCCTGACGAGGCCCTCGTCGCTAACCTTCTTGACCGCTTCGCGCACGGGGGTGCGCGAGATGCCCAGTCGGGTCGCGATGTCGATCTCATTGATGGGCGCGCCGGGCGCAAGCTTGCCGGTGACGATGGCCCTGCGGACGAGCGAGTAGACCTGATCGCGCAGCGGGATCGCCCTGTTGAGAGCAACGCCGCCGAGAAAGGCCGACAGGCGGTCTTCGCTGGTCTGGTCGGGTGATCTTGAAATCATTGTCCCGTCCTCACGGCAGTTTGCGGTCACGTAGGGCACGGGCGATGCCCCCGTGCCGGCTGGCTGTGTGAAGGCCGTTTCCGGCTTCACGAGGCTTGCATTATACTAGTGTAATATGCAAGGGCAATGCCGGAAATGCCGTTGCGCGGAATGAGCTGGCCACGGCCCGCAGGACATCGATCGGGGAGGATGGAGCAATCAACAAGTTGGATCTTGAAGGCCAGGTTGCAGTCATCACCGGCGGCGCACAGGGGCTGGGGTTTGCCTTTGCCAGGCGTGTTCTGGCCTCCGGCGCAAGGGTCTGTCTTTGGGACATTGGCGGCGAACGGCTGGCGGCCGCAAAGGCGGAACTCGGTGCGGGCGCCGATATGGCGGTCGTGGATATCGCCGACGCCGAGGCAGTCGCGGCAGCCCGCAAGGAGACCGAAGAGCGCCTCGGCCCGGTTTCCATCCTGATCAACTCGGCCGGCATTGCCGGTCCCAACCATACGCTCGAGGACTATCCGCTTGACGACTGGCGGCGCGTGGTCGACATCAACCTGAACGGCACGTTCTACGTGAACCGGGCCGTTGTGCCTTCGATGAAGGCGCGGAACTATGGGCGTATCGTCAACGTCGCCTCGGTAGCCGGCAAGGAAGGCAACCCCAACGCTTCGGCCTATTCCGCATCCAAGGCGGCGGTGATCGGCCTGACGAAATCGCTGGGCAAGGAATTGGCCGGCTTCGACATCGCGGTCAATTGCGTTACGCCGGCCGCCGCCCGCACGCCGATCTTCGACCAGATGAAGCAGGAGCATATCGACTACATGCTGTCGAAGATTCCGCGCGCGCGTTTCCTTGAGGTGGATGAGGCGGCGAACATGGTGGCCTGGCTGGTTACAAAGGAAAACAGCTTCACCACCGCGTCGGTCTTCGACCTTTCCGGCGGCCGCGCCACATACTGATCGTTTCATTCGGGAGATAGTCATGAAGCTTGTTCGTTTTGGCGATGCCGGTGCCGAGAAGCCGGGCCTGATCGATGCCGACGGGGAGATCCGCGATCTTTCCGGCGTCATCGCCGACATTGCGGGCGAGCATCTGCACCCCGACGCCCTGACGGCGCTGTCGCGAACCGATCCGCAAAGCCTGCCGCTTGTCTCCGGCAAGCCGCGCATCGGCCCGTGCGTTGCAGGGACAGGCAAGTTCATCTGTATCGGCCTCAACTATGCCGACCATGCCGCCGAGTCGGGCATGGAGGTGCCCTCCGAGCCGGTGATCTTCATGAAGGCGTCCTCGGCGATCGCCGGCCCGGACGACGACGTTCTGATCCCGCGCGGGTCGGAAAAGACCGACTGGGAGGTCGAACTCGGCGTGGTGATCGGCAAGCCGGCCAAATACGTCGCCGAAGCCGATGCGATGGATCATGTGGCCGGCTATTGCGTGACGCATGACGTTTCCGAGCGCGCCTTCCAGGCAGAACGGCAAGGCCAGTGGACGAAGGGCAAGAGCTGCGACACGTTCGGTCCCGTCGGTCCCTGGCTGGTCACACGAGACGAGATCGCCGATCCGCAGAACCTCGGCATGTGGCTGAAGGTGAACGGTGAGACCATGCAGGACGGTTCGACGAGGACGATGGTCTACGGCGTGGCGCATCTGGTCGCCTACCTGTCGCAGTTCATGTCGCTGCTGCCCGGCGACATCATCTCGACCGGCACGCCGCCCGGCGTCGGCATGGGCATGAAGCCGCCGCGCTATCTCAGAGACGGCGATGTCGTCGAACTCGGCATAGAAGGGCTGGGAAGCCAAAGGCAGACGTTCCGCGCGGACGGGTAGGACAGGCAGATGGCCGCCGCGCCCGTCATCGACGCCCATCATCACTTCTGGCAGGTCCGGCGCGGCGACTATCACTGGATGGCGCCCTGGATGGGCGAGCCGCTCCATCGCGACTTCATGCCGGAAGACCTTGCCCCGCTGCTGCGCAAGGCCGGCGTGGACGCGACGGTGGTCGTGCAGGCGGCGCAAACCGAGGCGGAGACCGCATTCCTGCTGGAGCTGGCGGCGCAAACGCCGTTCGTCGCCGGCGTCGTCGGCTGGCTCGACATGGACGAGGCCGGCTTCGGCGCCAAGCTCGATCTGCTGGCGCGGCAACCCAAATTCGTCGGCCTGCGGCCGATGCTGCAGGATCTGGCGGACGACGCCTACATTGTGCGACCCGCGGTGCTTGCCAATCTCAAGCTGCTGGCGGAGCGCGGCATCGCTTTCGACATTCTGGCTTGTCCCCGACACCTGCCGCATGTCGTTCGCGCGCTGGAAGCGGTGCCGGGCCTGAAAGCCGTCATCGATCATATCGCCAAGCCGGACATCGCGTCCGGTGCGTTCGACGGATGGGCCGGGAACGTGGCAAGCGTCGCTTCCTTCCCGAATGTGCATTGCAAGCTCTCGGGCATGATCACCGAGGCCGACCATCGGCTGTGGAGGCCGAAGGACCTGGAACCTTATTTGGATCATGTCGTCGGGCTGTTTGGCCCCGACCGGCTGATGTTCGGGAGCGACTGGCCGGTATGCCTTCAGGCGGGCAGCTATGCCGAGGCCCTGCAGGCGCTTCGGGCGATCCTCGACGGGCGCCTCACGGAAGCGGCAAGGGATGCGGTCTACGGCCTGAACGCGTTACGCTTCTACGACCTTGCTCTGTAGGCCGCGGAGAAAGCCGGAGGGCGTCGCTTGCGTCGTCTATTATATTAGTGTAATAGAACAATGCATATCCGATGCCGGAATGAGGGGCAGGGGTGTGCCGTCGGGAGGAAGGGTATGTCGGCTGTGGCAACAGCTCTCCGCATGCGGGGGATCAGCAAGACTTTTCCGGGCGTGAAGGCGCTTTCGAACGTCAATCTGACGGTCGATTTCGGTCGCGTTCATGCGATCGTCGGCGAAAACGGCGCCGGCAAGTCGACGCTGATGAAGGTGCTCAGCGGCACCTATCTGCCGACGACGGGGACGACCGATATCGCCGGTGTCGAAGTGCGCATGCGCAAGCCCGCCGACGCGCAGAGACTTGGCATCCGCATGGTTCATCAGGAACTCAATCTGGTTCCGGACCTCACCGTTGCCGAAAACGTCTATCTCGGCCGCATGCCGCGCAAGTGGGGTCTTGCCGACAAGGCGAAAATGGTCCGCGATGCCGCCGCCATCCTCGACGAGCTTGGCGCCGCGATCGATCCGAAGGCACGGCTCGGCGACCTGTCGATCAGCCAGCAGCAGCTCGTCGAGATTGCAAAGGCCTATGCGGCCGGGCCCCGCATCATCGTTCTGGACGAGCCGACCTCCAGCCTGAGCGAGCACGAGACCGCGGCCCTGTTCCGCATCCTGCGCAAGATGAAGCAGGAAGGCATTGCGATCGTCTACATCAGCCACCGCCTCAAGGAGGTGCTGGAGATCGCCGACGACGTGACCATCCTGCGCGACGGCAGCATGATCGACACGCGCCCGGCAGACGGAATAACGGCTGCCGAGATGATCCGCCTGATGGTGGGGCGCGAGGTCACCAATGTCTTTCCCAAGACGCCGTCGGAAATCGGCGCTCCGGTGCTGAAGGTCGCGGGCCTCGGCGACGGCTACAACTTCCGCGATGTGAGCTTCGAGGTGCGGGCGGGCGAGATTCTCGGCCTCACCGGGCTTGTCGGGGCAGGGCGCACCGAATTGGCCAGGGCGGTCTTCGGCATGGCGCGCGTCACCGAAGGCCGGGTCGAAATCGGCGGAAAGCCGGTTGCGATCAATTCACCAGCGGCTGCCGTGCGCGCCGGCATCGCCTATGTGCCCGAGGACCGCAAGGACGACGGCATCGTACCGTCTTTGAGCGTGAGGGAGAACATCAGCCTGCCGGTGCTGCGCAAGCTGTCCCGCTTCGGCAGGGTGAGCATGAGCGCGGACCGCAAGCTGGCCGAAAGCTACACCAAGGATTTCTCCATCGTGCCGCCGGACCCGGAGCGGCGCATCAGCCTTCTTTCGGGTGGAAACCAGCAAAAGGCGGTTATCTCCAAATGGCTTTCCACCAACCCGTCGGTGCTCATTCTCGATGAGCCGACGCGAGGCGTCGACGTCGGCGCGAAGGCGGAAATTCACCGCATCATCGGCGAGCTGGTCGCCGGCGGCATGGCGGTGGTGATGATTTCGTCGGAACTGTCCGAGGTGCTGGGCGTGTGCGACCGCGTCGTCGTGATGCGCGACGGTCATGCCTCCGCGCCGGTCGAGCGCGCGGCGCTGAGCGAGGCGAGGATCATGGCGCTTGCCACCGGGGAGGAGGCGGCGTGACGGACGTGCCGATACAGATGCAGCAAGGCACGGCGAACGAACGCTTCCGGAGCGGCGGTCCGCTGTTCGATCTTTTGTCGCGCGGCGGGCTTGCGATCGCAATCCTGGCGGTGCTGATTTACGGCTCTCTGGCCAGCCCGGTGTTCTTTACCGCGGGAAACTTCGTCAACGTGCTGACCTCGATGGCGATCGTCGGCATCGTCGTGGTGGGCATGACCTTCGTGCTCGTGGTGGGCGGGCTTGCCGATCTGTCGGTGCCCGCGACGATTGCGTGCGGAGCGATTCTCTCGCTCGCCCTGCAACCGGTCATCGGCCCGGTGCCGGCCTTCGCGGCGGCGATTGCACTTGCCGGTTTCTGCGGGCTGATGAGCGGCCTTTTGATCGGCTATGTCGGCATCAACCCGATTGTCGCCACGCTTGGCGTCGGCACGATCGTGCTGGGCATCGTGCAGGCGGCGGTGGGCGGCGTGATCGTCTACGGCACGAACCCGGACACGGCCGCGCTGGTCAAGAGCCGCCTTTTCGGCATACCCGCCATCGTGCTGATTTTCATGGCGGTGGCGGTGGTCGGCCACTTCGCGCTGTCGCGTTCCTACTGGGGCCGGTGGACCATCGCGACCGGCGGCAACTACGCCGCCGCGGAAGCGAGTGCGGTGCCGGTGCGCGCGGTCAAGGCCGGCGCCTTCGTGATCACCGGGCTCTGCGCGGGCTTGAGCGGTGCGCTGTTGGGATTGACGCTGCAAAGCGCCCGGCCGCTGGTGGGCACGGGCTACGAGTTCAGCGCCATCACGGCGGTTGTGGTCGGCGGGGTTTCGATCATGGGCGGCTTCGGCTCGGTGCCGCGCGCGATAGCCGGACTGGTGTTCGTTCAGCTGCTGACCAATGTGATGGTGCTGCAGGGCGTGCGCACGCCGGTGCAGGGCTTTGCGCTCGGTCTGCTGATCGCGATCGCGGTCGCCCTCGATGTCGCCCTTCGCCGGCGGGCAGGAGGGGCGTTATGACAGTGCTTGTGCGGCTCGTCCGCTATCGCGTCGCCGTCATTCTCGGCCTGACGCTGCTGATCGCCTCGCTGACGGTTTCGGGATTTCCAAGCGTCACCACGCTCGGCCTGGGGCTCGACCGCAGCGCGACGATCGGCATCATCGCGATCGGCATGACGGTGCTGCTCATCGCGCGCCAGATCGATCTTTCGGTCGGCTCGACCTTTGCGCTGGCCGGCATCACCGCCATCATGCTTCAGCCCGTCATCGGCATCTGGCCAGCCGCCCTTGCCGGCGTGCTGGCAGGGGCGGCGGCGGGCGCCTTCAACGGGCTGCTCTCGGTTGTCTTCAAGGTCAATGCGCTGGTGGCCACGCTTGCCACCATGCTGATCTTCCGTTCGGTCGCGCACTGGCTGACCGACAGCCAGCCCGTTCCCGGCACCGACATCATGCTGTCGCTGGCTCTGTCGACGGTCCATCTTGAGATTTTCACGCTGCGCAGCGCGCTGTTCGTCGGCTCGATCCTGCTGCTTCATTTCTGGCTGACGCGCACGGTGGCGGGACGCAACCTGTTCGCGGTCGGCTCCAATGCCGATGCGGCGGAGGCAAGCGGCATCGCGCCCGGCCGGACCGTGTTCCTGGCCTTCGTCTTCGCCGGAACGCTGGCCGGCGTGGCCGGTGTGCTCCAGAGCCTGACGACCAATACGGGCTCGCCCGTTTTCGGCGCCGAGCTGATCGTCACCGTGATCGCGGCGGTGGTGGTCGGCGGGACGCGCATCGAGGGCGGGCGCGGCTCCGCGCTCGGCACGCTGGGCGGCGTGCTGACGATCGCCGCGCTGACGACCGCGATGGAGTTCCAGTCGGTGCCCGCCTACATCCAGCAGGTCGTCGTCGGCCTCATTCTCATTCTGCTTGTCGTTCTCGACCGTACCGTGCGGCCGGGCCCGCGCACACATGCGGCGGCAGGCGTCCCGGGCTGAAATCCCACAATCACCAGGAGGAAACCATGACCAAAGCGAAAACCGGAACGATCGTCAGCGCGCTGGCGCTGCTCGCCTCTGTTGGCTGGGCGGAGGCAAGGACGGTCTGCTACGTTACCGCTGCCGACGCGCACGCCTATGCCACCCCGGCCAACGAGGCTCTGGAGGCACGCGCCGAGGAACTCGGCATCGAAGTCATCACGCTGAGCCAGAATTTCGACGTGCAGACCGGCACGCAGCAGCTCAACACCTGCATCGCGCGCAACGCCGACGGCATCATCCTGTGGCCGCTTGACCCGCAGGCCTACATCCCCGGCCTGGCAAGGGCCCAGCAGGCCGAGATCCCGGCCATCCTGATCAACTCGCCGATGGACGAGCAGGCCAACCAGTTCATCCTGTCTTTCACCGGCCCCGATGTCTACGAGCAAGGCGGGATGGCCGCCGACTCGCTCACCGACGTTTTGGGCGGCGAGGGCTCGGTCGTCGTGATCGCCGGACAGGCGGGCAATGGCACCACAATCGGCCGCGTCGGCGGCTTCGTCGATCGGCTGGCCGAGATCGACAGCAAGATCGAGGTGCTCGATACGGTTAACGCGGACTTCGATCAGCAGAAGGCGCTCGTCGTCAGCCGCGACCTGATCACCCGCTTCGGCGACGGTATCGACGGCGTCTACGCCAATGACGACACGATGGCGCGCGGTTTCATCGACGCATGGAAGGAAGCCAGGCCCGGCGAGCCGATGCCGCCGATCGTCGGGATCAACGGCCAGAGGGATGCCTTCGAGTCGATCAAGTCCGGCGAGATGTATTCGACGATCGTCCAGTCGCCGGTGGAAGACGGCAAGCTTGCGATCGAGACCATGGCCCGGATCCTCGACGGTCAGGAGGTCGGCGCCCGCCTGCCGATCCCGCTCACCGTCGTGACGAAGGCGAATGTCGACAGTGTCGAGCCGGCATTCTGATCCGTGCCGGCTTGCTGATCCGTGCCGGCCTGGTCCGGAATTTGGAGGGCCCGCCTTGTGCGGGCCTCTTGCTCTGTCGGCTGCAATTCCGGCGTCGTCCGTCAGGTCCGGCATGTCGGCCTTTGCGGCGGGACCGTCGAGTTCGACCGGATGCCGCGTGCGCGCCGCCCGATTGCATGGCTGCTCGTCCCATAGGCGCGGCGATCTCCCGCGCTGAAGCGGGAGCGGACAGAGCGCTTCCAGAACATCGGCAGGTCCCATCGCGGCGCGCGCTCCGGTCTTCCGCGATCCCGAAGGACTGTCCGGATATACCGCATGGAAATGGAAGGCCTGCGGGCTCCTGGGAACTGCACCGGGGCGTTGCCTACGGACTGCCGCCGGCTGCCGGTGGACGAAATGGTTGAAAATTTGCGCGCGATAAGAAATGGTAAGTTTCTGTAATGGTACCGATCCTGTGCCGAGTTGGGCGCTCGGCGGAGCAGCATGTCAGACACGAAGATCCGGAACATGGAGGAGTTTGCCGCGGTGAGCGGCATTTCGCGTCCGACGATCTCCAAATATTTCCATGATCCCGACAGTGTCCGGCCATCGACGCGCGAGCGAATTGAGCGGGCGCTCGAAAGGTACGATTACCGTCCAAACATTTTCGCGATGAACCAGAACCGGAAGTTGACCAAGAATGTCGGCATCGTGGTTCCTTATCTGGCCGATCCGTTCTTCGCCGAAATCGCGCGTCAGCTGGAGCAGCGCTGCATCGAAGCCGGGTTCCGGCCGACCCTTTTCAGCGCCCATGGCCAGCAGGACCTGGAAAACGACATTCTCGACAGCCTCCGGTCGCTCAAGCCCGCCGGCGTCCTTTTGGCGCCGCTTGGCCGCGCCTCGGACCGCAAGACGGTCGAGAGCTTCTGTGCGGATGTGCCGACGGTCCTGTTCGACAGCAACATCGAAGGTGTCGGCGAAGCCTTTGTCGGTTCGGACAATTTCAGCTTCGTGTCGCAGACGGTGGAGTATCTGACCCGCACGGGCGACCCGCCCTGCTTCTTCGAGATGATGACACCGGCAAATCCGAACGCCAACAAGCGGCGTCTGGCCTATCTTGAAATGATGGAGCGCCTCGGGCTTGAACCGCATGTCATCAAGATCGAGGGTGAAGGATGGGCCTTCGAGGAGATCGGGCGCCAAGGTGCGCTGCGGATCCTCGACGCCGGCGGTTTCCCCACGAACATCGTTCTGTGCAGCAATGACCGTCTGGCGATCGGGCTGCTGTCGGCATGCTACGAACGGGGCTTCCGGGTCGGACGCGGCGAGGGCTGCGCGCTGCGCGTCGCCTCGCATGACGATCATCCGTTCTCGCGCTTCACCTGTCCGTCGCTGACAACCGCCGCACACGATTATGATGCGGTGGCCAATTGCGCGATCGGGACACTGAACGATCTGATCGAGGCGGGCGGCCGGTTCCAGAAGCGCACGGAGACGCTTTTTGCTGCGCGCCTCGTGCTGAGAGCCTCCGCATGACGCGATCCAAAAATTTACGCGCGAAAAACTTTTCTTGACGCCAGACAATTTTGATGGCTAACCTCCCGACCACATCCATGTCAGGGAGGAAGAGGATGTTGAGAAAGAACGCACTTTGTGCGGCAACCGCGCTTTCGGTCTTTGCGGCCGGCAGCGCCTTTGCTGATAACCACTCCACCATCACCGTCGCCACCGTCAACAATGGCGACATGATCCGGATGCAGGGCTATACGGATCAATTCACCGAGGCGACCGGCATCGGCGTCGAGTGGGTGACACTGGAAGAGAACGTCCTGCGCCAGCGCGTCACGACCGACATCACCACCAAGGGCGGCCAGTTCGACATCATGACCATCGGCATGTACGAGACGCCGATCTGGGGCGCAAACGGCTGGCTGATCCCGCTGGACGATTTGTCGGCCGAGTACGATGTGGACGATATCCTGCCGGCGATGCGCGGTGGCCTTTCCCACGATGGCACGCTCTATGCCGCGCCGTTCTATGGCGAAAGCTCCATGGTGATGTACCGCACCGACCTGATGGAAGCCGCCGGGCTCGAAATGCCCGAGGCGCCGACCTGGGAGTTCATTCGTGAAGCGGCGATTGCGATGACCGACCGCGAGAACGACATCAACGGCATCTGCCTGCGTGGCAAGGCCGGATGGGGTGAGGGCGGTGCCTTCATCACGGTCACGGCGAACTCGTTCGGCGCGCGCTGGTTCGACGAGGACTGGAAAGCCCAGTTCGATCAGCCGGAGTGGGCCAATGCGCTCAACTTCTTCGTTGACCTGATGGCCGAGGCCGGCCCTCCCGGATACTCCACCAACGGCTTCAACGAGAACCTGTCGCTGTTCCAGCAGGGCAAATGCGGCATGTGGATCGATGCCACGGTTGCGGCGTCCTTCGTGACCAATCCCGATGACTCCACCGTGGCCGACTCGGTCGGTTTCGCGCTGGCGCCCGACACGGGCATGGGCAAACGCTCCAACTGGCTGTGGGCCTGGGCGCTGGCAATCCCGGCGGGCACGCAGAAGGAAGCCGAGGCCAAGCAGTTCATCGAGTGGGCGACCTCGAAGGAGTACATCGAGCTCGTGGCCGCGAACGAGGGCTGGGCCAACGTGCCGCCCGGCGCCCGGACCTCGCTCTACGAGAATCCGGAGTATCAGGCCGTGCCGTTCGCCCAGATGACGCTTGACTCCATCAACGCGGCCGATCCGACCAACCCGACCGTCAAGCCCGTGCCCTATGTCGGCATCCAGTTCGTCGCCATTCCGGAGTTTGCCGGTATCGCCACAGAGGTCAGCCAGGAGTTCTCGGCTGTCTATGCCGGCCAGCAATCGGTCGAGGAAGCGCTGGAAAAGGCGCAGGCAATCACCAACGACGCGATGGAAGCCGCCGGCTACCGCTAGGCCCTTCCGCCGCATTTCCCGGGGGGCGGCCGCACGTTGCCCCCCGGCGCTCAAACACCTTTAATCGTCGCATCGTCTGAGACGGGCTTGGACCGTCAACGGGGGAGATGCATCCATGGCAACCCAGCATTCGCGTTCCGCAGCCAGATTGATGATGGCACCGGCCGTGATCCTGCTTCTGGGCTGGATGCTGGTGCCGCTGACGATGACACTGTTCTTCTCGTTCAAGCGATATCTTCCGCTGCGCGGCGACTCCCTCGAGCGGGGTCTCGACTGGGTCGGTTTCGAGAACTATGCACGGTTCCTGAGTTCGAGTTCCTTCTGGCCCAGCGTCCAGGCGACGCTGGTCATCGTCGGCGGCGTGCTCGTGGTTACCGTCGTGCTCGGCGTTCTGCTCGCTTTGCTGCTGGATCAGCCATTCTGGGGTCAGGGGATCGTCCGCATCCTGGTGATCGCGCCTTTCTTCGTGATGCCGACCGTGTCCGCGCTGGTCTGGAAGAACATGTTCATGGATCCGGTCAACGGGATTCTTGCACATCTGTGGCGCTTCTTCGGCGCCGAACCGGTGTCGTGGCTTTCCGATGCCTCGGTCCAGTCGATCATCCTGATCGTGTCCTGGCAGTGGCTGCCGTTCGCGACGCTCATTCTGCTGACCGCGGTTCAATCGCTCGACAGCGAACAGCTCGAGGCGGCCGAGATGGATGGCGCGCCGGCGTTCGCGCGGTTCGGTTTCATCATCCTGCCGCATCTGGCGCGGGCGATCACCATCGTGATCCTGATCCAGACGATCTTCCTGTTGTCGATCTTCGCGGAAATCTTCGTGACGACCGGCGGGTCCTTCGGCACACGGACGCTCACCTATCTGATCTTCCAGCGCGTCGTCGACAGTCAGAACATCGGCCTTGGTTCGGCCGGCGGCGTCTACGCCATCATCCTCGCCAACATCATCGCCATCTTCCTGATGCGCATCGTCGGCAAGAACCTCGATCGGTAGGGCGAAGACATGGCACGGGCAACCACAACACGCCGCAAGGTCATCACAACCGCCGTCGCATGGGCGATCGGACTGCTGATCTTCTTCCCGATCTACTGGACGATCCTGACCAGCTTCAAGACGGAAGCCCAGGCGATCAACGACCCGCCGCTGTTCTTCTTCTTCGACTGGACGCTGGAAAACTACGCCATCGTGCAGGAGCGGTCGGACTATATGCGCTTCTTGTGGAACTCGGTAATCCTTGCCGGCGGGTCCACGCTTCTGGGCATTCTCGTCGCGGTGCCGGCGGCCTGGTCGATGGCCTTCGTGCCGTCCAAGCGCACCAAGGACATCCTGCTCTGGATGCTGTCGACCAAGATGCTGCCCGCAGTCGGCGTGCTCTATCCGATCTCCCTCATCTTCGTGCAGTTCAACCTGCTCGACACGCGCATCGGCCTTGTCGTGGTGCTGATGCTGATCAACCTGCCGATCATCGTCTGGATGCTCTACACCTACTTCAAGGAAATCCCGGTCGAGATCCTCGAGGCGGCGCGGATGGACGGGGCGTCGCTGCGCGAAGAGATCCTCTACATCCTGACGCCGATGGCCGTTCCGGGCATCGCCTCGACCATCCTTTTGAACTTCATCCTCGCCTGGAACGAGGCCTTTTGGACCCTCAACCTGACCGCGGCCAAAGCCGGGCCGCTGACGGCCTTCATCGCCAGCTATTCCAGCCCCGAGGGTCTGTTCTTCGCCAAGCTCAGCGCCGCCTCGACCATGGCGATCGCGCCGATCCTGGTGCTCGGCTGGTTCAGCCAGAAACAACTCGTCCGCGGCCTGACATTCGGCGCGGTGAAGTAAGGGGACCCACCATGGGACGCATTGTGCTCGACCAGGTGAAGAAGAGGTTCGGTGATGTCACCGTCATCCCGGAGCTGGACCTCGAAATCGAGGACGGGGAGTTTGTCGTTTTTGTCGGCCCTTCAGGCTGCGGCAAGTCGACCCTGTTGCGCCTGATCGCCGGACTCGAAGACGTGACCGACGGCAAGATCGTCATCGACGGCACCGACGCGACCGAGGTGCCGCCCGCCAGGCGGGGCTTGGCCATGGTGTTCCAGTCCTATGCGCTTTATCCGCATATGAGCGTGCGCAAGAACATCGCATTCCCGCTGCGCATGGCCCGGCTCGCCCCCGCCGAACAGAAGCGCCGCGTGGAGCAGGCGGCCGAGGTGCTCAACCTGACGGACTATCTCGACCGCCGGCCGGGCCAGCTCTCCGGCGGTCAGCGCCAGCGTGTCGCGATCGGCCGCGCGATCGTGCGGGAGCCGTCCGCATTTCTGTTTGACGAGCCGCTGTCGAACCTCGATGCCGCGCTGCGCGTTGGCATGCGGCTGGAAATCTCCGAACTGCACAAGCGCCTGAAGACCACGATGATCTATGTCACCCACGATCAGGTGGAGGCGATGACCATGGCCGACAAGATCGTCGTTCTGCAGGCCGGCGTGATCGAACAGGTGGGATCGCCGCTCGAGCTCTACCGGCGTCCACGCAACACGTTTGTCGCCGGCTTCATCGGCTCGCCGAAGATGAACCTCATCTGCGGGCCGGAAGCGGCCAAGCACGACGCCGCCACGATCGGCATCCGGCCCGAGCACATCGACATCTCGGAGACCGATGGGGCGTGGAAGGGCACGATCGGCGTGTCGGAACACCTCGGATCCGACACGTTTTTTCATGTGCAGTGTGACGGCTTGGCCGAGCCGTTGACGGTGCGGGCGCCTGGCGAGCGGGCCCTGAGTTACGGGGCGGACGTGCATCTGACGCCCCGACGCGAGCACATGCACCGGTTCGACGCACAAGGGCTGAGGATCGACTGATGCGCCTTGAGGGGAAGACTGCGCTGATCACCGGCGCAGCGCGGGGGATCGGTCTTGCACTTGCCGAAGCCTATGCGCGCGAAGGGGCGCGGGTGGCGATCGCCGACATCGACATCGGGCGCGCACGTTCCTCCGCTCAAGCATTGGGCGATGCGGCAGTGGCAATCGAAATGGATGTCACGCGGCAGGACAGCATCGACACGGCCGTCGCCGAAACCGTGGCCGCACTCGGCCGCATCGACATCCTGATCAACAACGCCGCCGTCTTCACCGCCGCGCCGATCGTCGAGATCACCCGCGAGGACTATGCGCGCGCCTTCGACATCAACGTGGCCGGGACGCTGTTCACGCTGCAGGCGGTCGCACGGCACATGATCGAAGGCGGCGCAGGCGGCAAGATCATCAATATGGCCAGCCAGGCCGGCCGCCGGGGCGAGCCGCTCGTCGCCGTCTATTGCGCGACGAAGGCCGCGGTCATCAGCCTGACCCAGTCGGCCGCGCTCAACCTGATCCGGCACGGGATCAATGTGAACGCCATCGCGCCTGGTGTGGTGGATGGCGAGCATTGGGATGGCGTCGATGCGTTTTTTTCCAGGTATGAGAACAAGCCGCTTGGCCAGAAGAAGAAGGAAGTCGGCGAAGCGGTTCCCTTTGGCCGGATGGGGCGGGCCGACGACCTGACCGGGATGGCGATCTTTCTGGCCACGGACGAGGCCGACTACATCGTCGCCCAGACCTACAATGTCGATGGCGGGAACTGGATGAACTGATGCGGCTATCGCAGGCGACACTTGGCCAATTGCCGGCCTCCGTCGCGCGCCCGCATTACGACCGGGGCGCGCTCCGCCCCGGCATCGTCCACATCGGCGTCGGGAATTTTCACCGGGCGCATCAGGCCTGGTATCTGCACCGGCTGATGCAGCAGGGCGAAGCGCTCGATTGGGCGATCATCGGCGCGGGGGTTCGGCCCTATGACGCGCAGATGCGCGAGAAACTGCTGGCGCAGGACTGTCTGACGACGCTGATCGAGCTCGATCCGTCGGGGAAATCGGCGGAAGTCATCGGACCGATGATCGATTATCTGCCGATCGAGGACGGCAACGGGCCGCTCATCGATCAACTGGCCGATCCGGGCATCCGCATCGTCGCTTTGACCGTCACCGAAGGCGGCTACTACATCGACCCGGTCAGCCAGGGCTTCGATGCCGGCCATCCCGACATCCGCCATGACGCAGCCAACCCGGATCGGCCCCGAACCGCCTTTGGCGCGATGGTCGCGGCCCTCGCGCGCCGTCGGGCAGCGGGCGACGGCCCGTTCACCGGACTGAGCTGCGACAACCTTCAGGAAAACGGCCGGGTGTTGCGCCGGACCGTCGTGTCATTGGCCCGCCTGTCCGACCCGGATCTGGCGGACTGGATCGACACGCACTGCACATTTCCGAACTCCATGGTCGATTGCATTGTCCCGGCAACGGGAACGCAGGAGATCGCGCTGGTCCAAGCGTTCGGTATCGAGGACGACGCACCGGTGACCCACGAAGATTTCCGCCAGTGGGTGGTGGAGGACGACTTCTGCGCCGGCCGGCCCGATCTGCATCGCGTCGGGGTGACCTTTTCGGACGATGTGCACGCCTACGAGACGATGAAACTGCGCATTCTCAATGCGGGGCATCAGGTGATCGCCAACGCCGGCGAGATCCTGGCAATCGGAACGATCGCCGAATGCATGGCCCACCCCCTGGTTTCGTCGCTGTTCCACAAGGTCCAGCGAGAGGAGATCGCCCCCCACGTGGCCGCCGTTCCCAACATGACGCCCGCGGCCTACATCGATTTGGTCGAGCGGCGCTTCAGCAACACGGCCGTCGTCGACACGACCCGGCGTGTCGCGTTCGATGGGTCGTCGCGGCACACCGGCTTTGTCCTGCCGATCGTCCGCGATGCCCTCGCCGCAGGCGCGCCGATTGAGGGCTTGGCGTTGGTCGAGGCCCTCTGGGCCCGCATGTGTGACGGCACGCGTGAGGACGGCTCGGCGATCGCGCCCAACGATCCGTTCTGGGACGAACTTGTCGGTGCCGCCAGGGCTGCCAGGGACCGGCCGACGGCATGGCTCGAACAGCGGCAGTTCTACGGCGATCTGGCTGGCAATGAAGGCTTACGCGAGAGCTTTGCCCGGTGGCTCGGCCTGATCTGGTCGGACGGGTGTGAAGCGGCGCTTGAGTGCTACGTCGGACACGCCTCCGTGACTTCGGGGCGCGCGGGCACGGGCGTGAGCGGATAGCCGATGACCGTGCTATTGGCGTCACATTCGCTCAAGCCGCCGGCGCAACTTGTGGAGCGCATCGCCGCCCTGCCCTTGAAGGGACGGCGTCGGCTGGTGGCTATCGCCGGCGCGCCGGCAAGCGGCAAGTCGACCCTGGCCGCGGCACTCACGGAACACCTGGCGCAGGCCGGCCACACAAGTGCGAACGTCCCGATGGACGGTTTTCACCTCGACAACCGCCTATTGGACGAGGCCGGTCTGCGCGCCCGCAAGGGCGCGCCCGAGACATTCGATGCGGGCGGGTTCGTCGCAATGATGCGCCGCCTGAAGTCCGAGGAAGAGGTCTGCTTTCCGCTGTTCGACCGTGGCCGGGATCTGGCGGTGGCGGGAGCGGGCAGGGTGGGGCCCGACTGCGATCTGGCGATTGTCGAAGGCAACTATCTGCTGTTCGACGAACCGCCATGGAATGCGCTTGCCCCGCTGTGGGATCTGTCGATCTGGATCGATACACCCGAGGAACTGGTGCTTAAGCGCACCGTCGAACGTTGGCTGGCGCATGATCACACGCCCGAGGCGGCACGCGCCCGGGCCGAGGGCAACGACCTCGCAAACGCGCGCCGGGTCGTCAGCGGGCGGCTGCCGTCGGACGTAACCGTTGCAGTGCCTCCGGACGCCGGGGGGCTCTGATCCGGTCCCAAGCCACGCTGCCGTGACCCGTACCCTTTTGAACGCAGCCACCTCGAGTGACAGATTGGCTTGTTCGAGGCACAAGCGGCGTGCGCGCGATGCGATACGAACCCGAAGAGATCGTCTTGAATCGCACTGCCGCCCTCGCAGATGCTGGCAATCAGCTCGACCGGACCAAATTGCGGCGGGCGATGTCCGACAGTCAGGAGCGATTGTCGACGCGAGCAAAACGAAGTCTCCCGCTTTGAACGGGCCGCTCAGTCCGTGCCTCCGATATCCCGGGGGAGTCTCCAGCGGTATAACCAGCGGTTTCCGAAACCGTCGATTGCACGAAGCCGTCTTCGACGCCGTGCGCCACGGATAGAGCCGTTTCGCTGCCGGAAAAGCACACAGACCGGGCAAGCAAACGCGCAAGGCCGCCCTCGGTTGTCAGCGGCCTTCGCTTGCCCGGTCGGCAATCACGCGGCCGTCGGCCAATACATCGCTCGGAAACAGGATAACCGCGTCTCCCTCCGACAGTCCCGACAAGACCTGGGCAGCGCTATCGTTCAGATGTCCAAGTTCAACGCTCCTGATACGCGCGCGCCCGTTCTCGGCGACGAAGACCGCCCATTCGCCCTGGTCACGGTACAGTGCGCTGATGGGAACCTGAAGCACGTCTTCGCCCCGCCAGAGGGCAAGCCGCGCCACGATGCGGTAGCCATGGCCAAGTCCTTCCGGTACCTCGTCGATGTCGAGAACCGCATTGACACGCTGTTCCTCAATGCCCAGCGCCGACACTTGCGTGAACGCGGCCGGCTCGATCTTCCGGACGGTGGCATGCAGGTCCTGGTCGCCACCCCAGTCCGAAATGACGGCCTCGGTGCCCGGACCGATGCGAACGGCATCTGAAGACAGCAGATCGACGGCGATCTCGAGATTGTCGGGGCGCCCGAATTCGGCCACGACAGTGCCAACCGCGACCGCCTGTTCGCTGCGAACCTTGATGGCAAGCGTGACGCCGTCGATCGGTGCGAGCAATGAGACGCAGCATCGGCCGTTTTCACCGGTTCCGGCCATGTCGACCGGCTGGGCGAGGCGGGCCTGGGCGCTGGCAAGCTCTGCCAGGCGCAGGTTGATGCCCGCCATTGCGCTCTCAACCTCGGCCTGCTTGATCTGGAGTTCGCCATAGGCCCGCTCAAGATCGCTGTCGGAGACGATTCTCGTCTTGGCGAGTTGTGACGCACGATCGTATGCGGATTGCGCCAGCCGGAGTGCGGTCTGCGCGCGCGCATGTTCGACATTGGCCAGCGCCACGGCGGCGCGTGAGGCTTCGATCGCGGCCTCGAGTTCGGTTCTGGTGCGCTCGTCGATGAACGGCGGAGCGAGCGGGTGGATCGTGGCGATGACGTCACCCTTTGAGACAAGATCGCCTTCCTCAAGATCGATGCGGTCGAGATGTCCGGCGAGCGTGGACGAGACGGCATAAACGTCCCGCACCCTGGTTACGCCTTCCTCGTCAACGAAGACGACCATCTGTCCGCGGGTGACCTGCCCCAGATCGACGAGCACCGGTCGCTCGCGCAGCGAAAGGAACGCACCGTAAGCGATCACGCCGATCGCGATCAGACCAAACAACCATTTCGACCAGGTGCCTTTCATCAGACTATTCCCGTGTCTTGAGTACTTCGATAAGGTCGAGACGATCGATGCGCCTGCGCACGGCCAGCGCAGAGACGACGGCCGCTGCGGTCACGACCAGGCTCGCGGTCGTATAGGTCGACTGCTCGACCACCAATGGAATCCTGTAGAGATCGCTTTCAAATCCCTGCGCTACCGACCATGCGAAGCCGTATCCGAGCGCCCAGCCGAGAGGCTGGGCAAAGAGGACAACGACCCCCAGTTCGATCATCAGAATCGAGGAGACTTCGCCGCGCGTGAAGCCAAAGACCCTGAGGCTGGCAAGCTCCCTGCCGCGTTCGGAAAGCTGGATACGTGCGGAGTTGTAGATCACGCCGAAGGTGATGATCACCGCGAGCACGGTATAGATGGTGATACTGATGACGATGTTCTCTTCGATGGTCGCGCGGAAATTCGCGCGCGACAGGTTGGTCAGTGCGATCGAGGAAATGCCGGGTGTTTCCTTGACTGCCGCGTAGGTCTGGCCGAGCCGGTCTGCATCGAGCTTGACGCGGGCGCCGCTGATGCGGTCGCCGTCGCGCACAAGCCTGTTCAAGGCTTCGAGGTCCATATATGCGGTCAGACCGACGAGGCTCTGGATCGTACCGGCGACGGGAACGTGGACGATCCTGTCATCTTGCTGCATGACCTCGATGGACGCGAGGTCGCCCACCCGCAGGTCAAGCCGCTCGGCGACCCGATCAGAGAGCACGATTCCGTTCGACGGAAGGGCAAGCGGAAGCTGATCCCGGTCCAGCACACGCGTCAGATCCGTCATCGACGGCAGGCCCTCGAGGACCAGCCGCTCTTCGATGTGGCGGTTGGACATCGTGACGGGTACCTGACGGTAGGGCTCGGCGGCAAGAATGCCCGGCATGCGGCGCACCGCACGCAAGGCATCGGGGTGCCGGTCGCCGGCGAAAGCAATGACCGCGTCCTCGCGCGAGGTCTGGAAGAAGATCTGGTCGATCATGTGGTCAATGGAGTCGAATGAAAACAGCGCCGTCACAAGCAGTGCCACCGAGAATGATGTACCCAACGCGGTGAGGCCGGTGCGCACCGGGTTCCGCCACAGGTGGCGCAGCGCCATCGTCGTCAGCTGTGAAAAGACGGAATGCAGAATGCCAAGGTTAAGACCAAGGCTCCTGTAGTTCGCCGGCGCCGGCGGCCGCATTGCGACTGCAGGCGGCAAGGCGACAACGGTTCGTATGGCGCTCGCAGCGCCGGCGAGCGCCGCGATCACCGATACGACGGCCGCAATGACATAGAGATCGGCGCTGCCGGCAAAGACAAGGAACGGAAACGAGAAGAACTGGGCGTAGAGGCGCGCCAGCGATCCGCCCAGCCATGCGCCCGCGACACTGCCGATCACGAGCCCGACGAGGACGATGGCGAGCACCATCTTCGCGTAGTGCCAGGCAACGCCGACACTTGTGTAGCCGCTTGCCTTGAGCAGGCCGATTTGTTCGCGTTCCAAGGCGATCAGGCGCGACAGGATCATGTTGACCAGGAAGGCGGAAACAAACAGGAAAATCGGCGGAATGACGCCCGCCATGGCCTCGAGCTGCGTCAATTCGGCATCGAGAAAGGCATGCGACGTCTGGTCTTCGCGTCCATACGCACCGGTGCCGCCATAGTGCCGAAGCAGGTCGTCAACGGCTTCCGTGATGACCTCGACATCGGCATTGCGCAATGTTGTCAGGACCGCGCTGTTGAACGATCCGGTCATGTCGAATGCGGCGGCAAGCGTCTTGCGCGGCATGAACAAGATCCCGTATCGGCGCTGGTCGGGAACCATGTCTCCGGGCCCGATCGCGTAGATGAACTCAGGCGACAGAACGACGCCCGTTATCGTCAGCTCCCGGCTCTTGCCGTTTATCTGGGCGCGGAAGCGGTCACCCGGGCGGAAACCGTGCGCGGATGCAAATGTCTCGACCACCGCGACTTCGTCAGACCGGTCCGGTTCCGGCAGCCTGCCCTGACGCAGGTAAAGCCTGTTGACGCGTGTCTCGCCTGCGTCCGGCAGCGACACGGCGATGCCGGCGGCCGGCTCTATCATGCCGTCAATATCGAGAATCAGATCCTTGACGATCCGCGTTTCAACGGCCGCTACCCCTTCTATGGCGGCCAGATCACGCTTGAGCCGCTCCGGTGCGCGATTGGCCGACGCGAAAACGCTCGCGAACCGGTAACGTTCGTAGAAGGCGGACCGGGTCTCATCGAGTGACCGGGTCGCACCGACGAACAGCACAATCGTCATGACGCCGCAGGCAATGACGAGCCCGACCGCAAGCACCTGCGCCCAGAGGCGCGTCAGGTCGCGGACGAGTTTGCGGTCGAGTGCGCTCAGCATCTCACCATTCGACCTCCGTCGCCGCAATCCGTGCTTCGTTGACATGCATTGATGCAATGCGTCCGTCGAGGAACTGGAAGACGCGGTGGGCGATCTGCTGGATCCCGGCATTGTGGGTGATGATCGCGGTGGTCGTGCCGAATTCGGTGTTGATCCGGGTGAGCGCTTCGAGGACGATCACGCCGGTCTTTGAATCCAGCGCGCCGGTCGGCTCGTCGCAAAGGAGCACTTCGGGGCGTTTGGCAATCGCGCGCGCTATTGCCACGCGCTGCTGCTCTCCTCCCGACAGCTGCGCGGGAAAATGCGACATTCGATCTGTCAAGTTCACCATGGCCAGCGCTTCGTCGGGCGTCATCGGATCACGCGCGACCTCGGTGACCAGAGAGACGTTCTCCCAGGCCGTCAGGCTCGGGATGAGATTGTAGAACTGGAACACGAAGCCGATGTGATCTCGGCGAAAGCGGGTCAGTTGGCGATCGCTGAAGTCGTTCAGGTCGCGGCCGTTGAACAGAACCGATCCCGAGGTGGCGCGGTCCAGACCGCCGATTATGTTCAGCAGTGTCGACTTGCCGCTGCCGGACGGTCCCAGAAGGACGGCGATCTCACCCGCAAAGAGCTGGAGATCGATGCCGGCGAGCGCACGCACCTCGACCTCGCCCGACGTGTAGACCTTGGTGACCCCGGTAACGTCAAAAACAGGCTCGGTGCCGTGGTGGCTGGGTGACATGATGGCAAGGTAAAGCAAGGGCGCGCTGCCTTCCTTGACGGATGTCAATTCGCCACGGCGCGGGCAATGTCTCGATCGCCGCATTCCGGGCACCCGAAAATGCGGAGCAATCACCGGCCGACTGTGTCGGAAGACACCGTTGCCGAGCGCATGTCGCGGCGATGGGACCTGAACGGGCCCTATCCGTTTCGCGATTTCCAGACATCGGCTGAAATGCGCCGCCTTGCGGCGATGATGTCTTGCCGGGGCGGCGAGCAATTGCGCGTCGGCCAATCTCCGCCATGCACCGCCACCGCCGGCCGAGGCCGGTGCCAATCGAATGCGGTTTGAACGCCCTTCCGATCAGCTCAAGCGCGAGATCGACCGGCTGATCGATCGCCTCGCCAACGGTATTGGCGATCCGTACGCGATCGGTTTCCGCTCGACGGATCTCTTTCATGAACGCGAGGCGGTTCTTGCAGAACCGGAGAAGGTCCGACGCGCCTTGCAGGTCGTATCACCGCATCCCGCCATCCTGAAACGTCATGAAGAGCTGCTCGAAAACCTGCAGCGCGCATTGGCGGCAGGCATCCGTTCAGGCGATCAGGAATGCGCAGAAGCAAACACCGGTGCTGGTCGAAACCGTGACCGTCTATCGCGATCCGTCCTGCCATCACTCCGCCGAGATCGATCTGTAGCCCATGATAACCCGTTTTGGCCGCAATCACGGATGCATGCACCGCGATCTGGCGTACAAGCTTCGTTGCACGTCCCGCGGCAGCGTCAATTGCGGCATTCAGCTGCTTCCGGCCGGCACACCGCAGATGTGACATCGGACGTAGAAGCTGACCTGGTCGGACCAATTGACGTCGATGGGCGCTGCTGTCTGATGTACTTGGCTGATTTGGGATGGGACGACCATGGATATTGCTTTGGCGTTGATTGTGCTGGTCGCATTGCTTGCGACGGTTTGGTTTTTGCTGCGTTGGCTGTTTGTCAGGAAAGAGCGCAAGAAGGCGTTCCGATCCCGGTTTCTGCTCGCCCTTCTTGCAATGATCGTGTCGTTCGGCGCGTTCGGGTTTTTGATCGGCAACCAGGACAGTCAGCTGGCCCTGGAGGCCGGTTTTGCAGATGCGGCAAGCTACAGAGCGGCACGAGATGCCGGCATTGACGATCCGGCTCAATGGGCCGCCGTTCTGGCCGAGCGTCAGGCCGAGGCGGCGCGTCGGGCCGAAAGCGAAGCCGCCGACCAGGCACGCCGGGATCAGGAGGCCGCCGAGGCGGCCGAGGCGGCAGCGGCCGCGCGTGCCCAACAGGAAGCAGAAGCCGCACGCCAGGCCGAGATCGAAGTGGCCCAGGCGGCTGAACGTGATGCCTTCTATTCGGTGCCTGACGATCAACGCAGGTTCGTCGAGGCTGTCACGGCTGCCGCCGCGACCGCACGTGAAGCCGAGAACGACCTCCAAAGGGGCGCTGCGCGCCGGGACCGAAAGGCGGCCATGTGCGCGGTGGTTTCCGGCTCCGCGGTTCGGGGCTGGACCGGGACGATCCGGACGCTGACGACGAACGGCGAGGGCAAGGGTGTGCTGGGCGTCGCGATTGGTGGCGATGCGGTCTTGAAGACCTGGAACAACGCGTTCTCCGATACGTTCGACGCGACGCTCATCGAGCCAACCAATCCCATGTTCGATCGGCTTGCGCAGCTGTCCCGTGGCGATCGCGTGAGGTTCGACGCGACCCTGTTCCGGACCCCTGATGGGCCGGACTGTTTCGAAGAACAGAGCCTGACATTGTCGGGCTCGCTCCGAGACCCCGGCTTCACGACGCGGTTTGAGCGCATCGAGCGGTTCGAGGACGGTCAATAGGTGGGGCTATCCATGCAGCGTGTGGAGCGGGCGCCTCGATTTGGTGTCCAAAAGCCAAGGGCAAAATTTCCAGAAGCTGCCGCCGCGCCACACGATCCTTGGCGAACGCGCCTATCCGGACGGTGTCAAACGGATGTGTGGAGTGGTGGTAGCGGAGGAGGGACTCGAACCCCCGACACATGGATTATGATTCCACTGCTCTAACCGACTGAGCTACTCCGCCAAAGGGGCGCTTGTGCCCATCTGAAGCGTGGCGGATATAAGGGCCGGGCCTTTGCGCTGTCAAGCGAGCAGGCCCTGGGTTTTTGTGCCGGTTTCCGGTGCCGTTCGGGGGGCGCACAATCGCTTGCCGCAAAGGCGGTCACGGGGCGCAATCGGCGACCGGAGGCGCCGGCCCCGCCCGACGTCTTGCGCGCAGGTTCGCAGATCATGCGGCTTGCGCCGGCGCACCGGCGCCGCTACCACCGCGCCAGTTTCGCGATCAGGAGTTCCGCCACTCGTGTCAGACCAACCATCCGTCGCCGTCATCGGCTGCGGCCAATGGGGCCGAAACCATGTGCGAACGCTGGCCGGGCTGGGCGCGCTCGCCGCCGTCGCCGACCGGCATCCGGAGCGCGCGGCAGCGCTTGCCCAAGAGCACGGCGCGCATGCGGCTCCGGTCGAGGCGCTCGTCGCCGACAGGGCGGTGAAAGCGCTGGTTCTGGCGCTGCCGGCCGAAGAAAATGCCGCGCTTGCCTGTGCGGCGCTGGAGGCGGGCAAGCATGTGCTGGTCGAAAAGCCGATCGCGCTGACCGTCGCCGATGCCGAGAAGATGGTCGCCGCCGCGCGCGATTGCGGCCGGGTGCTGATGGTCGGTCATGTCCTGCGCTATCACAACGCGTTCCGTGCGCTGGTCGGGGCAATCGAAGCCGGCCGGATCGGCAAGGTCCGGCACATTCAGAGCCACCGGCTCGGCTTCGGCAAATTCTATGACCGGTTCGACGCGCTGTGGGATCTCGCGCCGCACGACCTGTCGCTGGTGCTCAGCCTGGCCGAGGGGGCGCCGCGGTCGGTCGATGTGCGGCCCGTGTCGGTCACCGGCGGTCAGACGGACATGGCCCATGTGCACCTCGATTTCGCCGGCGGACCGACGGCGCACATCTTCGTTTCGCGCCATTCCGCCTATGGCGAGCGGCGCTTTGCGGCGACGGGGGAAACCGGTACGCTGGTCTGGGACGATCTGGCCGACTGGCCCGACAAGCTGCATCTGGTGCCCCACACGGTGCGGCGCGGCGACGATGGGCGCTGGCAGCAGGACAAGGGCGAGGCGCAGCCTGTCGCCGTCGAGCCCGGCATGGCGCTGACCGACGAGTTGGTCCATTTCCTCGATTGCGTGCGCACCGGCGCGACGCCGCTCTCGTCAGGCATGCAGGGGCTCGACGTGGTCCGCATCCTCTCGACGGCGCCGTGAGCCCGGAAAACCAAGCGATCACCGCCGGTTACAGGCCGGGCGCATGTGTGACCGGACGTATACTTTATTTCAATGGGCGGTGGCGATAGGTCAGGCTAGGGCTGAACGGGGCGCGTTCACAACAACAATTGTCCCGGGGGCATGGGGTTCGGATGCAGTTTATCGATTTGGCAGCGCAGCGCACACGTTTGGGCTCGGCGCTGGACGAGGCCGTCAGCACGGCGGTGCATGGCGGCGCCTACATTCTTGGGCCGCAGGTCGCCGAGTTCGAAAAACGGTTCGCCGACTATCTGGGCGTCAAGCATGTGATCGGCTGCGCCAGTGGCACGGACGCGCTGCAGATCCCGCTGATGGCGTGGGGTGTGGGTCCCGGCGACGCGGTGTTCGTGCCCTCCTTCACCTTCGCGTCGACCGCCGAAGTGGTAGCGCTTCTGGGCGCCGAGCCTGTCTTCGTCGACATCGATCCGGAAACCTACCTGATGGATGTTCGGTCGCTGGAAAGCGCGATCGCGATGATCGAGGCCGAAGGCCGGCTGACGCCGCGCGCGGTCATTCCGGTCGATTTGTTCGGCATGGTGGCCGATTATGACGCGATCATGCCGGTTGCGCGGGCGCACGGGCTCAAGGTGATTTCCGATGCCGCCCAGGCGGCGGGCGCCAAGAAGGATGGCGCGTTCTGCGGCGCCTTCGGCGATGTGGCGACCACCAGCTTTTATCCGGCCAAGCCGCTGGGCTGTTACGGCGATGGCGGCGCGGTGATGACCGACGATGACGATCTGGCCGAGGTGATGCGGTCGGTCGCCTTCCACGGCAAGGGCGAAAACCAGTACGACAATGTGCGGATCGGCCTGACCTCGCGGCTGGACACGATCCAGGCGGCGATCCTGAACCTCAAACTGGACATTCTCGAAGACGAGATGGAAGCGCGCCAGCGCGTGGCGCAGCGCTATCATGATGGGCTGAAGGATGTGGTGAAGACCGCGCGCAATCCCGACGGCATGCGCTCGGCCTGGGCGCAATATGCCATCGAGAGCAGCGAGCGCGATGCGCTTAAGGCGCATCTGGGCTCGAAGGACATTCCGTCGGTCGTCTATTACGTCAAGCCGCTGCATCAGCAGGCCGCCTATGACCGTTTTCCGGTTGCGCCGGGCGGGCTGCCGGTCACCGAAGCCAAGCCCGCTACGATCCTGTGCCTGCCGATGCACCCTTATCTGAGCGAAGCCGATCAGGACCGCGTGATTGCCGAAATCCGCGCCTTTGCCGGCCGCGACGCGTTGCCGGTGGCGGCCGAGTAGGGCGAACTGGAACCTACCGGCCTTCGCGGTACCACATCGAGGCGATGACGAGGATCATCAGCCCGAGCCCGAGAAACCCGCCGAACAGCGCCTGACGGCCGACGCCGCGCAGTTCGGTTTCCGCCGACGTCCTGAACCCCATGAAGTCGCGGCCGCTGGCATCGGCGGTCGAGCGCACGGGCAGGATTGAGGGCACATCGACACTCCCATTGCCTGCGACACGCCGCACCGTGCCGCCCGTTTCGCGCACCGCTTCGGCCAACGGTTCTGCCGTCGAGATCATGTCCCGGAACTCCGGCGCGTCGGTGCGCCCGACATGGGCAAGCGCGGTGAGGTCGCCATTTTCGAGGTTGAACAGGCCGATTTCGTCGGTCTGCAGCTCCGCCTCGAACAGGCCCGGCGCGCGCTCGACAAGATCGAGCGTCAGCACATCGCCCGATGGCGTGGTCACGGTCACCGGCCCGGCGGTCTCGGCCATGGTCTGGCGGCGGATGGAGAGGCGGTCGCCCTCGGAGGTCGCCGTCAGCGCCTCCTCTTCCAGTTCGGGTTCCTTCATCAGCCAGTGGGCGAGGCGCCGGTAAAGGCCGACATGGGGGCCGCCACCCTCGAAGCCGCGCGCCCACAGCCAGCCATGGTCCGACAGCATCAGCCCGACGCGGCCTTCCTCATAGGTGTTGAGCACCAGAAGCGGCGCGTCGCCGCCGGCCTGCATCACCGTGGTACCCTCGATGTCGGTGACGCCGACATTGCGGAACCAACGGCCCCATTGCGGCGGCTCGCTGCCGGCGCCTTCCAGATCGCGGGTCACAGGGTGGCGCGCGCCGTCGTCGGTCAGCCTCGGATAGAACCCCGCCTGGACGACACCGCCGGTCGGCGCGGCGGGCAGCGCGCTGACGAGCGGCGTGCGGGCGACCGAGTTCGGGCCCGCATATTCGGGGCCCGAGGCAACGAGCAGCGCGCCGCCGCCACGCACATATTGGGCGATGAAATCGTAGTAGAGCGTCGGCAGCACGTTGCGGTTCTGGTAGCGGTCGAAGATGATCAGGTCGAAATCGTCGATCCTTTCGACGAACAGTTCGCGCGTCGGAAAGGCGATCAGCGACAGTTCGTTGATCGGCGTGCCGTCCTGCTTTTCGGGCGGGCGCAGAATGGTGAAGTGGACCAGATCGACCGAGGCGTCGGACTTCAAGAGATTGCGCCAGGTGCGTTCGCCCGAATGGGGTTCGCCCGAAACCAGAAGCACGCGCAGGTTCTCGCGAATGCCCTCCATGCGCATGATGGCGCGGTTGTTGTTACCGGTCAGTTCGCCGTCCAGTTCGGCGACGCGCAATTCGACGATGTTGGCGCCGCCCCGGTCCAGCTCGATGTCGATCGGATAGACCTGTCCGGGCACCGCCTGCGCCGTCGCATGCAGTTCGCCGTTGAGGAAAAGTTCGACATTGACCACCTGGCCGGCGGCGGGCATCGCGCCCTGATCGGTGACGCGGTAGCTCATCTCGACCGGCGTGCCGACGATGGCAAAGCGCGGCGCTTCGACCAGTTCGATCTTGCGGTCGAACTCATCGTCGCGCCCAGTGATCAGCCCGTGAACCGGCGCATCGAACCCCAGTTCGGCGAGCGTCTCGGGAAGATCGTGGATCTGGCCGTCCGTGATCATCACGGCACCGCCGACCTGCGCGGGCGGCACGTCGCGCAGGGCCGAACGCAGCGCGTCGAACAGGCGGGTTTCGGTGGCCGTTCCCGTCGCCGCCGCGCCGGTCTCGACGATGCGCAGATCGAATTGGCCGAACCGTTCGAATGCCCGTTCGAGCTCGCTTGCTGCCGCATCTGTCTGGTCGAGCCGCTCGCCGAGCCGCTGGCTTTGCGAGGTGTCGAGCACCATGGCGACCGTCGTCGGCAGCGCGGCGCGCTCCTCGTTGAGGATCACGGGATTGGCGAGCGCGAGGACAAGGCAGGCGGCGGCGAGCGTCCGCAGCCACGCGCCGCGCAGGCCCATGACGATGATCGTCGCGCAAAGCGCCGCCGCCAGCAGCGCCGCCACGGCGATCAGCGGCCAGGCCAGGAACGGCTCGAAGGTCAGCGAAAGCGTGTTGGTTTCCATCTACTGCCCCAGCCGTTCGAGCAGGGCGGGAATGTGCACCTGATCGGCTTTGTAATTGCCGGTCAGCATGTACATCATGATGTTGACCCCCGACCGGAACGCATAGATGCGCTGCAGCGGATCGCCCGTGGCGATGGCGTGCAGCGGCCGGCCGGCATCGTCGAGCGCCCATGCGGCGGCCAGATCGTTGCCGGTGATCATGATCGGCGTCACGCCGTCGCCGCTGCGCACGGGGCGGTCGGCGCGTCCGTCATCGAGCGCCGACGCCTCGACCCAGAGCGGCGAGCCGGCATAGCGGCCGGGGAAATTGTCGAGGATGTAGAACGCCTTGGTCAGCACGTGATCGGTGGGCACGGGCTCGAGCGGCGGCACGTTGAGGCCGCCGAGAATGTCGCGCAGCCGTTCTGTTTCGGGTGTCGCGCCGTCGGTGAACGATCCGGTGAGCTGGTCGCGCGTGTCGAACAGGATGGTGCCGCCGTTCTGCATGTAGGCGTCGAGCCGCGCCACGGCGGTTTCGGACGGCATGTCGCCTTGCGCGCTCATCGGAAAATAGATCAGCGGATAGAAGGCCAGTTCGTCCGCCTCGATATCGAGGCCGACCGGCGCGCCGGGCTCGAATGCCGTGCGCGAGGCCAGAAAGCGGGTCAGCCCGTCAATGCCGGCGCGGGTCGTCTCGTCGACGGTCCGGTCGCCTGTCAGCACATAGGCAATGCGGGTCGTCTCCAGCGCATCGAGGATCAGATCGTCGCCGGGCCGCGTGTCGTCGGCCCGCGAGGTGCCGGCGCCGAATATGACGACAAGGCCGGCGGCAAGCGCGATGGCAGCGCTTGCCGGCGCGCGGCGGCGCGGCGCGGTGCCGAACGACAGGCGGCCATTGATCCACAGGACCGCGAGCGTGTCGGCGATCAGCAGGACGAAGGCGGCGAGGAACAGCCAGCCGCTCAGATCCGCCTCGTCCTCGGCGACCAGCGATTGCTCGGCCACGTCCAGGCCGGGTGGCGCGGGTGCAAACGCCGTCAGCGTCTCGTCGCGGGCAAGCACGTTGCGTGCAACGAAACCCTCAGGCGTGCCGTAAAGGCCCGCGGGGTTCTCGAAACCGGGCCGGGCGTCGGCTTCGGCGTCGAGCGGGCGGACATGGGCGGGCGGAATGGCGAGCGTGCCGTCGGCGCGCAGGATGCGCAGCGGGGGCAAGGCGGCCGTGCTCTCGGCCGCAGCGGTCACCGGCGCCTGACCCGGTTCGGTGTTGCGCGCGAAATCGGTGATCCGCCGGAGCATGTCGACGAAGGTGCCGCTGATCGGCAGGTTCGACCAGGTCGCCTCGGCGGTGACATGGAACAGGACGATCGCACCCTCGCCGCGCCGGACGCCGGTGACAAGCGGCGTGCCGTCGGCGAGGCTCGCCCATGTGCGGTCGGCGAGGTCGGCATCGGGCTGGGCAAGGATCTGGCGTGTCACGGTCACATCGCGCGGCGCTTCGAGCCCGGCGAACGGGCTTTCGGCGGCAAAGGCGGCGACCGCCTGCGGCTCGCTCCACGAGAGGGCTCCGCCAAGGGCGCGCTCGCCGGCGCGGAGCGTCACGGGCAGGTAGGGATCGTCTTGGGCCGAGGCGGCAAGGCGCGGACCCGCGAAGCGGACAAGCGTTCCGCCGGCGGCCAGCCATTCATCGATCCGGTCGGCGGCCGCCGCAGGCAGAACGCCGATATCGGCCATGACGATCATCGCCGGGCCCTGGTCGATCATCTCGGGAACGTCGACGCTCAGATCGCCGGTGCGCGGCTCGATCAGGTCGGCAAACGGGGCGAGTGCCCGCGAAATGTAGAAAAGCGGCGACAGCAGCGGCTGCGCCTCGTCGCCGGCAAGACCGGTCAGAAGCGCGACGCGGCGGCGGCGATTGTTCTCGTCCAGAAGGAACGCCGCGCCGGCATGGGGCGCGTCGTCGATCCGCGCCGTGGCGATGTCGTTGCGCAGCTCGAACGGGATGTCGAAGGTGATAATGGTTTCGGCGGCGCCGGCCTCGAACGTGGTTTCGCCCCGGCCCAGAAGCCGCTCGCGGCTGTCGTAGAGTGCAACGCTCGCGGTTTCGGCGGCTGCCGGCGTGCGCGCAAGGCTCAAGGCGAAACCGTCGGTGCGGTTGTCGGCGGCGGTGATCGCAACGAGGTCCCGGTCGGTGGCGGTAAAGCGCAACAGGCCATCCAGGCCGGCACCGGCGAGCCGGTCGTTCAGCGCTTCGCCGTCCGGTTCGGCGAGCCCGGTGTCGATCATGGCGAGGACCGGCGGCGCGTCGGCGGTCTCTGTGGCGGCCAGCAGCCGCGCCAATGTCGCGTCGCGCTCGGCGCGTCCGGCAATCGGCTCGATCGCGCCCAGCATGTCGGCGGCGGCGCCCGCGTCGGTGAGCTGAACGGTCGCTGCCGGTCCGGCCACCGTCGGCGCCAAGGCCACCGGGCGGCCCTGATCGCCGGCCTGGGCGATGAGCGCCTGCGCCGTCCGGACCCGATCGTCCCAGTCGGGGGCCGCGGACCAGTCATTGTCGATGAGGATCAGCAACGGGCCGTCGCCCGAAGCCAGTTCGCTTTGCGGGTTGAGGATCGGCCGGGCGAGCGCGAGGATCACGAGCGCGGTCAAACCAAGGCGTAGCGCCGTCAGCCACCAAGGGCTCTTGGCCGGCGTCTCCTCTTTCTTGACGAGGCGCGCAAGGATCCTGAGAGGCGGGAACAGTTCGGTCTGCGGGCGCGGCGGGATCAGCCGCAGCAGCCACCAGATCAGCGGCAGCAGCGCCAATGCGGCGAGCACAGCGGGAAAGGTGAAGCCGATCGCACCGATCATGGCGAATCACCTGGTGCGTCGGTCGCGGCGACTTCTTCGGGATTGCCGGTCATCAGGCCGTGCAGGCGCACCAGCGTCTCCGAGGCCAGCCGGTCGGTGCGGCTGACCGTGAAGCTGCCGCCGAGCGCATGGGCGCGCTGGCGCAGAGCGTCTCGGCGCGCGGCGCGCAGTTCGGTATAGTCGGCCTGCCAGTCCTGGGCGCGGCCCGAGGTGATACGTTCGCCGGTTTCGGGATCGAGGAATTCGGTGCGGCCCTTGTAGGGAAAATCCTCTTCGGCCGGGTCGGCCACCTCGACCAGATGCGGGCGCGGTCCGTGCTGGGCCACGTCGTTGAGAAAGGCTTCGCACTCTTCGACCGGGCGCAGGAAGTCGCTGACGATGAGCATCTCGGAAAAGCGGCGCACCATGGTCAGCGGCGGCCAGTCATCGTTGGGATGGCCAAGATCGCCCATCAGCGCGGTGGCGAGCCGCTCGGCGCCGTTGCGCGAGGCCCGCGGCCGCAACAGTCCCGGATAGCCGACGCGTTCGCCGGCATGGGACAGAAGATCGGCCATCGCGATGGCGACGATCAGCGCGCGCTCTTCTTTCGATGTGCGCGCACCGCGCGACTGGAACAGCATGGAGGGTGACAGGTCGACCCAGATCCAGACCGTGTGCGCCGCTTCCCATTCCAGATCGCGGACATAGGTTTGGTCGTCGCGGGCCGAACGGCGCCAGTCGATGCGGGCCAGCGTCTCGCCTGCCTGATAGGGCCGGTACTGCCAGAAGGTCTCACCGATGCCGCGCCGGCGGCGTCCGTGCCAGCCGGCCATCACCGTGTTGGCGATGCGGCGGGCATCGACCAGAAGATCGGGCACCAGCGAGGCGCGGTGGCGGGCCCTTTGCAGGGTGTGCGCCTGGCTGGCCCGTTCGCTTCTTTGTCCGATGGTCGCCATGCGGGGCCGGCTACTCCAGCGCGTCCACGAGGCCGGCGATCACCGTGCCGACGCTCATGCCCTCGGCGCGGGCGGCGAAGGTCAGCGCCATGCGGTGCTGGAGGATCGGCTCGGCAAGGGCGCGCACATCGTCGACGGACGGCGCGAACCGGCCTTCGTAAAGCGCGCGGGCGCGGGCACACAGCATCAGCGACTGGCTGGCGCGCGGTCCGGGGCCCCATGCCACGTGGCGGTCGGTGGCGTCGGTTCCGGTGCCCGGGCGCGCCGAACGCACCAGCCTGAGGATCGCTTCGACCACGCTTTCGGGCACCGGCATGCGGCGCACCAGCGTCTGCAACTCCTGCAGGCGTTGCGCGGTGACCACCGGATTTGCGACCGCCGCGTCGATGCCGGTCGTGTCGATCAGGATGCGGCGCTCGGCCTCCACTTCGGGATAGGTGATGTCGATCTGCATCAGGAACCGGTCAAGCTGTGCCTCGGGCAGTGGATAGGTGCCCTCCTGCTCGAGCGGGTTCTGCGTCGCCAGAACGTGGAACGGGGCGGGCAGATCGTAATGCTGGCCGGCGACGGTCACGTGGTATTCCTGCATGGCCTGCAACAGGGCCGATTGCGTGCGCGGGCTGGCGCGGTTGATCTCGTCGGCCATCAGGAGCTGGGTGAAGATCGGTCCCTTGACGAAGCGGAAATGGCGCTTGCCGTCGTCGGCTTCCTCGAGCACTTCCGATCCAAGGATGTCGGCAGGCATCAGGTCGGGCGTGAACTGGATGCGGCCGCTGTCGAGCCCCAGAACCGTGCCAAGCGTGTCGACCAGCTTGGTCTTGGCAAGACCGGGCACGCCGACCAGCAGCGCGTGGCCGCCCGACAGGATGGCAACGATCGCGTTCTGGATGACGTCTTCCTGACCGAAGATGACGTTGCCGATCTCGCTTTTGATGTTGGCGATATCGCCGAGCGCGGTTTCCGCCTGGGCGACGATAGCGGCCTCGTCGACGGTCTCGGTGGTGGCATGAACGCTCATCTCAATCTCCCATCGACCCGTGGCACGCGCTTCGCACAGGGTTGCCCGACCGAAGGTAAATCAAGGCCGGGTGCTGACAAGTGCGCCGGGGGTGACTATTTCGTGACTTCACAGCATTTGGCCGCGAACAGGCTCCGGGAAGGTGAATGGCGGAAAACGGCGAATCAAAGGCGGCGGCACCGGCGGACCTCAAAGGGCTCGAAGCGCTCGTCGCGCGTGCCGGCGAGGGGCGCGGCACGCCGCCGGTCGAGCAGTGGAACCCGCCCTTTTGCGGCGATCTGGACATGGAGATCGCTGCCGACGGCACCTGGTTCTATATGGGCACGCCGATCGGCCGCCCGGCGCTGGTCAAGCTGTTTTCGAGCGTGTTGCGCAAGGACGAGGACGGCAAGACGTACCTGGTCACGCCGGTCGAAAAGGTCGGCATCCGCGTTGCCGATGCGCCGTTTCTGGCCGTCGAGATGCATGTGGGTGCGCGGGATGGTGTGCAGCTTCTGACCTTCCGCACCCATGTGGGCGATGTCGTCGAGGCGGGTGAAGACCATCCTCTTCGCTTTGAGATCGAGCCGGAGACGATGGGCGTCAAGCCCTATGTGCATGTGCGCGGCCGGCTTGAGGCGCTGGTGACCCGCGCGGTGATGTACGATCTGATCGCGCTCGGCGCGCATGAGGCAATCGACGGCACGCCGATGTTCGTCGTCCATTCGGGCGGGCAGGCGTTCCCGGTCATGAAGAGCGCCGATCTCGAGGCGGCATCGTGACGGTGGACATGCGTTCCGCACCGTTCGGCGTCGCCGACTTTTCCGACCGGGCCGTCCGCCGCGGCGACGGGTCCGGTCCCGAAGCCGGCGATTTCCGCTACAATCCCGATGCGACCGATGCCATCCGCGCGATGGCGCGCAAGGATGCCGCCGTTCTGGTCAGCGTGATCGAGCGCGGCGACGGCGCCCACATGGTGCTGACCAAGCGCACCGAGGCGCTGCGCACCCATTCGGGGCAGATCGCGCTGCCCGGCGGACGGATCGATCCTGACGACTTGACGCCGGAGGCGGCGGCGCTGCGCGAATGCGAAGAAGAGACCGGCATTCCGCAGGACGCGGTGCGGACGGTTGGACGGCTGCCGGTCTATCTGAGCGGATCGGGCTTTCGCATCCACCCGGTGCTGGCGGTGATCGAGGGCGACCCGCCGGTGCGGCCGAACCCGGACGAGGTTGAAAGCGTTTTCGAGGTGCCGATGGCGTTTCTGATGAACCGCGACAATCACCGGAAAGGCAGCGTCGTCTGGAACGGCAAGCGCCGCTATTTCCTCGAAATGCCCTATGGCGAACATCGCATCTGGGGCGTGACGGCGGGCATCATCCGCACGGTTTATGAAGGGCTCTACGCGTGAGCGCGGGACGACTGGAGGCCTCCTGGCTGAACGATGCCGGCCTGCAGCGGCTTCTGGCGCTGCTTGGCGCCGATGGCGAGGAGGCGCGCATCGTCGGCGGCGCAATTCGCAACACGCTTCTGGGACAGCCGGTGACGGACATCGACATCGCCACCACAAGCGAGCCGGGCGAGACGATGCGGCGGCTTCAGGCGGCCGGCGTCAAGGCGGTCGACACGGGCATGGAGCACGGCACGGTGACGGCGGTCATCGACGGGCACGGCTATGAGATCACGACGCTGCGCGAGGATACCGAGACCGACGGGCGGCGGGCGGTGGTTCGGTTCGGGCGCAGCTGGCAGCACGATGCCGAGCGGCGCGACTTCACGATCAACGCGCTTTATGCCGATGCCGATGGCACGCTTCGTGACCCCGTCGGCGGACGTGCTGACATCGAGGGGCGGCTGGTGCGGTTCATCGGCGATCCCGAGCAGCGCATCCGCGAGGATTATCTGCGCATCCTGCGGTTTTTCCGCTTCTTTGCCTGGTATGGCCATGGCCGGCCCGACGCGGACGGGCTGAAGGCGTGCGCGCGGCTCAAAGAGGGCCTGGCCGGGCTTTCCGCCGAGCGGATATGGACCGAAATGCGCAAGCTTCTTGCGGCGCCAGACCCGTCGCGTGCGCTGTTGTGGATGCGGCAGGCCGGTGTCCTGTCTCTGGTGCTGCCGGAAAGCGAAAAGTGGGGCATTGACGGCATCCACGGGCTGATGGCGGCGGAACAGGCCCTTGGCTGGCCAGCGGACGCGGTGCTGCGGCTGATGGTGCTGATCCCGCTGCGCAAGGAGGTCGTGCAGGGACTTGCGGAGCGCTGGAAGCTGGGGAGCCGCGTGCGCGACCGGTTGGTCGCCGTCAGCCAGGCGCATGGCGTGGCGCCCGACACGCCGGTCAGCGGTTTCGAACGGCTTCTTTATGAAGGTAATGCGCAGGCGATCACCGACCGGATGCGGCTCGACATCGCCGCTTTGGGCACTGACGACGTTGGCGCGCAATCCCTTGTGCGCCTTCTCGATCATGCCGGTTCATGGACGCGACCGTCCTTTCCATTGAGCGGCCGCGACCTGATGGCGCTGGGATTTGACAGCGGGCCGGCGCTTGGCGACGCCCTGCGGACCCTCGAGAAGCGCTGGATCGACAGCGGGTTTTCGCTCGACCGCGATAGGCTTTTGGCCGACGTGCCCGCGCCGGAGTAACCCTTGGGGCCGCTCTTGTCAGGCGGGCACCTCGTGCACGCGCTTTTTGATCTCTTCGACCATGGTCTCGCGCAGACGCGCCTCGCCATGGGCCGAGCGCAGATGCTCGGCGGCGCGCCGGACGATTTCGGCCTCGTCGTCATCATGGGTGTGCCAGTGGCATCCCGGCACAAGCTGGCCGCACTTGAATTCCTTCATCATCCACCTCCTCTGGTGACGCCAGGTCATCATGACGGGCAGTTTTGACGATTTTGTGCCGGCGCGCCTTGCCTGAGGTTAAGTGGCGAACGGACAGGGCGTCATGGCCATTTCACCGCCGGAGGCATGGATGAGAGGATCGAATCCACATTGCCGCCGGTCTTCAGGCCGAAAATGGTGCCGCGATCGTAGAGCAGGTTGAACTCGACATAACGGCCGCGGCGGACCAGCTGTTCCTCGCGCTGGGCGTCGGTCCAGTTGTCGTTGAAGTTGCGCCGGACGAGATGCGGATAGACCACCAGAAAAGTGCGCCCGACATCCTGGGTCAGGGCGAAGTCCGCCTCCCAGCCGCCGGCGGCATCGTCCGAATGCTGCCAGTCATAGAAGATGCCGCCAATGCCGCGCGGCTCGTTGCGATGGGCGAGGTGGAAGTACTCGTCGCACCAGTCCTTGAATTTGGGATAATCGGCGACCGCGTGCTTGGAGCAGGCCAGTTCGAAAGACTTGTGGAAGGCGACGCTGTCGGGATCGTCCTGGGTGCGGCGCGCATCGAGTACCGGCGTCAGGTCGGCGCCACCGCCGAACCACCAGGAGGTGGTCACGACAAAGCGCGTGTTCATGTGCACGGCGGGCACGTTGGGGTTTTGCGGATGGGCGATCAGCGAGATGCCCGAGGCCCAAAAGCGCGGGTCGGCGTCGGCGCCGGGGATCTGCTTGCGGAACTCCTCGGAAAACTCGCCATGCACGGTCGATGTGTGCACGCCGACCTTTTCGAAAACGCGGCCATGCATCATCGACATGACGCCGCCGCCACCCTTGCCGTCGTCGCGTTCCCAGGGCGATCTGGTGAACCGGCCGGGCACATATTCGGCGAACGGGCCGGTGACATCGTCCTCGATCTTCTCGAAAGCGGCGCAGATGCGGTCGCGAAGTTCCTCAAACCAGGCGCTGGCCTGCCGCTTCTTGTCCTCGATGTCCGCCGGCAGTCCCGCCGGCAGCTGTGGCCGCTCAACCATGTTTCAAACCCGTTGCCCTTTGTGCCCGATCGGGTCGTGCCTATCGCGCATCGCCGGCCTTGCCAAGCAGTGACCTTTCAGATGGGGACTTGGCGCGCGGGAACGATATGGTATCGTCTGACGCGGAGGTATCAGATGGCTCCGCCCAGGCCGCCGCGCGCGCTCGTCAATCGCCATTTGGAAGCCAGCCGCTCAAGCGGCCCGTCGGGCTTTGTGCGGGAGACCTACCGGTTGAGCCGGCCCGAAGCGCGGCGCAAGGCGCGCGAATGGTTCGATCAATACCCCAAGGCCGCCTATTGGACGCAGGTCGAGAGCTGGCGCGTGCTCGACGGCGATGTCATCGAATTCACCATGCGCCGCCTGCCGACCGCGGACTGACCCATGACACTCGACAATGACTGGACGCTGCGCCGGGCGCAGGGAGAAGACGACATGACGGCCTGCGTGGCGATCCGCCATCAGGTGTTCGTGCGCGAGCAATGCGTGGATGAAGCGCTGGAGCGCGACGGCCGCGACGGCGACTGCATCCATTATCTGGCCTTGGGCGCCGACGGGCCGGTCGGCACCGGCCGCGTTATGCCGCTCGAAGACCGCTACAAAATCCAGCGCGTCGCGGTGCTGCCCCGGGCGCGGGGCACCGGCCTTGGCGCGGCGCTGATGCGCTTCATGATGGCCGATCTGGCCAACGAGGCCGAGGCGGCCGGTCGCACTTTCTTTCTGTCGAGCCAGGTGCATGCCCTGCCGTTCTACGAAAAGCTCGGCTTTTCGGTCTGCTCCGGCGTCTATATGGATGCGGGCATCCCGCACCGGGACATGCAGGCGCCGGTCATCCCGCCGGCTGGGGCCTGACCGGCCGGCCCAGGTCCGATTCACGCTTTTCCACCCAGTTGGCGCCGGGACCGAGCGCGGCGGCCTTGTCGTCGCCATTGTAGATCGCGCAGGTGTCGAGCGAGAGGCAGCCGCAGCCGATGCATCCGTCGAGCCGGTCGCGCAGGCGTTCGAGCTGCGCCATCCGTTCATCGATCGCGTCCCGGAAGCCGGTGCTGATCCGCGCCCAGTCGGCCTTGGTGGGCGGGCGGTCGCCGGGAAGCCGGTCCAGTTGGCCCCTGATCTCGGCCAGCGAGAAGCCCAGGCGCTGCGATATCGCGATGAACGACACTTTGCGGATTTCGGAGCGCGTGAAGCGGCGGTTGCCGCCTTCGCTGCGCAGCGCCGTGATCAGGCCCTCGTCGGCATAGTAGCGGATCGCGGAGACCGCGAGACCGGTGCGTGCGGCCACCTCGCCGATGGTCAGGAAAGGGCTCTTGCGCGGCAAACGATTTTCTCCTTGATCTCAAGTTGACTTGAGAAAGTATGACTCCCGGCGAGCCAATCATCAAGAAGGAGACCACCATGTCCGACGCCAATGTCGCCCGCCTCGAGCACGTCAATCTGACGGTTCCCGATGCCAAGGCCACGGCCGCCATGCTCTGCCGCCTGTTTGGCTGGCATGTGCGATGGGAGGGTCCGGCGCTGGGCAATGGCCACACTGTCCATGTCGGCAACCAGGTGAGCTATCTGGCCGTCTTCACGCCGCCGGCGGAGCCGAATGCCGCTTCGTTCGACAGGATGCGCACCGGGCATCTGAACCATGTCGGCGTCGTGGTGGACGATCTCGACGCAACGGAGGCGAGAGTGAAGGCCGAGGGCCACGAGCCTTACAGCCATGACGATTACGAGCCCGGGCGGCGTTTTTATTTCAAGGACGAGAACGGCATCGAGTTCGAAGTGGTCAGCTATGGACGCTGATCTGCCGGATCGCCTCGGCGGCGGCGATGCCGACGGAGACGGCCAGATTGAGCGAGCGGGCGCCTTCGGCCATCGTGATGGCCAGGCGTTCGTCCGCCACACTGTGTACGGTCTCCGGCACGCCCGCCGATTCCGACCCGAACAGCAGGATGTCATCGGATGTGAACCGGTGGGCGGTGTAGGGCGTGTCGGCCTTGGTCGTCAGCAGCACCAGCCGCAATCCTTGACGCCGTCGCCACTGTTCGAAGGCATCCCACGTCACGTGCCGGATCAGCGCCGCCATCTCCAGATAGTCCATGCCGGCGCGTTTCAATGCACGGTCGGACAGATCGAACCCGGCCGGTTCGATGATGTGGACGGCAAAGTCGAGGCACGCCGCGGTGCGCAGAATCGTGCCGGCATTGCCGGCAATGTCCGGCTGGTAGAGGGCGATGGAGAGGCGTTCGGGGCGCGGTGATGATGACAGCGTCATGTCGGTATGGGTGCCGGTTTGGTCGAGTGTGCGTTGCTTTAGGCGCCCCGTTGCGCTATGGCCAGACGCGTTGGTGCTCACCGAACAGGAGGCAGGCATGAAAATTATGATGTTTGTCAGCTCGAACATCCTGTTCGCGCCCCGGATCGGCCTGCCGCGTTTCTGCACGGCCCCGTCCGACTTCTAGCACCAGCGGTTCCGACACCTTCCATTCAAGACATCGCGTCGTGACCGCCGGTTTGGTTCCGCCAAACGGTTCACGACCATGATTCTGTCTGCAGCCCTTCGCGCGTCGCGCGCCCCTGATGAAACCGCGCCGGTCACGGTGCCGGTGCTGGCGCTCGCGTTTTGCGGCTCTACATCCTTACGCTTCGAGGCCAAAAATGTTTGCCTGGTTTGAAAATCGCATCAATCCGTTTCCGCCCGAGCGGCCCGTCCAACCGCCGGCGACGCTGTTCGCCTTTTGCTGGCATTACACCAGGGATATCTGGCCGTGGCTTGCGGTCACGTCCGTCCTGACGGCGCTGATCAGCATCCTGCAGGTTCTGATCTTCAGCTTTCTTGGCAACATCGTCGACTGGCTGACCGGCGCCAATCCGGAAACCTTCCTGGCCGATGAAGGCTGGTCGCTGTTCTGGATGGCCGCGATCATCGTGGTCGGCCTGCCGCTGACCGGCCTGTTCCACTCGCTGATCATGCACCAGACCATCTTCGGCAACTTCCCGATGGTGATCCGCTGGAAGGCGCACCGCTACATGCTGGGCCAGTCCTTCGGCTTCTATCAGGACGAGTTCGCCGGCCGCGTCGCCACCAAGGTGATGCAGGCGGCGCTCGGCGTGCGCGAATCGGTCACCAAGATCGTCGATATCTTCATCTATGTGGGCGTCTATTTCGGCGGTGCCGTCATTCTGGTGGCGACGCTTCAGGCGTGGCTGATGGTGCCGTTCCTGGTCTGGCTGGGCACCTACATTCTCCTGATGTGGCATTATCTGCCGAAGATGCGGGTCATCTCGGAACGGCAGTCCGATGCGCGCTCGACGATGACCGGCCGCGTCGTCGACAGCTACACCAACATCATGACGGTCAAGCTGTTCGCCCATGCGGGCCGCGAGGAAGGCTATGCGCGCGAGGCGATGGACGACTTCCTCAAGACCGTTCATCCGCAGATGCGGCTTGTCACGACGCTCAATGTCAGCCTCGACATCGCCAATGCGCTGCTGCTGTTCTCGGTGGCGGCGATCGGCATCTGGGGCTGGACGGCGGGCAACGCGACCGTCGGCGCGCTGGCGGTGGCCGTCGGCCTGGTGCTGCGGCTCGAAGGCATGTCCTACTGGGTGATGTGGGAACTGGCCGGCCTGTTCGAGAACATCGGTATGGCCGAGGACGGCATGCACACGATCGCCCGGCCGCAGGCGGTGACCGACACGGACAGTACCAAGACGTTGGTTGTGGAACGGGGCGAAATCGAGTTCGACCGCATCCGCTTCCATTACGGCAAGGAAGGCGGTGTGATCGACGATCTGTCGCTGACGGTCCGTCCGGGCGAAAAGGTCGGTTTGGTCGGCCGGTCCGGCGCCGGCAAGTCGACGCTGATGAATGTGCTGTTGCGGCTCTACGACCTGGAAGGCGGGGTGATCCGTGTCGATGGGCAGGACATCGCCCAGGTGACGCAGGACAGCCTGCGCAGCCGGGTCGGTGTCGTCACCCAGGACACCTCGCTGCTGCATCGTTCGGTGCGCGACAACATCGCCTATGGCAATCCTGATGCCACCGACGCGCAGATCATCGAGGCGGCCAAACGCGCCAATGCCCATGACTACATCATGGATCTGGTCGATCTTGAAGGCCGCACCGGCTATGACGCCCATGTCGGTGAGCGCGGCGTGAAACTGTCCGGCGGCCAGCGCCAGCGCATCGCCATCGCACGCGTGTTCCTCAAAAACGCGCCGATCCTGGTGCTGGACGAAGCGACGTCGGCGCTCGATTCGGAAGTGGAAGCTGCGATCCAGGACAATCTGAACGCGCTGATGGAAGGCAAGACCGTGATCGCCATCGCCCACCGCCTGTCGACGATCGCCAATCTCGACCGGCTCGTCGTGCTCGACAAGGGCGCGATCATCGAGGAGGGCAGCCATGACGAATTGGCCGCGGCAGGCGGGCTTTATGCCCAGCTCTGGTCGCGCCAGTCCGGCGGGTTCATCGGCGTCGACGCCAAGGCGGAGGCGGCGGAGTAGATGGCGCGTTACGGCAGCACCGGCCAGGACCCCGATCCGGCCTACCGGCGGACCGAACACCCGGTGTGGAACCGGGTGGAGCGGTTCATCGAACCGTTCGGGGACACCGACCGCGAGGTGCTGCCGCAGAACGCCTGGCAGTTCATCGCCTATTTCGCGCGGCAGGCACGCGGGCCGTTCATCGTGTTGCTCCTCGTCGGCGGTCTGGTCGGGGCGGTCGATGCGGCGCTTTACTGGGGCGTCGGCTGGCTGATCGACATTCTGGACAGCTCGACCCCGGCGACGCTTCTGGCCGATCATGGCTGGGAGCTGGCCGGCCTTCTGTCGCTGCTGCTGATCGTGCGGGCCTTGGTGATGGTCGGCGCCGCGCTGATCGAGCAGCAGGTGATCGTGCCGCGCTTTTACACCATGGTGCGCTGGCAGTCGTTCCGCCGGGTGATCGAGCAGCCCTATGCCTTCTTCCAGGACGATTTCGCCGGCCGCATCGCCACCAAGATCGCGCAGGCGGGCGAATCGGTCGGCGACTTCATCATCACCTCGCTGCAGTCGCTCTGGTCGTTCCTGACCTTCATCGCGCTGACGTTCATCGTCCTTTCAACGCTCGACTGGCGCATGGGCGTGGTCGTCGCCGTCTGGGGGCTCGGCTATGGCGCGGTGGTGCGTTACCTGCTGCCGCGGCTGCGGGCGGCGGGCAAGAACAACGCCAACGAGCGCTCCGTCCTCAATGGCCGGCTGGTCGACATCTTCACCAACATTTTGACGGTCAAGCTGTTCGACACCGGGCGCCGGGAGCACGGCGACGTCAAGCAGGCGATGGGCAACTATCTGGGCGCGGTCACGCATCTGACGCGGATGATCACCCTGGTGCGCACCTCGGTCGCGGTGCTGAACGGGCTGATGATGAGCGCGGTCGCGGTGCTCGCCGTTTCGGGCTGGATGGCCGGCACGATCTCGACCGGCGCGATCGCGGCAACGATGGGTCTCGTTTTCCGGCTCAACCAGATGTCGGGCTGGATGATGTTCAACATCAACGGGCTGATCCGCGCCTTTTCGACCGTTCAGGACGCCATCGAGACGATTTCCGTCGAGCCGGTGATCCGTGACCGGCCCGATGCGCCGGACATGGCGCCCGTATCGGGCCATATCCGGTTCGAGGATGTCCGCTTCAATTACGGCAAGGGCGATATCGGCCTGTTCGACGGGCTCGATCTCGACATCAAGCCGGGCGAGAAGGTCGGCCTTGTCGGCCCGTCGGGTGCCGGCAAGTCCACCATCGTGTCGCTGATGCTGCGCCTGTTCGAACCGGAAACCGGCCGGATCGCGATCGACGGCACCGACATCGCGTCGGTCACGCAGACCTCGCTCCGGCGGCAGTTCGGCGTCGTCAGTCAGGAACCGTCGCTGCTGCACAGGTCGCTCAGGGACAACATCGCCTATGGCGCCGCCGATCCGACGCAGGCGATGATCGAGGCGGCGGCCAAGAAGGCCAAGGCCCATGATTTCATCCTCGACGCGCGCGATCCCAAGGGGCGGTCGGGCTATGACGCCCATGTCGGCGAGCGCGGCATCAAGCTGTCGGGCGGCCAGCGGCAACGGGTGGCGATTGCGCGGGTCATGCTCAAGGATGCGCCGATCCTGATCCTCGACGAGGCGACGTCGGCGCTCGATTCGGAGATCGAGGCGGCGATCCAGGACAATCTGGCGACGCTGATGGACGGCAAGACGGTAATCGCCATCGCCCACCGCCTGTCGACGATCGCCGCGATGGACCGGCTGGTCGTGCTGGACAATGGCCGTATCGTCCAGACCGGGCGGCACGACGAATTGCTGCGCGACAAGGGCGGTCTCTACGCCCGGATGTGGACGCGCCAGTCGGGCGGCTTCCTCAGCTTCGCCGAGGCTGCCGAATAGTGCGCGACACAGTGTCATCATGCCTTGGTCTGGGGTAGACAATGGCGGTGAGCCGGCATTATTAACGCGCCGGATTGCGCTCGGGGACGTGCATTATTCCTGAGTTTTTGACGAATATTTTTGGCAAGGAAAGGACGTCGCCGTGACAGACGCGACCCAGGAGCCGGAAGGCGAACTGCCCACCCGCCGGGATTTCATCTATGTGGCCACCGGGATGATGGGCGTTGTCGGCGCCGCTGCGGCTGCCTGGCCGTTCATCGACCAGATGCGCCCCGATGCGGCGGTTCGCGCCGCCGGCCTGCCGATCGAGGTCGATCTGAGCGCCATCGAGCCGGGCGGCACCATTGTCGTCACCTGGCGCTCCAAGCCCTATTTCATCCGGCAGCTGCTGGACGACGAGATCGCCGCCGCCGACACGCTGGGCGAGGGCGACATGAAGGAATACCAGCCGGCCGCCGAACGCATCGCCGGTCCTGACGGCGCCGAAACCCGCAACTGGGTGATCGTCTCGGCCACCTGTACCCATCTGGGCTGCGTGCCCAACATCGTCGACAACGCGCCGGAGGGCTGGTTCTGCCCGTGCCACGGCTCGGTGTTCGACATGGTCGGCCGCATCTTGCGCGGCCCGGCGGCGACCAACCTGCCGCTTCCGCCCTATGTTTTTGCCGATGAGTCGACCCTGATCGTCGGCTCCGACCAGGTCTAGGAGGCCGCCCGATGAGCAAACTCGAGCATCACGGCACCTACACGCCGACCAGCGGCGTCGGCAAATGGATCGATGCGCGCATGCCGCTGCCGCGGCTGATGTATGACAGCTTCGTGGCCTATCCGGTGCCGCGCAACCTCAATTATGCCTACACGTTCGGCGGCATCCTCTCGATCTTCCTTGTCATCCAGATCGTGACCGGCATCGTTCTTGCAATGCATTACGTGCCGGACGCGACCAAGGCGTTCGACAGCGTCGAGCACATCATGCGCGACGTGAACTCGGGCTGGCTGATGCGCTACATGCACCAGAATGGCGCCCACTTCTTCTTCCTGGCGGTCTATCTGCACATATTCCGCGGGCTCTATTATGGCTCCTACAAGGCGCCGCGCGAGCTTCTGTGGATCCTGGGCTGCATCATCTACCTGTTGATGATGGCCACCGCCTTCATGGGTTACGTCCTGCCTTGGGGCCAGATGTCCTTCTGGGGCGCCACGGTGATCACCGGCTTCTTCACCGCCTTCCCGGTCATCGGCGTTCCGATCCAGGAGCTGCTGCTCGGCGGGTTCGCGGTCGGCGATCCGACGCTGAACCGCTTCTTCTCGCTGCACTATCTGCTGCCGTTCATGATCGCCGGCGTCGTCATCCTGCACGTCTGGGCTCTGCATGTGACGGGGCAGACGAACCCGACCGGCATCGAGGTGAAGTCGAAGACAGACACGGTGCCGTTCACGCCGTACGCGACCATCAAGGACGCGTTCGCGCTGATCTTGTTCCTGGCGCTCTATGCCTATTTCGTCTTCTACATGCCGAACTTCCTGGGCCACGCCGACAACTACATCCCGGCCGATCCCATGGTGACGCCGGCGCACATCGTGCCCGAATGGTACTTCCTGCCGTTTTACGCGATCCTGCGCGCCATCACGTTCGACATCGGCCCGATCACGGCCAAGCTGGGCGGCGTCATCGCCATGTTCAGCGCGGTTCTGGTGCTGTTCGTCGTGCCTTGGCTCGATACGTCCAAGGTGCGCTCGGCGGTCTACCGTCCCTGGTACAAGCTGGCCTTCTGGCTGTTCGTGATCAACTCGGTGTTCCTGGGCTGGCTCGGCTCGCAGCCTGCGGAAGGCGTCTATGTGGCGCTCGCCCAGCTCTCGACGGCGATCTATTTCGGCTTCTTCCTGATCGTCATGCCGGTTCTGGGGCTGGTCGAAAAACCACGGCGGCTGCCCAATTCGATCACCGAGGCGGTGCTCGAACGATCGGCCAAGACCGGCGGCGGATCACCGCAACTGGGCGATGCGACAGCGTCCGCCGACAAGTCCTGACGGCCCGGCCTCGAACAGACGATGGAATCGATGATGAAAAACCTTGTTGTTAAACTCGGAGCCGCCGCCATCGCCGCAACGGTGATGGCGACCGGGGCGTGGGCTGCCAGCGCCTATCCCAAGAACAAGCCGCGCGAGCAGGACTGGTCGTTCGCCGGACCGTTCGGCATGTACGATCAGGCGCAGCTGCAGCGCGGCCTGAAGATCTATGCGGAGAACTGCTCGGCCTGCCACGCCCTCAGCCGCGTCAACTTCCGCAATCTGGCCGACCTTGGCTACTCGGATGAGCAGATCAAGGCGTTCGCGGCCAATTACGAGGTCGAGGACGGTCCCGACGATTTCGGAGACATGTTCTTCCGCCCGGCCACGGCGGCGGATGCGTTTCCCTCGCCGTTCCCCAACCAGGAAGCGGCACGCGCGGCCAATGGCGGCGCCTATCCGCCGGACCTGTCGCTGATCGCCAAGGCGCGGGCGCCGATCCGCGGCTTTCCCGCCTTCGTGATCGACCCGTTCCGCAACTATGCGGAAAACGGGCCCGACTACATCTATTCGCTTCTGACCGGCTACAAGGATGAGGTGCCCGAGGACGTCTCCGTGCCCGAGGGCCTGTGGTACAACCCCTATTTCGCGAGCGGTACGGCGCTTGCGATGGCGCCGCCGCTGTTCGAAGGCATGCATGAGTTCGACGACGGCACCGAGGCCACCGTCTCGAACATGGCCAAGGACGTTGCCGCATTCCTGATGTGGACAGCCGAACCGCACATGGACGAGCGCAAGCAGCTCGGCTTCCGCGTGATGGTGTTCCTGCTGATCTTCGCGGCGCTCCTGTACCTGTCCAAGAAGCAGGTCTGGGCGCGCGTCGAGCACTGAGACGCGTCGGCACAGGGTGTGACATTTGAAAGGGCGCCTCCGGGCGCCCTTTTCCTTTGCCGTTTGGCTGGTGGCTGGCTATCAAAGGCGCGTTTGCTCTGTGCCGGGACCCGACGATGACGCTGCATGAAACGCTTGAGACCGCCATTCGCACGATTCCCGACTATCCCAAGCCGGGCATCATGTTCCGGGACATCACGACGCTTCTGGGCGACGCATCGGCGTTCCGCCGGTCGGTGGACGAACTCGTCCATCCCTATGCCGGCACCAAGATCGAAAAGATCGCCGGCGTCGAAGCGCGCGGCTTCATCCTCGGCGGGGCCATGTCGCACCAGCTTTCCGCCGGCTTCGTGCCGATCCGCAAGAAAGGCAAGCTGCCGCACGACACGGTCCGCATTGCCTACAGTCTCGAATATGGCGTCGACGAGATGGAGATGCACAGGGACGCCGTCAAGCCCGGCGACAAGGTGATCCTGGTCGACGATCTGATCGCCACCGGCGGCACCGCAGAGGGCGCCGTCAAGCTTCTCCAGCAGATGGGCGCGGACGTCGTTGCGGCCTGTTTCGTGATCGATCTGCCCGATCTGGGCGGCCGCGCCAAGATCGAGGCGCTGGGCGTTCCGGTGCGCACGCTGATCGAATTCGAGGGCGACTGAACCCGTGTCGCCACGCGACATCGCGCTGGCCGTTTTCGTCGTCTCCATGTGGGGGCTGGGGTTCACCGTCCTCAAGCCCACGATGGCGCAGTTCCCGCCGATCCTGATCATGGCGGTCAGCTTCACGGCCACCGCGCTGCTGTTGATGGCCTTTGAGCGGCGAAGGCCGGCCACCGGGCATCTGGCGGCGGCCTGCATCGCGCTTTTCGCGGTTTCGGGACAGGCCGCGCTGATCTTCACGGCACTGTCCGGCCTCGAAGCCTCCACGGGCGTGATCATAGCCCAGTTCCAGGTGCCGCTGGCGGTGCTGTGGGCATGGCTGCTGCGCACCGAGCCGTTCCAGCCCTCCAAGCTTGTCGCGTTCGTGATCGCCCTTTGCGGCGTGATGATCATTGCCGGCCTTCCCGCGGACCGTCCGGCGCCAGGCTTCGTTGCGCTGATGATCGCCGGCGGGGCGGTCTGGGGGTTGGGCCAGGCCCTGATCGCCAAGCTCGGCCGCGACGATGGCGCGGTCCTGCTCAAGCGTGTGGCCCTGCACGGCGCGGCACAGCTCATCCTGTTCACCCTTCTTTTCGAGGACGGCCAGTGGACCGCGCTGACCACGGGCTCGCCCGCCGCCTGGGCCGGCCTGGCATTCATCGCGCTGGTTGCCTTTGCTCTGGCCTATGTGATCTGGTTCGACCTGATGCGCCGCAATCCGGTGTCGCAGGTGACACCCTTCGTCATGCTGATGCCGGCGGTTTCGGTGGTGGCGAGTATCGTGTTCCTGGGCGAACGGCCCGGTTTCGCCGTCTTTGCCGGCGGAGCGCTGATTTTGTCGGGCCTCGCCCTGTCGTCGGGTGTGGTCCGCATAACAGGCGAAGGAGCAACCTCCGATGGCCGTTGACTGGCTCAAGGGAACCGTACTCGAAACCGCCTTCGATGCGCCGACCAGGGAGGCCTTGGGCCGGCTGACGCCCGGGTTGGTGCCCAAGGGCACGATCTTGTTCCGGCCCGGCGAAGCGCCCGGCGGCTTTGCCCTGGTCCTGTCCGGCCGGATCAACGTCTATCTCAACAGCCGGACAGGCCGCGAGCTGCGCCTTTATTCCATCGAGCCGGGAGAGACCTGCCTGATGACGACGCTGGCACTGCTCGGCGCCCAGCCCTATTCGGGCGAGGCGATTGCCGACACCGATGTCGTCGCCGCGATTGTGCCGTTCAAGGCCTTTCGCGAGCTGATGGACGGGTCCGACCGGTTCCGGCAGTTCGTCTTTCGCGCTTTTGCCGAGCGGATCGGCGAGATGACGGCGCTGTTGGAGATGGTGGCCTTCCAGAAGATCGAAATCCGGCTGGCACGCTGGCTGCTCGACAATGCCGATGATGGCGGCAGGGCCGCGGCATCCCACGCGGAGATCGCGACGGCGATCGGCAGCGCCCGCGAGGTCGTGTCCCGCCATGTCGAGAAGCTGTCCGACGAGGGCATCGTGGAAGGCGGGCGCAAGGAGATCCTGATCCGCGACCGCGCACGGCTGGCGGCGATCGCGGGTACATGACCGGCCGCATCGCTTCTTGGTGACATGGTCACAGACATTCGTCGGCGTTTCCGTGTATCCTTGATCTTCAGGACCGGAATGATCCGGTCAATGACATTGGAGGCAAAGATGTTTGACGTAAATGTTGGCAGCACCGACCGCATGATCCGCATTGTGGCGGGTGCCGTTCTTTTGGCCCTGTTCTTCTTCGTCGAACTGGGTGCGTGGGGCTGGATTGTCGCGCTGGTCGGCGTCGTGATGCTTGCGACCGGCATCATGTCGCGGTGCGCGCTCTATTCACTGCTCGGCATCAACACGCGCGGCGACAAGGCGGCGTGACGCGGTTGCGGACGATTGCAGGGCCCGGTGGCGGCGCCTTGAGCGCAGCTCAGACGTTGAACTTGAACAGCATCACGTCGCCATCCTGCACCACATAGTCCTTGCCCTCGTCGCGCGCCTTGCCGGCTTCCTTGGCCGCGTTTTCCCCGCCAAGGCCGACATAGTCGTCGAAGGCGATGGTTTGGGCGCGGATGAAGCCCTTTTCGAAGTCGGTGTGGATCTCGCCGGCGGCCTGCGGCGCGCGCGATCCCTTCCTGACCGTCCAGGCACGCGATTCCTTCGGTCCGGCGGTAAAGAAGGTGATCAGGTCGAGCAGCGCGTAGCCCTCGCGGATCAGCCGGTCGAGACCGGCTTCCTCAAGGCCGAGCGTGTCGAGAAACTCGCGCGCCTCGTCCGCATCCAGCTGCGCGATTTCCGCCTCGATCGCCGCGGAGATGGTGACGGTGGACGCGCCCTGTTCGGCGGCCATGGCGGCGACGGCCTCGGCATGCGCGTTGCCGGTCGCGGCCTCGTCCTCGGCGACGTTGCAGACGTAAAGGACGGGCTTGGAGGTCAGAAGGTTCAGCCCCTTGAGGATGGCGAGGTCTTCGGCGGCGATGCCATCGAGCAAAAGCCGCACGGGCTTTGAATCCTGCAGCAGCGCCAGCGCCTGTTCCATCATCGGCAACACGGTGAGCGCCTCCTTGTCCTTGCCGGTCGCCTTCTTGCGCACCCCGGCGATGCGGCGTTCGAGGCTCTCAAGGTCCGACAGCATCAGTTCGGTCTCGACCGTCTCGGCGTCGGCGACCGGATCGATGCGGCCCTCGACATGGGTGACGTCGTCGTCCTCGAAGCAGCGCAGCACATGGACGATCGCGTCCACCTCGCGAATGTTGGCGAGGAACTGGTTGCCGAGCCCTTCGCCCTTGGACGCACCGCGCACCAGGCCGGCAATGTCGACAAAGGAAATGCGCGTCGGCACGATTTCCTTCGACCGGGCGATCTGCGCGATCTGCGCCAGGCGCGGGTCGGGCACGGCCACTTCGCCGGTGTTGGGCTCGATGGTGCAGAACGGATAGTTGGCCGCCTGGGCGGCGGCGGTCTTGGTCAGCGCATTGAAGAGGGTCGACTTGCCGACATTGGGCAGGCCGACAATGCCGCATTTGAAACCCATGGGGATTGGTCCTTCGCATCTGTCGCCCGGCTTTTCGGGCAAGCGGGGTGAGGGGTCAAGGGGTGCGGGACGTGCGATGTACGAGCCGACCCACCTCCCCCTTGAGGGGAGGTCGGCGAGTGGCGAGTGTAAACGAGACAGAGCCGGGTGGGGGTCGTGGCTCACCTCGCGCTTATTTGCCACCCCCACCCGCTCTGGCCCGGCTTCGCTGGACCAATCGCCGTTCGCAGGCTCACCCCCTCAAGGGGGAGGCGGGCGTGCATGATCGACGCCGCACTTTCTTTCGAAGTCGAGAGCTTGCTGCCGAAACAGAACAACGGGCGGTTTGGAGAGCCGCGATCCGTAGTTTGTATATGCGGTCGCCAAACCGCCCGTCCGGTGGGCTTGCGGTGATCGTCATGTGCGGCGCCGGCGCGAGGCTCGCGCCCTGCCGTGACCTTTGGACCGGTTCCATCCGCCGCAGACCCGCGACGCGATCAAACCATCCTTTGGCCCCGTCCGGTCCTGACCGCCGGCCGGGTCTGGCCGGGGACAGGCGCGGACGGACACCGCACATCTTCATTCCGCACCGGCTTGGGGGCTCATCGCCCAGGTGAGGCTACCATGTGTGACCCCGGCCCTCCGCTTGCGCTTCGGGCGTTCGTCGTTCCGAAAGCCAAATCGTTGGCTTCCGGCCGACCAAGGGTCGACCACTCCTCACCCAACCGGTCCACCGCCGCGCCCGCCGTTGGTGGTGGCCATCCGACGTTCCGAAGGGCGCGGTGGAGGGAGTATGGGTGAGGGTGGGGGCGGTTGGATAAGTTTTTCGCTGAATGGCGGCTTTGAGCCTATCTTGCACATTCGTCAGGGTGCGGCGAACGACCGGTTTCAGTCACCGTTCGCCGCCGGGACCGGCAACGGTGCGGGCTTGTGGACGGCCACCCCGATCATGACGAGGACCACGCCCAGGACATCCACGGCGCTCGGAATCTGACGAAGGACGATGACGCCGATGATTGTGGCGGTCGCAGGAAGAAGAGCGAGCAGGAACGCGAAGCTGGCGCGAGGCAGACGGGCCATCGCGAGTTGATCGCAGACATAGGGGATGACTGAAGAACAGATGCCTACGGCAATCCCCGCCAGAACCAGAAGTGGCGCACCGAAGGCGTCGAGAGCTTGCAGGAAGCCGATGGGCATCACGAAGATGAATGCCGCTGTCATGGCAGCGCCGAGACGCTCCACACCGCCCGAGGCACCACCTTCGGAAATCTTGTGGCCAAGGATGATGTAGAGGACGAACAGGGACCCGTTCAGCACCGCCCAGAACAGCCCCAGAAGGTCAGACGTTAGGGCAGGTCCATCGGCAGCCAAGAGCGACGGCACGTCGATAAGGAGGGCCACACCGATGATGGCGAAGGCGAAGGCCAGATAGTTGCGCCCGGTGCGGAGGCCCCACAGGGCAATCCCGATGGTGCCGACGAACTCGATGGCGGCGACCAGCGAGATCGGCAGCCGGTCGAGCGCCAAGTAGAAGGAACTGTTCATCACGGCAAGACAGCCCCCAAGCGCGAGTAGAAGCAGGCGCTCGCGGGGAGACGATTCCTTGAACGTGCGCCAGGGCTTCGTGATCGGTGCGAAAACCAGTGCGGCTGACGCGATGCGGAACCAGGCAACGCCAAGCACACCAACGACCGGAAAGAGCAGAACCGCGAAAGCCGGGCCAAGATAGTGGAAAACGGCCGAGACGCCGAACCATGCTTGAGGGGGAACGGCCTCGGACATGCGCGACATGGCTCCGGGGGCGTTTGCGGGGGCGGGGTTTGCGGGGGCTTGATCTGTCATGCATCTATAATGCAAGGTAGAAACAGATTATGATATGGAGATTGGCTATGTCGCCAACCGAATTGCAATCAAGAAAGAAGGAAAAGGCATCTGAAAACCTTCGATCCGAAGAGGCCGGTCTCGACAGCATCGACGCCGCGATTCTGCGCGAGCTTTGCGCGGATGCCCGCATTCCCCGTGCCGAATTGTCCCGCCGCGTTGGTTTGTCCGCCCCAAGCGTGGCGGACCGCGTGCGGCGTCTTGAGGATGTGGGCATCATCACAGGCTACGGCGCGCGCATTGACCCGGCTCGCCTTGGCTACGGCTTGACGATCCTGATACGCGCGCGCCCGCTACCCGGCGAGATGAAGAACATGATCGAGGCGATCCAGAAGACGCCGCAGATTGTCGCTTGTGATCGTGTGTCCGGCGAGGATTGCTTCGTTGCGCGGGCGCATGTCCGCGATGTCGCCGAGATGGAGGCCGTGATCGACCGGATCTTGCCTTTCGGCGCGACAAACTCGTCTATCGTTCAGTCGTCACCGGTCGAAGAGCGGTTGGTCGAACTTTAGGTCTTGGACTGAAAGCGGACCTCTATCAAATAGCAGGTTTGTCCGGATACCGTTGAAAAAGTCGCCTTTCTCGATTTCTGATCGTGTCGGTGAGTTCGGGTGTTCTTGCTCTCACGCTGGGTTTGGGACCAGCTTTGCGAGCTTGCGGAGATTTTGGACTGTTGCCGCCAGGATGAACTCATCTCTGGCGCCGTTTGGTCCTCTGAGGCGTAGGCGGTCGAGGCCGATGATGCGTTTGAGGTGGGCGAACAGCATCTCGACCTTCTTTCGGGCATAGCTGGCGGTCACATAGGCGTCGGTCTTGGTGATGTCGCGAGCCATGTTGCGTGCGCCCTCGTGGATGGAACGCAAGATCTTGCGCGCTGGCTCCTTGGGGCAGCATCGCTGTTTCAGCGAGCAGACATCGCAGTCCTTTTTGCTGGCGCGGTAGCGCATCAAACCTTCCTTATCGACGCCAGAACGCGGTGTTTTGTAGGGGCGCCGGAACTGCACGAGCTGTTTGCCGCCGGGACAAGTGTAGCTGTCATTCTCGTGGTCATAGGCAAAGTCGTCGCGCGAGAAGGTGCCGTCCTTGCGTTCGGACTTGTCGATCACCGGGATGTACGGCTCGATCCCTTCCTCCTCGACAAGCCAGCCCAGCATCGGCGCTGAGCCATAGGCCGTGTCGGCCACCAGCTTCTCAGGATAGAGACCGAACCGATCTCTGGTTCGCAAGATCATATCCTTGGTGATCTCGACCTCGGCCTGCCGGATCGGAGCGGTCGCATCGACATCGACGATGACGGCATTGTCCAGATCGACCAGATAGTTGGTGGAGTAGGCAAAGAACGGCCTGTCACCATTGGCGCCGGTGTAACGCGCTGCCGGGTCAGCCGGAGAGATGGCCTTGGGCTGCACGGGCGTCGAACCGCCAAAGGCAGCATCATCCAGCGTGTCGAGATACTCCTGCGTGGCCCGTGAGACCTGTTCAGGCACGGACCAGTCCGCCATCTCCACCTTGGTATAGCGGCTCGCGTCGGCCTTGATGAGCGACGCATCGACACCGAAGTCTTCGCCGCCGACCAACCCTTCGGCGATACAGCGTGTCAGCACGGTGTTGAACAGATGCCGGAACAGATCGCTCTCACGAAAGCGGCCATGCCGGTTCTTGGAAAAGGTCGAGTGATCGGGGACCGCATCGTTCAAATCCATCCGACAGAACCAACGATAGGCGAGGTTCAAATGGACCTCTTCGCACAGGCGCCGCTCGGACCGGATGCCCATGCAGTAGCCAACCAGCAACATGCGGATCATCAGTTCGGGATCAATCGAAGGGCGGCCGGTGGAACTGTAGTAGGGTGCTAGAACTGAGCGGATGTCGGAGAGGTCCACAAATCGGTCAATCCGGCGCAGCACATGATCTGCCGGAACATGCCGATCCAGGCTGAACTCATAAAACAGCGCTGCTTGTGGTTCCTTCCGCGGGCCCATCATCGTCGGCAATCTCCCAAATCACTTGGGAAACTGAATCAGCCACCGAAGTGGTGATCAAGCGGCCTTTGTCAACACCATCTCCGCAGAGCTGCCATCCGCCGCGCCTACTTCCCCAACAGCTTCTTGAGCATCTCCGCCATCGGCCCGGTCGGCTTGGCGTCCGGCGTTGATTGCCGCGCCTGGCGGATGTGGCTCTGGGGTTTGGGTGCGGGCTTGGGCGGTGATTTGCCCGACTGATCCTTGGCGGAGGGCGCCTTTGGGGCGGGGGCGCCGACCGCGCCTTTCGCCTTGTCGCCGACGGCCAGCGCCAGCCTGTTCATGAAGCCCGATTCGTTGCCGGCGACGAGCAGGTCGACATTGTCGGCGAGCGCGTCGAGCAGCGGCTCCAGCCATTGCTGGTCGGCCTTGGCGAAATCGCCCAATACATGGGCCTGCACCCGGGCCTTGTCGCCCGGATGGCCGATGCCCAGGCGCACGCGGCGATAATCCTTGCCGCAATGGGCGTCGAGCGACTTGATGCCATTGTGGCCGCCCGAGCCGCCGCCGCGCTTGATGCGCACCTTGCCGGGCGCCAGGTCGAGTTCATCGTAAAGGACGGTGAGGTCCTCCGGGCCGAGCTTGTAGAAGCGCATCGCCTCGCCGACCGCCTGACCGGAAAGGTTCATGAAGGTCTGCGGCTTGATGACGAGGACCTTTTCGCTGCCGATCCGGCCCTCGGCGATCTCGGCGTTCCACTTCTTCTGCCAGGGGCCGAACGAAGAATGGCGGCGAACGATCGCGTCCGCCGCCATGAAGCCGATATTGTGCCGGTTTTCGGCGTAGCGGGGGCCGGGATTGCCAAGACCTGCGATGATCTGCATGCCGGCCGCTCCGCATGTCCGGACCAGGGCTTACTCCTCGCCCTTGTCCTCTTCGCCTTCGGCCTTTTGCTCGGTGGCTTCCACCTCGTCGGGCGCCACTTCGGCCTCGGCCTCATCATCATCCTGAACGCCGCCGCCGGGGGCCGCGATCGTCGCGATCGTGAAGTCACGGTCGGTGATGGTCGGCTCGACGCCCTTGGGCAGCGTGATCGACGAAATCTTCAGCGCGTCGCCCACCTCGGCGGTGGCCAGATCCAGCGTGAACGCCTCGGGGATGGAGTCGGCCGGGCAGTTCACTTCGACATCGTGGCGCACGATGTTCAAGACGCCGCCCTGCTTGATGCCCGGGCAGATGTCCTCGTTCTCGAAGTGCACCGGAATGTTGACCGTCACGGTCGTCTTGGCCGAGATGCGCAGGAAGTCGACATGCAGCACGACATCCTTGACCGGATCGAGCTGGTAGTCCTTGGCGAGCACCTTGTGCCTGGTGCCGTCGACATCGATTTCGCCGACCGTGGTCATGAAACCGCCGGCCTGCATATGCATGAAGACGTCCTTGCGCGGCAGGGTCACCGTCATGGGGGGCTTGCTGTCGCCGTAGATCACGGCTGGAATTTTGCCTTGGCGCCGAATGGCCCGGGCGGACCCCTTACCGACCCGGTCGCGCGCCTCGGCCGTGAGCACGTAGCTGTCGCTCATGGCATTGTCCTTTCGAGGGCATAGGAGAGGTGGAGCATCGCTCCGGCCGCTGCGCGGCCCGCCGCGCTGCCTCCAAGGGTGTCCGCGCGGGTGGCGGTGCCATAACGGAAAAGGCCCGCGCGCGCAAGCGCCGGTGGCCGGTGCCCTTCACGTCTGAACACAAGCCGGTGACCGGCGCTACCGGGACCGCCGGGGCGCGGCTAGTCTGGCGTTCCGTTCCGGAGCCGACCATGCCGCGTTTCATCACCCTCGTTTCCGTTTCGCTGATTGTCGTTCTTGGCCTGACGCTGCTGCCCGCCTATGCGGACGACCCGATGGATGTGCCTGTCTTCCATGAACCCGTGTCGGAGGACGATGCCGCCCATGCCGAACTGATCCGCACGGCCGTCTTCGGCTGGAAGGCGGAACGGCATGCCGCGCTCGAAGCTCTGGTCGAACGCGACGCAAAGGACGCAATCGCGGCGCTGATCGTCGGCATGCGCCATGTGGTGATCGACGACGAGGTGCGGATCGCGCTCACGCAGCTGGCCGGCGAGCCGATCAACAATTGGCGCGATGCGATGCTCTGGCAGGAGCGCAATCCGCAGGTCAGGGCCCATCCGGTGGCGCGCGAGATCCGGCTGCGCGTCTTCATGCGCCGCGACGCCCGTTTCATGCGCTTTCTCGGCGGTGAGCGGTCGATGCCGGACAAGATGCGCATCCGGCTCGACGAGATCGTCTGGGGCGGCGTGATGATCGGCGACATTCCGACGCTGGACGATCCGATCATGTGGCTGCCGGAGAACGCCACCTTCATGGCCGACGGCAATCTGGTTTTCGGCGTGTCGATCAATGGTGACACGCGGGCCTATCCTCTGCGCATCCTCGCCTGGCACGAAATGGCAAATGCGATCATCGGCGGTGTGCCGGTCTCGCTGGCCTTCTGCACGCTGTGCGGCGCGGGCATATTGTACGAGACCGATGTCGACGGGTTCGACGAGCCCTTCACCTTCGGCACGTCGGGCCTTCTCTACCGGTCCAACAAGCTGATGTACGACCGGCAGACCGACAGCCTGTGGAACCAGTTTTCCGGCGAGCCGGTCACCGGGCCAGTCGCCTTCTCGGGGCTGCGGCTGAAGGTGCGGCCGATCGTGCTGACCACATGGGGCGAATGGCTCGCCAGACATCCGGACACGACGGTCCTGTCGCCGAACACGGGCCATCTGCGCGACTATGGCGAGGGCGCGGCCTATGCGGACTATTTCGCCAGCCCCGACCTCATGTTTCCCGTCAATGTGCGCGACGAGAGCGTGGTTGCGCGCAAGGACCGGGTGTTCGGCGTGCGCGATGTCGGCATCCAGAAGGCCTGGCCGATCGCCGCCTTCGCCGCCGAGCCGGTGATCAACGACGCGATCGGCGACCGGGCGCTGGTACTGATCGGCGATGCCGATGTCGGCACCGTGCGGGCCTATGAGCGCGGCGACCGGGAATTTGAACAGGGCGCGTCGACCGATACGCTAACGCGCGACGGCGAACCCTGGCGGATCACCGAGACCGCGCTTGTCGGCCCCGACGGTACGCGGCTCGACCGTGTGGCCGGGCACATGGCCTACTGGTTCGCCTGGGATTCCTATTTCGGCGTGACGAGCGACTTGTATCGGCCGCTTCCGGTGCAATGAGCAGTGGTTGGCCCACCCCATTGACAACAATTGTTGTCGCCGTTGGCGTTTGCAGCTAGTGTGCCGCCAACGTTGGAGAGCATAATGCCGCGATTGTCGATCGAACTCGATCAACGCCAGCATCAGCAACTGAAGGCCATGGCGGCCCTGAAGGGGCAGTCAATCAAGGACTATGTCCTTTCGCGCGCGCTTGTGGATATGCCGGATGCCGAGACAATGACGGACGAGGAGGCACTCGGCGCGCTCAAGCAGCTTCTTGCGCCCAGAATCGCGGAAGCGGATGCCGGAGAGGCCGTCGGCGTGACGCTTTCCGATGTCAAAAGCCGGGCCAAGGCGCGCCGTAGAGCCTGACATGGCAGGCTATCTCTTCACGCCCGGCGCACGTGAAGATTTGGCGGACATCTGGTTGTACACGGAAGAAGCCTGGGGCGAAGGCCAAGCCGACCGGTATGTCGAGGCATTGTTTGATTGCTGTGCCAGGATTTCTGCCGGTAATGCGCCGGGCCGGGTTGTGCCTGGCGCTGAGGGGGTTCATTCCCATCGATGCCAGCACCATGTCATCTTCTTCTTGAGAGGCGATGATGAGGCCATCATCATCGCACTGTTTCACGAGCGGATGGACCTGATGCGTCGTTTGGCGGGCCGGCTCTAGCGGGTCAGGTTCGCCGTTACCGGTCGGCGTCATCGCTACCGGAAGTCGCTGCTCACATCGCCCCAGAAGCAGCGCGGGTAGAACGGGAAGGTGTCGGTGGCGAAATAGACATACCGGCCATCCAGCGTGCCGCCATTGCACTCATCGAGATTGCCGGCGCCGGCATATTCCCAGTCTTCCACATAGGTGCCGTCGTGGCGCCCGCCCGGGCCGCCCTGCCGGGTGCCCGACTTCAGCGTCCAGCCGGATTGCGCGGCGGAGCCGACATAGTGGATCTCGTGGCCGTCGGCGGCATAGCCGATATGGGTGCTGGAGACCGAGGCGACCAAGCCTTCGGGCTTGCCGTGATAGTGGTAGATGCCGCGATTGTCGACATGAGCGTTGTGCTGGTCCATGCCGAGCAACTCCGCGGCGCCCATGCCCTCAAGGTTCCAGCCCGACGAGCGGTCGCGCGAGAAGCCGCGCGGCGAGGACGGATCGTAATAGTCCGCCGTTTCGGGGCGGAACAGGATGCCGTTCAGCCCGATGCCGACCGGCCCGCGGGTAATGTCGGTCTTGCGGCTGCCCTTGACCGGATTGGCGCTGACGCAATGGCGCAGGCGCTGTTCGGAGATGGAATGCGGGTTGCCGCGATTGGGGAATGTGCCGGTCGCATGGTTCGGCAGTCCGTTCGACGTGATGCAGATCTGGTCGCCGGTCTGTTCGATGGAGACATGATTGTCATGGGCAAGCGCCGTTGCAGCGGTTGCCGATGCAGCGATGACGGCCATTGTGGTGATGCAAAATTTCTTCATGGCGAAACCCTTTTGCGAGAGGCATCATCCCAAGAAAAGCATGGCGGCAGTGGCGCCGAGGTGCAAGTTAAGCTTCGGTCATGATGACGGCCGGGGAGAGATAATGAAGACTGTGCTGATCACGGGAGCCAACCGCGGGCTGGGGCTGGAGGCGGCGCACCAGCTTGGCGAGAAGGGCTTCCATGTGCTTGCTGGCGTCCGCAATCCGGAAGCGGGCCGGCGCGCCGAGGCTTTGTTGCGCGGTGCCGGCATCGCCGCCGATTTCGTCGAACTGGACATGCGCGCGCCCGAAACGATCGAGGCGGCCGCCGATACCATCTGGCATTCGGCCGGCCAACTCGATGTCCTGATCAACAATGCGGCGGTCCATTACGACACGCACCAGCGCGTCGGGGCGCCGGACTTCGCCATCGTCGAGGAGGCGCTGGCGGTCAACACGGTCGGCGCCTGGCGGATGGCGGTGGCGGCGCTGCCGCTGCTCAGGCGCTCGGAGGCGCCGCGCATCGTCAACGTGTCCTCGGAATCGGGCGCCTGGTCGTCGATGACCGGGACGACGCCGGCCTATTCGCTGTCGAAGCTGGGCCTGAACGGCCTGACGCGCATGATGGCCAGCGAGTTCCGGCGCGACGGCATCCTGGTCAACGCGGTCTGTCCGGGGTGGACGGCGACCGACATGGGCGGCGGCGGGCGCCCGGTGCCCGACGGCGCGCGCGGCATCGTCTGGGCGGCGACGCTGCCCGATGACGGGCCGACGGGGGGCTTTTTCCGCGACGGCAAGCCGATCGACTGGTGATTGACGGCCGACATCTGTTTGTCACATGAGCCGGGCACAGCACGCGCGCCGGACCCGCAATGACAGACATCTCCAACCCCCATGCCCCGCTCGACGTGCCGCCGGCCGAGGCGACCCGCGCCTTTGCCCGGATCGGACTGTTGTCGTTCGGCGGGCCGGCGGCGCAGATCGCGGTGATGCATCGCATCCTTGTCGAGGAAAAGGGCTGGCTGACCGAAAAGCAGTTCCTCCACGCGCTCAATTTCTGCATGCTGCTGCCCGGGCCCGAGGCGATGCAGCTTGCCACCTATGCGGGCTGGCTGATGCATGGCGTTCGCGGCGGTCTGATCGCGGGTCTGTTGTTCATCGCGCCGGGACTTGTGATGATGCTCGCCCTGTCTGCGGTGTTCGTCGTCGCCGGCGACGTCCCGGTGGTGGCCGGGCTTTTGTACGGGCTGAAGGCAGCGGTTCTCGCCGTCGTCGTCCAGGCACTGATCAAGGTGTCGAGGCGGGCGCTCGGCTCGGCGGCGATGATCGTCATCGCGATTGCGGCGTTCGTCGGCATCGCGCTGCTGCGGCTGCCGTTCCCGCTGATCATCGCGCTGGCCGCGCTGACCGGCGCGCTGCTGCACTTGGCTGCGCCGCATCTGCTGCCTGCCGCAAAGGGCAGCGATGAACCGCACGCATCAAGCATCACCGTGCGCGGACAGGACCATGGCGCAGTGGCCCGCACCACCGTGCTGTGGCTGGCGATATGGCTGGTGCCGCTCGCTGCGCTGCTGGTGCTTCTCGGGCGGGGCGACGTGTTTGTCGATGCGGCGCTGTTCTTCTCGCAGACCGCCATCGTCACCTTTGGCGGGGCTTATGCGGTGCTCGCCTATGTCGGCCAGCAGGCGGTCGACCTCCATGGCTGGCTGACGCCCGGCGAGATGCTGGCGGGACTGGGCCTTGCCGAAACCACGCTCGGACCGCTGGTTCTGGTGCTGGTCTTTGTCGGCTTTGTCGGCGGCGCGTCGCTCGGAGGCATGGAGCCGCTTGTCGGCGGATTGCTGGGCGGGCTGGTCGCCGCCTTCTTCACCTTTGTGCCCTGCTTCTTGTGGATCTTCGCCGGCGCGCCCTATGTCGAGGCGCTGCGCAATGTGCGCTGGCTGGCCGCGTCGCTCGCGGCGATCACGGCGGCCGTCGTCGGCGTCATCGCCAATCTGGCGGTCTGGTTCGGCCTCAATGTGCTGTTCGGCGCGTTCGAAAATGTCCGCACGGGACCGTTCTTCGTGCCGGACATCGACTGGGCCGGCTTCGACCGGGTGGCCGCGGCGATCGGGATCGCGGCGGCGGTCGCGCTGATCCGCTTCAAGCTTGGCCTGTTTGCCGTCCTCGGCGCGGCGGCGGTGGCCGGCGTCTTGGCGACGATGATGGTCTGATCAGTCGAACAGGCTGGACACCGATTGCTCGTGCGCGGTGCGGGCGATGGCTTCGCCGATAAGGTCGGTGATCGACATGACACGGATCTTCTTGGCCGCGTTGACCTCGGGGGTCGGCTGGATGGAATCGGTGGTGACCAGTTCGGTCAGCGCCGACGCCTCGATCCGCGCGACGGCTCCGCCCGACAGGACGCCATGGGTGATATAGGCGGTCACGCTCTTGGCGCCCTTGGAAAGAATGGCGTCGGCGGCGTTGCACAGCGTGCCGCCGGAATCGACGATGTCGTCGATCAGGAAACAGTCCTTGCCGGTCACGTCGCCGATCACGTTCATCACCTCGGATTCGCCGGGCCGCTCGCGCCGCTTGTCGACGATGGCGAGAAGCGAATCGTCGAGCCGCTTGGCGAGCGCGCGCGCCCGCACCACGCCGCCGACATCGGGCGAGACCACCATGACCGACGACATGTCCTTGTGGTGCATGCGAATGTCGCGCGCCATCACCGGCACGGCGTAGAGATTGTCGGTCGGAATATCGAAGAAGCCCTGGATCTGGCCGGCGTGCAGGTCGAGCGTCAGAACGCGGTTGGCGCCGGCCTCGGTGATCAGGTTGGCAACCAGCTTGGCCGAGATAGGGGTGCGTCCCTGTGCCCGCCGGTCCTGCCGCGCATAGCCGAAATAGGGCAGCACCGCCGTGACCCGCCGCGCCGACGATCGCCGGAACGCGTCGATCATGATCAGCATTTCCATCAGGTGATCGTTGGCCGGACGCGAGGTCGACTGCAGGATGAAGACATCCTCGCCGCGCACATTCTCCTGCAGCTCGACGAAGATCTCGTCATCGGCGAAACGGCGCACATTGGCGCGCCCGACGCTCATGCCGAGATATTTGGCGACCGAATCGGCCAATTGCCGGTTGGAATTGCCAGCAAAGAGTTTCATGGGCCGCCCCGCGTTCGCCGTATCGGTTGGCCCGCCTTTTAGCGGTCACGGGGGCTATTGCAAGCTGTCATCAATGTTTCACACGGCGCAATTGCCGCAGGCGCCGAAACCGGCAACGCAAACGCCGTTCAGGCGGCCCGTCCGCGCCAGGCATTGTAGTCCGACAGCATCGTGTCGGCGATGCGCTCCATCGCCGATGCGGGCACGGCCTGCCACGGATCGGCATTGGTGCCTGGCACCAGTTCCTGGCCCTGGATGCGGTGGACGCGCTGGCCCGACGGGGTGAACACGTCCCAGACATGGATCACCGTCGTCTGCCCGTTTTCGGACAGGGCGGAGAAGTAGCCGCGAATTTCGTGATCGACGCCCGAGGACGCCGACGGCAGGATGCTGATGTTGTTCCGGGCGCCCGATGCCGACAGGCGGCGCGACAGGGCGGCGACGCGGTCCACCGGCGCGCCGACGATCGGCGCAAAGTGCACGCGCGCGGCGTTGGCCGCAAAGGCCTGCGGCGCGGCGGCAGTCTCGGAGCCGGAGATCAGCGCTTCACCGGTGGTCGTGGCCGCGTTCGGATCGACGGCGACCGCGGCGCCGGGCGTGCTCTCGACACTGAGCGCGTTTTCGACGGTGTTGGAGCCATCGTCGGGCGTCGTGCAGGCGGCTGCGGCAAGTGTCAGTACAAGAAGGGTCGCCAAAGCGGCCAGGCGGGCTGGCGCATTTCGACCGGTCGCAACGGTGCGCTGTGTCTGCATGGACCTTTCACCCTTTGTTACAGAGCCTTTACCTCATGCGACGGTCAAATCAAGGCCCAGCCGCGACAGCGGCTCGGGCGCCCCTTCGGTGGTCAGATAGGTGCGGCCCAGCGTCATGGCGGTGCCGCTATCGGAATCCATGATGATCATGTGCGCGAAAAGCGTCATGTTTTCGGCCACCGTTTCAGGGTTCCCCGCATAGAACATCGGCCGGTCCATCCAGCACGGCGTGAAGTGGGCGCCCAGCGAATAGCCGCAGGCGTTCAGCCGGTGGCGGGTCATGCCGGCATCCTCGAGCGCATGGGCATGGGCGTCGAACACGTCGCCGAACGTGCTGCCTGGGCGCATCGCGCCCTCGACGGCCTCGAGCGCAGCGGACGCGGCGGCGTGCATCTCGACATGGCGGTCGGTGGGCTTGCCGATGATCACCGTGCGCATCAGCGCGGCATGGTAGCGGCGCCAGGCGCCGGCCCACTCCAGGGTCAGCTGGTCGTTTTCGTCGAGCGTGCGCCGGCCGGACTTGTAGCGGCACAACAGCGCGTCGCGGCCGGAGCCGATGATGAACTCGTTGCCCGGATAGTCGCCGCCCTTGGCAAGGATATGCCCCTGCAACGCGGCCAGGATCGCCGCCTCGTCGGCGCCCGCGCGCACCTTCTTCATCGCCGCGTCGAAAGCGTCGTCGGCCAGTTCGGCGGCCTTGCGCACGCAGGCGATCTCGGCGGCGCTCTTGACCGCGCGAAGACGGGACACCAGGCGCGAGGCGTCGCGCATGTCGGCAAAGCTTGCCAACTGGTCGTCCAGCAGCCGGCCGTAATGGGCGTTCAGCCCGGCGCTGTCATATTCGACGCCGATACGGGCGCCGACCAGATCGCGGTCGGCGAGAAGCTCCTTGAGATCCTTGGCCGGGTTGGCATGGCTGCGGTCCTCCCAGACGACGATCGTCTCCACATTGGAGGTGTGGCGCGCCTGCCGCAGGTCGGCCGAGCGGGTCAGAAGCGCCACATCGCCGTTCTTTTCGACGATCATGCACTGGAAGAAGCAAAAACCGAACGTGTCGTAGCCGGTCAGCCAGTACATGCTCTCCTGGGCGAAGAGCAGCATCGCGTCGAGCTTGTCCTCGGCCATGGCAGCCAGAAGACGCCCTTTTCGCGCGGCGAACTCGTCATCGTCGAAATGCAGGGCCATCGGCACTCTCCTCGGTGGTGGGCGTCAGACGATCATGATGGCCGACATCTGCCGGCCATAATCGGGCTCGCCGCGATGGGTGGTGCGGCGGTAGGAGAAAAAGCGTGCCTCGTCGGCATAGGTGCATTCGCCGGTGGCCGAGGCGGTGACGCCGGCCCCCTGAAGCCGGGCAACGCAATAGCCGGCAAGGTCGAACAGATGATGGCCCGGTCGGCCGCTTGGCCGGAACCAGCCGGCATTGTCCGGATGGGCGGTCATGAAGCGCTCGGCGAACTCCGGCCCGACCTCATAGTTGGGCTGGCTGATCGACGGGCCGACGATGGCGGCGATGCGCGCCCTTTCGGCGCCCAGGGCGACCATCGCATCGACGGTATTTTCAAGAACGCCGGTCAGCGCGCCCTTCCAGCCGGCATGGGCGGCGCCGACGACCGGCGCGTCCGGGTCGGCGAACAGGACCGGCGCGCAATCGGCGGTCAGGACCCCGAGCGGGATGGACGGCGTTGCGGTGACCAGCGCATCGGCCTTGGGGCGGCCGTCCAGCGGGATCGGCGCGTCGATGGTGACGACATCGGCGGAATGGACCTGATGGCAGCCGCTGAGGGCGATTTCTCCGACGCCGAACCAGCCGGCGATGCGGCGGCGGTTTTCGTGCACATGGTCCTGATCGTCCGCCGAGCCCAGCCCGACATTGAGCCCGGCATGAAGGCCTTCGGAAACGCCGCCGGCACGCGTGAAAAAGCCGTGCCGGATCGTGCGGCCATCGCCGAACGCTTTGGAAATCACCGGTTGAAGCGGCGGCGGTCCGTGCTCATTCATGCGTGCATGACCTGTTCATGGCGGGGCGACGGTGTGGGATGGGCACCGCGCTGTCAACCGGCTTGAAAGGGCGGGACGGGACCTTCAAGGCCGGGTCCGGTCAGGCCCAAAACCTTGAAGAGGGCCCCCATCTGGCCGTCGCCATCACCGCATAGGCGGGTAACGGCGGCGCGGATCGCATCTTGCGCCGCCGCATCCTTGCCGGCGCCAAGCGCGCCGGCCCGTTCGACGATGCCGCCGCCGAGCAGGAACGCGCCTTGCGTCATCGCCGGCAGGGCACGCGCGCCTTCGGAAGCGGCGGCACGAGCGAGCGCCTCGAAGTCGACATGGCTGGTCAGGTCGGCAAGGCCCGGTTCGGCGAGCGGGTCGGCAAAGTCATGGCCGCGCATCGCCTGGAACGTGTCGCCAATGCCGGTCTGAAGATGGCCGTAGTCGATCAGCACGGCCAGCCCGCCATGCGCGGCGAGATGTGCGCCGATCGTGGCTGCGGCGGCCTCGCGCGCCGGCGCGATCTCGAAGACGGACCCGTCCGGCGCATCGGCATGACCGGGCGGGCGTTCGCCGTCCGGAAGCACGGAGGCGCCGGCGGTGAAGGTGAGGGCGCTGTCGTTGCAGAGCCCGACCATGCGTTCGCGCCAGCCATTGGCCGTCTTGACGAATTGCCGGATCGGCAGCGCGTCGAAAAATTCGTTGGCGGCCAGAAAGAGCGGAAAGTCCGGCAGATCGTCCAACCGGTCCACCCACGTGGCGCGGCGCGCATCGGTACCGAGCGTTTTGCGCTGCACGTCGCGCAGGCGGGCGCTCGCTTCCACCAGAACGATGCGCGCGGCGGCCGAAAAGGCGGGATCGATCCGCGCGGTTCGGACAATGTCGGCCATCAGCGTGCCGCGTCCGGGGCCGGCTTCGGCGAGAAGGAAGGGCGCGGGACGCCCGGCCTGTCGCCACGCATTGACGAGGACCGCGCCGACGATCTCGCCGAAGAGCTGGCTGATCTCCGGCGCGGTGACGAAATCACCCTTCGCGCCGAACGGCTCGCGCGCGGCGTAATAGCCGTGCTCGGGATGCAGCAGGCATTCGGCCATATAGCCGGCGACGGTCATCGGCCCCGCCGCGGCGATGCGCGCGGCAAGGATCGCGGCGAGCGGCGTGGTCATTTTGTTTCGTCGGTGGCGGCGGGGACCGGTTTGGCCGGCCGGGCCGACAGCACAAGCGCCAGACCCAAAAGCGCCATGGGGATCGACAGCACCATGCCCATGGTCAGCCATTGGGTGCCGAGCAGGAAGCCCAGTTGCGGGTCCGGCTCGCGGAAGAATTCGACGAAGGTGCGCGCCGCGCCATAGCCGCCGACGAACAGGCCGGTGACGAAGCGCGGGTTTCTCAGCTTGAGCCAGATGTGGACGGCGACCCAAAGCAGGATGAACAGGACCAGCCCTTCCAGAAACGCCTCGTAGAGCTGACTGGGATGGCGCGGCAGGCGCTCGGGATCGGTCGGGAAGACCATCGCCCAGCCGACGTCCGACGGGCGGCCATAGAGTTCGGCGTTGATGAAATTGGCGATGCGCACGAGACCGATGCCGATGGGAGCGACGGCGGCGATGACATCGAACAGGCGCCAGGGATCGATGCCGCGCGAGCGGGCGAAAAAGAGCATGGCCAGCGTCGTGCCGATCAGCCCGCCGTGGAAGGACATGCCGCCCTGCCACACCGTGAAGATGCGCAGCGGTTCGGCGAGGAAGGTGCCCAGATCGTAAAACAGCACATAGCCGATCCGTCCGCCGGCGATGATGCCGATCGTCGCCCAGAGGAGGAAATCATCGATGTCGACCGGCTGGATCGGCGCAGGGCCGCCCCAGAGGCGCTCGTTGTGCACCATGCGGCGGGCCAGCACCCAGCCGATGACGATGCCGACAATGTACCCCAGCGAATACCACCGGATCGCCACCGGGCCGATCTGGATCAGCACCGGGTCGATGTCGGGAAAGGCGAGAGCGGTCTGTGTGAGAAGGGCGGGGGTGAAAACGTCCATGCGCGCGGCTTTCGCAGGTCCTGATTCGGTTGGCGCCTTGTCTGTGACGGCGCGGTCTCATAGGTAAGGTGCCATAGTGGAGATAGCGACATGACAACAGGCCCCAACCGGATATTTGACGATTTCGCCAAGCTGATGACCGATGCCGCCGGCGCGGCGCAGGGCATGCGGCGCGAGGCCGAGACGATGTTCCAGGCGCAGGCGGAAAAGTTTCTTGCCTCGATGGATCTTGTCCAGCGCGAGGAGTTCGAGGCGATGAAGGAAGCCGCGCTTTCCGCCAGCGCCCGGGCCGAAGCGCTCGCAGAGCGCGTCGATGCGCTGGAAGCGCGGGTCGCCAAGCTCGAAGACACGTAATCGGGCCGCCTGCGCGGCTTTGATGACCGTTGTACAACGGTTTTTTTCCACAGGAACGAACCGAGTCCGCGCCTTCAAAAAGCCCTTTGGCGAGAGTCGCTTACGCTACGGTCGAATCTGTGGGCAAAACCGGCCGTCCACATCTGTTTGATCGATGACGCCCCGCCGGGGCTTTCCCCACGCCCTCTCATCAATACACTGAAATTATTGAGTGATTCGCAGCGGTGCCCAAGCACCCTGCACGCCGGACCGTTCCGGCCTAGCCTTGGATGCGTTGATGAGCCTTCTTGAACTGGACGATGACAGGATCGCCCACCCGGTCGATGTGATCGAGCATGTCGCCTATGCGCGCGACTGGAATTTCGAGCGCACCGGCGATGACGAGATCGCGGTCGCGGTGGCCGGCAACTGGACCAATTACCACATCTCCTATGCCTGGATGCCGGATTTTGAATCGCTGCATTTTGCCTGCGCGTTCGACGTGACGGTGCAGAAGAACCGGATGGTGGAACTCACCCGGCTCCTGTCGCTGATCAACGAGCAATTGCTGATCGGCCATTTCGACTTCTGGGAGCAGGAGGGCGCGGTGATGTTCCGTCATTCGCTGATCCTGGCTGGCGGGGCCGAGCCCACCGAAGCGCAGGTGGAGGTGATGCTCTCGAGCGCGATCGAGACGTGCGAGAGCTACTTCCAGGCGTTCCAGTCGGTCGTCTGGTCGGGCGTCAATGCGCGCGTCGCGCTCGACCATGCGATGTTCGAGACCGTCGGCGAGGCGTGACCGATGAGCGACGACTTTATCGCGTTCGACGACTTTCTGAAGGTCGACATCCGCACCGGCACGATCGTCGAGGCCGAGCCCTTCCCAGAGGCGCGCAAGCCGGCGATCAGGATGAAGATCGATTTCGGACCGGAGATCGGCATCAAGAAATCCTCGGCGCAGATCACCGTGCACTACACGCCCGAGGAACTGGTCGGCCGGCAGGTGATGGCGGTCGTGAACTTTCCGCCGCGCCAGATCGGGCCGATGCGCTCGGAGGTGCTGACCCTGGGCTTTGAGGACGAAGACGGCGCGGTCGTGCTGGCCGCCATCGACAAGCCCGTCAAGAACGGCCAGCGGCTGATGTAGGCGCCTGCCAGCCTCCGCCTTGAGGGGAGGCACGCCAGACCAAGCTTTGCGTCGGGCGAGCGGGTGGGGGTGACAGTCAGATGTATGGGCTGGCGATTACCCCCGCCCGGCTCTGCCTCGCTTTGCTCGCCATTCGCCGACCTCCCCTCAAGGGGAGGTGGACGATGCCAATCCCTTAGACCGGCAGGCGCACGGTCACGCGCAAACCGCCAAGCGGCGAATCGTCGAGCACGATGTCGCCGCCATGCTTGCGGGCGACGTCCCGGGCGATCGACAGGCCCAGGCCCGTGCCGCTCTTGTCCAGATTGCGCGCATCGTCGATCCGGTAGAAGGGCCGGAACACGTCGTCGCGCTCGTCCTCGGGAATGCCCGGGCCGTTATCGTCCATCGTCAGCGTCAGCCGGCCGCGAGAAACCTGAGCCACCACTTCGAGCCGCTCGGCATGGCGGAAGGCGTTCGAGGCGATGTTGGCCAGAAGCCGCCGGAAGGCGACGGGCCGGACAACGATGTCGCGCCGTCCCAGGACGCTGACGACGACCTCGCGATCGTGCAGCCGGCCCTGGGCGGCGATCTCGTCAAGCGCCTCGCGCAGGTCGAGTTCGCCGGTCTCCTCCTCGACATCGCCCTTGGCGAAATCGAGATAGCCCTCCAGCATCGACTGCATGTCGTCGATGTCCTTTTCCATCGCGGCAATGTCGTCCGACGGCTCGCTCATCGCCAGTTGCAGCTTGAAGCGCGTCAGGATGGTGCGCAGGTCGTGGCTGACGCCGGCCAGCATCTCGGTGCGCTGCTCGATCTGCTTTTCGATGCGTTCGCGCATCCGGATGAAGGCAAGGCTCGCCTGGCGCACCTCGATGGCGCCGCGCGGCCGGAAACTGTCGGGAAGCGCATGGCCCTTGCCGAAGCCCTCGGCTGCCTCGGCGAGCTTCTGGATAGGCCTGATCTGGTTGCGCAGGAACAGGATGGCGATGAACAAGAGGACGAGCGACGTGCCGACCATCCACAACAGGAAGATGTGGGTGTTGGAGGCATAGGCCTGGCTGCGCCGGGCGAAGACGCGCAGCACCTTGTCTTCCATCCGGATGCGGATTTCCACCAGGTTGGAATTGCCGACCGTGTCGATCCAGAAGGGCCGGCCGATCTGCCGGGTGATTTCTTCGGACAGGATCTGGTCGAGGATCGAGAAGAACGGTTTGGGCGCCGGCGCGGGCAGCGGATCGGGCGGCAGGATGGCGACGTTCAGCGCGAGCCGCTCGCGGGCGATGCGCGTCACTTCCGCGTAGGTCTGGTCCTGCGGGTAGGTTTCGATCACATCGATGATCGCGGCGATGTCGCGCGTGACGGCGGTCGAAAGGCGCTGGGTGACGGTCTGCCAGTGCCGCTCCATGAAGACGAAGGCGATCACCGATTGCAGCAGCACCATCGGCGCGATGATGATGATCAGCGAACGCGCATAAAGGCCGCGCGGCAGGGTGAGCGTGGCGCGCGAAATCCACTGGCGCCATTTGAGCGCCGTGTAGCGGCTGGCGCGCGCCAGACGCCGGCGCAGGCTGCGCCGCTGCGGGGCGCCGGCCCTGGCGCCGTCATTGTGTGCCAGTGTCATCGCGCCCGGCCGCCCGTCATCTCCGCCCTGGCGGTGGCAGCGCCACCGTCACTCGATCGACAGACGGTAGCCCATTCCGCGCACCGTTTGAAGATAACGCGGATTGGCGGGGTCGGCTTCCAGCTTGCGGCGGAGGCGGTTGATCTGCACGTCGATCGTGCGTTCGCCGATCTCGGCATCGTCGTCGACCAGGGCGTGGCGGGCGATGGTTTCGCCGGGATTGCGGGCAAAGCGCACCAGAATGTCGCGCTCGCGGTCGGTCAGCTTGACCACCTCGCCGTTCTTCTTCAGCTCTCGCTTGCCGATCAGAAAGATGAACGGTCCGAAGACGATCTGCTCGACAAGGCCGATATCCTCGGGGATGCGGCGCCGCACGATATTACCGATGCGGAGCAGCAGTTCGCGCGGATCGAACGGCTTGCCCAGATAATCGTCGGCGCCGGCGTCCAGCCCCTCGATGCGCTGATCGGTTTCGCTGCGCGCGGTCAGCATCAGGATCGGCACATCGCTTTCGGCACCGCGCAGGGAGCGCGCCAGCGACACGCCGTTCTCGCCGGGCATCATCACGTCGAGCACCATCAGATCGAAGGCCAGCCCCTCCATCTTGCGGCGGGCATCGGCGGCGTCCTCGGCGGCGGTGACGCGATAGCCGTTCTGCGACAGATATTGCGTCAGGAGCTGGCGGATGCGTGTGTCGTCATCGACGATGAGAATGTGCGGCGCCTGATCGTCCGGCGGTTCGGGCACCGGTCGGTCGGTGTGCTGCGGTTGCGCCATGGCTGCCTCCCTTGGCTGCGTCGCCGCCGGTCCCGTGGTCACGTCAGCGCCTCGATCTGGGCACGGCCCTGCGCATCGGTCATCGCGCGCAGGAAACGGGCCATCTCGTCCGGCGATTGGCCGGACTCGGTCAATGCCGCGTGGATGCGGCGAGACTGTGGCTCGCGCAGCCGGGCGATCAGATCGGCGCCCTTCGGCGTCAGATGCAGTTCGCGCCGGCGCCGGTCGCCATGGCCGGCATCCTGACGCACGAAGCCGCCATCGACGAGCTGCTTGAGCACGCGGGCCAGACTCTGTTTGGTGATGCCGAGAAAATCGAGCAGTTCGGCGACCGTCAGCCCCGGTTTGCGGTCAATGAAGTGCAGCACGCGATGGTGCGCGCGGCCGAAATCGAGTTCGGCGAGGATCGCGTCGGGATCGGCGATGAAATCGCGATAGGCGAAAAACAGCAGTTCGATCAGCGTGTCTGTGTCGGCGCCGGGGTCTGACATGGGTTTCTGTGCCTGCAAAATTATGTCAGCCATATTGACATATTTTGGCTATCTCTGTAAAGATTGCCGATCGCTGCGCCGCCGCCGGGCGATGATGCAGCGCACACAATAAACGGTCCGGGCGCATCGCCGATGACGACCCGCGAACCGGCAAGGCGAGGATCCGGCCATGGCAGCAGTTCCCTTCGATCAGCTTGACGGCGACATCTGGATGAACGGCGCGTTCGTGCCGTGGGCGGATGCAAAGATTCACGTGCTGACGCATGGCCTGCACTATGCAAGCTCGGTATTCGAGGGCGAGCGCGCCTATGGCGGCCGGATCTTCAAGCTGACCGAACATTCCGAGCGGCTGGTGGAATCGGCGCGCATCCTGGGCTTCGAAATCCCCTACACCGTCGCCGAGATCGACGATGCCTGCAACAAGACGCTGGTCCGGCAAGGCTTCACCGATGCCTATGTCCGTCCCGTCGCCTGGCGCGGTTCGGAGATGATGGGCGTTTCGGCACAGAAGAACCGGATCAATCTTGCGATCGCCGTGTGGGAATGGCCGAGCTATTTCGACCCCGCCGAAAAGCTCAAGGGCATCCGCCTGGACATGGCCGAGTACCGCCGGCCCGATCCGGCGACCGCGCCGTCCAAGTCCAAGGCTGCCGGCCTTTACATGATCTGCACCATCTCCAAGCATGCCGCCGAGGCCAAGGGCTATGCCGATGCGCTGATGCTGGACTGGCGCGGGCGCGTCGCCGAGGCCACCGGCGCCAACGTGTTCTTCGTCAAGGACGGCGAACTGCACACGCCGGTGCCCGATTGCTTCCTTGACGGCATCACGCGGCGCACGGTGATCGATCTGGCCAAGCGGCGCGGACTGACCGTCAACGAGCGGGTGATCATGCCCGAGGAGATGGCCGGGTTCGAGCAGTGCTTCCTGACCGGCACCGCCGCCGAGGTGACGCCGGTCTCCGAGATCGGACCCTACAGCTTCGCCGTCGGCGAGATCGCCAGGACGCTGATGGCGGACTACGAGGCCGAGGTGATGCCGGCGACGGCCGTCGCCGCCGAGTAAGGCGCGCCGACCGCCCTCGTGCCGAATGGACGTCCGGCGATTGCATGGGGCGGGCGCGGCGCCTATGGATGCGCGGTCCGTTCCCACAGAGGTTGACCATCATGTCCGGCGCGCTTCAGGCGATCATCGTCCCGGTAACGGGATTTCAGCAGAACTGCACGCTCCTGTTCGACGGCGACAGCAAGGCTGCCGTCGTCGTCGATCCGGGCGGTGACATCGACCGCATCATCGAGGCCGCCGACGGGCACGGGCTGACGATCGGGGCGATCTGGCTGACGCACGGCCATATCGACCATGCCGGCGGGGCGATGGACCTGAAGGACCGGCTCGGCATCGAGATCATCGGCCCGCACCGCGACGACGAACCGCTGCTGGGCGCGCTGGAACAGCAGGCGGCGATGTTCGGCCTGGACACGCAGGTGCGCAACGTCACGCCGGACCGCTGGCTCGCCGAGGGCGACACGCTCGATCTGGGTGGCCACACATTCGAGGTGCTGCATTGCCCGGGCCATGCGCCGGGCCATGTGGTGTTCGTCAACCGGGCGGCGCAGTTCGCCCATGTGGGCGACGTTTTGTTTGCCGGCTCGATCGGCCGCACGGACCTGCCCGGCGGCGACCACGCCACGCTTCTCGCCTCGATCCGCGACAAGCTGCTGCCGCTGGGCGATGAGTTCGGCTTCATCTGCGGGCACGGGCCGGGCGGCAGGCTCGGCGAGGAACGGCGGACCAATCCATTCCTCGCCGGCCAAGTCTAGATCCCCCTCGGGTCCAGACCGTCCGCCATGCCGCGCCGGTCGCCCCTGGCGGCGCCGATGGCATGGCGGAATGGCATGGCGGCATGACGCCCCCGGCGGGCCGCGCGATCAGCGCGGCACGCAGAAATGGTCCCGGCCGTCATAGCCGCGAAAGGTGCCGCGCCGGGGATCGAACGAGCGGTAGCGCCGGTCGCACCATTGGTACCAGCCGGGCGACCAGGGCTCGAGCGAACCGTCATAGGTGATCACGTTCGGGCCCGAGGGCGCCGGCGGATAGTAGGCGCCGCCGCCGCGCGGCGACCGGTGCCGGTAGGCGGGGTCCGCATGGCTGGGCAGCGTGCGGTTCTGGTGGGCCAGCGCGCCGCCGACAATCGCAAGCCCCGTGATGCCCAGGATCGCCGCCGCGGTGCCGTCATCGACGCGGCCGCCATGGCGGTAGTGATGGCGCGGGCGGTGCTGGTAGCCGCGCTGGCCGTGCCACTGGCGCGGGCGCACGCGCTGCACCTGGCTGCAGTTGCCCAGCGGGCCGCAATGGCTGACCCGTCCGTCGGAATGATAGATCGTCACGTTCTCGCTCTCGGCATGGGCCGGCGCGGTGGCGCCCGGCAGGCCGGTCAGCGCGGTCGCGGCGACGGCGAGCGCGCCAAGCGCGGTGCGGATGGCCTTCATGGCTGTCTCCTTCGGCAATCGTTGCCCTTCATACCATCTAATCGCCGTCACCTGAACGCTGGCTGAACGCCGCCGCGCCGGCCATCTCGTCATGAAACTCCCGGTCCGCCAATTCCGGTCCCTCGATCGCTTGCGCCCTCAAATCCCGCCTGATCGCGTGCAGACGCTCGAGGACGGCGAACAGGGCGAGACCGTTGATCGCCCGCCAGTCGCCTTCCGCGCCACAGGGGGGCAACGCCGCCGGCGGCCCCTCGCCGGTGCAGGCCCGGGCGCGGCGGCAGGCGCGCTTCGGGCAGGTTTTCCAGCGGCGCGCGCGGTTGGAGACGAACTGCGCGGCGCGGGCGGCGAGCGCCGCCGTTTCTGCCTCGGCGCGCGGATCGGCCTCCGGATCGGGGCCGGCCAGCGCATCGATCTCGGCGAAAATGTCGGTTTCGGGATTGGTCATCGTGGTTCCTTTCTTTGATGCCGCCGCAGACCTTTCTGTCTCGCTTGTCGCTCGACAGGGTGCGGCGGTGAATTGCGGGGAACGCCCGCGATCCGGCGCCTCGGTGCTCCTTTTTCGGCCCAAAGCTTGCGCTTCCCCTCGGGCCTGGCCCGAGGGTCAACGTGCGCTTTGGGCGAGCGCGTCCGAGCCTTTCCTCCGGCGTCGGGCGGGCGTGCCCCGCAACCCGGCGCAAGGCGCACGTGGGCCTTGGCCCGCGCAAGTCCTTGCGCCAGCTTGAAAGACCGAAGGAACGGGCGGTCGGAAGAGCGCGAGCCGTTCTATGGTTATGTGCGATCTTGCGACCGCCCGTTCGGCGGGCTTGCGGTGATCGGCATGGCTCTTTCGCCGCCGCAGACCTTTCTGTCTCGCTTGTCGCTCGACAGGGTGCGGCGGTGAATTGCGGGGAACGCCCGCGATCCGGAGCCACCTTCATTCCGCCGTGATCTGGGGAGTCATCCTCCAGCCGGACACCTCTGCCCGGCCGACCACGCCGCCGCCCCTTTCCCCGGATGGTCGGTTCTAGACCCGAGCCTTCGCGAAAGGGGTGAGGGGAGTATGGGGGAGGGTGAGGGAAGGGGGATAAGTTTTTTGCGGTCCAATCTTCTTGGCATCCGGCGACCGACCCACGCTCCGTCATCCTCGGGCTTGACCCGAGGATCCATTCCGTGCGGTGCCACGCAGGACGCCCGAGGCCCCCGAATGCCTCACCAACCGATCCCGCGATAAAGATCGTTCCATTCCGGATTGATGCTTTCGATGAGGTCGATTTTCCACTGCCGCCGCCAGCGCTTCAGCGACTTCTCCCGCTGAATGGCATCGCGTATGTCGTCATGCTCTTCGTACCAGACGAGCCGGATGGCGCCGTATTTGGCGGTAAACCCCTTGTCGCGCTCCCGGTGCTCGTGAACGCGGCGCGACAGGTCGCTGGTGACGCCGATATAGATCGTGCCGCCCTTCTTGCTGGCGAGCATGTAGACATATCCGCCCATTTGGTGAGCTTCACGGAATGGATCCTCGGGTCAAGCCCGAGGATGACGATGGAGCAGGGCTTGGGGCTCACCATCCAGCGATCCACCTCTGAACCGTCGGCCGCGCCGCCGCCGCTCTCGCCGGATGGTTGGCGCGATTATCCACGGAGTTGTGCGGACGGCACCTCTAAACCACGTATCAGCTGAACCGAACTCGAACTGAATCCTGCAAGGAGCTAATTACGTCGTTAACGTCTTGCGGCTGTAATGCCCAGCGGTAGGCTGGGTGAATTTCCCAATCATACCCAAAATCGATGGCCTCATGCGCCAAGAATCTACTTTCATCAAAATGCTTTCGTTCAATATAATCACCATGATCAATGCGCGCCGTAACAAAATCAATCTTGTAAAGAAATTGCAAAACTGCTCGCGAGTTTGCAGCCCGGCCGCTTGTAAAGACAACGTTTGTTGCCCTCATTACATCTGATATCTTCTTAGATATCTGATCATTTGTAAATCGATACGATTGGGAAGTTGATCTTTGCCTTCGCGTTGGCCTCATGAGAAGTAATATATTCTCAATATTACTACACTCTGAGCGAAATTCATTGATCACATCTTGAAGCCTTTCATTTGAGTATGACTCAAATGTCGACTCGAGCTTTGTCGATGAAATAATCGCATCTTTTCTAGCCGCATGGGCGCCACCACGTAGCAGCTTTACCAAATCACGAGGCCTTTTCCTTGTCAAAGAAAGTAGCACGTTATGAATTGGCCTCTGAGCCCAATGGCCTCTTCCAATAGAAAAGTTCGTCTCAATAACTTTATACAGTATTTTTTCATCTATACTAATTTGAGTCATATTATTGATACTAGACTCGCCAAAACCAAGATCGAAAAAAGTCGATATACGCTTCGCAATTATTGATAGGATTTCGTGATTAGTCCATTTTAGCCATATAACATTTCCTTCAATCTTATCTGTTGATTCATCGGATGTTCTAACTAGGAAGTAGACGTCGGACCTTAGGCCTATTCGGAATCGGAGGTTTTTCTGAACCCCGGCTATGTCGCGAATCGCGTTTATCAGTGCTGATATGTTTTCAATATCGCTCTTTGATGCAGACCAACCCCTATCAATGTCATCAATGAATACACTCAGTTCGTTCTGTTGTATGTATTGATTGAGATTTCCCTTCTCGATCGAAGAGCTAATTTCTTCGAACCGCTTCTTTGCGACATCAAATAAGACTGGCACGAAGTTCGTGAAGTTTAGTGTTGATCCTTCAGAAATCCTGTCAATGAAAACGCTAGAAGCGCTAGTCAGTACTTTTTGTCCTATGACGGAAACGAGCCCGCGTTTCCAATGTTCAACAAGAGAGATAAAATCAGCGCCTCTGGGCGCGGTTTGCACGACGGAAATAATGTCGTCAGGCCTCAAAAAAAGTGCTAGCTTTTGCTCATCTACTTTTTGTAGGTATGCCCGCTTTAGTAGAGCACTCTTGCCAACCCCTTTGTGGCCAACTAAGATTCGAAATGAAGTGTCCGATAATATTCTTTCGTACGCGTCATTGCCATAAAAATACTGACGAAACCGCACCTCGTCTTCGTTCTCTGCATCTTCTTTACCAAATATTAGGTCGATGTTTTCTTCGGTGAAAATCAAGATCCAGTATCCGCGTTGGCTTTGCTTAATGGGACATAGCAGACTCCCTCGCGCTCAGACAAGTGGTTATGGTCATGTTTGCTTGCCGCTTCCATCGGAGTGATCTGCTGGCGCGGTCGAACTGCGCGGCCGGTGTTGTCATATGGATCATGTCGGGTACTGCCTTTAGCGGAGCGTAGCTCGGGCCGTGATTTGCGTCGGTGACGGCTTCACGCCGCATGTGTTCATCGTGTGAGCGCGGGCAAGTACAGGGATGACGGCGGCGGGGCCGCCCGCGCCACCGACGCCGGCAAGGCCACCGCTACCGCACCAAGCCCAACACCAGCCGCTGCACATTGCCGCCCGGCGCCATTTCGCTTTGCTCGAACGCGCGGTTCTTCGCCTTGTAGCGCGCATGGGCGGCGATGACGCGGCGCTCCACCTCGGCGCGGATCTTCTGGCAGCCCGGATCGGCTTCGACCACCAGCCCCAGCGTCTCACCGATGATGTCGTCGACCATGCCCCGCATCAGCGCGCCATGGACATGCTCATGGGCGGTGATGCCGGCGATGAAGGTCGCCCATTTGGTCCCGGTCGCGCCGTCGAGCGCGGCGCGCGGGCGGGGCAGGCGGTAGGTGATCGTCAGGAACGGGCGCACCTCGGCGAGCCGGCAGGCGGCGCCGTCGGGCACATAGTCGCGGCCCCACAACAATTCATATTCGGTGAGCGCGATGGCGCGCCTGAGGCTGACGACCGGGCCGTTCTGGCCGATCGACCGGTAGAGCGCCATGCCGGTCGACCCGTCGATGGCGTAGTGGACGGTTTGTTCGGTGGCGGTCCAGTCGAGCGCGCGGGCGGGCAGGTCCGTCAGGGCGAGCGCGATCAGGGCGAGGGCGGCCCGGCGCGCAAGGGCGGGGACGGGCGCGGGGGCCGTCACCGTTTGGGTTTCTCCGTGCGGCCGACGGTCATCTCGTCGAGCGTGTTCTTGCGGAAGTAGGAGTTTTCTTCCTTGCCGCCCTCCTTCCGCGGCCCTCCGCTAGGGCTCCGGGCGTTCGTCGCTGAAGACGATTCGCCGGATCGTCTTCTCTGCTTCGCAAACCGCTTCTCACTCTCGATCCCCGCGTCGCGCGCCAGCGGGTCGTCCAACACGGCCAGTTCCTGCTCGCGCAGGCGCTTGATCTCGTCGCGCAGGCGCGCGGCGGTCTCGAAATCGAGGTCGGCGGCGGCGTCGCGCATCTGCTTTTCGAGCGCCTCGAGATGGGCGGCCAGATTGTTGCCGACCAGCGCGCCCTCGTCGGCCGCCAGCCCCTTGCCGCCCTTGCCGGTGATGTCGGCGCGCACATGGTCCTTCTCGTAGACCGAGTCGAGAATGTCGGCGATGTTGGCCTTGACCGATTGCGGCGTGATGCCGTGCTCTTCATTGTATTCGAGCTGCTTTTGCCGGCGGCGGCCGGTCTCGGCCAGCGCGCGCTGCATCGAGCCGGTCTCCCGGTCGGCATAGAGGATCACCTTGCCGTCGACGTTGCGTGCTGCCCTGCCAATTGTCTGGATCAGCGAGGTTTCCGAGCGCAGGAAGCCCTCCTTGTCCGCGTCGAGGATCGCGACGAACCCGCATTCGGGAATGTCCAGGCCCTCGCGCAAGAGGTTGATGCCGACCAGGCAGTCGAACGCGCCGAGCCGCAAATCGCGGATGATCTCGATGCGCTCGATCGTGTCGATGTCCGAATGCATGTACCTTACCCGGACGCCCTGCTCGTGCAGATATTCGGTCAGATCCTCGGCCATGCGCTTGGTCAGCACCGTGCACAGCGTGCGGTAGCCGGCCTGCGCGGTGGCGCGGATTTCGCCGAGCACATCGTCGACCTGGTTCGTGGCGGGCCGGATCTCGACGGGCGGATCGATCAGCCCGGTGGGGCGGATCACCTGTTCGGCGAAGACGCCGCCGGACTGGTCCAGTTCCCAGCCGCCGGGCGTTGCCGACACGGCGATGGTCTGCGGGCGCATGGCGTCCCACTCCTCGAACCTGAGCGGCCGGTTGTCCATGCAGGACGGCAGCCGGAAGCCATATTCGGCGAGCGTCGCCTTGCGGCGGAAGTCGCCGCGATACATGGCGCCGATCTGCGGCACGGTCACATGGCTCTCGTCGATGAAGACGATGGCGTCGTCGGGGATGTATTCGAACAGGGTCGGCGGCGGCTCGCCCGGATTGCGGCCGGTCAGATAGCGCGAATAGTTCTCGATGCCCTGGCAGGAGCCGGTGGCTTCGAGCATTTCCAGATCGTAGCGCGTGCGCTGTTCGAGCCGCTGCGCCTCCAGCAGCCGGCCCGCTTTCTCAAGCTCGGCAAGCCGGTGCTTCAATTCTTCCTTGATCGCCTTTTGCGCCTGGTTGAGTGTCGGGCGCGGCGTCACATAGTGCGAGTTGGCGTAGATCTTCACCGACTTGAGCTCATCGGTCTTGTGGCCGGTCAGCGGGTCGAACTCGGTGATCTGCTCGATCTCGTCGCCGAACAGCGAGATGCGCCAGGCGCGGTCCTCAAGGTGGGCCGGAAAGATCTCGATCGTGTCGCCGCGCACCCGGAACGAGCCGCGCACGAAGTTGATGTCCTGGCGCTTGTATTGCTGGGCGACCAGATCGGCGAGCAGCTGGCGCTGGTCGAGCCGGTCGCCGATCTTCATCTCGAAGGTCATCGCCGTATAGGTCTCGACCGAGCCGATACCGTAGATGCAGGAGACCGAGGCGACGATGATCACGTCGTCGCGCTCGAGCAGAGCGCGGGTCGCCGAGTGGCGCATCCGGTCGATCTGCTCGTTGATGGTCGATTCCTTCTCGATGTAGGTGTCCGTGCGGGGCACATAGGCCTCGGGCTGGTAGTAGTCGTAATAGGAGACGAAATACTCGACCGCATTGTCCGGAAAGAACGATTTCATCTCGCCATAGAGCTGGGCGGCGAGCGTCTTGTTCGGCGCCAGGATGATCGCCGGGCGCTGGGTTTCCTCGATCACCTTGGCCATGGTGAAGGTCTTGCCCGAGCCGGTGACGCCAAGCAGAGTCTGTGTTCTGTCTCCTTGTGGGGCCAAGTCCTGCGCTTCGCCGCCGTGCGGCTCAACGTGCGCCTGGCCCTGCAACCCCTCCACCAGATCCCTGATCGCCGTCGGCTGGTCGCCGGCGGGTTCGTACTCGGTCACCATCTTGAGCGGGATGCCGCCCTCGGATTTCTCCGGCCGTTCGGGACGGTGCGGCACCCACATCTTGCCGTCCTTGAACAGCGGATTGCCGCTGTCGATCAGGCTCTTGAGCGCCTCGACCGTCGCCGTGACACCACCTTCCGATGGCGCCGATTCTTGCGCGGCGCTGCGCGCCACGTGCGATGCGGCGCGCGCGCGCGCGAGAAGTTCTTCGGCCTCTTCCAGCCCCACATCGAGACCCGCCACCGGGTTCAGGCCCGCCGCGGCGCGTTCCTTGGGATCGTTGGTGCCGCCGATGGAGACGCCACCGCCGGTGCGCTTGTCGCCGACCTCGTAAACTCGGTCGGTCTTTTCCCTGGCGCCGGTCTTGCGCTTCCCCCCGCTTTCGCCGGGGGTCAACGTGCGACTGTCGCTGGTGCGGCCACCCTTTCGGTCCTTCGGGCCGTCGCTCGATCTCTCGGCTTTCTTCCGATGCTTGCCGGCTCGCGACCGGATATCGCGCATCTCGGCGTCGCGCTGTTCGCGCGCGGCGTCGTCCTCGAGCTGTGCGATGAAGTCCTCGTCGGAAATCTTGCGCGGCGCGGGCGAAATGCCCGCTTCACGTGCGATTTCCGATGCCCAATCCTCGATCGAGCCGCTCGACGTTGGCGCGCCTTCCAGGTCACGCTGGGGCGCCTCCTCGAACCCTTGTCCTCCGCTCACGCTGTCGCCGCGTTGCGGCTCGCTGCGCGGGCGCGCGCCACCGGGCGCGACGGCCGGTCGGCCTTGCCTCGCTGCGCTCGGGTTTGCGGCGGCGGGCTTGCCGGATTTCTTTTGTTGTCTGGCCATGCGCCCAATATGGGAAAAAGGCGGGGCAAAAGGAAGGCCGACGCGCGCCTTTGCCACGCCGCTGCTGACAGGAGGGTGTCATGAGCCAGGGCGCCCTCCAATCGCGTCAGCCGCAGCGGGAACCATCGCGGCCATGTCGGCGTTGACCGCCAACACAGTCGACAACCATCGGCAGGACGGGCGGCGCGAAGGCCGGCGACCCGGCTGCCACCGCCATTCACGGACGGACCATGTCCTCGCCTGACCTTCTGCTGCAATCCAGCCCTGCCAACACGCCCGCCGCACGGGCGGCAAGCGGTCCGCGCGGGGGGCGATGGTGGGCCGTTGTCGTCATCATCGGATGCATGACCGTCTTTGTGCTGGTCGCGGTGGCGGTGAGCCAGGGTTGGACCGCCGCTTTCGACGAGGCCATCGTCCGGGCGCTGCGCTCGCCCGCCGATCTGGCCGACCCGTGGGGCCCGCCATGGTTCGAGGACATCATGTTCGACTACACCGTGCTGGGCGGCTACACATTCCTCGTCACGCTGGCCGTGGTGCTGGCCGTCGGCCTCGCCGCCGTGGGGCAGGGCGCGGCCGCGCTGTTCTTCGCCCTGACGCTGACATCGGGAACCGCCGTCGCGCAACTGGCAAAAGCCGCATTCGACAGGGCCCGGCCCGATCTCGTCGACCATCTCGACCGCACGATGACGTCGTCCTTTCCCAGTGCCCACGCGACCGTGAGCATGGTTGCCTATCTGGCCCTGGCACTGGCCCTTCTGCGCGCCGTCGAACGTCCCGCCTTCCGGGTCTATATCGTCGCCACCGGGATCGCTTTGTCGCTCATTGTCGGCATCAGCCGTGTCTATCTCGGCGTCCACTGGCCGTCCGACGTGCTGGCCGGCTGGTGCCTGGGCGCCGCATGGGCCGTGCTGTGCTGGCTGATGGCCGATCTTCTCCGGCCCGGCGAGGCCGCACCAATATCCCTTCAGCCAGAGGAGGCGGGCCGGTGAAGCTCAGGCAACACGGACATTGGATCGAATATCTGGCCCGGTTCGGGTATGGCGCGCGGGGCGTCGTTTACCTTGTCATCGGTGTTCTGATCGTCATCGGCGCGGGCGTCGGAGAAGGGGGATCGGCGACGCGCGATGCGGTGCGGACCTTGCGCGAGCAGCCGTTCGGCACGTTCATCCTGTGGCTTCTGGTGATCGGTCTTGCAGGCTATGTGGCATGGCGGCTTGTCCAGGCGATCTTCGACACCGACGACCATGGCACCAGCATCAAGGGCCTTGGCGTTCGAGCCGGTTTGCTCGCCAGTGCCGTCACCTATGGCGCGCTCGGCCAGTATACGCTCTCCCTGCTGGGCGTGTTCGGCAATGCGGGCAGTTCGGGCGGCAGCGGGGGCGGTGCGGCGAGGTGGCTGGAAAGCTTCGTCGCGGACCGTTGGGTCGCGCTGATCCTGTGTCTCGTCTTCCTGGCGGTGGCGATCGCCCATTTCGTCAAGGCGATCAAACGCAAATATGCCGACCACTTCCAGGCCAGCGAGGAGGCGATGGCGTGGATCCATCCGATCTCCATCACCGGGCTGTGCGCGCGCGGCGGCGTGTTCGTAATTCTAGCCCTGCTTACCTTCTACAGGTTCCTGACCGCCGGCGGCGGCGCGGACGACCCGCCCGGCCTGTCCGATGCGCTGGCCTTCATCGCGGGGCTGCCGGCGGGGCCGCTTCTTCTGACGGCGATGGGGCTGGGCCTGATTGCCTTTGCGCTCTATTCGCTGATCGAGGCGCGGTGGCGGCGCATCAACTGGCAGGATGCGTGATCGGCGTCATCGCGGGCGTCACGGCACCGTGCGCCGCGGCTGCCGGCCCGCCGGAATATCTGGACCCCGGCGGCATTGTGCATCACCATGTGTCCCGAACAGCAGGAGCCAACCCATGAACCCCATTAGACTTGTGACGGTTGCCGCAATCCTCGTTGCCCTTGCCGGCTGCGCCAACACGATCCGCGGCGTCGGCCAGGACACAGCCAACGCCGTCAACGCCACCCAGCAGGCCGCCGGCAATGTCGCCGGCGCGGTGAACTGACGCGCTGAAAGCGCAGCATTTCACCGCAAATATGGCCTACGCTTCAAAGTCGGCCCGGTAGTGCTCGGCCGTTAGTCGAACATGTTTGTCGATCGAGCCGGCCATTTCGAACGCTCTTGGGTCGCGCCGAAAATCGTACAGGCGCATGAGCCGAAAGCGATCGCCGCTTTCACGAGAGAACTCCGTTTCGTTGCGGCTGATGAAGAACGGTGTTCGGCTGCTGCCAGCAGTGGTTTTCACTTCCACGAACTTCTCCCGCCCGTCGGGTTCGAAGCTCAGGATGTCATATCCGGCGCCGTCACCGTCCTCCTTTGAAACCCAGCGCACTTTCCGTGCAAGATCGTCTCGTTGGTGCCCTTCAAGGGAATGCCGCTCGAAATGAAGTATCAGTTCTTCCCCGGCTTCTCCCAATGCTCGATTCTTCTGGTCGCGCTCGATGGGATCGAACTTTCGGATTAATCGTTCTATGTATGTTGGGAGAGGGTTAGGTTTGGTGGCTCGTTCGGGCGCCGGCTCAATGTAGAGTCCGGCTGGGTCGCTCATGCCGGTTTCGGGCTGCGACAAATCCAGCGCTAGAAAATGCGGCAGCCTTCTATCAACGGCATCTGCCAAAGCACGTTGGAAGTTATTGCGCGGTGCCAAACCGCGAATCCACTCGACACCCATCTGATCGAGAACGGCTGAGATATTCTGGAATTTGAACTCGATGGCTTTTTCGGTGCGCGGGATCAAACTGGTCAATTCCCTGTAGAGATGCGCCTTGTTGAAGCGCTCACCGCTCACGTCCAACGCAAGATGCTCGAAGTATGCAGCCACGCAAGCTTCCACCTCATCGTCGGTCCAGTCTGTTCCGTTGTTCGACATTTTCCAGTTTACGGTGATCAGATGAGAACGGCATTCGCTGTTGGTCCATGACAGACATTGCACGTCGAAATTGTCAAACGCCTCTGCCCACCTACCGCAACATCCTCACCCACCGCGCAAGATCGACCAAGCCCATCAGCGCGGCGGCGACATAGGTGAAGGCGGCGGCCTTGAGCACGGAGCGGGCGCCGGCCAGATCGCCGTCCTGAAGATAGCCGCCTCCCTTGAGGATCGGCAGCGCCTTGCCGAAGCTGGCGTCATATTCGACCGGCAGCGTGACCAGATGGACCAGGACGCGGATCGCCAGAAGGGCGATGCCGGTGGCGGCCAGCGCCAGAAACGCGCCGGGGGTGCGGGCGATGACGGCCAGCACCGGGGCGGCGATGAAGAACAGGCCGGCGAACAAGTCGGTGACGCCGGCGATGCGCACCAGCGTCTGACGCAGCTTCAGCCCGCGCTCGCCGCGATGGTGCTGCAGCGCATGGCCGACCTCGTGGGCGGCGATGGCGACCGCCGTCAGGGACGGGGTGCCATGGGTGTCGGGCGACAGGCGCACCATGCGCGCGGCGGGATCGTAATGATCGCCCTTGTCGGTGCGTTCGACGCCGACGCCGTCGAGCCTGAAATGGGCGATGAGATGTTTGGCCAGTTCGCCGCCGGTGCCGGGAAAATCGGGGCGCGGCGTGCCGTGGCGCTGCATCGTCCGCCGCACCCACAGTTGCGGCAGCACGACCACGGCGCCGATCAGGACCAGTGCGATGATGCCCAAAAGCGCCACCTGCGCGCGATCTCCCGAAGACTTCCGGCGCGCGTCATTGCCGCCGTTTGCCCTTCATATGGGGAGCGCGCGGCGCGGGGCAACGATCGGCTGGTGCGAACGCGCCGAACCGGTCAGTTGGTCGAGATGGTGCCGCGCACGCAGTTTTCCGGCTCGGCGCCGTCGGGCAGGGGCGGCGCTCCGGGCGCGCCCGGCGTTTGGTTGATCTGCCGGCATTCCTCGACGCTCGTGCCGGCCTGGCCGGTGATCGTCGGCGCGGCGGGATCGCCGGGCAGAGCGGCGGGGTTGGTGGTGCCGATGCGGGTTGCCAGCGTGCGGCTCGACGAGGTGGCGATCACATTGCCCTGGACGGGCGGCAGCGGTTCGGTCGACCCGCGATCGAACGGATTGAGATCGGAAACGGCGTTGCAGCCCGCGGGCAGCGCGAGTGCGGCGATCAGGATGGCCGTCCGGCCGGTTCTGGCAAACATGGGCGTGTCCGATAGTGAACGATGGCCGACGTTAATCGGCAAAGGGCGGGCAATCAATGCGGCGCAGCGTGCAGGCGCCTTGCCGCACTGGTGCCGTCAGTCATAATAGATTTCGTTGTCGTCCAGATAGATATTGCTCGCCGCGCAAATGTCGATGCTGATCGGCTCGTCGAGCACCTCGCCCCCGTCGGTGCCAAGCCAGCCGACCTGGAAAACCTGGTCGCAGGGACCGGTGTCGGCGGTGAACCTTGCCGTGGCGCTTTGGCCGGGGTCGACGGCATCCTGCAGCCAGTTGTCGCTCCAGCCGGATCCGTCATTGGTGTAAAAGCCGACGACGACGTTGCCGCCGGTGTTGTTGTAGACCTCGAAATAGCCTTCCGAGCCGGTGCCCTGGGCGAGGGCGAGCGATGCCGTACCCGCCATGATGGCGGCGAAAACCGTTGTCCGAAGAAGCATTTGACTGGTTCCTTGTGTCGCAATGAGATGTCGCGCGCGCCCCAATGTCGACCACGATATGGAACTTTCGGGCCGTTGGCGACTTCTTCCTGCACCGCCGCATGCGGTGTGACCAAGCGCACAAGCCCGCGCCGGCAGCGGCGATAGGGTGATCGCAAGGAGGCGGAAGACATGATGACTTCCGGAAAGCACATGATGTACAATGGCTCGCACATTTCGGGTTCGCCCGTTTCGCAGACGACGCCCCTGACGGCACTTGCGATGCAGGCGCGGCGGGCACCGCGCCGCCGCGACGCCATCGCAGTCCTCGCCGCCCAACTGGCCGCCGTCGCCGCCCTCATCTGGCTGGTCGCCGGAACCGTGACGGCCCAGGCGGGCGATCTGGATGCGCTGGACAGTGGCGAGCCGGCCGTCCTTGCCTATGCCGAGCCGGCGCCCGAGCGCTTCGCGGACCCGTTCGCCGGGCAGCGCGGCCTCGAAAACCATGACGCCCATGACGGCCACCCGCTGAACGATGCGTGGATGGGCCTGAACGCGGTGACCGCCGATGGCGTGGTCGCCGGCTATGTCAGCGACGCTTTCGTCAATCCCGACGGTTCGATCGACGAGGTGATCATCACGCCCGCGCCGGGAACCGCGCTGGCCCACCCGGTCTATGTGCCGGTAGATGCAGTCCAATTCGACGGTGCCGAGGTCGGCCTGACGATGACGATGGCGGTCCTGGCCACGCAGGAGCCGGTGACCGAGGATTTCGCCGCCTACGCGGAATAAGCGCACCCCTCCAGTCAATCGATGCGCGCGAAGACACGGTGCCCCTTCTCAGGGCGCCGTGTCTTTGACAATGCGGCCGTCTTCCATGGTCACGATCCTGTCGGCCAGTTCCAGGATGCGGTTGTCATGGGTGACCATCATGGTGGTCGTGCCGCGCTGGCGGCCCAGTTCCTTGAGCATCCGCACCACGGTCATGCCGCTTTCCTTGTCGAGCGCGGCGGTCGGCTCGTCGGCGAAGACGACCGCCGGATTGCCGACAAGCGCACGGGCGACGGCGACGCGCTGTTTCTGGCCGCCCGACAGATTGCCGGGCAGATAGTCGAGCCGGTCGCCCAGGCCCAGCGCGCCCAGAATGTGCGCGGCAGCCTTGCGCTGGGTGGCTTCGTCCCTGTGGCCGTGCACCTGCAGCCCCATCATGACGTTCTGCCGCGCCGTCAGGCTGCCATGCAGATTGTGGGCCTGGAAGATGAAGCCCAGCCGGCGGCGATAGAGCACGAGATCGGCCTCGCGTGCGCCGTTCAGTTCATGACCCAGAAGTTCGACCGAGCCGTCCTGCACCTCGCGCAGGCAGCCCATCAGCGTCAGCACCGTCGTCTTGCCCGAGCCGGACGGCCCCATCAGCACGGTCAGGCTGCCAGGGCGCACCGTCAGGTCGACGTCGAACAGGGCCTGCTTGCGCGCTTCGCCCTCGCCGAACCAGTGGTTCAGCCCGGCAACGCGGATCGCCGGCACTTCGGCAACGGCGGGCAGGGCGGGATTTCTGGCCGGCGCATTCATCTCAGAAAAGGTCCGCCGGATCCGCGGCCGCCAGGCGGCGCGTGGCGATGGCGCCCGAGACCAGACAGGCGATGATGGTCCCGACGAACACGGCGGCGGTGGTCGCAAAGGTCAGTTCGACCGGCAGGCCGGTCATCGCGCCAAGCATTTCGTAAAGCAGCCAGGAGACGGCGATGCCGGGCACGAAGCCCAGAATGCCGAGGATCACCGCCTGCTCCAGCACGATTCCCAGGAACATGGACTGGCCGTATCCCATCGCCTTAAAGGTGGCATATTCGGCCAGATGGTCCGCCACGTCGGTCGACAGGATCTGGTAGACGATGACGATGCCGACGAGCACGCCGATGACGACGCCGAAGCCGAAGATGAGGCCGGTCGGGCGTTCGGTGGTCTGGTAATCCTGATCCTCGAGCGCGGCGTCCGCGAAGCTGCGCACGCGCAGGCCGGTGCCGTCGAATTGCGCCTGAAGCACGGCGAGCACGACACCGGGGTCGGCGTCCGGGGCGATCTTGATCAGGATGTGGTCGGGCGCGCCGGTGGAGCGGTTGGGGAAGATGCGGTGGAAGGTCTGGTCGGAGACCAGCATGTAGCCGTCGCCGGCAAATCCGCCGCCCGCGGCGAAGCTGTCGATGGCACTCAGGGTCACGCCGCGCACCTCGAACCGCAGCGGATCGTCCGGCCCCAGCGTTTCGAGCGCAGAGGCATCCATGTTGCGGGCGAGGCGGTCGACCACGGCGCTGTCGCGCAGCCTGAGGCGCGGGGCGAAGGGCGCAAGCCCGGCATCGAGATAGTCGCCCTTTTCGGGGTCGATGCCGAAGGTGACGAACGCCGTCGAAGTCCCGTCGGCGCGCTCCCAGTCGGCGGTCGCGACATAGAACGGCATGGCGCTCTGGACGCCGGGCACGCCGAGCGCCTGGAACATGCGCTGGCGGGCGACATTGTCGCCTTCGGTCAGCGTGTTGGCGTTTTCGGCCGAGATCATGATGTCGGCGTTCAAAAGCCCGTAGGAGATCAGGATCGAATTGTTGAGCGAGCCCATGATGCCGAGCTGGACCAGCACCAATATGTTGGCGAAGGCGACGCCCGCCATCGCCGCCGCAAGGCGCGTTCTGGAGTGGATCAGCTGCAGCCAGCCGATCGGCAGACGGCCGATGAGCGCGCCCAGAAGAGCGGTCATGGCGTGGCCCGCGCGTCCGTTTCGATGCGCGCCAGCACCTCAAGATTGATGAAGCGGGCGGCGATCTGCGAGGATTCCTCGTCGAGATCGACATTGACGGTGATGACGCGCGCATCGGTGTTCGCCGCCGGATCGTCGCCGACGATGGTCTGGCGGCCGACTTCGAGGCCGATGTCGGCGACCGTGCCGGTCAGTTCGCCTTCGAACGCGTCGGCGGTCACGATGACGCTTTGACCAAGGCTGACGCGGCGGATGTCGGACTGGTAGATCTCGACCTCTGCCGTCATGGCGGAAATGTCGCCCAGATCGAGCACGCCCGACGTGCCCGGCTTTTCGCCCTCGCGCACATGGATGGCGATGACCGTGCCGTCGGCGGGCGCGCGGATGAACGCCTTTTCGAGATCGGCGCGGGCGCGCTCGAGATCGGCCAGCGCGGCGTCCAGATTGCGCTTGGCGACGGCGACATCAACCTGATCGTCGGTGCCGTTGCGCTCGTAGCGGCTTACCGTGGCGGCCGCGCGCTCGACCTCCTGTGTCGCCTGATCGAGTGTAGACCGGCGCTGGTCGAGCGCTGCGCGCGTGACGATGCCGCGTTCGAACAGGGTCTGGTAGCGGTCGAACTCGGCCTGCGCATTGGTCAGCGCGGCCTGCGCCTTTTGCAGGCCCGCCTCGGCTTCGGCGGCTGCGCTTTCGGTGTTGCGCCGGGTCTGGGCGAGCGTCGCCGTGCGCACCTCGACATTGGCGCGGGCGGTGGCGACCGCCTGTTCGAGCGCGCCGCGATTGTCGAGCACGGCCAGAACGTCGCCGCTCGCCACCTGGTCGCCTTCGCGCACATTGAGTTCGGCAATGCGCGCATCGCCGGCGCCGAATGGCGGCGCCAGCGTGCGGATGTCGGTCTGCGGTACCAGCCGGCCAAGCCCGACGACCATCGGCACGGGCGCTGCCGCGTCACCTTCGGGCGGGCGCTCGACCGCGATCGCGATCGGCGTTTCGGTGCCGCCGCCGGGCGTCAGGCCGAAGGTCTGGAAGAAGCGCTGCAGGCCGGTCGGCTGGAAATACATGCCCAGAACGCCACCCGTCGGGATCAGCAGCAGGACGAGCGGCAAAAGGAAAATGGGGCGGAAGCGGCGTCGGGGCCGTTTCCTGTCCGCGTCCGGCGCCCGGTCGATCACTTCGAGCGGCAGAATGATTTCACCTGCCGGGGCGTCCGCCGGCTTTTTCGTGTCGGTGTCGGCCATCGGTCTCGTCTTGACTTCGATCCTGGCGGCCGGGGATGTGCCGCGAGGCATTCGCCCGTGCCGCCGATTTGTACGACCCGGTACCACGGCTCACAAGGCCGGGCACGTTAAATCTGGGTCATGTTGGCCGTCGCGTCCGTTTACCGGCGCTTAACCACTTCTCCGAACGGCCCGTTCACCTTGCCGGCGTAGCCTCGCTGCGGGAGCGGACGTCCGAGGACGGAGTGGTGCGATGAGCGACAAACACGAACCGATTGGCGGATCGGCGCCTTGGCGCACCGGCGTGCGGCTGGCGGCCGTGGTTGCCGGCGGCCTGGCTTTGGCGTCGTGCAGCTTTCTCGACTGGGGCTTCATGGGCGGCGGGTCGAAAGCGCCGCCGACCGCCGTCGATCCCTCGCCGACGCGCTCGGTCTTCTCGCTGCCGCGGATGGGCTTTCCCGGCCTCGGGCTCGGCGGGCGCGGCGGCGTGATGTCGGCGAGCGAACGCCAGTGCCGGGCCGCGCTCAGGCGGCGCGGCGTCGAATTCACCGATCTGGCGCCGATCCGCGATTCGGCCGCCTGCGGCATCGACCATCCGGTGCGCGTGTCGACGCTGGCGCGCGGGGTCGCGCTCAAGCCGGCGGCGACGTTGAACTGCCAGACGGCGCTGGCCGCCGCCGAATGGCTGCAAAAGGATGTGGGCCCTGCCGCGCGCAAGCGCTATCTGACCGGCATCGCCGAAGTGAACAACATGTCGTCCTATTCGTGCCGGCGGATACGCGGGACCAGCCGCTGGTCCGAGCATTCCAGGGGCAATGCGCTCGATATCGGCTCGTTCACGCTGAAGAACGGCCATGTGATCGACGTGTCGCGGCAGAGCCTTTTCGCGATGCGGGCACGCGGCTTCCTGCATGCGGCGCGGGCTGGCGCGTGCGACGAGTTCTCGACCGTGCTCGGGCCGGGCAGCGATGCCGACCATGCCGATCATTTCCATTTCGATTTGCGCCAGCGCCGCACCGGCTATCGCCACTGCGACTGATCGCTATCAGGTCTCGGGCGGGATGGCGGTCGGCTTTCCGCTGCCGTCGAGCGCGACCATGGTGAAGCGCGCAAAGGTGACGCGCTCGGTGTCCTCGCTCAGATAGCGCTGCGCCCAAGCCTCGATATAGAGCACCATGGAGGTGCGCCGGACGCTTTCCACGCGGGCGTGGATCGACAGCGTGTCGCCGATCCGCACCGGGCTGCGGAACGCCATCTCGTTGACGGCCGCGGTGACCACGCGCCCGCGCGCGCGTTCGGCGGCGGCGATGCCGGCGGCCAGATCCATCTGCGCCATCACCCAGCCGCCGAAAATGTCGCCCGCCGCATTGGCATCGCCCGGCATGGCCAGCGTCCTGAGCGTCGGCGTGCCCGCCGGCGCGGACGGATCGGTGTCATTCATCGCAATCTCCCTTGCCGGCTTTTGGCCGATTGCCGCCGCTTTGTCACGCTTGCCGCCACCGGTTTTCAAAAAGCCGACGCGGCATGTCGCATCGGCAGAATTTTCCGCGGCCGGAGGCGCGTTTAGATGGCGGCCTGATGCCATGCCGGGGGAGGACAGGCCATGCCGCAGACAATCCGTGCCGCCGTCTGCCGCGCCTTCGGCGAACCGATGCGCATCGAAGATGTCACGCTCGCCGATCCGGGGCCGGACGAGGTGCTGGTCGCCGTCAAGGCGTGCGCCATCTGCCATTCCGACATCACCTATGCCGACGGGGGCTGGGGCGGCGATCTGCCTCTGGTGCTCGGCCATGAGGCGGCGGGTCTGGTCGAGGCCGTGGGCGACAATGTCAGCCATGTCAGGCCGGGCGATACGGTGGTCGTCACGCTGATCCGCGCCTGCGGCGCCTGCCATTATTGCAGCGCCGGCCGGGACTATCTGTGCGAGACGGTCTTCGATCTCGACCGGCGTTCGCCGTTGACCGACGCATCGGGCGCACCGCTCGGCCATGGCCTGCGCACCGGTGCGTTCGCCGAAAAGCTCGTCGTCGAGAAAAGCCAGCTGGCGCGCGTCGATCCGGCCATTCCCTTCGAGTCGGCGAGCCTTCTTGCCTGCGGTGCGATTACCGGCGTCGGCGCGGTGACCAATACCGCGAAGATGCCCCGGGGCGCCCATGCGGCGGTGATCGGCTGCGGCGGGGTGGGGCTGAACGCGGTGCAGGGCGCGCGCATCGCCGGTGCCGCCTCGATCATCGCCATCGACCTGTCGCGCGAGAAACTCGATGCCGCAGAACGGCTTGGCGCGACGGCCACCATCGACCCGATCCACGAGGATGCCGTCGACAAGGTGCTGGCGGCGACCGGCGGGCGCGGCGCCGACTTCGTGTTCGTCGCCTCGGGCGCGCCCGCCGCGCTTGAAAGCGCGGCCAGCTATGTCGGCAAGGCGGGAACTGTGGTGATCGTCGGCATGCCCCACAGCGATGTCACGATCGGCTACAACCCCTCCAATGTGGCAAGCTGGGGCCAGCGCATCCTCGGCTCGAAAATGGGCTCGGCCTGCGTGTGCCGCGACGTGCCGCATCTGGCCGGGCTTTATGGCGACGGGGTGCTGCAACTCGATTGGCTGGTTACCGCCCGCTACACGCTCGATCAGATCAACGAGGCGATCGCGGCGACCAGGGCTGGCCAGGGCCTGCGCAATGTGATCGTGTTCTGACCATGCCAACGATCACCGACATCGAGACCTTCATCGTCGGTACGCCGGAGGGCACGCCGGGCGGGCGCTACCTCATCTTCGTCAAGCTGACCGATTCGGACGGCGTCGTCGGCTACGGCGAAGCCTATGGCGCGACCTTCGGCCCCAAGACCATGGCGGCGATGATCGCCGACGCCGCCGAACGGCATCTGTTGGGCCGCGATCCGCACAATATCGAGGCGCTGTTCCGGCGCTGCTATTCGTCCGGCTTCACGCAGCGGCCGGACGTTTCGATGATGGGCTGTTTCTCGGCGCTGGAGATGGCCTGCTGGGACATTGTAGGCAAGCATGCGGGCCAGCCCGTGCACCGGCTGATCGGCGGCGCGGTGCAGACCCGGCTGCGCTCCTACACCTATCTCTACCCGGCCACCGGCTCGATCTATCCGGCCGAGACGGACGGCCGGAACGTCTACAACGATCCCGACATGGCCGCCGAGGCGGCGCTGCAATGGGTCGAGCGCGGCTTCACCGCGGTCAAGTTCGACCCGGCCGGGCCCTATACGATCCACGATCCGCACCAGCCGCTTCTGGCCGACATAGAGCGCTCGGCGGCGATGGTGGCCGCGGTGCGCGAAGCGGTCGGCACGCGGGCGGACATCTTGTTCGGCACGCACGGCCAGTTCACGCCTTCGGGCGCGGCACGCATGGCGAAAGCCATCGAACCTTATGATCCGCTGTGGTTCGAGGAACCCGTGCCGCCCGACATGCCCGAGGCGATGGCGCAGTTTGCGGCGAAAACCACGATCCCCGTCGCGACCGGCGAGCGGCTGACGACCAAATACGAGTTCGCGCGGCTGCTGGCGCTCGGGGCCGCGCAGATCGTCCAGCCCGATCTCGGACGGTCCGGCGGCATTCTGGAGACCAAGAAGATCGCGGCGATCGCCGAAACACATCACGCGCTGGTCGCGCCGCATTGCTATTGCGGGCCGATCGCGGCGGCGGCCAACATCCAGCTTGCCGCGACGCTGCCGAATTTCCTCATTCTCGAAGCGATCAGGGACTGGACCGGCTTTCACGCCGATCTTCTGGACCGGCCCCTGGTGTTCGACGATGGCGATACGCTGGTGCCGACCGAGCCGGGCCTCGGCGTGGCCCTGAACGAGGATGTGGCCCGCGCGCACCCCTATGAGGGGCCGGACCTGCATCTGGTGATGGAGGATGCACCGGTGCGCCCGTGACGGACGTTCAGGGACGGCGCGGCGGAGGCATGCTCCGCCGCGCGCTCATGACTTACTGGACGACGATCTCGGTGATCTCGTTGGTTGCATCATCGACGGTGATCATCACCGCTGCGCCTTCTTCAAGCGCGCTCAGATCGACGCCTTCGGCCACGGTCAGTTCCGAATCGTCCTCCAGGACAACGAGCCGGCTGTCGGCATCGACGCTCTGGATCACGGCTTCCATCTGAGCGGCGAAGGCGCCGGCAGTCACGGCCAGACCGGCCGCAAGGGCAATGAAGAGTTTCTTCATGTTCATGACTTCCATTGGTGCACCCGGTCTCAGGAGGCTGCGGCGCAAACCGTCAGCGCTGCCGGGCCATGAATCAGTATGCGGGCAATTGTGGCGGAGCAAGCGGATTCGACGCCGTATGCGACGACGCAAGTCTCTGAAATCATTCATTGAAATTTGCCGTCCCCGAATCCCGCCCGGCGATTGTGGCGGACCGGTTCTGCCAGCTCTCCGGCGATGGCGCGGCGTGGCGCCAAGCCCATCGCGCCGGCGCGGTCGCCGCGGCTCCGGACGGGCTTTTTGCCGCCCGTCCGGAGCCGTCCCTTGGCCCGTCCGGCCTTACTCGACCCTGGTGACCTCGGTCAGCGTGGTCGTGCCGTCGGTGTAGACGACGCTGATCGTGTCGCCGGGCGCAAGGCCCGCCAGTTCGACCTCGTCGGCGGCGAGCCAGCTCGAACCGTCCTCCAGGACGATCATCCGGGTTTCCGGATCGATCGAGGCGATCACGCCCTGTCCCTCGCCGGCGATGGCGAAGATGGTAGAGGCGAGCAGGGCGCCGCCTGCCAGTGCTGCGGTCAGTTTGTTGGTCATGGATCGTATCCCTTTCTGTCTCCCAATGGTGCCACCGGCGCCGGCGGGGAAGGTGCCTTTTGCGCGGCGTGCCGGCGCTGGTGACGGGCTGAAACTGGCGAGCCGACGGCGGCGGCGCAATTCACGTTCGGTTGCCAAAAGTCAGCAAAAACAACGACATAATTCGGCCATGATTGGCCGGCGCATGCCACAATCGCGTTCGGGCGCAATCCAAGTGGCGGTTCGGCCAGTCTTTTTCGAACGCGCTGCGGGCACCGAATGGGGCAGGCCTTGCGGCGCGCCGTGGCGGGCGCGGTAACGCGCGTTTGCCGGGGATGCGAATTTGATCGCTGTCAGGGTTCGTGAACGGTCGAGCGGCGGGCCGGGCGGAGCATCGGCACCAGTTCGACGGCGAGAATCGCCGTGAAGATCAGCGCGCAGCCGACAATGCCGATCGCCGGAATGCGTTCGGCAAGGAACAGCGCGCCGAACAGTGCCGCAAAGGGCGCTTCTGTCGACATGAAGATCGCCGCCTGGGGCGCGGTGGTGTGGCGCTGGGCGACGGCCTGGATGGTGAAGGCGATACCGCCCGAGACGATGCCGGCAAAGGCGATCTCGGGCGCGGCGGCAACGATCAGGTCCAGCGATACGGGCTCGATGAACGGTGCGATGGTGCAGCCGATCACGCCGCAGACCGCAAATTGCGTGAAGGCCAGCGTGAAGGGGCGCGGCGCGCCCTTGACGAAGCGGCCGAGAGCGATGACGTGGCAGGCCCACAGGACCGCGCACAAAAGCGTCCACAGATCGCCCTGGGTGAGCCCGGACAGCGCGCCGCCCGACAGGAGCCAGATGCCGCCGAGCGTCAGCGCGGCGGCGGGCCAGACCACCGGATGGGGAAACTCGCGCAGCGCCAGCACGGCCAGCACCGGCACCAAGACCACATAGGTGCCGGTCAGAAACCCCGAATTGGTGACCGTCGTCGTCAGAAGGCCGATCTGCTGGGCGGCGAGCGAGGCGAACAGAAGACAGCCGAGGATGGCAAAGCTGCGCCATTGCCGGGGCGTCAGCGGCGGCGCGCCTGCGGCTTTGGCACGCCGTGCCTCCCACAAGGCCAGAGGCGCGACAGCCAGCGCCGCGGCGAAAAAGCGCACGCCGGTGAAGAAGACCGGCCCGATCGCGTCCATCGCCGTCGACTGGGCGACGAAGCCCATGCCCCAAACGGCACCGGTGACGAGCAAAAGGGCGTTGGCGGTCGCGCGCTGCATGGTGCGCCCGTGCCACGGCGGCGCCGGCCGGGCAAGCGGCAAACATGTCACCGTGACAAGCTTGCCAACGCCCCGGGCGCGCGGCACATTTCCGCCGATCACGGGATTGCGCGGTCGGCGGCTCTTATCATGGCCTGCGGACAGCCTATGTTAGGTCGATGACAATCGAACGGGAGTTCACCTTTGCGCCAGCAGCCCACCCGATCGCCGTTCGGCGCTCTTGCCTGCCTTTGCATGGCCCTGGCCGGCCTTCTGGCAACCGCCATGCCGCTGCCGGCGGACGCCAGCCAGTTCAAGCGCATCCGCGACGTCAACGTATCGTGCAACGATGCACTGCGTTGCGACCTGTTCATCACCAATGCGCGCGTCACGCTGTTCACCGTCGGCTTCCGCCGGGCCGCGGCATTCGATGCGCCGGTCGCGCTTTACATGACGATGCGCGAGCCGCTGGCCGCCGGATCGGACGTGCGCTTTTCGATCGACGGCGCCGAGGTGCTGACGGTGCCTTCAGGCGCCTTTTCCTATCGCGCCGCGATCTCCGAATATTCCTATGCCAACCAGGACGAGGTGCGCGCGCTGTTCGGGGCCACCAAGGCCGGCGAGCGGCTTCAGGTGACGTTCCGCACCCGCTCGGGCCAGTCGACCGCGCCCTATTCGCTTTCGGGCGTCGTCGCCGGGGCGATCTTCATGGACGAGGTGCAGGGCCGGGTCGGCCGCGAGGACGCGCTGGCTGCGATCGGCGCGGTGCCGGCGCCGGCCGACGAAGGCCAGATGGCGGCGATGGATGCCGTGCCCGCCGGGTTGCGCCGCTATTATGAGGGTGATGGCGCGCCATGCGCGGATTTCGACGGCACGGTGCCCGATCCGCTGGGCGGCTTTTCCGCCGATATCGACGACGAGGTGCGGCTTGTCGGCCTGCGCTGCGGCTCGGGCGGGGCCTACAATGCGCCGTTCGCCTTCTGGACCGAGATCGACGGCACCTATTACCGGCTGCCGCTGCCGGTGATGACCGATGACGGCCCCGGCGCGGTGATGGTCGCCTGGAACGCGGTCTGGGATGCCGAGGCGCGGCAGGTCACATCCTTCTTCAAGGGACGCGGCATTGGCGATTGCGGCACCGTCACCGATTGGAGCATTGGCGAGGTGGGCTTTGGCTATGGCTTCGTGCTCGCCGAAATGCGCGTCAAGGACGAGTGCGACGGCGTCTTCGACGAGACGCTGGAAAGCTGGGAGCGGGTCTGGCCGGCGGCCGGCGACAAGTCGTGACAGGCGACATCGGCGCGCGGCTGGCGTTCGTGCGCGAGGTGGAGCGGATCAAGGACACGCTGCGCTCGGGCATCACGGCATCGGGGCGCGCCGAGAGCGTTGCCGAGCATTCCTGGCGGCTGTGCGTGACGATCCTTTCCTTCGCCGATCTGCTGCCGGCGGAGATCGACCGGCTCAAACTGCTCAAGCTGGCCATCATTCACGATCTGGGCGAGATCTATGAGGGCGATGTGCCGGCGATCCACCAGAATGCGGACGATGGGCGCGATGCGCGCGAGCGGGCCGATTTCCACAAGCTGACGGCCGTGCTGCCGGCCGCGCTGCGCGACGAGTTCCGCGCGCTCTACGACGAATATGCCGCCGCCGCGACGCCCGAGGCGGTGCTCGCCAAGGGGTTCGACAAGCTCGAGACGATCCTGCAGCACACGCAAGGCGCCAACGCGCCCGATTTCGACTACCGGTTCAATCTCGCCTACGGCAAGGCGCGGACGGATGCCCATCCGCTGCTCGCCGAAATCCGGGCGCTGATCGATGCGGAGACCGAGGCCCTGGCCGACGGCCGCAAAGCGTGGACGGGGTAGGAGGTCAACCCTCTCCCCGCTTTTGGGGACAGGAAAAAGCGCTCACTCGATCGCGCCGGTCCAGCGGGTGAGGCGTGCGCGGTTGTTGCCGGCATCGGAATAGCCGACCTGCGCGCGGGCATAGGCGACAAGGCCGCTGGTGCCGTCGCCGAGATCGACGGCCAGGAACTGGTTGGTGTCGGGAAAGCGCATCGTGTCGGTCCAGGTGACATAGCGCAGCGCGCGCGGGTCGGCGCCGTCATCGACGCGCTCTTTGCGCTCGGGCTGCGTCTCGATGGCGGTGCCCAGCGCTGCGATCAACGCCTCGGGCGTCATGGCATAGACCGGCAGTTCGCCGTCGGTCTTGACGCCGTCGCACAGGCCGGGCGAGCACAGGAGCGCGTCGTTCGGCCGGCCGGCGCGCTGCGGCGCGGCCAGGTCGAACGGGCCCAGATCGGGATCGCCGGCGACCATCTGCCAGGTCTGCTCGCGACCGATCAGGAGGAATGCGCCGGTCGCCACGATGGCGAGCGCGACGATCAGCAGCAACAGGCCGACGAACCAGTTCATGGCAAATTGTCCGGGATCGGGAGTGATTAGGATGCGGGATCGCGCACGATCCTTACGATCCGGCCGGGATCGGCGTCAATGGCCACCAGCAGCGAGCCGTCCGGTGCGATCTCGACGTCGCGGATGCGCCCAAGATCACCCTCGAACAGCTGCTCCTCGCCGATGATCGCGCCGCTTTCGTCGCGGTCGAGCCGCGACAGAAGCTGGGCCCGCAATGCGCCGACCAGAAGGTCGCCCTCCCATTCGGGAAACATTTCGCCCCGATAGACGGCGAGGCCCGACGGTGCGATCGACGGGTCCCAATAATGGAGCGGCTGCTCGAAGCCCGGCGCCGCGGTGCCCTGGCCGATGCGCATGCCCGAATAGTGGCGGCCATAGGAGATTTCCGGCCAGCCATAATTGAGCCCGGCTTCGGGCCGGTTGATCTCATCGCCGCCGCGCGCGCCGTGTTCGACCGTCCACAAAAGGCCGGTCTCGGGATCGATGTCGGCGCCCTGAATGTTGCGATGGCCCTTGGACCAGAGTTCGGGCGCAGCGCCCGGCTGGCCGACGAACGGATTGTCGGCGGGAATGGTGCCGTCGCGATTGATGCGGATCACCGCGCCGGCATGATCGCCCATCACCTGGGCGCGGGGCCGTTCGCCGCGGTCGCCGGTCGTCACATAGACCGTGCCGTCGGGCCAGAAGCCGGTGCGCGAGCCGAAATGGCGTCCGCCCGAGGATTTGACGTTCATCGAAAAGATCGTCTCGGTGCCCTCGAGCGCCGGGTTGCCCGTCGTCTCGCCGGTCAGGACGCCTTTGGCCAGAGCCGTGCCCGTGCCGCCGGCGCCGGGCTCGGAGAAGGTGAAATAGACCTCGCGCGTTTCGGCGAAATCGGGCGCGAGCGCCACATCGAGCAGCCCGCCTTGGCCGCCGGCGGCGATCTCGGGCAGGCCGGAGACGGGTGCGGACAGGGTGCCGTCGCGGACGATGCGCATCGTGCCGGGGCGCTCGGTCACCAGAAGCGCGCCGTCGGGCATGATCTCGACAGCCCATGGGCTCGAAAGCCCGGTTGCGAGGGTTTCGGTGCGAAGCGATATGCCGTCGGCGGTGGTGGCGGTGCGTTCCTGCGCGGCGGCGGCAGTGGCCGTCAGCGCGGTCGCGGCGGCGAGGAGGGCGGCGGACAAGAGGTTCGGGCGCATGATTTCTCCGGGCGTTGAGGCTCTGCCGATCATGTAGGCCGCATGCCGGCCCGACCAAGGGCGGCAGCCCGGAAAAAGGGTGCGTGGCAGCCTTGCGTCAGCGGGTGCGGCGGACCGGCGCGTTCTGCCAATCGGCGGAGAGCCCGCGCCAGAAGGCGAACGCGCCAGCGCTCATGCCGACCAGGCCGAGGCTCATCAGGGCCAGCAAGGCCTCGCGGCCGAAGAGCGGGGCGGGCAGGGTCAGTTGCGGCGCGGCCAGCATGGTCGCCAGCGCCGCTGCGTCGAGCGACGAGGTGTAGGTGGCGGCGTGTGCCGCCGACGACAGGCCGAACAGGGCGATCACGGTCGCGAACGCAAAGGCGCCGGCGATCGCGGCGAACGCCTTGGCGCTCGATTGGCGCCATTGGGCGCGCCGTGCGGTGTAGTCCATGAACATGGTCCGTGCTCCCGGCGGGGCGTTGTCCGAAACTGCTATGGTCACGGATAGTTGCGCTTTGGGGCACGATGTGGATCGGATTGGGCCGCGCACGGGGAAAAAGTGCGGCGATTTCGTGGCAACACGCCTGTTTTTGCGCTCAGACCGCGTCCGGCAGCCACTCCAGGGGCACATGGCCCGGTTCGGCCGCAACCCGCTCGATCCAGCGGTTGACCGCCGGGAAACGCTCCATCTCGAACCCGCCCTTGTCGCCGGCCGAATGGGTGTAGGCGTAAAGGCAGATATCGGCGACCGACAGGGCGTCGCCGGCAAGAAATGGCGTGGCTTCCAGTTGCCGCTCCATGAGTTCGAGGGCGGCATGGCCCTTGTCCAGCAGCGGATCGAGGATTTCCGGCGAGCGCAGATGAGCGCGGTCGTCATAGGTCAGGATGCCGGCGCGCACGGCAATCGCCGGCTCGTGGCTGTATTGCTCGAAGAACATCCATTGATGGACGAGCGCCCGGGGATAGCGTCGGTCCGGCACGAAGCGCGTGCCGTCGCCGAGATAAAGCAGGATGGCGTTTGATTCGCGGATCGTCCGGCCGTCTTCCAGAACCAGCAGCGGCACCTTGCCGGCCGGGTTGATCGCACGGAATTCGGCGCTCGTGGTCACGCCCGAGCCCTGTTCGGCCGGCACATGGCGGAACGGCAGGCCCAGATGCGCCAGAAGCAGGCGCACCTTGTAGGAGTTGCCGGAGGAGGGCATCGACCAGAGAGTCAGCATGCGCGTTGCGTAGTCGCGGGCGGCGACCCTGTCAAAGCAGTTTTGGTGAAGCGGCGTTCAACCGCGTTGAACCGGCGCGCTCAGTTCCAGGCGGCGATGCGTCCGGTGTACGGTTCGTCGCGGCTGGCGGCGATCAGCGCGGTGAAGTCGCCGGGCGCGGCCTGCGGCGGGGCCAGTGCGAACCCTTGCAGGAAATGCGCGCCGGTGCGCCGGGCCAGCTCCACCTGGCGCATCGTCTCCAGGCCCTCGATGACGCAGCGAATGCCCTGGCGGCGGAACGTATCGACAATGCGCGACAGTTCATTGAAGCCGTCCTCTGAGTCCAGATGGCGGCGGGCGAGCGCGCCGTCCAGCTTGACGATGTCGGGCGTCAGCCGGGCGATGCGGTCGGGATCGGAAAAGGCGGCGCCGAAATCGTCGACCGCGATCAGAAAGCCGCGGGCCCGCAGCGCATAAACGAAATGGCGCAACGCGTCGGGCGCGGTCGCTTCATGCTCGGTGAACTCACAGACCAGATCGCGTGGCGAGATGTCCGCCTGACGCAGATCCTCGCCGAGGGCCGCGAGCGCGGGCTCGAAGGTGGCCGGCGCGTCGATCGCGGCGGGATGGAAGTTCAGGAACAGGCGCCTTGCGCCGTGCGGCAGGAACCTGGCGTTCTGGACGTGGACGTGGCGGACCAGCGCCTCGACGCTGCGCAGGTCGGCGGGCGCGATCTGGCTGAAATAGCTGTCGGGCAGAAGCGGCGTGTCACCGCGAAACGGACGGGCCAGCGCCTCGAAGGCGACCGGTACGATGCGATCGCCGTGGCAGCGGAAGACGGGCTGGAACGCCGAGCGGACGAGCACCATGCCGTCGACCGCGTTGAGCGTGCCGTCTTCATTGCGAACCGTGCGGCGTGCCCCGGCGGTGCCGTCGTTCTGTTTCGTCGTCATCAGTGCCGTCTCCGGGGCGCCATCATGTCAAGGTAAGCATTATTAACGGACGTGGTTAACGGAGTATTGCGCGATCGGCCGATATGGTTAACGCGATCGTCGCCGCGACCGGCTTGCGCATGCGCGTCGATGGCGCAATAAGTGCGCCGCCCGCGCCGCCTCGCGCCGGGCTGCCCAACGGAGTAATGACATGGCCTTTCTTTCCGATACGCTTGCGCGCGTGAAGCCTTCGGCGACGATCGCGGTTTCCAGCAAGGCGCGCGAGTTGAAGGCGGCCGGCCGCGACGTGATCGGCCTGGGCGCGGGCGAACCCGACTTCGACACGCCCGACAACATCAAGGCGGCGGCGGTCGAGGCGATCAATCGCGGCGAGACCAAATACACCGCGGTGCCCGGCATCATCGAACTGCGCGAGGCGATCTGCGGCAAGTTCAAGCGCGAGAACGGGCTGGACTACACGCCCGACCAGATCATCGTTGCGACCGGCGGCAAGCAGGTGCTCTACAACGCGTTCGCGGCGACACTGAATCCCGGCGACGAGGTGCTGATCCCGGCACCCTACTGGGTCAGCTATCCCGACATGGTGCTGCTCAATGGCGGCGAGCCCGTGTTCGTCGAAACCACGCTCGAGGACGGCTTCAAGCTGACCGCCGCGGCGCTGGAAGCGGCGATCACGCCGAAGACCAAATGGCTGATCTTCAACTCGCCGTCCAACCCGTCGGGCGCCGCCTATACGCGCGACGAACTCACGGCGCTGACCGATGTGCTGATGAGGCATCCGCATGTCTGGGTGCTCACCGACGACATGTATGAGCATCTTTGCTACGGCGACTTCACCTTCACGACGCCGGCGCAGGTGGAGCCCGCGCTCTACGAGCGCACGCTGACGATGAACGGCGTGTCGAAAGCCTATGCGATGACCGGCTGGCGGATCGGCTATGCCGGCGGCCCGGTCGAGCTGATCAAGGCGATGACCAAGGTGCAGGGCCAGCAGACGTCCGGCACATGCTCGATCGCGCAATGGGCGGCGGTCGAGGCGCTGAACGGGCCGCAGGACTTCATCGCCGAACGGCGCGCGGTGTTCGAGGAGCGGCGCGATCTGGTCGTCTCGATGCTCAACCAGGCGAACGGCATCCAATGCCCGATGCCCGAGGGCGCGTTCTATGTCTATCCGTCCTGCGCCGGGCTGATGGGCAAGACCGCGCCGAACGGCACAAAGATGGAAACCGACGAGGACTTCGTTACCGCGCTTCTGGAGGCCGAGGGCGTGGCGGTGGTGCACGGTTCGGCGTTCGGGCTGGGGCCGAACTTCCGCATCTCCTATGCGACCTCGACCGAGGCGCTGACGGAAGCCTGCGAGCGCATCCAGCGTTTTTGCGCGGCCTGCACCTGATCGGGCAGGACGCATTCACAGCGCTTTGGAACGAGGAACGGCAGCGTGCGGCGAGCACGCTGCCGTTCGGTCTTTTTTATGTTGTGATTGGCGCGGCTGGCTGAGAGGATCAGCGCCCCATCGATCATGGTGATCCCCCGCCGCGCGTCTTCCTGTTACTGGCTGGCGGGCCGCATGGTCAGGTATCAGCAGGTTACAACCGGTTACACGACACCTGTTACGCGGGCCGAATGCGGCCAGTGTTGCCGGCCTGCACTGGCATGACCGCGCCGGGCCGGTCTAAGGTCGGACGGGCTAATACGTTGGCACAGACGGGCGCATTGAAGATGGTCGGTACAGCGATGACAGCGCGTGCACTGGCGGCGTTTGCCGTGTTCATCGTGCTGGCCGGTTTCGCGCCGGCGCGGGCCGACAGCCTCTACGACCGCGCCTTTAAGGCCCGCCTGACCGACTATGCCGACCCGGCAACGCTGGGCGCCTTCGTCGGCCAAGCCGTCCGCACCGGCCAGTACGACCAGGCGATCTCGACGCTCGAACAGGTCATATTCCAGGACCCGGGCGATGCCGGCGCGCGGCTGACGCTGGCGCGCCTTTATTTCCATGTCGGCTCGTTCGATCTGGCGATGGGCCATGTCAACGAGGCGCTGGCGCTGGGCGTGCCGTCGCTGGAGGTCTCGCTCCGACAGCTCAAGGCACGCATCGAACGGGCCCGCCAGCCGGTGCGCGCCCATCTGGACGTGACCGCCGGCGGGCAGATCGTGCATCGGCGCGCGGCCTTCCCGACCGGCTTTGCGGCCGGCACGAGCCAGACCAATGTCGGCGGCTATGCGATGATCGACGGGCGGGTCGTCTTCGATCCGGACACGGCGACCCGCGACCTCGTCCTGCTGGATGCGGGAATATCGGTCGACCGGCCGTTTCTCGACACCGATTTCAACGGCACGGGCGACGGCTTCACCGCGCTTGCCGGCCATGGCGCGCTGACCCTGTCCAAGGGTCTGCCGGACGCCATCGACACGCTGCGCGCCGATCTGACGCTGTTCGGCGACTATGAGGCTCTGGGCGGTGGCCGCGACAAGCGCGAACTGGGCGTGCGCACGCGCATCGGCTTCCGGCCGAGCGTCGAGACGCAGATCTATCTGGATGCGTCCTATGGCTGGCTGGGCGAATCGCGCGCGCTGTTCGCCGACGACCAATGGTCGGTGGGGGTCGGCGCGCGCTATCGCATCGCGCCGGGCTGGACGGCGGACGGGTTCGTGCGGCACTACCAGCGGCGCGGCACGGTGCCGGCGGCGGTGCTCGGCGGCACCGCATTCGGCTACCGGACGGACGGAACCGAGGGCGGGGCGGCGCTGACCCATCTTCTGCATGTGTTCGAGGACGGTCGCGCCTGGTTCCAGACGCTTGCGGCCAGCTATGCCGACGACACGATCCTCGATTATGGCGCGGTCGGCGCCGGGCGCGGCGCGCTGGTCAAGGGCCGGCAGGTCTGGCGCGTCGATTGGGATCACACTGTGCAATTGAGCGCACAGGGGCGCCTGCGTTTCGGGGTAGGCTATCATCACGAACGCATCGGGCCGGGCGGCACCAGTTCCCGGACAGACGCATGGACCGGCCGGCTGCGCTACACGTACCGGTTCGACTAGGATGCCCGCCATGAGACCACATTCGCGCACGATTGCCGCCGGCCTCGCCGCCCTGGCAGCGTGCGCGGCGATGCCCGCGGCGGCGCAGACGGTCGGCACGATGACCGCCGAACGCGCGGCGGTGACCCGCGATGGCGGACGGGTGCGGGCGGGCGATCCGATCGCGCTGGGCGACCGGCTGCGCAGCAATGCGTCGGGTGAGGGGATCATCGTCTTCCAGGACGAATCGAGCGCCCGGCTCGGCCCAAATGCCGACCTGACGATCGACAGTTTCGTCTACGATCCGCAGCGCCGGAACGGCACGGTGCGCCTGTTGCAGCGCGGCGGCACGGCGCGCATCTTCGGCGGCCAGATATCCAAGCGCGGCCGGTCCGAGGTGCGCACGCCGCATATCGTGCTCGGTCTGCGCGGCGGCATCGCCGACGTGACCGTCGGGCCCGGCGGCTCGTCGGGGACGCTGCTCGCTGGCACGATGACGTGCGAAGCGGGCGGCGAGCGGCGTACGGTGACCAATCCGGGCTTTTCGTGCGTGTCGGACGGATCGGGCGTGCAGACCGTCCGGCTTGGCGGCGGCGACAGCCAGTTCGTCGATCCGGCGGGCGGGCAGGGCGGTAGCGGGTCGCGGACGGTGTCGAACCATTGCGCCTCTGAGGCGGGCATGGGTTCGCCGGCCTGCGCGACGCGGGACGGCCGACTTCCCGGCCCGCAATCGGGTTTCGGCGCATCGCCGGCCGGCGGCGCGCCGGGCGGGTCTCCGCCCCCGCCGCCCGAGCCCCCGCCACCTCCGCCGGAGCCGGACCAGCCCGATCCGCCGCCCCCGCCACCTCCTCCGCCGCCGCCCCCGCCGCCGGGGCAAACGACCGCCGATCCGGTTGCCGACTGCATCGCGGCGGGCGGGTTCTGGGATACCCAGACGGCGACCTGCGGTCCCTGAGCGGAGATGGGGTCAGTCCGGCTGAGCCATCCCGTTGCGGTCGCCGCGCTCGCCCTGGCGGTCGTCCTCGCCGCCATGGCGCCGTTCGGTGCGCTGCGCGAGCGCGGGTTCGATCTCTACCAGACACTGTGGCCGGGCGACGTGCCGCTCGACCGGGTGGCGATCGTCGCCATCGACGAGGCGAGCCTTGCCGCCGAGGGGCGCTGGCCGTGGCCGCGCGCGCGGATCGGCATGTTGGTCGAGACCATTGCCGAAAGCGGTGCGGCGGCGATCGGGCTCGATCTCTTGTTCCCCGAGCCGGACGCTTCTGCCGATGGCGCTGCCAGCGATGCGGCGTTCGCCCAAGCCCTGACGCGGACACCATCCGTCCTGGCGATGACGCTCGCCGCCGATGCGCCGCCGGTGCGCGCCGAACCCAAGGCGGGCTTTTCGTTCATCGGCGCGGGCGCGGACGCGTTCGATCGGGGCTATGGCGGCGGCGTTGCACCGATCGCGCCGCTCGCGGACGCCGCAAGCGGCCTCGGCGTCATACGCTCCTTTGCCGATGCGGACGGGCGGATGCGGGCTATCCCGCTCGTCTGGGCCGAACAGGGGCCGGGGGCGCCGCTGCGCCATTGGCCGGCCTTTTCGGTGGAGATGCTGCGCGTCGCGCAGGGCGAAGCGGGCCTCGCGGTGCGCATGGGCGGCGCGGGCGATGATGCGTTGCGGGTCGGCGGCGCCATCGTGCCGCTCGGCGACGGGCGGTTGCGGCTGATCGACGTGCCGGCTTCGCCGATGCGCGTGTCCGTCGCCGACCTTCTCGCCAATGGCACCGACGCGGCATTGGAAGGCCGGATCGTCGTGCTGGCGGTCGATGCGGCCGGGCTCGACCGCTACCATCTGACCGCGCGGGGCGAATTGCGGCTCGGTGCCGACCTTCACGCCATCGCGGTCAGCCAGATGCTGGCGGGCCGGTTCCTGCTCGAAATGCCCGGCGCGCGGCTGGCCGAGTTCGCACTCCTGGCGATCGGCGGCCTTGTCATCCTGTTGGCGCTGGCATTTCTCGCGCGCCGGCCCGCGCTCGCCGCATCGACCGCGCTGGCCATGATCGCGCTGCCGCCGGCGCTCGGGTTCGCCGCCTATACCAACGGCCTGCTGATCGACTGGACGCAGCCCTCGGCGGGGCTTTTTTTCGTCGCGCTGGCCGGCGGATACGGGCTCTACCGGCAGGCCGAGCGCCGCCGCCGGACGCTGCAGACCCAGTTCGCGCAGTTCCTGTCGCCGGAGATCGTGCGGCGGCTGGCGGAAACCGATGCGCGCGCCGCGCTGGCCGTCGAGGACCGGCCGATCACGGTGATGATGGTCGACATTCGCGGCTTCACCGCGCTCACCGGGAGCTGGCCGGCGGACAAGACGGTCGCCGCGCTCAACCATTTCCTCGCCATCGCCAATGCGGAGATCTTCGCGCGCAACGGAACGATCGACAAATATCTCGGCGACGCGGTGCTCGCCTTCTGGAACGCGCCGGTCGAACAGCCCGGCCATGCCGATCTGGCGATTGAGGCGGCGCAGGCCATCGTCGCGCGGGTCGAACGCGAGAACGCATCACTCACCACAAAGGGCCTGCCGGCGCTGTCGGTGGTCGCCGCGGTCGAGACCGGCACCTGCTCGGTCGGCAATATGGGCACCGCCGACCGCGTCGATTTCACCGCCATAGGGCCGGCGGTGAACATGGTGTCGAGGCTCGAACAGCAGTGCAAGCAGCTTGGCGAACCGGTGCTGGCCGGGCCGGCCTGCGCGGCGGCGGCGAGCGGGGCCATGCGGCGGGTCGCAACGGTAAATCTGCGCGGCATTGACGGGCCGACCGAGGTGTTCGCACCGCAACAATGACCGGCCGTCCGTGCCGGACTTGTTAATTGAACGGTATGCAGCGATCTGTAGGGTGTCGCGAATGGACGGCCGAAACAGTGGGCAACGGGACCGGATGGACAGGACGGAGATCGACCGGGACGCATGGCAGCGGCTTCCGCTGGCGCGGGTGCCGCGGCGCGGACCGACGCGCGGCAAGAACGCGCAGTTGCGCGCCAAGCTGAGAAGCCTTGTCGCCTTCGTCTATCCCGACGAGGACGCCGATGCGCTGGTGCAGTCCATGTGCGACGCGTTCTGGCCGGACAATCTCAAATCGCGCCAGCGCGGCCGCCAGCCGGGCAACACGCTGTGGTCGGAAGAGGACGCGATCGTCATCGCCTACGGCAACAGCTTCGTCGACGGCACGCACAAGCCGCTCGACCTTCTGAACGACTTCATGCACCGTTACATGAGCGGCACGGTCAATGGCGTGCATATCTTGCCGTTCTTTCCGTTCACCTCCGATGACGGGTTCGCGGTGACCGACTACCGCGCGGTCAATTCGGCGCTCGGCGACTGGGACGACATCCGCCGCATCGCCGCCGATTTCTCGCTGATGTCGGATCTCGTGCTCAACCATGTCTCCAGCCAGAGCGCATGGTTCAACGAATATCTGCAGGGGCACGAGCCCTATGACGGCTTTTTCGTGGAAGCCTCGCCCGAGGACGATCTGAGCCAGGTGGTGCGGCCGCGCGCCCACGATCTGTTGCGCGAGGTGGAGACCGCCAAGGGCACGCGCCACGTCTGGTGCACCTTCTCGCACGACCAGGTGGATCTCGATTTCGCCAATCCAGAGGTGCTGCTCGAATTCATCCGGATCATGCGGCTGCATGTCGACAATGGCGTGCGGATCATCCGGCTCGATGCGGTCGCCTTCATCTGGAAGCAGGTGGGCACGCCGTCGATCCACATGCCGCAGACCCATGCGATCGTGCGGCTGATGCGGGTTCTGGCCGATTATGCCGCCGAGCCCATCGTGCTCCTGACCGAGACGAACGTGCCGAACACGGAGAACCTTTCCTATTTCGGCAACCGCAACGAGGCACACGCGGTCTATAATTTCCCTCTGCCGCCGCTTGTGCTGCACGCAATGTGGTGCGGCTCGTCCGAGCTCTTGAACCGCTGGCAGATGGCGATGCCGCCGGCGCCGCTGGGCTGCGCATACCTCAACTTCACCGCCTCCCATGACGGGATCGGCGTGCGCGGCGGCGAGGGGCTGATCACCGAGCCGGACCTCGAACGGATGACCGAGACCGTCGAGGCGTTCGGCGGCAAGGTGTCGATGCGGGCGATGCCGGACGGCACGCGCCGGCCCTATGAACTCAACATCACCTTCTTCGACGCGATGGCCGGCACGTTCGCCGGCCCCGACCAGTGGCAGGAAGAGCGCTTCCTGTGCAGCCAGACCATCCAGATGGCGCTCGAGGGCATGCCGGCCTTCTACATCCATTCGCTGATCGCCACGCACAACGATCAGGCCGGGTTCGAAAAGACCGGCCAGAACCGGGCGCTGAACCGCAAGCGCTGGGACTATCCGCAATTGCGGGCGCTGCTCGACCGGCGCGAGGGCGACAACGTCCATGCGCGCATTCTCGAACGGCTTTCGGCGCGCATCCGCATCCGCTGCGCGCAGCCGGCCTTCCACCCCAATGCGACGCAGTTCACCATGCAGTTCGGGCCGAAACTGTTCGGCTTCTGGCGGCAGTCGCTGGACCGGGACCAGTCGATCTTCGCCATCCACAATGTCAGCGCCGAAAAGGTGACGATCCCGGTCGGCGCGATCAATCTGATCGGCGGCGACCACTGGACGGACCTGTTGTCGGGCGAACATGTGCGCGCGCACGGCACCGACGTTCTGGCCGGCGACCGGGCGCGCTCCAAGGGCGACATCGGTTTTGCGCCCTATCAGTGCCGCTGGATCTCCAACCGGGCCTGAGGCGCCGTCTTTCTACCGCGCCACCACGTCGACGCGGCGGTTGAGCGCCTTGCCGTCGGCGGTGTCGTTGCTGGCGACGGGCTCAGCCTCGCCGATGCCCTGCGGCGTCAGCCGGCCCGCATCGATGCCGCGTTCGGTGAGCCATGCAACCACCGAGCGCGCGCGCCGGTCCGACAGGTCGAGATTGTAGCTGTCCTCGCCGTCAGCGTCCGTGTGGCCCTCGATGACGACGTTGAGTTCGGGCGCGCTTTCGAGCGCCTCGGCAAGCTGTTCGAGCGCGGCGGCGGCGGACGGTTTGGGCACGTCGCTGTCATGGTCGAAATGGATGCCGTAAATGCGCGCCTCGCCGGTTTCCTCAAGCGCGGTGACGATCGGGTTGGCGGGTTCCGTGGCGCTGCAGGGCGTCGTGGTTCCGTCCGGGGCGGGCGGTCCGCCCCAGGCGCTGCGGCTGCGCTGACGGTAGCGCACGCCGGCGAGCGCGCCGGTGCTGTCGATGGTGGCGAGCGCGGTGCCGGTGATGCCCTGGTCGGAGGTCCAGTTGAGCCGCGCGACGCCTTCGTCGACCGCGCCCGACAGCGTGCCGTTGGTGCGCCCGCCATTGTCCAGATAGCAACCGCTGACCGAGCTGCCGTCCTGCCGAAGCTCGATGAAATCGGCGCGGCCGCTCTGGAAGATGCCGGTGAAGCGGCCCTCTTCGTCCGGTGGGGTGACCGCGCCATGGGCGATGGCTTCGGCAAAATAGACCCAGGCGGCGTCGGCGCCGATCGGGCCGTCGACGGTGAAGCGCAGCCAGCGCACGGGCGTATCGATCGTGCTCGCCGCCATGGTTGCGCCTTCCGGCACTGCCTCAAGGGTCGCCATGGGCGCGAACCCGGTGCCCGGGCCTTCCGCCGAGGCTTCGACACTGACAGGGCCGGCCGAGCCGCCGGCGACGCCGCCGGGCCGCTCGCCGGCGCCATGGATGCCGACCGCTTCTATCGTGGCGGGGGCGACCAGTTCGAAGACGAACGTATAGGGCGGCGGGTTCTTCGCCGTGCCGGTGCTCCAGTTGCTCGCCGGATTTCCGTCGGTCAGCGCCAGCGCGGCGTTGGGATCGACCGAGGCGGAGACCAGAACCGCGCCCTTGGCGAGCGTCAGAAGATCGTCCGGCGGCGGCGGATCCTGCGCAAACGCCGTGGATGCAGAGAGGGAAAGGCCCAAGGCCCATCCCGTCATTGTCGCCGCGTGCCGCACATCGCCCTCCTGCCGCCGGGACCATCTTGAAACGCTAGCGGTTGGGCGGCATCGCGGCAAGCGGGGGGGTGGGCCGCCAAGGGCCGGCCCCACTCCCTCACAGCAAACTGTCCGGCATCTTCTGCTCGGCCGCGGTGTTGGCCCTTCTGAAGACCAGCGTGACGAAGGTCGAGACGATCACGATGAACAGCGAATAGAGCGCCGGCACGGCCATGACCGCCTGCTGCTGTTCGGCCGGAAACGAGAAGATGACGATGGCGATCGCCAGCGGCCCGTTCTGGATGCCGGTCTCGAGCGCCACCGTGCGCGCATTGCGCGGATGCAGCCTGAGCGCCTTGGCGAAGAAATAGCCGATCGTGATGCCGACAAGGCCCAGGCCGATCGCCGCCACATAGGTCGATGGCGTCGTGTCGCGCAGGAACTGCCAGTTCTGCGGCACCCAGGTCGCCATGATGAAGACGATGAAGAACGCCGCCAGGATCGAGCCGCAAAACTCGATGACGGCGCCGGCATTGGCGTTCAGCTTGCGGATGCCCATGCCGATGGCGACCGGAACCAGCAGAACGATCAGCACGGCGACGATGTCCTCGCGCGGGATTTGCAGGTCGAGCGCGGCCGCATAGAGAAGAAGGATCAGCGGGATCATCACGACGCCCGCGACGGTCGAGGTGACCGTCATCAGGACGCTCAGCGCCAGATTGCCCTTGGAGAAATAGGTGAAGATGTTGGAGGTGGTGCCGCCGGGCATGCAGGCCATGATCAGGATGCCGATGGCGATCGTTTCGGGCACGGCCAGCGTCAGCGCGAGCATGAAGCCCAGAAGCGGCATGATGCCGTACTGGCTGATGACGCCGATGGCGAGGCCATAGGGGCGGCGCAGCGCCAGATAGAAATCGCGCGGCGTCAGCGAGGCGCCCATGCCGAGCATGATGATGGCGACCATCAGGCCGAGCAGCGTTTGCGTGAACTCATCGACCATTTGGGCTTACTCCGCCGCCAGTTGCGCCATCTGTTCGGCGCGCAGTTCTTTTCGAAGGATCTTGCCGACATTGGATTTCGGCAGTTCGTCGCGGAACTCGACCAGCTTGGGCACCTTGTAGGCGGTCAAATGTTCCTTGCAGAAGGCGCGCACGGCGTCGGTGTCGAGGCCCGGATCGGCGCGGACGATGAACGCCTTGACCGCTTCGCCCGCCGCATCGTCGGGCACGCCGATCACCGCCGCTTCCAGCACGGCCGGATGGCCGGCAAGCACGTCCTCGATCTCGTTGGGATAGACGTTGAAGCCCGACACGACGACCATGTCCTTCTTGCGGTCGACGATGCGGACATAGCCGTCCTCATCGATCACGCCGATATCGCCGGTCAGGAACCAGTCGCCAGCCATGACCTTTTCGGTCTCGTCGGGCTTTTTCCAGTAGCCCTTCATGATTTGCGGTCCGCGCGCGCCGATCTCGCCGGTTTCGCCGATCGGCAGGCGCTTGCCGTTGTCGTCGAAGCAGGCGATATCGGTCGATGGCACGGGAATGCCGATCGTGCCCTCGCGCGCCTTGCCCAAGGGTTCGAACGTCAGCACCGGCGAGGTCTCGGTCAGCCCGTAGCCCTGCAGAACCTCGGTGCCGGTGATCTCGCGCCAGCGGGCGGCGACCGAGGATTGCAGCGCCATGCCGCCGGCGCCGGCGAACTTCAGATGCTTTGGCGGCGTGTCGAGGAACCAGATTTCGTTGGTGAGCCCGTTGAAGAGCGTGTTGACGCCGCTCATCCAGGTGACCTTGTAGTTCTCGAAGGCGCGCTTGAGATTGGACAGGGGTCGCGGATTGGGGATCAGGATGTTGCGCCCGCCAAGCCAGTAGAACGCCAGCAAATTCACCGTGAAGGCGAAGATGTGATAGAGCGGCAGCGCCGTCAGCACCACTTCCTCGCCCTTTTTCAGATCGCCGCCCAGAAGCTCCATGGCCTGTTCCATGTTGAGGATCAGATTGCCGTGGGTGAGCATGGCGCCCTTGGCGACGCCTGTCGTGCCGCCGGTATATTGCAGCACGGCGATGTCGTCGTGGGTGACCGCCTGATGGTAGGCATCGACCTCGACATGGTCCCTGGCGATGTGGCTGCGGCCGGCGTCGAGCGCGTCGGGCAGGCGCAGATGGGCCACCTCGACCGGCTTGACGGACTGGTCCCAATATTTCTGCACCAGACCGACAATGCCGCGCGGCATGACCGGGAAGAATTCGGCGATGCGGGTGACGATCACGTTGGGGATCGGGTGGCCGCGGGTGGCGGCGGGGATCTTGTCGGCGAACATGTCGACGATGATCAGCGCGTGGGGCTCGGCGTCGGTGAACTGCCGCTCCATCTCCTCGGCCGTATAGAGCGGGTTGACGTTCACCAGAACGCAGCCGGCCTTCAAAATGCCGAAAACGGCGACCGGAAAGCTGAGGCAGTTGGGCATCTGCACGGCAACGCGGTCGCCGGCCTCAAGCCCGGCCACCTCGCGCAGATAGACGGCCAGCGCGTCGGACATCTCGTCGACCTGCGCGTAGGTGAGCGTGCCGTTCATGCCGTTGGGCAGGCAGCAGGTAAACGCCTTGGCGTTGCCATAGGTCTCGGCGACCGAGCGGATCAGATCCGGCAGGTTGCGATAGGATGCGGCCTCGATGTCGGTGCGGACGCCAGGTCCGTAAAATGCCGTCCACGGCCTGTCCGGTTGAGCCATGTTCCTCCCCAATCTTGCTCCCGTTGCACGGTCTTTTGGCCGTGAACCCGCGAAGGTGGAGCATCAACCGAGATTTGCGCAACTTATTTTTGAGTTTGGCGGGAAGGTTTTTGGGGGAGGGTGGCGGGGCACATGGTCGTCGGAATCGATAAATGTCGGACTTGATGAAGCTCCTGATGCGCCCATCAGTACTTTGCAATACTTGAACGACGGAGACCCAGACCGCATAACGATACGCAAAGGGGACGCATTATGGTCATCAAAGCCGATGTCGATGCGATTGCGCATGCGGTCAATCTGCTCGTCTGTGTCGGCGGGCTGGCAACGGCAACGGCTACCGTCGGAGGAGCGGCCGCCGTAACCGGCGGATTTCTGTCGTGGCGCGAGATCAGAAAGCGGTTGCCGGGAACGGCCAAAACGCTGGCCGACGAACTGACCAAGGAGCTGGAACGAAAGCTCGGCGAGCCGGCACTGGACGACACGACGCGCCTTTTGATCCCGCAAATGGTCGAAGCGAGCGTTCCGTCGCCGGTGCGGGTCATGGAAGCCGGCGCGAACGGCGAACGGCTCGCCGAGGAAATGGCGAAACGGCTGACTGACAAAGAGCACAGGAAGCCGGACCATGTCGGTCCGTTCAAGCGCATCGTCGGCCACTTATTGACAACGCTGCTCGCCGATCCGCGCTTTAGCGAACAACTGGCCCCAGCTTTCCGCGAAAAAGTGCTGGCCGACAATGCGGCGATCCAGCGGGGCATTGACAGCCTGATCGAGCAGTTCGGCTCGGTGTCCGATGCGCTCTCGCATGTGGGCTCGCTCGCAAAGGCAAGCCGCGACCAGTTGGAGGCACTGGCCGCACGCTTTGAGATCGAGCGCGTTTTTGCGTTGGACGATGCCGCGCTGCGCGAACTTCTGGAGAAGAAAGCGGAGGAATACCGGTCCTTCAAGGCGCAGATCGACGCAATCGACGACCGTATCGCAGGGCTGGGCAACCTCAAGGCCGCGGCCAGGGCGGCGGCGGACAAGCCCGATCTGGAAGAAGTCGAGCGCCTGCTGCTGATGGTCCATGAGACCGAACTCGACATTGCCTGGCAGACGGCGAGCCTGCGGGTCGACAATGCTCTTCTGCGCGGTCGTGTGGATGATGCCTTCCACATTCTGGCGGCGGCGGCGGACGCCTTTGCTGCGGTCGATCCCGTGGAGCCCGCACGTCGGCTGATCTATGATCAAAGGTTGTTCTATCATGCCGATCGCTATGGCGGTCACGGATTTGCGCGCAGTGTCGAGATATGGAGGCACGCTCTCGAACTTGTGGCAGAGGACGCCCAACCGGACCTGTTTGCTGCCGGACACAATGCCCTCGGTAACGCCCTTCGCCGTCAGGGCAGCCGTATTGGTGGTGAGGCGGGCACGATACTGCTTGGCAAGGCCGTCGCGGCTCACCGCGCCGCTTTGCGCGTCTACACCGAAGCCGACCACCATGTGGATTGGGCGATCACGCAGAACAATCTCGGCATCGCCCTTGGCGATCAGGGCAATCGCATCGGCGGCGAGGAAGGCGCACGGCTGCTCGGTGAGGCCGTCGACGCCAATCGCGCCGCGTTGCGCGTCCGCACCGAGGCCGACCATCCGGTGCAATGGGCCACAATGCAGAACAATCTTGGCGTCGTCCTTGCAAATCAGGGCAATCACATCGGCGGCGAGGAAGGCGCGGGGCTGCTCGGCGAGGCCGTCGACGCCTATCGCGCCGCGTTGCGCGTCTATACCGAAGCCGACCAGCCGGTGAACTGGGCGATGACTCAGAACAATCTCGGCAGCGCCCTAGGCGATCAGGGCCGTCCCATCGGCGGCGAGGAAGGCGCAGGGCTGCTCAGTGCGGCCGTCGATGCGTTTCGCGCCGCCCTGCGTGTTCGTACCGAAGCCGACCAGCCGGTGGACTGGGCGATGACTCAGGAGAATCTGGCGCTTACGGAAGAAGCAAGGGCTGAACACGAAACCTGTGAGGAGCCAAGCAAGCATCTGGAGGCGGCTCTGGCGCATCTGGACAATGCCTTGCGGGTCTATGATCCCGAGCACATGCCATATCACCATGGCAAAGCCACAAAAGCACGCGCCCGCATCGCCGCGAAACTGGCGGCTTCGGGGGACCGTTAGAAAGCCCTACGCAAATTCCTCATCGTCCGCCTGCACCGCCTCGAACAGATCCCGCACCAGGTCCGGGTCGGCGGCCTGGACGCGCGACCAGGCGGGAATGAAGGGCGTTTCCATCGGGTTGTCGAGGAAGGTCTTGCCCGCATCGACGATGTTGCCGGCGAACAGCTCGACCGCGCGCTCCTCCTTGTGCCGGTCGACATGCAGGCCGTTCATGCGGGCGTCGTTGTAATAGGCTTCGACGAAGTCGAGCGCGGTGCGGTAGTAGCTCGCCTTGAGCGCGCGGAAGGTCTCCTTGGAGAACACCGTGCCGTCGGTCGCCAGCTTCCGGTACAGCGCCTTGCAGATGTCGGTCGACATGCGCGACAGGCCCTTCTTGGCATCGTCCTCGGACAAAGGCTGGTGCTTGTGGTCATAGGCGTCGGAAATCTCCACCTGACAGACCGCCCGCGGGGCGAGATTGCGCCATGCTTCGGACAGCGTGCCGATCTCCAGCCCCCAGTCGGACGGGATGCGCATGGCCGGCAGGATCGAGGTGCGCATGGCGAATTCGCCGGCGAGCGGATAGCGGAACGAGCGCAGATAATCGAGATAGTCGCGTTCGCCGATGGTCTTGCGCATGGCTTCAAGCAGCGGTGCGACCAGAAGCCGGCTGACGCGGCCGTTCATCTTGCCGTCGGCGGTGCGGGGGTAATAGCCCTTGCAGAACTGGTAGGCGAATTCGGGGTTGGCGACCGGATAGACCAGCCGCGCCAGCATCTCCTTGGAATAGGTGAGGATGTCGCAATCGTGCAGCGCGATCACGTCGCTTTCGGCGCGCGCCAGCGTGTAGCCGATGCAGTACCAGACATTGCGGCCCTTGCCCGGTTCGGTCGGCGACAGGCCGGCGCTGGCGAGGCGCTCGTCGATGGCGCGCAAGCGCGGTCCGTCGTTCCACAGAACCGAATGGGGCAGTTCGAGCCGGTCGAAGAACTTGCGCGCGGCCTTGTATTCCTTGCGGGTGGCGCGATCGAGGCCGATCACCACATGGTGGATGAACTTGACCGTGTTCAGTTCGTCCAGAATGGCAGGCAGGGCAGGGCCCTCGAGCTCGGAATAGAGCGAGGGAAGGATCAGCGTCACCTTCTGGCGGCCGGTGATGGTGATCAGTTCGCGCTCGAGATCCTCGGGCGTGCGGGTGCGCAGATTGTGAAGCGTGGCGACGGCGCCGTTCTGGTGAAAATCTGCCATGGGTCCGATCGCACTCCGGTTACACTTGCATTGTTCAGGCGCCGCCCGCCTGGGGCCAGGCCGACACTAGCGGCAGCACGGCGTCATTCCAACCGGCGGGGCCGGGTTCGGCGGTGCGGCTGATGGTGCCATCTGTCTCGCCGGCAAGGTGCGGCAGAGGCGTGCCGTGCGGGTTGGCGACGATGAAGGCCCGGTCGGCCGCCTGAAGCATCTCGGTGTCGTTGGGCGCATCGCCGAGCGCGACGATGAAGGGCAGGCCGGCGCCGAACAGGGCGGCGGTGATCTCGGTCATGCGTTCGGCCTTGGTGCCGCCGAAGGAGAGCGTCAGGAAGCGGCCGCCGGACCGGGCCTTGACCCCCATTTCCGCCAGCGCTTCGACGAAACGCGCCTTGTCGCCGTCCGTTCCCGCCCAGAGGCCCGGCTCGGAAAAGCGGCGTTCGGCGGCCAGCCGCGCGCTGCGGTCGTCGAGCCCGGTCGCGGCGGCGATGCCGACGGTGCCCAGATCGCCGAAGCCGGAAAAATGCCGGCGCAACCTGGCCGGCACGCGGTCGAGCGCAGCGCGCAGCTCCGCATAGCGGGCTTGCCCGTCGCCAGCGTCTTCGCCCTCGGCGGGCAGGATGCCGGCGCCGTTCTCAACGACGGCCGGGCAATGCGCAAAGCCCAGCCCGGCCCGCAGCGGCGCGATCTCGGCGGCGGTCTTCGATGAGGCGAGGATGAGCGGGATGGCGCGCTCACGCAGGGCGGCGAGCGCCGGTTCCGCCGGCCGCCAGTCATAGCTCTCATGGTCGAGCAGCGTCCCGTCCAGATCGGAGAACACGATGAGCGGGCGGTCGGGCGCGGCGGCGGGCATGGCGGTGAACAAACGCAACTCTGTTACAGGGATGCGACAAGGCTAACACTTTTTGTGCGCCGCACCCAAGGCCGGGCCGCGCGAAAGCCGGACGTGCTTGTGCCGGCGGCCGGAGCGCCCTATGGATCGGGCCGTTGCCAACCCGCCGCGTGTATCAATGTCCGTCGTTCTTGAAAATGTGCACAAGAGCTTCGGCGCCGACCGGGCGGTCGCCGGCGTCGATGCCGAGATCGCGACGGGCGAGTTCTTCTGCGTCCTGGGTGCTTCGGGCTGCGGCAAGTCGACCCTTCTGCGGCTGATCGCCGGGCTGGAAATGGCCGATCAGGGCCGGATCGCGCTCGGCGGCCAAACCATGTCCGGTCCGGACCGGCATGTACCGCCGGAGGATCGCCGGACCGGCTTCGTCTTCCAGTCCTATGCACTGTGGCCGCATCTGTCCGTGCGCGACAATGTCGCCTTTCCCGGAGAAGCGCAGGGGCTTGGCAAGGCCGAGGCGCGCCGGCAGGCGATGGACCATCTTGAAACCGTGTCGCTGACCGGGTTCGCCGACCGCAAGCCGGCGGCCCTTTCGGGCGGGCAGCGCCAGCGCGTGGCGCTGGCGCGGTGTCTGGCCGGCGGCGCCCGCACGATCCTGATGGACGAGCCGCTCGCCAATCTCGACCCGCATCTGCGCGCGGTGATGGAAGAGGAGCTGACGCGCTTTCACCGCGCCTCGGGCGTGACCACCGTCTACATCACCCATGACCAGCGCGAGGCGATGGCCGTCGCCGACCGGGTGGCCGTGATGGAAAAGGGTCGCTTTCTGCAGGTCGGCACGCCGCGGGAGATTTACGAGCGGCCGGCCAATGCCGCGGTGGCGCGCTTCATCGGGCGCGGGACGCTGGTGCCGGTCACGGTCGATGGCGGCCGCGCCACGGTGAACGGGCATTCGGTCGCGGTTGACGGAGAGCCTGCCGACGGGCCGGCGACGGCCTTCATCCGGCCCGAACATGTGACGCTCGGCAATGCGGGCGGCATGGAGGGGCGTGTCGGCGCTGCACTCTATCGGGGCGGGCACTGGGAGGCGACGGTGCTGCTGCCGGGGATCGATACGCCGGTGCATGCAACGAGCACGGAGCCGCTGGCGGCGGGCGAGCCGGTGCGCGTGGCGTTCGACAAGGCGTGGGTGCTGCCGGCTTAAATCCGCCAGGGCACCACACCCGGCGGCAGGCGCTTGCCGAAGCGGTCGAGCGCCACCATCAGCGCGATCGTGGCAACAACCGTTACCGCCGACATGGCTGCGGCCAGCGTCGTGTAGCCGCCATCTTCGTAATTGTAGATCGTGGTGCCTATGGTCTCGTTGCCTGTCGACCACAAAAGCGCCGAGACGGTGATCTCATTGTAGGCGGTCAGGAAGACGAGGATGGCGCCGGAGGCGGCGGCCGGCGCGATCAGCGGCGCGAAAATGCGGCGCATGCGCATGAAAAAGCGTGCGCCGGATATGCGCGCGGCCTCGTCGAGCGCCGGGTCGAGCTGGGCGCAGGCGGCCGTCACCGGCTTGAGTGCGATCGACAGGAACGCGCAGACATAGGCAAGGCCGATGATGATCAGCGTGTTGTAGATCGACACGTCGATGACAGGGATCGGCCGGATGAAGGCGAGGATGAAGGCGATCGAGATGACGAGGCCGGGAATGGCATAGGTCGTCTCGGCAAGGGTCGCGAGCGCGGTTCCGGCGCGCCGGTAGCCCTTCTGCCGCGCATTGAGAAAATGGCCGACGGCCATGGCGATCACCGCGAGCATCAGCCCGGCAAGACCGGCGACGAGCGTCGAATTGGCGAAGGCCCTGAGCGTGACCTGCTGGCGGAACAGCACCTCGGCAAAGTTCGCAAAGGTGATGGTCGTCAGGTTGAACGGCACGCCATAGGTCGGGATCAGTGCCGTGGTCGTCAGCGCGACAACCGGCAGGACCAGCGTTGCGGCGACCAGAAGGGCTAGCAGCGTCTCGACCAGCGGGCGCCGCGCGCCGAGCCGGATTGCGAGCGGCGGCTGGGGCGGGCCGATCAGCGGGCTGCGGGTGCGCGCCAGAAGCGTCATCTGGACGGCGATGATGGCGATGGCGATGGCGGCCAGAAGCGCGGCGATCGCCGCGACCGAGGTCAGGACATCGGGGCCGAAACTGGCAAGGCGCTGCCACAGCAGCACCGGCAGCGTGGTGTAGCGCGCCGGAATGCCGAGCAGCGCCGGGATGCCGAAATTGCCCAGCGCCGAGACGAAGGCGAGCGCGAAGGCCGAGATCAGGATCGGCGCAAGCAGCGGCAGCACGATGCGGCGCAAGACGGCGAGCGGCCTTGCGCCGGCGATCCGCGCCGCCTCGATCATCTCGCGCGGCAGGGCGCGCAGTGCGGCCAGCACGACGAGGAAGACCAGCGGCATGTGCTGGATCGACAGGAGCGCGATCACACCCCCGCGCGAATAGAGCGGATGGGTGGAACCCGGTTCGGGCGCGATGCCGAGCATTTGCAGCAGCGGGCTCGACGGCCCCATCGCCTGGATCCACGCGATGGCCGTCACATGCGGCGGCACCATCATCGGGATCAGCAAGAGGAAGGTGAAGATGCCCTTGGCGCGCACGTCCGTCAGCCCGATGACCAGCGCGATCATCGTGCCCAGGACCAGCGCGATCAGGCCGGAGAAGAAAGCGCTGTCGAGCGAATTGATCAGCGCGCGCGGCACCGAGCGGCTGTCGAGCGCATCGAGGATGGGCTGGAGCGTCACGGCGCCGTCCAGCGTCAGCCCGGCGCGCGCCAGAAGCGCCAGCGGCATGACGAACAGGACCAGCGCCACCGCAATGACGATGGCGAGGGTCAGCCCCTCGCCATCGGGTCTTGGCAGGATGCGTTCGCTCAAGGGTCAGCCGCCGAAAATGTCGACGAACCGTTCCTTGTTTGCGGCATCGTTTTCAAGGGCTGCGGCGGGATCGAAGTCCATCAGCTTGATCTGGTCGCGGGCCGGAAAGCCTTCGGGCGGCGCAATGTCCGGATGGGCGGCCAGATAGCCCTGGTCGGCGGCGAGTTGCTGGCCTTCGGGCGACAGGAGGAAGTCGACAAAGGCCTTGGCGGCTTCCGGGTTCTGCGCGGTCGACAGGATGGCGACCGGCTCGGTGACCGCGGAGACGCCCTCTTCGGGGAAGACGAACTCCACCGGCGCGCCGTTGGCCTTTTCGCGGATCGGCAGGAAGTCGACGACGAAGCCGTACAGCTTTTCGCCGCCGGCGATCGCCCGGTAGGTGCCGCCATTGCCGCCCTGCGGGTTGGCGCCCTGGTCGGCCAGACCCTCATAATAGGCCCAGCCGAGATCGGGGTTGGCGGTCAGCGCCGCCATGTGGATGGTCGCGGCGCCCGAGGTCAGTGGCGAAGGCATGGCGATCCTGTCTTTCGCCGCCTCGTCCAGCAGGTCCGTGTAGGAGGTGGGGACCATCTCGGCGGCGGTGTTGTAGACGATGCCGGTGGTGATCAGCTTGGTGGAGAAATAGAATTTCTCGTCGTCCATGATGGCCGGGTCGTAGGCGGAGATGTCGGCGCCTTCATGGGCCATCAGCCGGCCTTCGGCCTTCAGCCCTTCCATGGTGACCATGTCGGCGATCAACAGCACGTCGGGCTGCGGCGCGCCGGCCTCGAACTCGGCGGCGAGCTTGGCCATGACCTTTGTCGTGCCGTCGCGGATCCACTCGACCTCGACATCGGGGTGCTTGGCGGTGAAGGCGTCCACTGTTTCCTGGGCGTCCTCGTTGGGCTGGGAGGTGTAGAGCACCAGCTTGCCCGAGGCGGCAAGGGCCGGGCCGGAGAGCATGGTGGCGATGGCAAGGGCGGACAGAAGCGTGCGCATGGGTGAGGTCCTCTGATGGGTGGGAGACAGGGCGCGGCTAACAACCCAATGTGACAGCGGTGTAAAAGTCCAGATCACCATCGGGCCAAGCCGATGGATTCCGGTGAAAATCGCGCTGGATGCCGCCCTGGCCGGGTTTTCGCGCCAATGGTGTTGCGGCATGTGCGCAAGTGCACAGGGCCGCGGGCCGTGCAGCGCTAGCGTTGCGGTTGAGGGCGCACCGGACGCGCCGCACAGCACAGAGGATTTTTGCCATGACCCGTCTTTCCAAGTTTGCCGCCCTTGCCGCCGGCGCCGCGCTGATCGCCACGGCGGCCACCACCGCCGGCCATGCCGGCATGAAGCGCCACGGCATTGCCGCCGCCGGCACCATGCAGCTGGCTGCCAAGGCCGGAGGCGGGTCGGCCGCCGACGGCTATCCGACGCCGGGCAAGGCGTTCGAGGCCTGCGGCGGCGCCGGCAATGTCTTCGTGATGTATGACGAACTGCCCGACGGTACCCGGACCAACCATTCCTACCACTGCGTCGACGAATGATCGGGGCGATGGGGCGCGGGAGCGGCCGCCCGTGGCGGCCGCTCCCGTAAACGGGCTTGCCAAGCGATGGCGCCCACGTGCGCTATGATGCTGAAAAATGGTGCTGCTAGTGAGATTTGAACTCACGGCCTCTCCCTTACCAAGGGAGTGCTCTACCCCTGAGCTATAGCAGCATTGGCGGCGGTGTCCGCGACGGGCGGCTTGTGCCACAGCCCATTTCGCATATCAAGGCGTCAATTGCCCGCGTCAAGCGATATTGACCGCATGCGCGATACGGACATCATGGGCGGCGGATGGCCAGTCCGGCGCATGTCCGGAGCGAAGCGGCGGACCGATGCGCCGCGCGGCGCTGGCGGCAAGGAGGCGAAGGCCGATGGCAAAGAACGAAAGCGCCAGGGCGCGGCAGGAACGGCTGGCGGCGGAACTGCGCGCCAATCTGCAAAAGCGCAAAGCCCAGGCGCGCGCCCGCCGGGCGGGCGATGCCGATTGCCGTGACGAGGGCATTGCCGCCGCCAAGGACACCAAGCCGGGCGGCGAGGGCGGCTAGCGCGGCGCGCGAGGCGGGCGTCGGGCGGCGGCCCGCTGCCGCAGAGCCGTCCGGATGGCCGGTTCCGTCAAATGCGGCCGTTGCGGTCAACCATGCGTTAACCATCCCTTCAATCCTGTTTGGCACACAAAGGGTTCGCGTCCGCCCGCCGTGTTGACCGCCATGGCGGCTTTGGCGGCGCAGGGGCGCCTGCCTTGAACCGGCCCCGATCATCGTCTAGAGGGCGCCGATGCCGCGGACCGGCGGGTTCCGGTGCAGGGGCGCACGCAGCAAGGGGACCAGTTTCCAGATGGACAGCATTCGCATCGTCGGCGGCCATGAACTGAACGGCACAATTCCGATTTCGGGCGCCAAGAACGCGGCGCTGCCGCTGATGATCGCCTCGCTCCTGACCGACGATACGCTGACGCTGGAGAACGTGCCGCATCTTGCCGATGTCGAGCAGCTGATCCGCATTCTGAGCAATCACGGCGTCGACTATGCGGTGAAGGGCCGGCGCCGGGCCGAGGGGCAGGGCTATGCCCGCACGGTCGATTTCACCGCGCGCGACATCGTCGACATCACCGCGCCCTACGAGCTTGTCTCGAAGATGCGCGCCAGCTTCTGGGTGATCGGGCCGCTTCTGGCGCGGATGGGCGAGGCCCGCGTGTCGCTGCCGGGCGGCTGCGCCATCGGCACCCGGCCGGTCGATCTGTTCATCGAGGTGCTCGAGGCGCTCGGCGCGCAGATCGAGATCGAAAACGGCTATGTGCATGCGACGGCGGGCAGCGGGCTGACCGGCGCGCATTACCGCTTCCCCAAGGTTTCGGTCGGCGCGACCCATGTGGCGCTGATGGCGGCTTCGCTCGCCAACGGCCAGACGGTGATCGACAATGCGGCCTGCGAGCCCGAAGTGGTGTGCCTCGCCGAATGCCTGAACGCCATGGGCGCGAAGATCGAAGGCGCCGGCACGCGCACCATCACCATCGACGGCGTCACCTCGCTTTCGGGGGCGCGGCACCGGGTGATCGCCGACCGGATCGAAACCGGCACCTATGCGATGGCGGTCGGCATGACCGGGGGCAACGTGCTGCTCAAGGGCGCCGAAGCGTCGAGCTGGCAGACGGCCGTCGACGTTCTGGGCGAGACCGGGATCGACATCACGGCCGAAGAGGACGGCCTGCGCGTCTACCGCAACGGCAACGGGCTGAAGGCGGCCGATGTGACGACCGAGCCCTTTCCGGGCTTTCCGACCGATCTGCAGGCGCAGTTCATGGGGCTGATGACCAAGGCGAACGGCGTCTCGCACATCACCGAGACGATCTTCGAGAACCGGTTCATGCACGTTCAGGAGCTGGCGCGGCTGGGTGCCGACATCACGCTGAACGGCCAGACGGCGACCGTGACCGGCGTTCCGGTGCTCAAGGGCGCGCCGGTGATGGCGACCGATCTGCGCGCTTCGGTGTCGCTGGTCATTGCCGGCCTTGCCGCCGAAGGCGAAACCCGTGTCAACCGGGTCTACCATCTGGACCGGGGTTTTGAGCGCCTGGAAGAGAAGCTCGGCGCCTGCGGCGCGGAAATCGCGCGCGTTTCGGGCTGATTGCGGCAGCGCTCCTGTTGCACCGCGAAAGCGAAAGGCGTAGCAGTCGATCAGACCCTTTTCCCCGACCGGCAGGCGCGTGACGGACCGATGGACGGCTTGAAACTGATGGCGCTGGACGCGTCCGATCTGACGGTGATCTCCGCGCAGATGCAGGACGCGATCACCAAGCCCGACCAGATCGACTACGCGCCGGGCGCAAAGCGCTTGACCATCGTCGCCAACCGGTTCGCATGGGATGCCGAAAAGGGCGGCGGCTCGGCCACGCACGAGCGGCGCAAGACCGCGCTGTCGTTCGCCCGCGTCACCGGCGTCCGGACGATCGGCATCCGGCGCGGCGATGACAGCCAGGCGCTGTCGCTTCTGGCGATCCGCTTTCATCCCGGCGAGGCGCCGGCCGGCACGATCGAACTGATCTTTGCCGACGACGCGGCGATCCGGCTCGATGTCGAGGTGATCGAGGCGCAGATGGCCGATCTGGGCGCTGCGTGGGAGACACGCTTCAAACCCCGCCACCCGGCCGGCTGACAACAGGATCGTTCGCCGTGCCGCATTTTCTCGACAGCGCAGACCGCGATTTTCCCGCCCGTTTCGGTGCATTTCTGGGGCTGAAGCGGGAAGTGTCGGCCGATGTCGAAGCGACAGTGCGCGCGATCATCGACGATGTGCGCCAGAACGGCGATGAAGCGCTGGCGCGGCTGACCAAGAAGTTCGACCGGCTGGATTTGAGTGCGGTGCCGATGCGCGTCGGCGCCGACGAGGTGGCTGAAGCCGTCGCCGGGATCGACGCCGAAACGCTGGAGGCGCTGACCCTGGCGCGCGACCGCATCCGGTCGCACCATGGCCGGCAGATGCCCAAGGACGACATTTACACCGACGCGATCGGCGTGACGCTTGGCGGCCGCTGGACGGCCGTCGAGGCGGTCGGGCTCTACGTTCCCGGCGGGACGGCGGCCTATCCCTCGTCCGTGTTGATGAACGCGGTGCCAGCGGTCGTCGCCGGCGTCAAGCGCATCGTCATGGTCGTGCCATCGCCCGACGGTGTGCTCAACCCGCTGGTGCTGGCGGCGGCCGATCTGGCCGGCGTCACCGAGATCTACCGGATCGGCGGGGCGCAGGCGGTGGCCGCGCTCGCCCATGGCACCGGGACGATCGCGCCGGTCGCCAAGATCGTCGGACCGGGCAACGCCTATGTGGCGGCGGCCAAGCGCGCCGTTTTCGGCACGGTCGGCATCGACATGATCGCCGGCCCCTCCGAAGTGCTGGTCGTCGCCGACGGCGACAACGATCCCGACTGGATCGCCGCCGACCTTCTGGCCCAGGCCGAGCATGACGCAAACGCGCAATCGATCCTGATCACCGACGATGCGGGCTTTGCCGACGCGGTGGCCGGCGCGGTCGAGCGGCAATTGACCACGCTGGCGCGCGGCGAGACCGCGGCGGCGAGCTGGCGCGATTTCGGCGGCATCGTCACGGTCGACGACATCCATTCCGGCGACACGCTCGCGCTGATCGACCGCATCGCCGCCGAACATCTGGAACTGGCCTGCGAGAATGCCGACGATCTGGCGAACCGGGTCACCAATGCGGGCGCGATCTTCGTCGGCCGGCACACGCCCGAAGTGATCGGCGACTATGTGGGCGGCTCCAACCATGTGCTGCCGACGGCCCGGTCGGCGCGTTTTTCGTCGGGACTTTCGGTGCTCGATTTCGTCAAGCGCACCTCGATCCTGAAACTCGGCCCGGACCAGCTTCGCGCGCTCGGCCCCGCCGCGATCCGGCTCGCCGAGGCCGAGGGTCTGGGCGCCCATGCGCGCTCGGTCGCCATCCGCATGAACCCGGGAGGGCCCGATGGCGGATGAGACCGATTTTGCGCCGGAAGACCGGCTGAGCGATCTGACGCTGGACGACTCCATCGGCAGGTCGACGCCCGATGTGGAGCATGAGCGCGCCGTCGCGATCTTCGACCTGATCGAGGAAAACCGGTTCAAGCCGGTGGGCGATGCGGGCAATGGCCCCTACACGCTGCATCTGTCGGTGGTCGACGGCAAGCTGGTCTTCGCCGTCAAGCGCGAGGGTGGCGAGGACGTTGCCACGCACATCCTGTCGCTCGGCCCGTTCCGCAAGATCGTCAAGGACTATTACATGATCTGCGAGAGCTATTACGAGGCGATCAAGAGTGCGACGACGAGCCAGATCGAGACGATCGACATGGCCCGGCGCGGCGTTCACAATGACGGTTCGGAAACGCTGATGGACCGGCTCGACGGCAAGATCGCCATCGATTTCGACACCGCCCGGCGCCTCTTCACGCTGGTCTGCGTGCTGCACTGGAAGGGGTGAGGGGCGCAAGCGCCCGCCCGCGAGGGGCGGACGCCTCGTCCGTTTCAGCCGAGCCCGATGGTGAGATCGGCAAGCGCCACCCACAGCGGGATCGACAGGATGGCGATCGGCGTTCCGATGCCGGTCGACGTTCCCACATAGGCGGACGGGTTTGCCTCGGGCAGTGCGCCGCGCAGCGTGGGCGGGCCCGAAATGTCCGAGCTCGATGCGGCCATCACCGACAGAAGGATCACGCCGCCGGGCGAAAACCCGGTCAGATGGTGGGCGATCAGCCCCGCGCCGAAGCCGACGAGCCCGTGAATGATCGGCGCCGAAAGGCCGTAGACCAGATAGGCGTGGGCAACCTTGCGCAATTCCGACAGCCGGGCCCAGGCCTCCATGCCCATGATCAGCATGAGGATGGACAACAGCCCCCGGAAGAGCGGCTCGTAGAAGCTCTGATAGACGCTTTCGGGTTTCGACAGCAGGCCGATCGCAAGGCCAAGGAAAAGCGCCGAAATGGCCGGGCTGCGCACCGTGTCCAGAAGAATGGTCTTCAGAAGACCGGGTTCGCCCGGCTGGCCCGGCGCAGCCGCCGGCCGTCCGCCGCCAAGCACCATCGTGCCGTCCGGCGAGACGCCGGCGGCGGCCACCCGCCGCGCTGTCGCCATGCGCGCCAGCACGATCGCGGTGATCAGCGCGGCGACATCCATGAAGGGGTAGAGTGCGCCGATGAAGCCCTCATAGGCGATCCCCTCGGTCTCCAGCACCGCCATGCCGGCGGCCAGCGTCGAGGCGGAGACCGCGCCGAACAGGCCCGCCGTCGCATAGCCGTCGATGGGCGCGACGCCGCGAATCCGCGTCAGCGTTACGGTGCCGAGCAGCACGATGCCGACGCCGACGGCGATCGCCAGGACCGCCGGGACGAGCAGCGCCATCAGATCGGCGCTGCGCACCGACATGCCGGCGGACATGCCGACCTTCAGCAAAAGCAGCGCGACGATGAACTTGTAGATCGCCTCGGGCACTTCCAGCCGGCTGCGCGCCGCGGCCAGCACCATGCCGCCGATCAGAAAGGCGAGCGTGGGCTTCTGGAACTGGTTGAGGATCGATGATGCGATGTCCGACACGGTTTCCATGCGGCGTCCCTCCATTTGTTGACGCCGCACCCGATACAGGCCGCCTTATCCTCAGAAAAACATATCTTTTTTCACATTTCGTTCTATTTTTAAGAACATGGACCGGCTCAACTATCACCATCTGCGCTATTTTCGGGAGGTCGCCCATGAGGGCAATCTCAGCCGCGCGGCCGAACGGCTGAACGTGGCCCAGTCGGCGCTGTCCAGCCAGATCAGGACACTGGAAGCCCGTCTTGGCCATGCCCTGTTCGAGCGCGTCGGCCGGACGCTGGTCCTGACCGAAGTGGGGCGCATCACGCTCGACCATGCCGATCGCATTTTCGGCGTCGGCGAGGAGCTCTTGGCAACGCTCGACCGGTCGGGTTCGGCCGAGCCGCCGCTGCGCGTCGGGGCGCTGTCGACCCTGTCGCGCAACTTCCAGATCGCCTTCCTGCGGCCGGCCATGGCGCAGGGCGGCGTCGATATCGTCCTGCGGTCGGGCAGCCTGCCGGTGCTGCTGGATGGGTTGAAGACATTGTCGCTCGACGTCGTTCTGACCACCCAGGCGCCGGTCGGCGACGACGATGCCGGGTTCGCCGTGCAGCGGCTCGACGAGCAGCCTGTGCGCGTGCACGGCGCGCCGGCCCGTGTCGACCGGCATGCCACGCTGACCGACCTTCTGGCCAACGAACCGCTCATCGTGCCGACGGGCGGCGACATCCGCCAGCAGCTCGAAGGGCTGTTCGCACGGCACGGCGTGACGCCGCGCATCGCCGCCCTTGTCGACGACATGGCGATGGTCCGCCTGCTGGCGCGCGAGGATGCGGGCCTTGCGGTGGCGCCCTCGGTCGTGCTGGCCGACGAGATCCGGACGGGCCGCGTGAAGACCGCGCCGTTCGCGCTCGACATCGTCGAGCCGTTCTATGCGGTCACCGCGCCGCGCAAATATCCCCACCCGGCCTTGCCGCGGCTTCTGGCGCGGTCCGATGCGGGCGTGCCGTACTGATGGCCGGGCAACGCGCCAGCCCCGGAAAGCCCGATTGCGCCGCCCCTTCAAAGCCGCTGTTCAAATCACCATCTTTGCGCTAAAGACCCGCCCATCCGGGCGGCGGGGTCCGGCCGCCGCCGGGCATTCCCCTCCAGCCACATGAACAGGGATCGAACAGGATCGCATGGCGAAAGAAGAACTTTTGGAGTTTCCCGGTGTCGTTACGGAGCTTTTGCCCAACGCCACCTTCCGCGTACAGTTGGAAAACGAGCACGAAATCATCGCCCACACCGCCGGCAAGATGCGCAAGAACCGCATTCGCGTGCTGACCGGCGACAAGGTGCTGGTCGAAATGACGCCCTATGACCTGACCAAGGGCCGCATCACCTACCGCTTCAAGTAACCAGACCCGCCATGGATGCGCCGCAGACACTGGTTCTGGCCTCGGGCTCGCCGCGGCGCGTGGAACTTCTGGCACAGGCCGGCATCGAGCCCGAGCGGCTTTTGCCCGCCAACATCGACGAAACGCCCTTCAAATCGGAGCATCCGCGCTCGCTGGCGCGCCGGCTTTCCGGCGAGAAGGCGCACAAGGCGCGCGCGCTGATCGACGAAGAGCGCAAGGCGCTGCCCGAAGACGAGCGCGGTGCTGCGCCCTATGTGCTGGCCGCCGACACGGTGGTCGCCGTCGGCAGCAACATCATGCCGAAGGCCGAACTTCTGGACGAAGCCTCGCAATGCCTGCGCATGCTGTCGGGCCGGGCGCACCGCGTCTATACCGGGCTGGCGCTGGTCACGCCCAGGGGCCAGATGCGCCAGCGCGTCGTCGAGACGCGGGTCCGCTTCAAGCGGCTGACCCGCGAGGAACTGGAGAGCTATCTGGCGTCGGGCGAATGGAAGGGCAAGGCGGGCGGCTATGCCATTCAGGGCTTTGCCGGCACGTTCGTCGTCAAGCTGGTCGGCTCCTACACCAATGTCGTCGGACTGCCGCTGGCCGAGACCGTCGCGCTTCTGACAGGCGAGGGCTACCGGGTGCATTTCAACTGGCTGTCGGGGGGCGTTTGAGCCATGTCCGCCACCGTCGAACCGCTGCGCCCGAAGCGCAAATGCCCCGAATGCGGCCAACCCTCGTCGCGCGAGACCTATCCGTTCTGCTCGACGCGCTGCAAGAATGTCGACCTCAACCGCTGGCTGTCGGGGGCCTATGTGATCCCGGCGCGCGACGATGAGGACGAGGACGTGCCGTCCGGCTCGGCCGATCCGCAGCCGTAAACGGTTTTTTCGCTGATCGGCGCTAGCCTTCGGTCCTGATCTGGGGACCGGTTCATGCGCTTTGCGATCATCGGCACGGGGTTCGTCGCCGACTATTACATGACGACGCTCGCCAACCATCCCGGCCTCGACCTGGCCGGCGTGTGGGACCGCGACGATGCGCGGCTGGCGCAGTTCTGCGCCCACTGGAATGTACCGGCGTTTGGGTCGCAGGCCGCGCTTCTGGCGGACGAAACGGTCGAAACGGTCGCGGTCCTGACCAATCCCGAAAGCCATTTCGAGATCGGCATGGCCGTGCTCGGCGCCGGCAAGCATCTTTACTGCGAAAAGCCGTTGGCGATGTCCTTCGACGATGCGCGGACACTGGCCGGGATGGCCGGAAAGGCCGGGCTCGTTCTGGCCGGCGCGCCGGCCAATGCACGGTCGGACGCGTTCGCGCTGATGCAATCGACACTGAACGCTGGTGCAATCGGTGCGCCCAAGCTCGTCTATGCCGAGATGGAGGACGGGCCGGTGTTCCGCCTCAACTGGCGCGACTGGCGTTCGGTCTCCGGCGCGCCATGGCCGGGCGCGCACGAGTTCCGCATCGGCTGCACGCTCGAACATGCGGGCTACGCGCTGACCTGGCTGATCGGCCTGTTCGGCCCGGTGCGGCGCATCACGGGCCAGTCCGGCACGTTCTTCTTCGACAAGGGCGCCGGCATTCCGGCCAATGAGATGGCGCCGGATTTCTCCTGCGCGCTGCTGGAGTTCGACAATGGCGTGATGGCACGGCTGACCTCGGGCCTTGCCGCGCCGCGCGACCGGGCGCTGACCGTGATGGGCGAAACCGGTACGCTGACCGTCGCCGATCTGTGGGACAATCGCGCGGCGATCCATCTCGAGGCGGCCGGAAAGAAGGCCGCGTTCGGCCATCGTATCGTCCGGCGGCTCGAACGGCAATTGGGGCGGCCGCTGCCGCTCCGGCTGGCGGCCGGCCGCAGGCTGGCCTATCGCGCGCCAGCAAACCGATCCCATCTTCCGGCCTATCCGTCGCAGATCGACTTTTGTGCGGGGATCGCCGCGATCGCCGATTGCATCGCGGCCGGCGGGGAAGGGCGCACGCGGCTTGCCGCCGAGGCGCTGCATGTCACCGAGGCCGCGCTCGCGCTCAACCGCCTTGCCGACCATGGCGGGCGCTATGCGATGCAGAGCGCGCTCTGACCGTTCGGGCGCGTTGCGGTCGGGCGTTGGTTCAACTACATACGATCATTGCCAGTCGGCCGGGCAGCCGCGGCGTTCCAATGCCGAAAGGCGGGCGTCGAGGAAAGTCCGGGCTCCAGGGAGCAACGGTGCCGGATAACGTCCGGCGGGGGCGACCCCAGGGAAAGTGCCACAGAAAGCAAACCGCCTTCGCATTTGCTGCGCAAATTGCTGAGGTAAGGGTGAAAGGGTGGGGTAAGAGCCCACCGCGTGGCCGGTAACGGTCATGGCAGGGTAAACCCCACCGGGAGCAAGACCGAATAGGGACGGCGCGGGCCTTGGCCCGGTGGCTCCGCACCAGTCGTCCGGGTGGGTTGCATGAGGCGGTCAGCGATGGCCGTCCCAGATGAATGGCTGCCGGGCCGCTTTGCGGCTCACAGAACCCGGCTTACAGGCCGGCTGGCAATATTCGGCTCTGGCGCGGGCCGCCGTCCGCACTTCAACCATTCCTTAAGGTTAACCGTGGATAAACGGTGCGGTTGCGCCGAAGCGCCCGTTCGCGCGGCTCGTACCCGCTTCCGGGTTGCTTGATCCCGTTGACGCCCATGCCAGCCCATGTTACCCCAAACAGCAACGGCGTATTCGTTCTTTCAGCGTTTTGTGATGCGGCATGCAGCCCATGTCCGGAGACCCCGGGCGTGCGCGAACGCGCAGGTGCATCACAGCAAAAGGCGCAACGGAACGATGCCGTTGCAGCGGCCGGCGGGGCCGCCGGCGGATCGGGATCCGCGGTGAAGGGGACAGGTTTGGCAATGGCTCGTGGCAGGGCTCTTGGCCGGACGGAAACAGCGGGTGTCGTGCGTGGAGCGGTTTCTGTCGAATGCGGTGAACCGGATCGATGCGAAGGGGCGGGTGTCCGTTCCGGCGCATTTCCGCTCCGTGCTGCAGGCCAGGGGGCTGACGGATCTGTACGCACTGCAATCGATCGACATGGCGGCGATCGATGCGGGCGGCATGGACCTTCTGGAACGGTTCGAGCAGCGGCTGGCGGACGACGATCCGTTCATGCGCGCCTCCGACGACATGTCCTTTTACTGTCACGGGGATGGCGCGTTCCTGAAACTGGACGGCACCGGCCGGATCACGGTCACCGATTTCATCCGCGAGCACACCGGCATTTCGGACGAGGTCCATTTCGTCGGGCGCGGCCAGTTCTTTCAGATGTGGTCGCCCGAGCGCTTTGCCGAGCATCGAAAAACGGTGCGGGCGCGGCTTCTGGCTCAACGCGAGGCGCAGGCCGGGACGCAATCGCCGTGAGCGCCGACGCGCCGCACATTCCCGTCATGCTGGCCGAGGTTCTGGCCGCGCTCAATCCGGCGCACGGCGAGACCATGGCCGACGGCACGTTCGGCGCGGGCGGCTACACGCGGGCCATTGTCGATGCCGGGGCCGACGTTGTCGCGTTCGACCGCGATCCCGATGCCATTGCCGCCGGACATGCGCTCGTTGACGCCAGCGACGGCCGGCTGCGGCTGGTCGAAGCGCCGTTTTCCACCATTGCCGATCATGTCGCGCCGGCCTCGCTCGACGGGCTGGTGCTCGATATCGGCGTCTCGTCCATGCAACTCGATCAGGCCGGGCGCGGCTTTTCGTTCCGCCAGGACGGTCCGCTCGACATGCGCATGGCGCAGTCCGGGCCGAGCGCTGCCGACATCGTCAACAATTTCGGCGTCAAGGATCTGATCCGGATCATCGGCATTCTGGGCGAGGAGCGCAACGCGCCGAGGATCGCCCACGCCATCGTCCGCGCACGAGAGGAAGCGCCCTTCGAGACGACCGGCCAGCTCGCCGCGCTCATCGAAAAGGCGCAGCCGCGCAAGGCGAAAGACACCATCCATCCGGCGACGCGGACGTTCCAGGGCCTGCGCATCTTCGTCAATGACGAACTGCGGGAGCTGGCCCGGGCGCTGTTTGCCGCCGAGACCTGCCTGAAACCGGGCGGGAGGCTCGTCGTGGTCACCTTCCATTCGCTGGAAGACCGGATCGTCAAGCGCTTCATCGCCGACCGGACCAGCCAGGCATCGGGCTCGCGCCATCTGCCGGCGGCGGAGCCGCGTGCTCTGACATTCGAGGTCAGGGGCAAGGCGATGGTGGCGGCGGGGCCCGCGGAGGTCGAGGTCAATCCCCGCGCGCGCTCGGCCAAGTTGCGCGCGGCCACCCGCACCGAAGCGCCGGCCCGCGACGCCGACATGGCGATCTTCGGCCTGCCCGACCTGCCCTGGCCGGGCGATGGCGAACAGGGAAAGCCGACCGCATGATGCGTCTTGTCAACATCGCGCTCATCGCGCTGGTGATCGCGACCGCCACCTGGACCTATTCGGTCAAGCACGAATCCGAGCAGCGGCTGGCCGAAATCCGCAAGCTCGAACGGCTGATCGCGCTGGAACATGAGACGATCGACCTGTTGCGCGCCGACTGGGCGCATCTGAGCCACCCGCAGCGCCTGCAGGCGCTGGCCGAGCGCTACTCCGAAGAGCTCGGCCTCGAAACGCCGGATGCCAGCCAGTTCATCACGGCCAGCGAACTGCCCGGTCCGCCGCAATTCGATCCCGGCGACGCGGTCGGCGACATCATTGCCGGTGAACCGGATGACGCGCTGACGACCGGCTCGATCGGCGGGGAGCGGTGAGAATGGCGCTGACGCTTCCCCGTTTGCGGTTCGGCGGTTTCGGCGGTGGCCCGGCACGGCCGCCTCTGCGGCGCAGCGATGCGCTTTTGCGCATGGGGCGCGGCCGGCTCGGCATCGCGATTGTCTGTTTCGTCGCCGTCTATGCGCTGATCGGCGGCCGGCTCGTCCAGTATGGGCTGACCGATCTGGACCACGCCCGAAACTATGGCGTCAACGACCGTATCCTCGCCGCGCGGCCCGACCTGATCGACAGGCGCGGCAAGCTGATGGCGACCGATATTCGCGTGCCCGCGCTTTACGGCGAACCGCGCCGCGTCATCGATCCCGACGAGGCCGTCGAGGCGCTTGCCAGCGTCCTGCCGGATGTCGACTATCAGGACTGGCACCGCAAACTGTCCTCGGGCGCGGGCTTCGTCTGGCTGCGGCGCGAGATCACGCCCAAACAGCAGGCCGACGTGATGGCGCTCGGCATTCCGGGCATCGGCTTCCGCAACGAGACGCGGCGCTTTTACCCCGGCGGGGCAACCGCCTCGCACATTGTCGGTCTGGTCAATGTCGACAATGCCGGCACGGCGGGCATCGAGAAATATGTCGACGATCAGGGGCTGGGCACGCTGCAGGATCTGGGTCTCGACCAGTCCGACGCCCTGGAACCGGTGCGGCTTTCCATCGACACGGGCGTCCAGCATGTCCTGCGCGACGAACTGGTGCAGGCGATGCAGCGCTACCAGGCGATCGCGGCGGGCGGGGTGATCCTCAATGCAAAGACGGGCGAAGTCGTCGCCATGGTCTCGCTGCCCGATTACGATCCCAACAATCCGTTCAACGCGCACGACAAGGACCGGCTCAACCGCATGTCGGCGGGCACGTTCGAGATGGGCTCGACCTTCAAGGCGTTCACCACCGCGATGGCGCTCGACAGCGGCCGGGTCAATCTTCAAAGCCGGTTCGACGCGCGCAATCCGATCCGATACGGCCGCTTCACGATCGATGATTTCCACGCCAAGCGGCGCATCCTGTCGGTGCCGGAAACCTTCATCTACTCGTCCAACATCGCCACGGCGAAGATGGCCGAGGTGGTGGGCATTGAGGGGCACCGGGAGTTCCTTGCCCGGCTCGGCCTTCTGGACCGGATGGACACGCAATTGCCCGAGGTGGCGCGGCCGACCGAGCCGTCCGAATGGAAGCAGCTCAACTCGATCACCATCTCTTTCGGCCATGGCGTTTCGACGACGCCGCTGCAGACCGCCGTCGCCGCCGCCGCGCTCGTCAATGGCGGCAAGCTGATCCCGCCGAGCTTCCTGCCAAGGTCCCAGGCGCAGGCCAACGCCGTCGCCGCCCAGGTGATCAAGCCCGAGACCAGCGCGATGATGCGCTATCTGTTCCGGCTCAATGTCGAAAACGGGTCTGGCCGGCGCGCCGAGGTGGACGGCTTCTTCGTCGGCGGCAAGACCGGCACCGCCGAAAAGGTGATCAATGGCCGCTATTCGAGCGATCACCGGTTCAACGCGTTTCTCGGCGCCGTTCCGATGGACGACCCGCAATATGTGGTGCTGGTGATCATCGACGAGCCCAAGCCCGAGGAGGGCCAGCAAAGCGCGACGGCCGGCCTCAACGCGGCGCCCACGGTCGGCCGGGTGATCCGCCGCGCGGTGCCGCTTCTGGGGCTGACGCCGCGTTACGAGGCGGACCGTGACGCCTTGCTTGTGTCGTATTAGGCGCTAACAAGGAGCCCGATTCTGACGGAACGGCATATGAGATTCTCCGATTTGACCGCCGTCGCCGGCCTTGCACCGGATGCCCTGCCCGAAGGCGGGTTTTCCGGCGTGACGGCGGATTCGCGGCTCGTGGCGGCAGGCGACCTGTTCGTGGCGCTGCCCGGGTCGACGACCGATGGCGCCGCCTTTGCCGCCGATGCCGCCGCCAAGGGCGCGGTCGCCGTCCTGTGCGGCCCCGATGCGGCGGTTTCGGTCGATGTGCCGGTAATCCGAACCTTAGACCCGCGCCGCGCGCTGGCGCTGATCGCGGCGAAGCTGTACGGCCCGCAGCCCGAAACCATGGTCGCGGTGACGGGCACCGCCGGCAAGACCTCGGTCGCCGCCTTCACGCGGCAGATCTTCGCACAAGCGGGCCTGAAGGCCGCCGCGATCGGCACGACCGGCGTCATCGCACCGGGCGTTTCCATCGAGGGCGCGCTGACGACCCCCGACCCGGTCAAGCTGCACCGCATTCTCGCCGACCTGTCGGTAGCGGGCATCACCCACGGCGCGATGGAAGCATCCAGCCACGGGCTCGACCAGCGGCGCCTCGACGGCGTCGAACTCGCGGCAGCCGGTTTCACCAATCTGGGCCGCGACCATCTCGACTACCATCCGGACATGGAGAGCTATTTCGCCTCCAAGATGCGCCTGTTCGACACGCTGCTCGGCGCCGGCAAACCGGCCGTCATCTTCGCCGACGATGCCTGGTCGGCGCGTGCCATCGACGCCGCGCAGGCCGCCGGCTGCGACGTTCTCACGGTCGGCCGCAAGGGCGCGTTCATCACGCTCAAGCGTGTCGAACACGAACAGCACAAGCAGGTGGTCGAACTGACCCATGACGGCGAAACCCACCGCATCGTGCTGCCGCTCGCCGGCGACTTCCAGGTCGCCAACGCGCTGGTCTCGGCGGGGCTGGCGATCGCCGCCGGCGTCGCGCCGAAGACCGCTTTCGGCGCGCTCGAGCACATCGAGGGCGCGCCGGGCCGGCTCGACCTGATCGGCACCGCAAGGAACGGCGCGGTGGTCTATGTCGACTATGCGCACAAGCCCGAAGCGCTCGAACAGGTGCTCGAGGCCGTGCGGCCCTTTACGACCGGCAAGGTCGCCGTCGTTTTCGGCTGCGGCGGCGACCGCGATCCCGGCAAACGGCCGATCATGGGTGAGATCGCCTCCCGGCTGGCCGATCTCGTCTATGTCACCGACGACAATCCGCGCTCTGAAGATCCGGCGGCGATCCGCGCGGCGATCATGGCAGCCGTGCCCGGCGCCACCGAGATCGGCGACCGGCGCGCGGCGATCCGCACGGCGGTGGCGGCGCTTTCGACCGGCGACACGCTGGTGATCGCCGGCAAGGGCCACGAGACCGGCCAGACCACGGGCGGCGTCACACGGCACTTCTCCGACCATGAAGAGGCGCGGGCGGCCCTGTCCGAGGTGGCCGCATGAGCGCGGAGATAGAACCAACCCCGCTGTGGACCGGCCAGGACATGCTGGACGCGATGGACGGCCGGCCGGTCGGCGGTGTTGCCGATGCCGTCACAGGCATCTCCATCGACACGCGCACGCTCCAGCCGGGCGACGCGTTCTTCGCCATTAAGGGCGATGTGCATGACGGCCATGCCTTTGCATCCAAGGCGGTGGCGGCCGGCGCATCGTGCCTTGTCGTGCAGGAGGGCAAGCTGGCCGCGCTGGGCGGGCTGACGGTGCCGCTGCTGGTCGTGCCGGACGTTCTGGAAGGCTTGCGCCAGCTTGGCCGGGCGGCGCGCGCGCACCAAGGCGCAGATCATCGCAGTGACGGGATCGGCCGGAAAGACGACCACCAAGGATGCGCTGCGCCATGTGCTCGGCCGCTGCGGCAAGGTGCATGCCTCTGTCGCCTCCTACAACAATCATTGGGGCGTGCCGCTGACACTGGCCCGGATGCCAGCCGACACCGATTATGGCGTCTTCGAGATCGGCATGAACCATGCCGGCGAGATCACGCCGCTGGTCAAGCTGGTGCGGCCGCATATCGGCATGATCACGCTGATCGCCGCCGCCCATCTGGGCAATTTCAAGAATCTGGACGGCATCGCGCACGCCAAGGCGGAAATCTTTGCCGGCGTGGTGCGCGGCGGCACGGCGCTGATCAACCGCGACGACAAGCGGTTCAAGCTGCTTGCCGACCTTGCCGGGCAGGCCGGCGTCAACAAGATCATCGGCTATGGCGCCGACAAGAAGGCCGATGCGCGGCTGGTCAACGCCAAATATCACGCCGACTGTTCGACCGTAACGGCCAGGGTCTTCGGCGAGGAAGTCGCCTTCAAGGTCGGCCTTCCGGGACGCCACGTGGTGCAGAACATGATGGGCGTCCTCGCCGCCTGCCATCTGATGGGCGCGGACATGACCACGGTTGCCCATGCGCTGGCGGACTTGCAGGCGCCGGACGGCCGCGGCCGGCAGTATGCGTTCGAGGCGGGCGACGGGCCGTTCACGCTGATCGACGAGAGCTACAACGCCAATCCGGCGTCGGTTGCCGCCGCGCTCGAACTTCTGGCCGCGCTGGAACCCAAGTCGGGCGGGCGGCGGATCGCCGTTCTGGGCGACATGCTGGAGCTGGGCAGCCATTCGGCGCGTCTGCATGAAGGGCTTGCCGAACCGGTCGGCAAGGCCGGGATCGACCGGCTCTATCTGGCGGGCGAGGAAATGCGCGCGCTGGCCGCCGCAATCGGCCAGGACGGGCCGGTCACCGACCATTTCGACGATGTCGACGCGCTTGCCGCAGCGCTGCGGAGCGACGTATCGGCCGGCGATGTCGTCATGATCAAATCATCCAACGGGATCGGCTTTTCGCGGCTGGTGTCGATGTTCGAGAACGCCAAGCCGCGCGCCTGAGCGGCCCGACCTGAGGGAACCGACCATATGCTTCACTGGCTGACGCAATTTTCCGATCAGGTCCAGTTCTTCAATCTGTTCCGCTACATCACGTTCCGGACGGGCGGGGCGCTTCTGACCTCGGCCTTCATCGTCTTCCTGGCCGGACCGCGCATCATCGATGCGCTGCGCCTGCGCCAGGGCAAGGGACAGCCGATCCGCGCCGACGGGCCGCAGACCCATTTCAAGAAGGCCGGAACACCGACGATGGGCGGGCTGATGATGCTGTTCGGCATCATCGGCGCGACGCTCCTGTGGGGCAATCTGACCAACCCTTACGTATGGGTGGTGGTCGCGGTGACGCTCGGTTTTGGCGCGATCGGCTTTTACGACGATTATCTGAAGGTCACCAAGCAGACCGACAAGGGCTTTTCCGGCCGCGCCCGGCTGGCGATCGAGTTCGTGATCGCGGGGCTTGCGGCCTATGTGATCATGCGGGCGGGCGCGACGCCGTTTTCCTCGTCGCTGGCCTTTCCCTTCTTCAAGGATTTCCTGATCAATCTGGGCATCTTCTTCATCCCGTTCGCCGCCTTCGTGATGGTATCGGCGGGCAATGCGGTGAACCTGACCGACGGGCTGGACGGGCTGGCGATCGTTCCGATCATGATCGCGGCCTCATCGTTCGGCGTCATCGCCTACCTGTCGGGCAATGCGATCTTCGCCGACTATCTGCAGATCCATTTCGTGCCCGGCACCGGCGAACTTGCGGTGGTTCTGGGCGCGGTGATCGGCGCCGGGCTCGGCTTTTTGTGGTTCAACGCGCCGCCGGCGGCGATATTCATGGGCGACACCGGCTCGCTGGCGCTGGGCGGGCTGATCGGCGCGGTCGCGGTCGCCACCAAGCACGAGATCGTCATGATCATCATTGGCGGGCTGTTCGTCCTGGAAGCCATGTCGGTGATCATCCAGGTCGCCTATTTCAAGATGACGGGGCGCCGCGTCTTCCTGATGGCGCCCATTCACCACCATTTCGAAAAGCTCGGCTGGACCGAAAGCCAGGTGGTGATCCGCTTCTGGATCATCGCCGTCATCCTGGCGCTGGTCGGCCTGTCGACGCTGAAGCTCAGGTAGGCCGATGATCCCCGTGACCGCATTTGAGGGCATGCACTGCGCGCTGTTCGGGCTCGGCGGCTCCGGCATGGCGACCGCGCGCGCGCTGGTGGCGGGCGGGGCGCGGGTCACCGCATGGGACGACAATCCCGACACGGTCGCCAAGGCGGCGGATGCGGGCATTGAAACAGGCGACCTCGCAACGGCCGACTGGGCGGCGTTCGACGCGCTGGTGCTGGCGCCGGGCGTGCCGCTGACCCATCCCGAGCCGCACTGGACCGTGCACAAGGCCAGGGCCCATGCGGTCCCGGTGATCGGCGACATCGAACTGTTCTGCCGGCAGCGCGACCGGATCGCGCCCGGCGCCCCGTTCGTTGCGATCACCGGCACCAACGGCAAATCGACGACCACGGCGCTGATCGCGCACATATTGCGCGAAGCGGGCCGCGATGTGCAGATGGGCGGCAATATCGGCGTGCCGGTGCTCGAACTCGAACCGCCCGCCGCGACCCGCATCCATATCGTCGAGGTGTCGTCCTACCAGATCGATCTGGCGCCGGGTCTCGATCCCGGCATCGGCATCCTTTTGAACCTGTCGCCCGACCATCTGGACCGGCACGGGTCGATGGAGAACTACGCGCTGGTCAAGAAGCAGCTCGTCAAGCGCGCCGACACGGCGATCATCGGCACGGACGATGTCTGGTGCGCGTCGATCGCCAACCTTCTGGAAAAGGACGGCCGGGACGTGACGCGGATCAGTGTCGCGACGGATCGCGATGCGGTCGATCTGTCCGGCGCGCCGGCGCTGCGCGGCGACCACAATCTGCAAAACGCGCTGGCCGCGTTGCACGCCTGCCGCATGCTCGGTCTCGATGATGAAGAGATCATGGCCGGGATGACCTCGTTCGGCGGGCTCGCGCACCGGATGCAGATCGTCGCGCAAAAGGGCAAGGTGCTGTTCGTCAACGATTCAAAGGCCACCAATGCCGACGCGGCGGCGCGGTCGCTCGCCAGCTTCGATGCGATCCACTGGATTGCCGGCGGCCTGGCCAAGGAAGGCGGCATCGCGCCGCTTGCGCCGCTGTTTGGCCGGATCGCAAAGGCTTATCTGATCGGCGAGGCGGCGCCCGCTTTCGCCGCCACGCTCGGCAGCCATGTGCCGTTCGAGATCGCCGCGACCATCGATGTCGCCGTGCGTCATGCCGCTGCCGATGCGGCGCAAAGCAAGGCACCCGAACCGGTCGTGCTGCTGGCGCCTGCGGCCGCCAGTTTCGACCAGTTCGCCAATTTCGAAAAGCGCGGCGCTGCGTTCACCGTGGCGGTCGAAGCGCTTGAAACCGATGCCGCGCCGGCGCGTGCCGCGCAGGGAGGACAGTGATGCACCGACGCAGCGACAGACGGCCGGTCACGGAATGGTGGCGCACGGTGGACCGCTGGTTCCTGTTCTCGTTTTTCGCGCTGATCGCTTTCGGCATCGTCCTGTCGTTCGCGGCCAGCCCCGATGTCGCCCAGCGCATCGGTCTGGACACGTTCCACTTCGTCGAGCGGCACGCCATGTTCATCATACCGGCGATCGCGGTGATGATCGGAATTTCCTTTCTCGAAGACCGGCAGGTGCGCCGTGTGGCCTTGGTCGTGCTCCTGGGATCGATGGCGCTGATGGTGGCGACGCTGTTCTTTGGCGTCGAGGTGAAGGGATCGCGCCGCTGGGTCCGTCTGGCCGGCGTCTCCATCCAGCCGTCGGAATTCATGAAGCCGGCCTTCGTGATCATCTGTGCCTGGCTGTTCTCGGAGCATTTGCGGCGCCCCGACATACCCGGAAACCTGCTTGCCGGCGTTCTGTTCGCGGCGATCGCGGCGCTGCTGGTCGCGCAGCCCGATCTGGGTCAGACCGTTCTGGTCGCCGCCACCTGGGGAGCGATGTTCTTCATGGCCGGCATGAGCTGGCTGTGGATCGTCGTCCTTGGCAGCATCGGCATACTGGGCCTCGCCGGCGCCTATCTGACGCTGCCCCACGTGGCCAGCCGGATCGACGGGTTCCTGTCCGGCGCCGGCGACACGTTCCAGGTGGACACCGGGCGCGAGGCGATCGTGCGCGGCGGCTGGTTCGGCCAGGGGCCGGGCGAGGGCACGATCAAGCGGGTCCTGCCCGACAGCCACACCGATTTCGTCTTCGCAGTTCTGGCCGAGGAATTCGGCATCCTCTTGTGCATGGTTCTGGTGGCCGTGTTCGCGCTGATTGTCCTGCGCGGCCTGACACGCTCCTTCCGCGAGGACGACCATTTCCGGCGGCTTGCCGTTGCCGGTCTCGTCACGCTGATCGGCCTGCAATCAATGATCAACATCATGGTCAACCTGCAACTGCTGCCGGCCAAGGGCATGACGCTGCCGTTCGTGTCCTATGGCGGGTCGTCCATGCTGGCGGTGGCGATCACCGCGGGCTTCGTGCTCGCGCTGACACGGCGCCGGCCGGCGACCCGGTTCGGCCACGTGCGCTTTTCCGGCGATACCGCGATGCAGGCCGCCGAATAGATGGCGGTGGTCGGCGGCACGGTCCTTCTGTCGGCGGGCGGCACGGGTGGGCATCTGTTTCCCGCCGAAGCGCTGGCGCACGAGTTGATCGCGCGCGGCTGGTCCGTCCATCTTGCGACCGACGCCCGCGCCGAGAAATATGCCGGCCGTTTCCCGGGCCCGATGCACGTCATCCGTTCCGACACGCCTTCGGGCAAGAACCCGCTCAGGCTGATCGGCGCGGGGCTCTCGCTTTTTGCCGGCATGCGGCAGTCGCGCCGCCTGCTGGCCGAACTCAAGCCCGGCGCGGTGGTCGGCTTTGGCGGTTATCCCACGGTGCCGCCCGTATTCGTGGCTGCCGGGACATTCCCGACGATGATCCACGAGCAGAACGCGGTGATGGGCCGGGCCAACAGGATGCTGGCCGGCCGGGTGACGGCCATCGCCGGCGGGTTTTTGAAGGCCGATGGCCCGATGGCCGACAAGATCGTCGTGACCGGCAATCCGGTCCGCCCGCCGGTGATCGAGGCGGCCGCAATGCCCTATGATGCACCGGACGCGGATGGTCCGGTCCGGCTCGTCATCTTCGGCGGCAGCCAGGGCGCGCGCTTTTTCTCCGAGGCGATTCCCGCCGCGCTTGCCCTTTTGCCCGAAGAGCTGCGCGCTCGCATCGAGATCACCCAGCAGGCACGGCCCGAGGATGAGCGCGACGCCATGTCCGCCTATGAGGCGCTCGGCGTGAAGGCCGATGTGTCGCCGTTCTTTGCCGATCTGCCGGCGCGGATCGGCGCCGCGCATCTGGTGATGGCGCGTTCGGGCGCCTCGACCGTCTCCGAGATCGCCGCCATCGGCCGGCCGGCGATCTTCGTGCCCTATCCTTACGCGCTCGATCACGATCAGGCGGCCAATGCCGAGGCCCTGGCCGATGCCGGCGGCGCGCTGGTCCGGCGCCAGTCGGAGCTGACGCCGCAGGTCATCGCAGACCTTTTCGCAGAGCTTCTGGGCGATCCGCCGGGACTTTCGGAGATGGCGGCCAGGGCGAAAGCGGCGGGGCACGCCGATGCGGCCGCCTTGCTTGCCGATCTGACCGAGGCTATTGCGGAAGGTCAGTCGCCGGCCGACTTTCGAGCCCGGCACGGGTGAAACACGACAGGAACAACGCTGATGAAAATGCCGCAAAACATCGGAACGGTGCACTTTGTCGGCATTGGCGGTATCGGCATGAGCGGCATCGCAGAGGTGCTGCACAATCTGGGCTATTCGGTCCAGGGCTCCGACCAGGCCGATGGTGCCAACCAGCAGCGCCTGCGCGACAAGGGGATAAAGGTCTTTGTCGGCCATGACGCGGCCAATCTGGGCGATGCCGAAGTCGTGGTCGTGTCCACCGCCATCAAGCCCGACAATCCCGAACTCATCGCCGCCCGCGAAACGCTGCTGCCGATCGTGCGCCGCGCCGAGATGCTGGCCGAGATCATGCGGTTCCGCAACGCGATCGCCATCGGCGGAACGCACGGCAAGACGACGACCACCTCCATGGTCGCGACGCTTCTCGACGCGGGCGGGCTCGATCCGACCGTCATCAATGGCGGCATCATCAACGCCTATGGCACCAACGCCCGCATGGGCGAGGGTGACTGGATGGTCGTCGAGGCGGACGAAAGCGACGGCACGTTCCTGAAGCTGCCGGCCGATGTCGCCGTGATCACCAACATCGATCCGGAACATCTGGATTTCTACGGCACATTCGATGCGGCGCGCGCGGCCTTCCGGCAGTTCGTCGAGAACGTCCCGTTCTATGGTTTCGGCGTCTGCTGCATCGACCATCCCGAGGTCCAGGCGCTGGTCTCCCGTGTCACCGACCGGCGGCTCGTCACCTATGGCCGCAATCCGCAGGCCGATGTGCGCTTTACGCCGCGCGGCATGGATGGCGCGACCTCGCTGTTCGACGTCGAGATCCGCGACCGCAAGAGCGGCAGGACGATCGCGCTCGACGGGCTGCGCCTGCCCATGCCGGGCGCGCACAATGTCTCCAACGCCACGGCAGCCATCGCGGTCGCCCATGAGCTCGGCCTGACGCCGGCGGCGATCAAGGAGGGGCTTTTGGCGTTCGGCGGCGTCAGGCGCCGCTTCACCCATACGGGCGACTGGAACGGCGTGCGGATCTTCGACGACTACGGCCACCACCCCGTCGAAATCGAGGCGGTGCTGGAGGCGGCGCGGCAGGCAGCCGGCACGGGCCGCGTCATCGCCGTCATGCAGCCGCATCGCTACACGCGCCTTCGCGACCTGTTCGACGAGTTCGCCGCCTGTTTCAACCAGGCCGACACGGCGCTGGTCGCACCGGTCTATCCGGCCGGCGAGACGCCCATTGAAGGCGTCGATTCCGACGAGCTTGTCAGCCGCATGAAGGCCGGCGGGCATCGCGATGCGCGCACCATCGCCGGCCCCCAGGATGTGGCGCCGATCGTCCGCGCCGAGGCCAGGGATGGCGACTATGTGCTTTATCTGGGCGCCGGCAACATCACGCAATGGGCCCATGCGCTGCCCGGCGAACTGGCCGGCGAGGCGGCCGCATGAGCACGGTCGACGGTGCGGCGCTGCTGGCGCGGCTCGATCCGCTGATGCCCGATCTGCGCGGTCGGCTGAAGGCCAACGCGCCGATGAGCGAGATCACCTGGTTCCGCACCGGCGGGCCGGTCGAACTCCTGTTCCAGCCAGCCGATGCGGACGATCTGGCCGCCTTTCTGGCCGCGGTGCCCGCCGATGTCCCGGTGCTTGTGGTCGGCGTCGGCTCGAACCTTCTGGTGCGCGACGGCGGGGTCAGGGGTGTGGTCATTCGCCTCTCGGCCAAGGGGTTCGGCCGGATCGACGTGCTGGACGGCCACCGCATCCGTGCCGGTGCGGCGGTGCCTGACAAAAGGCTGGCCGCCGCCGCGCGCGATGCGGGCATTGGCGGGTTTCACCATTATCACGGCATTCCCGGCTCGGTTGGCGGAGCGCTGCGCATGAATGCGGGCGCCAATGGCGTTGAAACGCAGGAGCGGGTCGTTGAGGTGCATGCGGTCGACCGGCAAGGGATGCGGCACGTTCTGACCAAGGACGATATGGGCTATGCCTATCGCCATTCCTCCGCGCCGGCGGACTTGATCTTCACCGAGGCGATCTTCCAGGGCTATGCCGAGGACAAGGCGGTCATCACAAAGATGATGGACGAGGTGCAGGAGCACCGCGAGACCGTCCAGCCGATCCGGGAAAAGACCGGCGGCTCGACCTTCAAGAACCCGCCGGGCAGTTCGGCCTGGAAGGAAGTGGACAAGGCCGGCTGCCGCGGGCTGACCATCGGCGGCGCGCAGATGTCGCCGATGCACTGCAACTTCATGATCAACACCGGCAGCGCGTCCAGCCATGACCTCGAGATGCTGGGCGAGACGGTGCGCACGCGCGTCCTCGACCATTCCGGCATCCGGCTCGACTGGGAGATCAAGCGGATCGGCGAATATGCCGATGGCGAAGAACCCGTGCAGCCGTTCCTGGGGCGGCTTTTGTAGCCTGCCCGAAAAGCGACCTTGAACGCCGCTTTCTGAAATCGACAAAATCGCAATTCGGCAGCCTGATGGGCCGATGCGGATGCTTCTGCCCGCATGTGCTTCCGGGTGGCCCATGAACGTCGAACAGCCCTTTTCTTCGTCCAACCGCAAGATCGACCCGTCGCGGCGGCGCGCGACGCAATTGTTCAAGCCGGACGGCACGCCGCTCGATCCCGACCGGCTCGAAATCGGGCCGACCGATGTCGCCTTTGCCGAATGGGAGGCGCTGGGAATCACGCCGCCGAACGTCGAGCGGATGCGCAAGGTGCGGCTCGACCGCACCGTCGCCGAGATCAACAGGCGCGGCTATGGCGGCTGCCTGATGTTCGATCCGCTGAACATCCGCTATGCGTCGGACTCGTCCAACATGCATGTGTGGATCCTGCACAATTGGGCGCGGGCCTGCTTTGTCGGCGCCGACGGCCACATGGTGGTTTGGGACTACAAGCGCTGCGAGCACCTGTCGGCGCATCTGCCGCTGGTCAACGAGGTGCGCGTCGGCGCGGGCATGTTCTATTTCGTCGCCGGCGACCAGGAGGACGCGATCGCCGCCGAATTTGCCGCCCAGATCGACGATCTGATGCGGGCTCACGGCAATGGCTCGCGGCGGCTGGCCATCGACAAGATGGAACTGCACGGCGCGCGCGCCCTGACCGCGCGGGGGCTCGCGATCGGCTCGGGGCAGCAGGTGATGGAGCATGCGCGGCTGATCAAGTCCGAGGACGAGATCGCCGCCATGCGCTGTGCGATCGCCACCTGCGAGATCGCCATGGCCGAGATGGAAAAGGCGTGCGAACCGGAAATTGCCGAGACCGAACTCTGGGCGATCCTGCACGCCGAGAACATCAAGCGCGGCGGCGAGTGGATCGAAACGCGGATTTTGAGTTCAGGCCCGCGCACCAATCCCTGGTTTCAGGAGGCGGGGCCGCGCCGGCTGCTTGAGGGCGATCTTCTGGCCTTCGACACCGACCTGATCGGCCCCTATGGCATGTGCTGCGACATGAGCCGGACCTGGTTCGTCGGCGATGGCGAACCGAATGCCGAGCAGCGCGACGCCTACCGCGTCGCGTACGATCACATGTTCGCCAACATGGACCTGCTGAAACCGGGCGTGACCTTTTCGGAGCTGACCGCGCAATGCGTGCACCTGCCCGAGGAATATCGCGCGCAGCGCTATGGCGTCTTCATGCACGGGGTGGGCCTGTGCGACGAGTTTCCGTCGATCTACTACCCCGAAGACTTTGTCGAGGGCGCGTTCGACTATCCGCTGGAGCCCGGCATGACGCTGTGCGTCGATGTCTATGCCGGCAAGGTCGGCGGCAGCTGCGGGGTGAAGCTCGAAGACCAGGTGCTGATCACCGGGACGGGGTACGAGAATTTGTCGAATTATCCGTTTGAGGAAAGGTTGCTGGGGTAGGGGTGGGTGCAAAGATCATCTTCGAGCCTCCTCTGCCATACACAAATGCTCTCGGCAACGAACGATTAGAACTCGGCATGGACTGGCCTTGGAGGCTTCATCACCGAGGACCGGCACCGCCAAAACCGGAGAACATATTTACTCCCATCTGGCTCTGAAATCTAATCTCCCCATCGTTGGTATAATCGCCGTCAAGAAAAACGCCGCCGTTGGTGTTTTCGGCCAGAGGAGCTTGTGGGACGGCATCAATAAGTTGATCTCCGTACACAAAAACGGTGTTTGGCATCGCTTCGCTCAAATTCTTGATTTCGTCGGTAGCTAGCAGATCAACGTTGGAGTCCGGTCGCTCTCGCACTATCTGCACACTAGCATCATAGCTGAACGGGGTTTCCTTCATTCCATCTGCAAGGCGCTCAAGGCCAACCACGATGTTCGGATATTGGTCAACAGCCGAGAGTTCTCTGCTGCTTTCGTCAACGTAGATCAGTTGACCAGATTCAACGATATTCGCCAATTCGGTGAGATAGTCTAAATCCCAATTGCCCGAAATTGTTACGCTGTAGGGGATGCCAAGTGGCTGTAGTATTCTGGTCTCTTCCAATGGAGACACAGGAAACGCGGCCGGCTCACCACCATATCGAGGCGCGATGTACTCGAATTCAAGACTTCCTCGATTAATGTCTCGGATGAATTCGTCAAAATCCGACCCGCTAATGATACTTTGATAGTCTTCTGAACCTATTTCACCAACTAATGCCTTTCGAAACTCGGTGGCGTCGCGTTCAATATCAGCAAGATCGTAGATTGGCTCACCGAACTCGCCCATACGCAAACCGTTGGCTTCATCCTGAAATTTTCTTTCCATCGCCTGAACGACTCCAACAAGCTCGCGTTCATCCTCAAGATTAGCTGGCTTCAATATTCTTGCTGACCCGGGTGCGGTTATTTCCCAGTCTGAGTAAACCGAAACCGCCCAGTACATTGTTCTGGCTTTCGCCCACGGTACGCCATTTGCCAACATTCCGTAGTAAAAATTTCGGTGTGTGTCGTGTGCCGTTCGCTCTTTAACTTCGACGTAATAGTCGTGAATGACCGAGGCGGGAAGATATCGACCTGTGTAAGGACTGCCAACCGCAACCCAAGCCCAACGTGGAATGGAGGCTCCGTTCACGGTGTAGTTTTTTGGCGTAGTCCACAACAGGCCATTGGGGTCGTCAAAACGGAAGTCATCGAGCAGTGTTACCGTGTTCCAGTCCCGATCTGCCGACATGTTCCATCGAACTTCCAGCTCGTCCAAAAACTGGCCATAATAAGCCTGTGCATTCAGCGATGATGGGAGAGAAAAGGAGAATGCAATGCCGAGCAATGCCAGAAATATGGCGTATCTTCCACGTCTCAACGTCATGTTTATAACCTTCAGTGGATACTCAGATGTAATTCCGTGCTGTTGAATATGTTCGCTTTGATCTATGATTCGCGCAAGTGCGCCGGTATCTTGACGCCTGATGTGGGGGCCAGCTTGGTTTGACTAGCCCAAACCATGGTGTTTTAGATGGTCAATCGTCCGAGCAGTAGGTCGGTATTTGACCCAAACCATCATCCAATACACCTCACCTTCCCCACCAAGCTATTCTGTGCTGCAATGCAGCATCGCAAGCATAGCCAAGGGAAGCGCACCATGAACCAAGTCTATCGTCCCATCAAGATCGAGTTCCCGTCCGGAGACGTCTCGCAATGGTTCGAGCAGTGGAACTCCATGTTCACCGCGACGGGCAGCCAGGTAGGGCTGATCAATGTCAATTTCGGCCGGTCGAGCGCGCCGCAGGTCGAACAGGCGGTGCTCGACGAGGTGGGTTCCTACGGCAAGCAGCTGGGGCGGATGGGCGATGTGCTCATGGTGCTGCTCAAGCATTTCAAGCCCGATGCGGACCTGACCGAGGATGAGCGCCACGCGATCGAGGATCTTTCGGTGATGCTGCGCGAGATCGCCGGCATCAAGGAACGGCACGACCGCAGCGCGCTGCGGCCGTGACCTGTCGACCTTTCCAATGACAGGTCCCCGGGGGGCTCGAGTTTGGCCTTCGGTTGATTGCCTTGGCGGAGCGCCCGTCAGTGCCGGTCTTGTTTGTCCGACCGGAAAACCGACAGGGCAAGCGTCAACAGGTCCCTGACGAGCAGCGGCTCTTCGCCTGCCGCCCGCAAGACGAGTGCAAGGGTGATTTGCGACATCATGTAGCGGGCACCCAGCCGAGTCGGGATCGACTCGGGTGCATGGCCCGTGCGCCGGGCATCCGTCAGAAGGGCAGCGTAGGCTTCCTCGGCGCCGGCATCTATTGCGGCAATCAGCGCTTGCGTTTTTTCCCCGAAGCGGTGGGTGGCGGCCTGCATCTTCACATAGAGGCAGCCATTGTCCGAGAGTGCGTCTTCGCTCGCGTAACGGATGAGATCCTCGACTTTTTGGTTGAAGCTTTCCGGGCCCGTGACGATCCTCAGCACCTGGCTCAGCACGGCGTCCGCGTAGGCCTGAAGGACCGCAGCGGTCAGTCCATCCTCATCACCAAACTCACGGTAGAGCGACGGTTTCGCAACGCCGGCGCGCTGGCAGATCGAGTTAAGGGAAACCTCTGCCGGTCCCTCGCGCCAATAGGCGTTCATGGCGAGGTCAATCACCTCTTGCCTGCTCAGACTTTTTGGGCGGCCCCTGCCGCGTTTCGTACCGTCTCCAGTCATTTTTATACCATCCGGTATTTTTTTCTTGACGTCGTGTGCCACTTATTCGTACCTATTGGTAACAAATTGTCTAACCACGGGCGCGGCCCACATTTCGGCCAGCCAATCGATCTGAAAGGACCTTTACCATGAGAAAGACTCTTGCTGCCGCCCTTGTCTTCGCCGCCCTCGGCAGCCCGGCCCTGGCATCCGACCAGGAAACCGTACGCGCATTCTATACCGATGTGCTCACCGACCCGGCCGGGACCACGGAAGAGCGGTACTACGAGCTGTTCTCGCCCGACGTTGTCTCAATTCCCGCACCGCCCGGCGGCGAGGGCGCGCAGGGCATGCTGAACACCATCGCCTTTCTTGGCCAGGTGGTGCCGGATTTGGTGTGGGAACCACAGGAAATCATCGATCTCGATGACGGGCGGTTCGTCGTGCGCAGCCTGTTCCGGGGGACGCCTGTAGGTCCGTTCTTCGGTGTTGACCCGGCTACGGGCAAGAGCTTCGAAGCCATGTCAATCGACATACTGACCGTCGAAAATGGCCGCATTGTTCTGACCTATCATCTTGAAGACTGGACGTCGGTTGTCGCCCAACTGACGGCGGAGTGAACGCCCACCGGGGCAAGTTCTTGCGGACTTCAAGCATCGATCGATCAGAGCGCCAAGCACCAACAATAAGCCCCGTCATCGGCGGGGTTTTCTTGCTTGAGCGGCCCTGCCAATCTTTGTCCCGGTCACAACAATTGGCTTGGCAGGGCACGGCGGCGGGCGTAGAGGCGGGCGATGAGCACAGCATCGCACAGCCTCGGCTCGGCGCCCGCGCCGATGAGCTGGTCCGCCCACGCGCGGGCGACGCTGGCGCTCGGCGTGCCGCTGGTGGGTTCGCAGCTTGGCGGCATGGCGATGAACACCACCGACACGGTGATGCTGGGCTGGTACGGCGTCACCGAACTGGCGGCCGGCTCGATCGCAACGCAGATCCTCTTCACCATCATGATGTTCGGCGCCGGCTTTGCCTATGCGGTGCTGCCCATGGCGGCTGCCGCCGAGGGGCAGGGCGATCAGCGCCAGGTGCGCCGCTCGGTGCGCATGGGGCTGTGGGTCGGCGCGCTCTATTGCCTGGCCGTGATGCCGGTCCTGTGGTTCATCGAGCCGATCATGCTGGCGCTCGGCCAGGACACGGCGGTCGCCGAACTGTCGCGCGTCTATATGCGCATCGCGCAATGGTCGATCTTCCCGCTCCTTTTGTGGTGGACGCTGCGCGGCTTTCTGACGGTGATCGAGCGCACGCGGATCGTCTTCTGGGCGACGATGGCCGGCGTCGTGCTCAACGCGCTTTTGAACTGGGCGTTCATCTTCGGCAATTGGGGCGCGCCGGAACTGGGCATGCGCGGCGCGGCGATCGCGACGCTGGGCACCAATCTTCTCGTCTTCGGGCTGCTGGTCGCCTACGCGGCGCTCAACGAGCGGGCGCGGCCCTATGAACTGTTCGTGCGGTTCTGGCGGCCAGACTGGCCGGCCTTCGGCGAAGTGTTCCGCATCGGCCTGCCGATCGGAACGATGATCACCGCCGAGACGGGCCTGTTCATCTTCTCGTCGATCTTCATGGGCTGGATCAGCGTCGTCGCGCTCGCCGCGCACGGCATCGCGCTGCAGCTTGCCTCGCTCGCCTTCATGGTGCCGATGGGCATGGCGCAGGCGGCGACCGCGCGCGTCGGCCACTATCACGGCCGTGGCGATGCGCTTGGGCTCGACCGGGCGGCGAAGACCGTCATGGCAATGTGCCTGGCCTTCGCCGCGACCAGCGCGCTCCTGTTCTTCACCATTCCCGAAACGCTGATCGCGCTGTTTCTGGACCAGAGCAATCCGGACACGGCGGCGGTTCTGGCCTATGCGGTGCCGCTTCTGTTCGTCGGTGCCTGCTTCCAGCTTGTCGACAGCGCCCAGGCGATCGCCGCCGCGCTGCTGCGCGGGCTCAGGGACACGCGCGTGCCGATGATCATCGCGGTCTTCGCCTATTGGCCGGTCGGTCTGTTCCTGGGCTGGCTGCTCGCCTTTCCGCTCGGGTTCGGCGGCGTCGGCGTCTGGGTCGGCATGGCGCTCGGCCTTCTGGTCGCGGCGATCCTTCTCAGCCACCGCTTTTTCGCGCTGCGGCCCAATATCGGCCTTTGACGGCAGGCATTCAGCGGTCCCGCCATTCCAGCGTGCGTCAAGTTTCGCAGCCTATGATTGCGCCGTCCGGTGCCGTGCGCCGGCGGTGCGCGCAAGACCGGAGAGACCATGCCCAACAAACACGTCGCCGTCCTTTTGGGCGGATTTTCCTCCGAACGGCCTGTGAGCCTTGATTCCGGCAATGCCTGCGCGGACGAACTGGAAAAGGTCGGCTATCGCGTCACGCGCGTCGATGTCGATCGCAGCGTGGCCCAGACACTGGCCGATCTGAAGCCCGACGTTGCCTTCAACGCGCTGCACGGCCCGTTCGGCGAGGACGGCACGATCCAGGGGATTCTCGAATATCTCGAAATCCCCTACACCCATTCGGGCGTTCTGGCGACGGCGCTCGCCATGGACAAGGAAATGTCCAAGCGGCTGGCGAAGACGCACGGCATTCCGGTCGCCGAATCCAAGGTCATGGACCGGCATGCCTTCACCTCCAAGCACCCCATGCAGCCGCCCTATGTGGTCAAGCCGGTGTCCGAAGGGTCGAGCTTCGGCGTCGTCATCGTCCAAGCCGACCAGGCCCATCCGCCGCAGATCATCACCTCCGACGAATGGGCCTATGGCGACCGGGTGATGGTCGAGCGCTACATTCACGGACGCGAACTGACCTGTGCCGTTATGGGCGATGTGGCGCTGGGCGTGACCGAAATCATACCGGTCGGCCACCAGTTCTACGACTATGATTCAAAATATGTTTCAGGCGGTTCAAAACATGTCTGTCCGGCGGAAATTTCACCAAATATTTACCAAACGATAACGAAACTGGCGCTGAAAGCACATCAGGCGTTCGGGTGCCGGGGCGTGACGCGTTCGGATTTTCGCTACGATGACCGGTTCTCCGCCGACGGGGAGCTGATCTGGCTGGAAATCAACACGCAACCGGGGATGACGGCGACTTCGCTGGTTCCGGAGATCGCCCTTCATGCCGGTCATTCGTTCGGTGAATTGCTTGAGTGGATGGTGGAGGACGCAACTTGCATGCGTTGACGTCAGATCGGATCGGAGCGGGAGCCGGCGCGGCCTCGGCGAAGCGCGGGTCACGCACCCGCGTGCTGCCGCGCGCGCTGCGCCGACCCGTCCGGTTCGTCCGGCGTCTGGTCTCCGGCGATGTCAGCGTGCCGCCGCGCACCGAAACCATGCTGTTCGGCGCGGTGATCGGCGGGGCGATCCTTTATGGATCGGTTCTTGGCGGCCAGTTCGGCCAGGCTGTCGAGCAGACGACCGCGGCGATGGGCTTTGCCGTCGAAGAGATCGAACTGTCCGGCAACACCTATACTCCGGTCGACGACGTCTTTGCCGCGCTCGGGCTCGACGGACGGCGGTCGCTGGTCTCGATCGAGCCGGCCGCCGCACGCTCCGCGCTGACCGACCTGCCTTGGATCGCAAGCGCCCGGATTGCCAAGGTGTATCCCTCCAAGCTCGTCGTCGAAGTGGGCGAACGGTCGCCGTTCGCGGTGTGGCAGACCGGCGAGGCCCTGTCGGTGATCGAGCAGGACGGCGCGGTGATCGGCGGCTATGCGGCCCATCCGCGCCTTGCCGCGCTGCCGCTTCTGGTCGGCAAGGGCGCCGCCGAGACCGGCGCGGGCTTTGTCGCCACCGTGCAGCAATACCCGATCGTCGCCGACCGCGTGCGCGCCCATATTCGCGTCGGCCAGCGGCGCTGGGATCTCAGGCTCGACAACGGCATCACCGTCCGCCTGCCCGAGACGGGCGTCGAGCGGGCGCTCGAGCGTCTCGTCACCATGCAGGACGAACTGGACGTGTTCGGCCGCGATCTGGCCGCCATCGACATGCGGCTGGAGGATCGCACCCTTTTTGCGCTGACCGGCAACGCCCTTGAAGCGCGTCAGGCGCTGATCGAGGCGCGCGATGCGGCCCGCGAACAGGCACGGCGGGGGAACCGCATCTGATGGCGCCCGCCCGCACCCAGGAAACCGGCAAGCGCAGCCGCCGGACGGCGACCGTCACGGTGCTCGATCTGGGCAGCACCAAGACGGTCTGCATGATCGCCAGGATGATGCCGTCCGAGACCGGTCGTTTCCTGTCGGGCCGCACCCATCAGGGCGAGGTGATCGGCATCGGCCACACCCGTTCGCTCGGCATCAAGTCGGGCGTTCTGGTCGATCTGGACGCCGCCGAACGGGCGATCCGCCATGCGGTCGAAGCCGCCGAACGGATGGCCGGCGTCACCGTCGATTCGATGATCGTCAATCTGAGCGCAGGGCGGCCGAAATCATCGACCTGCACGGCGACACTGCCGCTCAAGGACAAGCCGGTCTCGCCGCGTGAAATTGAACAGGTGCTGCGCGCGGCGATCGCGCGGGCGGCGCGCGTCGACCGCCACGTCGTCCACCTTCTGCCGATCGACCACATGCTCGACGGCGAGCGCGGCATCGTCGATCCGCGCGGCATGATCGGCAACGAACTGGCGCTGAACATGCACCTTCTGACGGCCGATGCGGCGCCGGTGCGCAACCTCGAACTGGCGATCAACCGCGCCCATCTGACCATCGAGACGCTGGTGGCCACGCCCTATGCGAGCGGCCTTGCGACGCTGGTCGATGACGAACTGGAACTGGGCTGCGCCTGCGTCGACATGGGCGGCGGCACCACCTCGATCGCGATCTTCTCCGAACGCCGTTTCGTGCATGCCGAGTCGATCCCGCTGGGCGGCCATCACGTGACGATGGACGTTGCGCGCGGGCTCAACTGCCGGCTCGAGGATGCCGAACGGCTCAAGGTCATGCAGGGCTCGGTGATCGCCACCTCGGTCGACGACCGCGACATCATCCAGGTGCCGGCGATGGGCGAGGATGGCGACGAGGGCGGACACCAGATCCCGCGCAGCCTTTTGAACCGCATCATCGCCGCGCGCGTCGAGGAGACGCTGGAAATGCTGCGCGAGCGCATCAATGCGTCCGGCTATTCGTCGGTGGTCGGCAAGCGTGTCGTGCTGACGGGCGGCGCGGCGCAACTGGGCGGGCTGACCGACATGGCGCGCAGGATATTGGGGCGCAATGTGCGAATCGGCCGGCCCTTGGGCGTGCGCGGGCTGCCGGCCGCCGCCAAGGGTCCGGCCTTTGCCGCCGCCGTCGGCCTGATGGTCTATCCGCAGGTGGCGGCCAATGATCACTCAAGCGAACGTTTTCGTGGAACCGCGTCGGTCAGGCTGACCGGAACAGAAGGGCCGCTCGGGCGGATGACACAATGGATAAAAGAGAGCTTCTAGACACGGACGAAGGCAACAAGGCCCCAGCGCCGCAGGCCGGTCTGGCACACACAGAGGATGAAACCATGACAATCAATCTCCAAAAGCCGGACATCACCGAGCTCAAGCCGCGGATCACCGTGTTCGGCGTCGGCGGCGGCGGCGGCAACGCGGTCAACAACATGATCACCGGCGGGCTCGACGGCGTCGAGTTCGTGGTTGCCAACACCGATGCGCAGGCCCTGTCGATGAACAAGGCGGGCCGGATCATCCAGCTCGGCATGGGCGTCACCGAAGGGTTGGGCGCCGGCTCGCAGCCCGATGTCGGCCGCGCGGCGGCCGAGGAATGCATCGACGAGATCAACGATCACCTCAATTCGACGCATATGTGCTTCGTCACCGCCGGCATGGGCGGCGGCACCGGCACCGGCGCGGCGCCGGTCGTCGCCCGCGCGGCGCGCGAGCGCGGCATCCTGACGGTGGGCGTCGTCACCAAGCCGTTCCACTTCGAAGGCCAGCGCCGGATGCGCACCGCCGATGACGGCATCGAGGAACTGCAGGCCAATGTCGACACGCTGATCGTCATCCCGAACCAGAACCTGTTCCGCATCGCCAACGACAAGACCACCTTTGCCGACGCTTTCGGCATGGCCGACCAGGTGCTCTATTCCGGCGTTGCCTGCATCACCGACCTGATGGTCAAGGAAGGGCTGATCAACCTCGATTTTGCCGATGTTCGCTCGGTGATGCGCGACATGGGCAAGGCGATGATGGGCACGGGTGAAGCGTCCGGCGAAGGCCGGGCCATGACCGCCGCAGAAGCCGCGATCGCCAACCCGCTGCTTGACGAAACCTCGATGAAGGGCGCGGGCGGCCTTCTGATCTCGATCACCGGCGGCCGCGACATGACCCTGTTCGAGGTGGATGAGGCGGCAACGCGCATCCGCGAAGAGGTCGATCAGGACGCCAACATCATCCTGGGCGCGACATTCGACGAGTCGCTTGAAGGGCTGATCCGCGTATCGGTCGTCGCGACCGGCATCGAATCGGGTGTTGCGGCTGCTGCGCGACCGGCGCCCTCGTCGATCCCGCGGGCCGTGACCGGTGCGGCAGCGCCCGCCGCAAAGCCCGACAGCGGTGCCGACAAGCCGTCGGTGCTGCGGCCCGCCGCGCGCAGCCAGCCGGCTCCGGTGCAGACCACCGTTTCGACCCCTGCAGCCGCGCCGGCGGCACCGGCTCCGTCTGTCAGCGACGACGTGATCGCCGAGACCGAGCGCGACATGGCGGCCTTCGAGATGGCGTCCACGACGACCGGCGCCGCCGCCCCGGCGCAGGCCGACAGCGAATTCCGGCCGCAGAGCCGGCTGTTCCAGTCCCCGCCGCAGCCGATGCCGGCCCGCCCGGCAACCGACCTGCCAGCGTCCGCAGCCGCCAGTGCGCCGGCCCGGCCGGCACCGATGCCCGAAGCACCGACGGCCGAAGCGCCTGCACCGCAGCCGCGCATGCCGCAGGTGGAGGATTTTCCGCCCATGGTACAGGCGGAAGTGGAAGCCCGCGACACCGCGCATGACGATCACGACGCCCATGACGAGCGCGGTCCCCTGGGCCTGCTCAAGCGGCTGACGCACGGCCTGTCGCGCAAGGACGAGATGGATGCGCCCGAGCCGCCGCGCCTGCGCCCGGCCGGGTCGATCGAGCAGGGAGCCGGCCAGCCGCGCCGCACGCTCGGTGCCGATGCGGCGCTGTATGCGCCGCGCAAGGGCCATCTCGACGACCATGGCCGCGCCCAGGCGCCGTCGCCGGTGGCCGACAGCGACGACCAGCTGGAAATCCCTGCCTTCCTGCGGCGCCAGGCCAACTGACTTCGGCTCCGGCCGCCGGCTCGTCGCCAACCTGCTCACGGGGCGCCGCAAGCGCCCCGTTCGCCAATTGTTAAACCACTGATTGTACTCGTGAATGTACATAACCGGCGGGCCATGCGCGTTACATATGGTAACCATCCGTGATTTGGCCGTTTCGCCGACTCGCGACTAATGTGCGGCGCGAAGTGGAGAGGGTGTCCCTTCGTCAGACGCTACGAAACAGGTCCGGGGAACGGGACGTTTCGCACAACAATAAGAGCAGGGATAGCTCATGGGGACTGATCTGCGGGCCTATCAGGCATCACTGCGCAAAGCGGTAAGCCTGTCGGGAATCGGGGTGCATACGGGCGCGGAAGTGTCGATCACGCTGCATCCGGCCGAGCCCAATACCGGCGTCGTCTTCCGGCGCATTCTCGATGACGGCTCAAAGGTCGATCTTCCCGCAGTGGTTTCGCAGGTCGGCGCCACCGATCTGTGCACCATGCTCGGCGACCCCGCCGGCGTCCACGTTTCCACCATCGAACACATCATGGCCGCCTTCTCGGCGCTGGGGCTCGACAATGTGATCGTCGAGATCGACGCGTCGGAGGTGCCGATCATGGACGGCAGCGCGCGTATCTTCATTGCCGCGATCGAGGAAGCGGGCATCGAGCACCATCTGGTCAAGCGCCGCTATATCCGCGTCAAGAAGACCGTGCGTGTCGAGCATGGCGGTTCCTGGGCCGAGTTCCGCCCGCATGAGGGCACGCGCTACGAGATCGTCATCGATTTCGAAAGCAAGGCGATCGGGCGGCAGGAATTCCGCGACGAGATCGACGGTGACGTTTTCTGCGCCGAGCTGGCCGATGCGCGCACCTTCGGCTTCATGAAGGACGTCGAGCGGCTCTGGGCCTCGGGCCATGCGCTCGGATCGTCGCTGGGCAATTCTGTCGTCATCGGCGATGATCATACGATCGTCAATTGCGAAGGCCTGCGCTATGCCGACGAGTTCGTGCGGCACAAGACGCTCGATGCGGTCGGCGATCTGGCGCTCGCCGGCGCCAATTTCATCGGCTGTTTTTCGTCCTATCGCGGCGGCCACCGGCTGAACGCGATCGCGCTGCGCGCGCTGCTGGCCGATCCGGCCGCTTACGAGATCGTCGAAACCCCGGTGCCGCACGCCATCGTCTATGCCGGCGATCTGGTCGCCGTGACCGGCCAGGTCTACGCGCCTTGGGCGGTTTGACGGGCGGCGGCAGGCGCCGTTAACGGCAACCGCCACAAAATCGCGCCAATTCCTTTGCAGGCGTTGCCGCAGGGTTCCCGAACGGGTAAACGGGCGGGTGTTCGCGCGGCGGGGAAAACCTGCTGCGCGCAGTAGGAGACGGGCTGGTTCATGAGCGCCAATCGAGTATCAGCATCGCGCACCGTGCGCATCGGCACGATGATGGCCCTTGTCGCGCTGGCCGCGACGGGCGTCAGCGGGTGTGCCCGCGACAACGACTCCGTCGATCTGTCGAGCTATGTCGACACGATCGAGCCCGCCGACGTGCTCTACAATCAGGGTCTGGCCAATCTGAACACGGGCCGGCTGCGCGAGGCGCAGCGCAAGTTCCAGGCCGTCGACCGGCAGCATCCCTATTCGGAATTCGCCCGCAAATCGAACGTGATGGCCGCCTTCACATCCTACCGGATGGGCCGGTTCGACGAAGCGATCGCGGCCTCGCGGCGCTTCGTCAATCTCTATCCGACCCATGAAGACGCGGCCTACGCGCAGTACATTATCGGGCTTTCCTATTTCAACCAGATGCCCGAAGTGACGCGCGACCAGCGCGACACGCAGCTGGCGATCCAGAATTTCAACCGGCTGCTGGAGAGCTATCCGGGCTCGATCTACGAGGAAGACGCCAAGGCGAAGATCCGTGCCGCGCGCGACCAGCTCGCCGGCAAGGAAATGCAGGTCGGCCGCTATTACCTCGAACGGCGCGAATTTGCCGCCGCGCTGCCGCGCTTCCGGCTGGTGGTTGAGGAATATGGCAATACACGCCATGTCGAAGAAGCGCTGGCGCGGCTGACCGAGACCTATTTCGCCATGGGCCTTGCTTCCGAGGCGCAGACTGCGGCGGCGATCCTGGGCCACAACTTCCCCGACAGCCAGTGGTATGCCGATTCCTACGCGCTGCTGGCGACCGGCGGCCTGGAGCCACGTCAAAACGCCGGCTCGTGGATTTCCCGTGCGACGCAGAACGTGCTGGTCCGCCCGGCCGGCGGCTGACCCGGACATCTTGCAATGCTCAGCGAGCTGTCGATCCGCGATATCGTGCTGATCGAAAGGCTGGCGATCCGCTTCGAGGCGGGCCTTGCGGTTCTGACCGGCGAGACGGGCGCCGGCAAATCCATCCTTCTCGATGCGCTTTCGCTCGCCCTTGGCGGGCGCGGCGATGCCGGTCTGGTGCGCCAGGGCACGAAAGACGGACAGGTGACGGCGGTGTTCGATCTGGCCGCCAGCCATCCGCTGCATGGCCTGTTCGAGGATGCGGGCGTCGCCGTGGAGCCGGGGGAACCGGTGATCTTCCGCCGGGTGCAGAGCGCCGACGGGCGCACGCGCGCCTTCGTCAACGATCAGACCGTCAGCGTTGCCATCCTGCGCGACGCCGGCCGGCAGCTTGTCGAAATTCACGGCCAGCATGACGACCGGGCGCTGGTCGACACCGCGTCCCACCGCGATCTGCTGGACGCCTTTGGCGGCCTTGCATCTGATGCTGCCCATGTGGCGAGCCTGCACCGGACGTGGAAGGACGCGGAAGCGACGCTTGCCCGGCAGCGCGCGCGCATCGAGGCGGCGGCGCGGGAGGCCGATTTCCTGCGCGCCTCGGTGGATGAACTGACAAAGCTCGCGCCGGAAGCGGGCGAGGAAGAGGCGCTGGCGGAAAAGCGCACCGCGATGATGGCCGCCGAAAAGGTGGCCGGCGATCTCAACGATGCGAACGAAACGCTGGGCGGGCCAGCCTCGGCGGTGCCGGAGATTGCCGGGCTGCTGCGGCGGCTGGAGCGCAAGGCGCCCGAAGTTCCGGGGCTGCTCGACGATGTCAACGAGCATCTGGCCGCAGCGCTGGATCATCTTGCCGAGGCGCAGAACCGCATCGAGCAGGCGATCGCCGACAGCGACCACGATCCGCAGGCGCTCGAACGCACCGAGGAGCGGCTGTTCGGCCTGCGCGCGGCGGCCCGCAAATATGATTGCGCGGTCGACGATCTGCCGGCGCTGGCCGTGACGATGGCCGACCAGCTTGCCGATCTCGATGCCGGCGAAGCGGCGCTTTCGGGCCTCGAACGGGAAGCCCGCGACGCGCTTGTCGCCTATGACCGGGCGGCGGCCGACCTGTCGGCCCGGCGCGCCGAGACCGCAGAGGCACTGACCGGCGCCGTGATGGCCGAACTGCCCGATCTCAAACTCGACAAGGCCGAGTTCATCGTCCACCGCACGACGGACGCCGACCGCCGCACGCCGGCGGGCATAGACGAGGTCGAGTTCTGGGTGCGCACCAATCCGGGCACCCGCGCCGGCCCGATGATGAAGGTCGCCTCGGGGGGCGAACTGTCGCGTTTTTTGCTGGCGCTCAAGGTCGCGCTGGCCGACCGGGGCTCGGCGCCGACACTGGTCTTCGACGAGATCGACACGGGCGTCGGCGGCGCGGTGGCCGATGCCATCGGCGGGCGGTTGAGACGGTTGTCGGACGGCGTGCAGGTGCTGTCCGTGACGCACGCGCCGCAGGTGGCGGCGCGCGCCGCGCACCATTTCCTGATCGAAAAGAGCGGCGGAAACGGCAGCGGCGTCGTGACCTCGGTCACCGAGATGGACCGCGATGCGCGGCGCGAGGAAATCGCGCGGATGCTGGCCGGCGCAGAGATCACCGCCGAAGCCCGCGCGGCGGCCGAGCAGCTTCTTGCGGGGGCTGGGTAGTTGAACGTGCCACCTCCCCCTTGAGGGGAGGTCGGCGACTGCCGAATGCAATGAGGCAGAGCCGGGTGGGCGTGTTTCTGCAACGGCCGGGAGAGTTGATACCCCCACCCGGATCAGCTTCGCTTCGCTTGCTTCTCCGACCTCCCCTCAAGGGGGAGGTGGGTGCGCGACGGGCCTTTCCGCGCCCGGCAAATCCCGCTAATCCTGCGCTGTCGTATCTACAGCGGACACTGCCATGACGGCCGAAACCAAATCCGTCGACGCCCTGACCGAAGCCGAAGCGGCGGCCGAACTGGCACGGCTGGCGGGTGAGATCGCGCGGCACGATGTCGCCTATCATGGCGAGGATGCGCCGTTCATTTCGGACGCAGACTATGATGCGCTCAAGCAGCGCAACACGGCGATCGAAGCCCGGTTTCCGCACCTCAAGCGTGCCGACAGCCCGAGCGAACAGGTCGGCGCGGCGGTGTCGGAGAAGTTCGAGAAGATCGCCCACCGCGTGCCGATGCTGTCGCTGGACAATGCGTTTTCCGATCAGGACGTCCACGACTTCGCTGCGCGGGTGCGGCGCTTCCTGAAAATGGGCGAGGACACGCCGCTGGCGCTGACCGCCGAGCCGAAGATCGACGGTCTGTCGCTGTCGCTGCGCTATGAGGATGGCCGGCTCGCCTATGCGGCGACGCGCGGCAATGGCGCGGTCGGCGAGAACGTGACCGCCAATGCGCGCACCATCGCCGACATTCCCGAAACGCTCGCCGGCGACCCGCCAGCGGTGTTCGAGGTGCGGGGCGAAGTCTATCTGACCAAGGACGATTTCGCCGAACTGAACCGCCGGCAGGAGGAGGCGGGCAAGCCGGTCTATGTGAACCCGCGCAACACGGCGGCCGGCTCGCTGCGCCAGCTCGACGCGTCGATCACCGCGTCCCGCCCGCTGAAATTCTTCGCCTATGCGTGGGGCGAAGTCAGCGCCATGCCGTCGGACACGCAGATGGGCATGGTGGAAAAGTTCGACGAATACGGCTTCGTCACCAATCCGCTGATGGGCGTGTTCGACGATGTCGAGGCGCTGCTCGCCCACTACCGGCGGGTCGAGCTGGAGCGGGGCGAACTGCCCTATGACATCGACGGCGTGGTCTACAAGGTCAACGATCTGGCGCTGCAGCAAAGGCTCGGTTTCGTCTCGCGCTCGCCGCGTTGGGCGATCGCGCACAAGTTTCCCGCCGAAAAGGCGATGACGGTGCTGAACGCCATCGACATCCAGGTCGGACGCACGGGGGCGCTGACGCCGGTGGCGCGGCTCGAACCGGTGACCGTCGGCGGTGTGGTGGTCGAAAACGCGACGCTCCACAATGCCGAGGAGATCGCCCGGCTCGGAATCAAGATCGGCGACACCGTCATCGTTCAACGCGCTGGCGACGTGATCCCGCAGATCCTCGGGTTCGTGCCGGAGAAGCGGCCGGCCGATGCCGCCGATTTCGCCTTTCCCGAGACATGTCCGTGTCCGCTCAAGACGCCGATCGTGCGCGAGGCGACGGCCGGCGGCAGCGAGGGGGTCGTGCGGCGCTGTTCGGGCGAGTTTGCCTGTCCGTTCCAGCGCAAGGAGCATCTCAAGCTCTTTGTCTCCCGCAAGGCGTTCGACATTGACGGCCTCGGCGACAAGCAGATCGACTATTTCCACGATCTGCCCGAGGACGACCCGCTGCGCATCCGCGCGCCGGCGGACATCTTCACGCTCAGGGCGCGCGACGATGCCGCCGAACTGACCGCGCTGAAGAACCGCGACGGCTATGGCGAGGTCTCGGCCAGGAACCTGTTCGACGCGATCGAGGCGCGGCGGACGATCCCGCTCGAACGGCTGATCTTCGGCCTCGGCATCCGCCATGTCGGCGAGACGACGGCGCGGACGCTGGCGCGCGCCTATGGATCATGGGCCGAGTTCGATGCGGCCGCACGCAGGATCGCGGCGGGCGATGAAGGCGCGCGCGAGGACATGGATGCCATCGAGGATATTGGCGGCGCGGTGGTCGATGCGGTGGCGCGCTATTTCGGCGAGGACCACAATCTCCAGATGGTCGGGGATCTTGTCGGCCAGCTCACTGTCGAGGACGCCGAGCGGCCCGCCACGGAAAGCCCGTTCGCCGGCAAGACCATCGTCTTTACGGGATCGCTCGAACGGATGAGCCGCGACGAGGCCAAGGCGATGGCCGACAGGCTGGGCGCCAAGGCGTCCGGCTCGGTTTCGTCCAAGACCGATCTGGTCGTGGCCGGGCCGGGTGCCGGCTCCAAGCTGAAAAAGGCGACGGAACTGGGCATTGAGGTGATCGACGAGGACGAGTGGTTCAACCGCACTGAAGGGCTGTGAGCGGCGCCGGGCGTCGATGTCCGGTCACGACCGACCGGGCGCGTCCTTCGGGCGCCGTGTGCGGCTGAAACGCATCTTGTGGGCGCCCATGTCCTGCGGTTCGGCGGTCCAGGCATAGGCGAGCAGGCAGGGCTCGTTCGCCGAGGTACGGATGGTGTGCGTCGTGCCCGGCGCGTTGAAGATCATCGAGGGCGCGCGGAAGACGCCGATGTCGTTCTGCGAACAGGCGCCCGACAAGACGATGTAGCTCTCGGTGATGCCGTCATGCTTGTGCGAGGGATAAACGCAGCCCGGCCCGAACAGGACGAAGCCGAGCGCGATGTCTTCTGCCCGCACCAGCCCGCCCGGACCCAGAATGTCCGCATAGCCGTATTTGCGCGCCAGCGCCGCCGGCATCTTCTCATAGCCGTGTTGCCAGGCGAACCGGTCGGCCATCTTGGCGGTGGCGCGCACGAAACCCTCGGCGGCGTCCTGCTGGCCATTGTCGAGCGCACGGGTCATGTGCGCGTTGACCGGCACGCGCGACGGTACGGTGAATTCGACGGCCGGATTGTCCTTCAGCACCCGGCTGATACGCTCGCGGACCCGGCGCATGTGGGCGCGGATCGCCGCGCTGCCGCCATGGGGCGCGTAGCGATAGGCCACATCGAATTCGCGGAGCAGGTAGAACAGGTCGGCGTCGTCACTGAGATGATGCGTCATGGCGGTCTCGCTTCACCGTGAACCCTATCGCGGCCGTCCGGCCCGCGCTTCGCCGTTTGCGACGGCCGATGCGACGCGGCGGAGACCGCCTTTCAGCCACGCTGATTGTCGCGGTGACAAAAACTGACGTGACACCCCGGCCCGCCGCGCGCTAACCGGAGGATCGGAGATCTTCATGACAGCGACTCAGTCGGACTTTTGGCGCGGCGTGCGCGACGCGGTGCCCATCATGATCGCGGTGGCGCCGTTCGGCCTCCTGTTCGGCGCGCTGGCCGCCGAGAACGGGCTGACGCCGTTCGAGGCCACCTTGATGAGTGCGACCGTCTATGCCGGCGCCAGCCAGATGGTCGGCATCGAGCTGTTCGGCGCCGACATCGCGCCGTGGATCGTCGTCTTCTCGATCGTGGCGGTGAATTTCCGGCACGTTCTCTATTCGGCGACGATGGGTCAGACGATCGGCGCCTATTCGCGGCTGCAGAAGGCGCTGGCCTTCGCGCTGATGACCGACCCACAATTCGCGACGACCGAACAGAAGGCGGAGAAGGGCATTGCGACGCCCTTTGCCTGGTATCTGGGGCTTGCGCTGCCGGTTTATGCGCTATGGGTGGCAGAAGCCTGGCTTGGCGCGGTGTTCGGCAGCCTGATCGACGATCCGGCCGCCTATGCGATCGATTTCCTGCTGCCGCTTTACTTTCTTGGCATGGTGATGGGCTTTCGCGGCCGCGCCAACTGGCTGCCGGTGGTGGCAGCCAGCGCAGTCGCCTCGGTCGCCGCCTATCATTTCGTCGGCAGCCCGTGGCATGTCAGCCTTGGCGGGCTGGCCGGCGTTGCGGTTGCCGCCATCATCGGCGTCAGGCCCGGCCACAAGCTGGTGGTGTGAGGCGATGGTGCTCTCGGCGACGGCCTGGGTGATCCTTGCGGGCGCGGTTGCGACCTATCTGACGCGTGTGGGCGGCCACGCCGTGCTGTCGCGCTTCGAGCGTATCCCGCCGCGTGTCGAGGCGGCGCTGAACGCGGTGCCGGCAGCCGTCCTGACGGCTATCGTCGCGCCCTACGCGGTGTTCTTCGGCCTTGCCGAGGCGATCACCATCGCCGCCGCCATCGTGCTGGCCCTGCGCCTGCCGACGCTTGCCATGCTGGGCATTTGCTGGGCACTGGTCTGGCTGCTGCGGCAGGCGATCTAGCTGCCGCTAAGTGTTGCCCCCACCCTTCATCCCTCCCCCATGAATGTGGGAGGGAAGACCTTGGCGCCGCTGCGTACCTGCGGTTTTTGAACCCGGCCCGACCCTTGGAGAGAGTGGCGGCGGTTGATGTCCTCCCTCCCACGCTTGCGGGGGAGGGATGAAGGGTGGGGGGCGTTCGACGCGGTCCTGCAAGTTCAGCGCACGGGCGCGGTTGCCTGCTCAAGCCAGTCGAGAACCGCCCGGTCGTCGATCAACGGCGACAGTTCGCGGCGGACGCGCGCATGATAGCGGTTCAGCCACCGCCGTTCGGGCGGTTCGAGCATTTTGGTCTCGATCAGCCGCCGGTCGATCGGACACAGTGTCAGCGTCTTCAGCCCGTGCACCGCGATGTCGCCGCCCTCCGGCACCTTGGCCGGTTCGACCATGACGAGGTTTTCGATGCGAATGCCGTGGCTGCCCTCGGCGTAGCAGCCCGGTTCGTTGGAGACGATCATGCCGGCTTTCAGCGCCGCCATGCCGCGCCGTGAGATGTTCTGCGGACCTTCATGGACGCCCAGATAGGAGCCGACGCCGTGGCCCGTGCCATGGCCGTAGTCGAGGCCCGCCGCCCACAGCGCGCGGCGCGCCAGAACATCCAGATCGACGCCGCGCGTGCCCTCGGGAAAACGGGCGAGCGAGATGGCGATCATGCCCTTGAGCACCAGCGTGAAATGGCGGCGATGTGCGTCCGACGGCGCGCCGGTGGGCACCACGCGCGTGATGTCGGTGGTGCCGTCATCATATTGCGCGCCCGAATCGATCAGGATCAGCTCGCCCGGCGTGACCTTGCGGTTGCTGCTTTCATCGACCCGGTAATGAACGATGGCGCCGTTGGGGCCGGTGCCGCAGATCGTGTCGAACGAAATCTCCCGCATGGGCTTGCCCAGGCGCCCGGCGGTCTCGACGCGGATCGTTTCCAGGCGCTTGACGATGGCGATCTCGTCCAGTTTGGCCGGATCCTGTGCGTCCAGCCAGGCGAGAAAGGCGACCATGGCGGCGCCGTCGCGGCGCTGCGCCTCGATGGCGCCCTTGCGCTCCACACGGTTCTTGATGGCGCGCGGCAGGATGGCCGGGTCGGTGCCGGCGACGGTGCTTCCGCCAGCCGCTTCGATGGCGTCGGCGATGGCGGCGTTGGCACGCGCCGCATCGAGCATGACGGGCTTTTTGGCCGAACGCCCGAGTTCGGCGAGCGCCTCCTCCAAGGTGTCGGGGGCGGCCAGGTTCGCGTGGTTCCGCAGATAGGCGGTGACATCGCCGGAATGCTTGCGCGGATCGACGAAAAGCGTGGGCCGGCCGCGCGCCGGGACGATCGCCCATGCCATGGTGAGCGGCGTGTGCACCACGTCGGAGCCGCGAATGTTGAACGCCCAGCAGACCGAGGCCGGATCGGTGAGCACGGTGGCGGACGCACCCTTGTCGCGCACGGCCCTGGCGAGATCGCGCAGCTTTGCCTTCGCGCTGCGACCGGCATGTTCGGGCCGGTGGACACGGATCGGCGTCGCCGGCGGGGGCGGCGCATCCTGCCAGGCGGCATCGACAGGGTTGACCGCGCAGCGGACCAGCGTCGCGCCCGCCGTGTCACAGGCTTTGTCCAATCGCCGCGTATCGGCGATGGTGTGCAGCCACGGATCGATCCCGACGCGTGTGCCGGCCTTGAGATTGTCGGCCAGCCATTCGTGCGGCGGCGTATCGACGAGGCTTTCGGGCGCGAACAGGCCGGTATCGACCTGATTGCGCACCTGCAGCGTATAACGGCCATCGACGAAGACATGGGCGGCATTGCGCTGAATAACGGCGATGCCCGCCGACCCGGTGAAACCGGTCAGCCAGGCCAGCCGTTCTGCGTGGGGCGGCAGATATTCGCTCTGGTGCGCGTCGGCATGCGGCACCAGAAACACGTCCACGTCCATCGCGGCCATGCGCTCGCGCACCGCCTTCAGGCGCGGTTTGCCGGTCGATGGATCGGATGGCGTTTTGAAGGACTGAAACATGAAACCCGGGGCTCGTGTGTTGCCGCCGGACGCTAGCCGCCCGCCGCCGCTTCTTCAACGGGCGTCCGGCCGCAAACATGAATATTGCGTTGCAAAATCGATTGTTCGCATATGCGAAAAACGCATGGCCGCCCTGCGTTTTCCGGCCTACCGGAGAGCACCGGCATGGCCCATCTTGGCGGTGTCACAACGCTCCAAAGGAGACACGACATGGCCAACCAGAACCGCAAAAGCTTCTTTCGCTCCGCGCTCGACGCAATGATCGAAGCGCGTTCGCGTCAGGTGGCCGGATATGTGAACGGCACGCTTCTGATGCTGGACGATGAAACGCTGAAGGCGAACGGCTACGACCGCGAAACCCTCAAGCGCCGCCCGCATTTCACCTCGCCCTTCTGACCGGCGTCTGAGAAAAGTCCATCAAGGCAGTCCGCAGGGTGTGTCCCGGGGCTGCCTTTTTGTTTGGTTTGCGTTTTTATTGTATATGCAATTTGCTTTCGTTGTCGCTTGATCCGTGCTAGGTTTCTGAAGTGGAGATCGAGTTCGACCCTGAGAAGGATCGTCGTAATCTCGAAAAGCACGACATTTCATTGGCTCGGGCAGTCGATTTCGAGATTCTGGCATTCATCGAGGACACGCGGTTCGACTATGGCGAAACGCGATATCGTGCTTGGGGCCTGCTTGATGGTGTCTACCACGCATTGGCCTTCACGATGCGCGGCGACCGCGCCAGAGTGATTATGCTGCGCCGCGCGCATGAAAAGGAGATCGGGCGATATGTTGCCAGCCGATCCTAAAACCAAAAACGACGATTGGGCCGAGAAGGAATGGACCGACGCCGATTTTGTGCGCGCCAAACCTGCTGCCGAACTGCCGCCGAAAGTGCGCGACGCTTTCCCAAAGACGCGCGGACCGCAAAAAACGCCCAAAAAGGTTCCGGTCTCGATCCGGCTAAGTGCCGACGTGGTTGAGCATTTTCGCGCGACGGGCGCCGGATGGCAGTCGCGGATCGACGACGCACTCAAAAAAGCAATCGAAGAGGGCTGAGACTGGACTTCGCTAGCGCAGGTGCAGCGTCACCCAGCCGGCGCGCTCGATCGTGCGGCAGTGAAAAAGCCCCGCCTGACGGAACGCGGCCAGCACTTTCCACCGTTGTTCGGTGAGAATGCCCGACACGATGACGTCGCCGCCGGGTGACAGATGGCGGGCAATGTCGGGCGCCATGACCATGAGCGGCCGGGCCAGAATGTTGGCAACGATCAGGTCGAACGGGCCGGTTTCGGCGAAGGCGCGGTGGCCGAATCCCGTCGCAGTCTCGCAGCGCACCAGCGCGTGGACGCCGTTGAGCCGCGCATTTTCGGCGGCGACGCGGGTCGCCACCGGATCGATATCGGTCGCCAGCACCGGCGCGCGCGCCAGCCTGGCGATGGCGATCGCGAGCACCGCGCTGCCGGCGCCCAGATCGAGACTGATTTCGGGTTTGCGCCGGGCGATCAGCCGGTCGAGCATGATCAGGCAGCCGCTCGTCGTGCCGTGGTGGCCGGTGCCGAATGCCTGTCCCGCCTCGATCTCGATGCCGATCGTGCCGGCGCGAACCGCATCGCGCTGGTGGCCGCCATGCACGATGAAGCGGCCGGCTTCGACCGCCGGCAGGCATTCGAGCGATTTCTGCACCCAATCGATATCGCCCAATTCCTCCATGCCGAAGTCGGGCGTTGCCGCATCGGCGCCAAAACAGCCGGCGATGGCCGTTCGTGCGGCCTCGGCCCGGTCGGCTTCGACATAGACGGACACCTCGAACACTCCGCTGTCTTCGCCTGTTTCGGAGATGGCGACCGGCCAACCCTCATCCTCGAGTGCCGCCTCGATCGCCGCGAACATCGGTTCGGCGACGGCCTTTGCGGCGGTGAAGTGGACGCGGACCTGGCTCATCGGGGCTGGGGTCACGCGTCGGGAAGATCGGGAACGGGCTTGGCCGTACTGGCCGCCGGCACATCCTTTTTCGGGCGCGGCGGGGCAAACGACAGGATGACGTCGTTTTTCTGCGGCTTCTGGTCGGCGGCCGCAGCGGCAAAGACAAGCCGGCCGCCGGGCTTGCGCCACAGGATCACGCGGGTGTCGACCGACCGGGTGCCGACGAAATCGTCATGGGTGAACTCGTCGGTCAGCCGGGTCGACTGGAAGGTCCAGCCCTGCCTGACACGCCGGTCGAGTTCGTGAATTTCGAGGCCGGGCGAAAAGAGCTGCTTGCCGCCCAGCGTGAAGCTGAGCGTCTGGCGCTCGGTGCGCTGGCTGTGGTCGCCGATCTGGAAGATGTTGGTGCGGCCGATGTCGGGTCCGAAATCGGTACAGACAAGCGCGTTGTAGGCGTCGTTATCGGTCGCCGCGAGCAGGGCGCCATAGCGGTTCAGGTCGAGATGGTGGTGGGCGTGCTCCGACAGGATCTCGCCGTAATGGACGGGGATCGAGGCAAAGCGGGCTTCGCTCAGATGGTTCCAGTTGGGATCGGAGATCCGGACCGGCACGTCCATCTCGTGCAGCTTGCCGGCAAGCGCGGTCGTCCAGCGCGAGCCGCCGACGATCAAAAGGCCGGGCTCCTCGGTCGAGCGCAGACCGAGCCGGCGGGCGAGGGGGCCGAGCGAGAAGCCGTGCAGGATGATCGAGGCGACGACGACCGCGAAGGTGAAGGCGATCATCTTGGTGCCGTCCTCGATCCCCAGATTGACGAGCGAGGTGCCGAACAGGCCGATCACGGCAACGGCGACGATGCCGCGCGGCGCGATCCAGCCGACCAGCAGGCGTTCCTGCCAGCTCAGCGGACTGCCGATGGTGGCGATGAAGACGGCCAGCGGGCGCACGACGAACAGAAGCAGGGCGACGAAGGCCGCCGCGCCCCAGTCGAGGCTCCGGATCGTCGGCCAGTCGAGCGCTGCGGTCAGGAGAATGAACAGGCCCGAGACCAGCAGGATCGTCACGGTTTCCTTGAAGCGGCGCACTTCGGTAAGGGATGCAATCCTGGAGTTGGCCAGCGTGATGCCCATGATGGTGACCGTCAGCAGTCCGGATTCCTCCAGCAGCAGGTTGGACAGGGCAAAAAGGGCGATGACGGTGGCAAACAGCACCGGCGCCTTGAGGTAGTCGGGCACATGGCCGCGTCCGAATGCCCAGGCCAGCGCCCGCCCGAGCCCGTATCCGGCGATGATGGCAAAGGCGAAGGCCACCGCGATGTCGACGGCGATCTGCGCGGCGCTGGTGGCGCCCTGCCAGACCAGGAACACTTCGAAGGCGACGACGGCGTAGAGCGCGCCGATCGGGTCGTTGATGATCGCTTCCCAGCGCAGGATCGCGCCCGGACGGGATTTCAGCTTGGCCGAGCGCAGGAGCGGCATGATGACGGTTGGGCCGGTGACGACCAGCACCGCGCCCAGGATGATGGCGGCCGGCCAGCTCAGCCCGCCGGCATAGTGGGCGGCCAGCGCCGCGCCGATCCAGACGAACAGCCCGCCGGGGAAGATCACACGACGGACGGTCTGGGAGGTTTCCCTGATCTCGCGGAAGTTGAGCGTCAACCCGCCCTCGAACAGGATGATCGCGACGGCGAGCCCGACCGCGGGCTTGTAGATTTCGCCGAAGTCGCGGACCGGATCGATGAGACCGGTGGCCGGCCCCATGGCAAATCCGGCGGCCAGAAGCAGCACGATGGCCGGCAGTTGCAGCCGCCAAGCCAGCCACTGGGCGGCAATGCCTGCCGCGCCGATGGCGGCGATCTTCATCGCGATCAGTTCCAAGCGGATGTCCCTTCCGCGCAGCGTGGCGCCAGCCAATCACATGGCAGCTTGTGCGCCAACGTCAACCGCCCAGAGGCCTGTCGGTTCCCTGGAGCCTGCACAAAGCTCAGGTTCCGGCAAGGTCGCGCAGCTTTTCGACTGCCGTATCGGGGTTTTCGCCATAGGCGATCGTCTTGCGGAAGGCGCCAGCCGAATCGAGCAGGAAGATCGAGGCGGTGTGGTCCATCGTATAGTCGCCATCGTCCAGTTCGACGCGCTTGAAATAGACGCCGAAGCCGCGCGCCATCTCGCGCACCGCATCGGGATCGCCGCTGATGCCGCGCACCCGGTCGGTGACCGAGGCCACATAGTCGCCCAGCAGTTCGGGCGTGTCGCGCTCGGGGTCGATGGTGACGAAATAGGCGTCGATGTCGGCGCCCTCCTCGCCCAGCTGCGCGAACCAGCCGTCCAGTTCGTAAAGCGTGGTCGGGCAGATTTCCGGACAGTGGGTGAAGCCGAAAAAGAGCGCGGTCGGCTGACCCCTGAAGGCGGCCTCGGTGATCGGCGCGCCGTCCTGGTCCACGAGCGCGAACGGCACGCCATAGGCGGCATCGGGTTCGCGCTGGTTGACGATCGAGAAGGTCAGCGCAAACAGCGCGATGCCAAGGGCAACGACAAGGGCGGCGAACAGATAACGCATCGGACGGGTCCATGTTCGGGGATGGATGCCGTCCTTTTACGCACGCGGCGCCCCGATTTCACCTGCGCATTTGCGCGCAGGCGGCGGCGTCAATTCCGACCGTGGGGCGTCAGAAGCACCACGCCATTCCGGTTTCGATCAGCGCGACGAAAAGCGCCGCGCCCCGGTCCGAAACCGCGTAAACACCCGAAAGCCCCGCCGCGAGGATGGCGGCGGTGATGGCGACCGGGGCGAAAAGGGCGGTCCTGGGCCGGCTGGGGGCGGTTGCGTCCATCGCTCCAGACTAGCAAGACGAGACCGGAATGGCCAGCGCGGGCGGCGGGGATTGCGCGCAAATCGGCGGCGGGCGCCGGTTATGCTTGATTTCGGCAGGCGAGGGCGGGCATGATCGGACCCGGGTCGGTCGGTTGGGAGACCTACGATCCACAGACTGGCAGGGAGGACGCCATGTCGACCACGAAAACGGACAATGGCAACGGCGTTGCCGGCACGATGCCGGCCGTCAACACGTTGACCGCCAAGGACATTCGCGAAGCCTTCAATGCCGGTTATGCCGATTTTCTGAAAGCGCCTCTGTTCGGCTTTTTCTTTTCCGGCGTCTACGTCATCGGCGGCCTTCTGATCGCCCAGTCGCTGTTCGTCTGGGACATGCCCTGGATGATCTATCCGGTGGCGATCGGCTTTCCGCTGATCGCGCCGTTTGCCGCCGTCGGGCTCTATGAAGTCAGCCGGCGCCTTTCTGCGGGCGAGCCTCTGGCCTGGAACGAAATCCTGTCGGTCATCCGCTTTCAGTCCAAGCGCGAACTGGCGTTCATGGCGTTCGTCGTCCTGTTCATCTTCTGGATCTGGATGTACCAGGTGCGGCTGCTGATCGCGCTGATCCTGGGACGCATGTCGTTTTCGACGCTCGAGCGGTTCACCGATGTCGTCTTCACGACGCCTGAGGGCTGGCTGTTTCTCGCCATCGGCCATGTGGTCGGCGCCGTGCTGGCGCTGGTGCTGTTTTCGGTGACGGTGGTGTCGATCCCGATGCTGCTCGACCGCAACGTCGATTTCGTCACAGCGATGATCACTTCGGTGAAGACAGTGGCGGCAAGCCCCATGGTCATGCTGGGCTGGGGCGTCATCGTCACGCTGATGGTGATCGCCGCGATGATTCCGGTGTTCCTGGGGCTTCTGGTGGCTCTGCCGGTGCTCGGCCACGCCACATGGCACATCTACAAGAAGGCGGTGCAATAGAAAGCGGGCATTGAACCGGCGCGGGGAACCCTCCATCTGACCGTGGCGTTTGCCACAGATGACAAAGAGGTTTGCCATGTTCTTTCGTCCGCAGATTGTTGCCCTGTCATGCGGGGCCGTTCTTGCAGCGGCGGTCGCCTCCATGGCGCCGGCCGCCGCCGAACAGGTCGGCGAGGTGGGCGTCGACTGGTTCGGCAACGACATCATCATCGACGCGATCAACGATCCCGATGTTCAGGGCGTGACCTGCCACATCTCCTATTTCGAGCGCGGCCTGATCGACCGGCTGCAGCAGGGCAACTGGTTCGAGGACCCGTCCAACTCGTCGATCGCCTGCCGGCAGACCGGCCCGATCACCATCGGCGACATCGCGCTGGACGAGGATGGCGAGGAGGTTTTCCGCGAGGGCCGCTCGATCATCTGGAAGCAGCTCGTCGTCAAGCGCATCTATGACGCGCAGAACGAAACGCTGATCTACCTGTCCCATTCACGCCAGGTGCAGGAAGGCTCGGCCAAGATGAGCCTGTCGACCGTTCCGCTCTACGGTCAGGACGTGACCTGGGCCAACGGCGCGCCGGAGTAGACGCAGCGATGAGGGACTTGTCCTTCGCCGGCGTGATCAATCCGGGCGCGTCGACGCTCAAGTCCGTGGAGATCGACGCCCTGAAGGCGCGGATCGCCGAGGCGCTGGCGGCGCAGGGCCACCGGATCGATTTCAGCGATCCGGACAAGGATGCCGCCAAGGCGTTGCGCGAGGCAGCCGCCGACCGCACGACCGACGGGCTGCTGGCGGCCGGCGGCGACGGCACGGTATCGCTCGCGGCGGGGCTTGCCGTCCGCCACGGCAAGGCGCTGGCGGTGGTGCCGGGCGGCAACATGAACTTGTTTGCCCGTTCGCTGGGCCTGCCGGTCGATCCGTTTGCCGCCGCCGAAGCGCTGTCGGGCTGCGATGTGCGCAAAGTCGACATCGCATATGCCAACGACCGGCCGTTCATCCACGAATTCTCGCTGGGTCTTCATCCAGAGCTGATCGCCGACCGCGACCGGGTGAAGTACGGCTCCCGGCTGGGCAAGCTGGTGGGTACGGCGCGTGCCGCGCTGCGCCTGATCGCAAGGCCGCCGCGCGTGCGGCTCTGGCTCGACCAGGACGGTGTGGAGCGGCCGGTCGCGATGGCCGCCTTGTTTGTCTCCAACAACCGGCTCGGGCCGGGGCATCTGCCGTTCGCCGACCGGCTCGATGAGGGCGTGCTTGGCGTTTACGCCATCCGGTCACGCGGTTCGGCGCATGTTGCAAGGCTGGCCGCGGCGATCCAGACGGGCAGCTGGCAGGAGCTGCCGTTCGTTTCGGAAACGACGGCGACGGCGCTGAGGCTGACCCGGCGCGGGACGATCCGTGCCGCAATCGATGGCGAACTGGTGAAAATGCGCAGCCCGGTCGATATCCGGATCGATCCGGGGGCCCTGGAGGTGCTGGCGCCGGAGGTGCCGCCGGGCGTCACGCAAACGGGTTGACGACAGTGACGCCAGCGACGTTACGTTTGTGATCCATGTCTTCGCTCAGCAGCGTGTCGCAGCCGCCGGCTTTCGCCGCAGCGATGATCATGCAGTCCCACATGGAATAGTTGGTGGTGCGGCGCAGTTCGAGGCCGGTGAGCACGAGGTCTGTCGTTCCCGGCACAATGTGGAAGCGCGAAAACGCCCGTACATATTGCGACGCTCTTTCCGGTGTCAGCGCCCCTGACCGGTTTCGGCGCGTCGCCTGGTGACAGAACTCGGTCAGGACCTGGTAGGACAACACGAGATCGTCACGGCGAAGCATGTCTCTGGCGATATGCCTTTTTGCCCGCTCATGTTCCTCGCCGACAATGGCGTAGATCAGCACATTGGTGTCAACGAAAGCGGGCATCACCCTTTTCGCTATAGATTTCGTCGCGGCTGAGGTTTTCGGCGGGGTCGAGGCCTGTCTCGGTGGCCAGCAGGTCTTCCTGCAACTTCAACAACCGCTCGAACTCATCCTTCTGCCGCGTTTTCTCCTCCAGATAGGCGCGCACCATAGCGGTCACCGTCGTGTCCTCCTCGGCGGCAAGGATGCGGGCGCGGCGGTAGAGATCATCGTCCAGCGATATGGTCACATTCTTCATGTCGACACAGTATCACAGTTTCACAGTGACAGCGAGTGACCCTCACACCATCTCCACGAACCCGTCCAGCACCTTCTTCTCGCCGGCCTTGTCGAAGGCGATGGTCAGCTTGTTGCCCTCGATGGCGGTGATGTTGCCATTGCCGAACTTGAGGTGGAACACCCGGTCGCCAACGGCAAAGGCGGAGGGCTCGTCGGCGACGGATTTGGCGATCAGCTCGCCCTCGATCACCCGGCCCTTGACCGAACCCTTGCCGGCGCCGAAGCCTGAATCCGTCTCGCCATAGCCGATGCGCTCCACGGCGATGCCCGAGCGCGAGCCCCAATTGCCGCGCGTCGCCTCGGTCTGGTTGGCCTGGGCGCGGCGCCAGCCGGGCGATTCGCGCCTGGTCGAGAACGTATCGGCGCGGTCAAAGCGCGACTGGCCGTAGCCGCCATGACCGCCATAGGAGGTGGGCGGTTCGGCAACGTCCACATGGTCCGTCGGCAGTTCGTCGAGAAAGCGCGAGGGAATGGTCGACTGCCACAGGCCGTGAATGCGCCGGTTGGAGACGAACCAGATGTGGCAGTTGCGCTTGGCGCGGGTGAGCCCGACATAGGCGAGGCGCCGTTCTTCCTCGAGGCCCGACCGGCCGCCCTCGTCGAGCGCGCGCTGATGCGGAAACAGGCCTTCCTCCCAGCCGGGCAGGAACACCGTGTCGAATTCGAGCCCCTTGGCCGCATGCAGCGTCATGATCGAGACCGCATCCATGTCCTCGTTCTGCTCGGCATCCATGACGAGCGAGACATGTTCGAGGAAGGCGCGCATGGATTCGAACTCTTCCATCGAGCGGATGAGTTCTTTCAGGTTTTCCAGCCGCCCCGGCGCCTCGGCCGACCGGTCGGCCTGCCACATGGCCGTGTAGCCGCTTTCCTCGAGGATCGTCTCGGCCAGTTCGGCGTGCGGCGTGTTGTCGAGCCGTTCCTGCCAGCGGGCAAAGTTCTCGACGACGCCGCGCAGGGCGGCGCGCGGCTTGGGCTTCATTTCCTCGGTGGCGACGATCTCGGCGGCGGCGGCCAGCATGGGCATGCCCTTCCTGCGCGCGTAATCGTGCACGAGACGCACCGAGGCATCGCCGAGGCCCCGCTTGGGCGTGTTGACGATGCGCTCGAAGGCCAGATCGTCGGCAGGCTGGCAGACGACGCGGAAATAGGCCATCGCGTCGCGCACCTCCATGCGCTCGTAAAAGCGCGGGCCCCCAATGACGCGATAGTTGAGCCCCAGCGTGACGAAGCGGTCCTCGAATTCGCGCATCTGGAAGGAGGCGCGCACGAGGATCGCCATGTCGTTGAGATTGTTGCCGTCGCGCTGGTGGCGCTCGATCGTCTCGCCGACGGCGCGCGCTTCCTCCTCGGAGTCCCAGGCGGCATGCACATTGACCTTGGGGTCGTCCGGGTCGGCTGCGTCGGTGAACAGGGTCTTGCCGAGCCGGCCTTCATTGTGGCCGATCAGGTGGGAGGCGGCGCCGAGGATATGAGCGGTCGAGCGGTAGTTGCGTTCCAGCTTGACGACGGTGGCGCCCGGAAAATCCTTTTCGAAGCGCAGAATGTTGTCGACGTCGGCCCCGCGCCAGCCATAGATCGACTGGTCGTCATCGCCGACGCAGCAAATATTCGGCGGTGCAGCGTTTCCACCTCCCCCTTGAGGGGAGGTCGGCGAGACAGTGTCGAGCCGGGTGGGGGTATCGGCACCGATGTCACCCCCACCCGGATCAGCTTCGCTTTGCTCGCTTCTCCGACCTCCCCTCAAGGGGGAGGTGGGGGCGCTCACCCGCCGCTGCGCCAGAAGCCGCAGCCACAGATATTGCGCGGTGTTGGTGTCCTGATACTCGTCGACGAGGATGTAGCGGAACTTTTGCTGATACTCGGCGAGCACGTCGGGATTGGCCTTCAGGACGCGGATCGGATGGCACAGAAGGTCGCCGAAATCGCAGGCGTTCAGTGTCTTCAGGCGGTTCTGGTAGGCGGTGTAGAGTTCCCGGCCCTTGCCGTTGGCGAAAGCGCGCGCGTCGCCCTCGGGAATGTCGGCGGGGCCGAAACCCTTGTTCTTCCAGCCGTCGATCATCATCGCGAACTGGCGCGCCGGCCAGCGCTTGTCGTCCAGCCCCTCGGCCTGGATGAGCTGCTTCAAGAGCCGGATCTGGTCGTCCGTGTCGAGGATGGTGAAATCGGACTTCAGGCCGGCCATCTCGGCATGGCGGCGCAGCATCTTCACGCCGATCGAATGGAACGTGCCGAGCCACGGCATGCCCTCGACCGCACCGCCGACCAGAAGGCCGATGCGTGCCTTCATCTCGCGGGCGGCCTTGTTGGTGAAGGTGACGGCCAGCACCTGGCTTGGCCAGGCGAGCCCCTGGGCGAGAATATGGGCGATGCGTGTGGTCAGGACCCGCGTCTTGCCGGTGCCCGCGCCGGCAAGCACCAGAACAGGGCCTTCGGTGGTTTCGACGGCGCGGCGCTGCTCGGGGTTCAGGCCTGTCAGATAGTCCGGCTGCTGCCGGGCGCCCATGGCGCGCGCGGCGATGCCCGAGCCGCCGCCTGCCGGTTTTGGCGCGGGCGCCGCGCCGTGGGCGTCGTCGAAGGGAATGTCGTCGAACGGATTGCTCATTGATTCGCAATGTAGGGATTTGGGGGGCGAAAGGAAGCGTGGGGCGTGCCGCGTGCATCCCTCATCCTGAGGTGCGAGCGACCATCACCCCCGTCCTTCGAGGCTCGCTGCGCTCGCACCTCAGGATGAGGGTGATGGTTGGCGAGCCTCGCAGGGCCAGGGATGCGTACAGCCCTACCGGTGCTCTTCCTCGCTGGCCTTGATCAGCGCCTTGTTGAAATAGCTGAGCGCGCGCACCTGGGTCGCCCAGGCGATGATCGTCGTCGGATCGCGCGGATCGACCACCGGCAGGCGCGCATGGCCGCCGGAATCGAACTGGCGCAGCGCATGTTCGAGCGTGTCTCCGGGCTTGAGCGCCGGCGTGTCCTTGTCGGGATCGATGGTTTCGCGTCCGGCGTCCCCGGCGACGACATCCATGAAATCCATGACTTTCTTCGTGCGCATCAATTGCCGGTGCGGCCCCTGATGGTCGAACAGGCCGCGCATTTCGAGCTGCCAGTGGAAATAGGAATGGCCGTGCACCGCCTGGTTGACGCCGTGCGCAATGGCCACCGTCAGCAGGAGCGCGATCGAAAGCGCGTAGCCGCCGGTCAGCTCGAAGACGATCACCGTCGTCGAGATCGGCGCGCCCAGCACCGCGCCGGCCACCGCGCCCATGCCCAGGATCGCGTAAAGCCCCTCGGACGAAGCCATGTCCGGGAAGGCCGAGCCGGCGATCAGCCCGAAGGCGCCGCCGGTCAGCGCGCCCAGATAGATGGCCGGCGAGAAGATGCCGCCGCCAAACCGCGCCGCCAGCGTGATCGCGGTCGCCGCCGTCTTCATGACGATCAGCATGATCAGCAGCGACAGCGGCAGCTGGTTCCACAGCACCTTGTCGGTGACTTCGTAGCCGACGCCCAGAATGTGCGGAAAGAAGATGCCCATGACGCCGATGATCGCGCCGCCGACAACCGGCTTGTAGCGCAGGGGAATGGTGACGGAGCGGGCGACATAGTCGGCCGAAAACAGCGCGAACTGGAATGCGATCGCAACGAGCGCGGCGACGACGCCCAGAAGCGCGAAGGCGGGAAACTCCCAATAGGAGGTGATCTGGTAGTCCGGGATGATGAAGGCGCTCGCCTCGCCGAACCAGATGCGCGAGATCACCGAGCCGACGGCCGAGGCGATGACGATCGGCACGAAGGACCGCATCGAATAGTGCTGCAGGATCACCTCATGGGCGAACAGGACGCCGGCAATCGGGGCGTTGAACGAGGCGGAGATCGCCGCTGCGACGCCCGAGGCCAGAAGCGTGCGCGCGCACCATTCGGGCAGTTTGCGGCGAGATGCGATGACCGAGGCGAGCGTCGCGCCCAGATGGATGACGGGTCCTTCGCGGCCGGCGCTGGCGCCCGAACCCAGCGAGATCGCCGAAATCGCCGCGGACCAGAGCCCGTCGCGCAGGCCGAGCGGCCTGCCTGTCAGCGCGCGCGCCTCGATCACGTCGGCGACATTGCCGGCGCGGCGCGCCGAAACCCGCTCCAGCAACCGGCCGACCACCAGACCGCCGACGATGGGCGCGGCCAGCACCCAGTACCAGCCGACATTCTGCGCCGCCGTGAGCGTCTGTTCGGTTGTGTTGCGCAGCCACCAATATTGCACAAGACCGATCGCCTCGCGGAACATGACGGCGGCGACCGCCACGGCCGCGCCGATGACCAGCGACAAGAGCCACAGTTTCGGCGTGCGGGTTTCCCGGAAGGTGCGCAGGTTCGGCCGCACCCAGCGCCACATCACATCGGCCCAGAAGCGCAGGCGCTCGACGGGCGTCATGGCGCCACCTTCGGCCGGCGCCTTATGCCGATCGGCCGGCCGACGCCGTCGGGGACCGGCAAGCCGGCATGGCTGGCCGCCAGCGCTGCAACGCGTTCCATCACGTCGGCCGGAAAGGGGCAGACTTTCGGCCCTCCCATGTCGATATGCAGCGTCAGCGTTTCGCAGGTGGCGGCAACCTTGCCGTCGCCGGCATGGCGCAGTTCCTGGAACGCATGGATGCGCTTTTCGTCGTGATCGAGGATCTGGTAGGTGGTGACCAGATCGGCGTCCCGGTGCACCTCGTTGAGATAGGCGATCCGCGCATCGCCCGTATAGGTGGTCATCCGGCGGGTTCGCGCATATTCGGCGCCCATGCCAAGATGGTCGGCGACGACGTCATAGCCTCTGTCGAACAGGACCAGATAGTAGGCCATGTTCAGATGGCCGTTATAGTCGATCCAGCCGGGCTCGATACCCGCTACCGGACTGATGAACTGCGTTGTGTGACTGTCTGCGTTGCCCACCGCGACTTCCGGCCGCCTCCTGCGACTCGGGCCGCTTGTTTGCGACCGGCTCCCACATTACGCTCTCAGCGCATCGCGGCAAGGTGATCTGCCCAAATTTGATGCAGACCGTTAACACGAGCCCGTTGCCCGACGATGCCCATGCCGCAGGAATACCAGCTCGCCACGCAGCGCTTCGATGCGTTCCTGGCCGATTCGGGCGATGCGCTCGGCCTTGCGACGCGCAACCAGACCTACACCGTCGTCCAGGCGGTTCTGCTCGCATTTCGCCGTCGTCTCGGGCCCGACGAGGTGCTCGTCTTCGCCGACGCGTTGCCAGCCGTTTTGCGGGCGATCTTCGTTGCCGGCTGGACGGCAAGCGAACACAGCGCCGGCTTTCCGGCGCGCGATGCGCTGGAGGCGGAGGTGCGCGCGCTGCGTGCCGACCACAATTTCGCGCCGCATGGTTCGATCGCGCTGGTTGCCGCCACGCTGCGGCGTCACGCCGACGGCGACCGGTTTGACAAGGCCATGGCCAAGCTGTCACCTGACGCACGGACGTTCTGGGAGCACGGACATGGCGTTGAAGGATCTGGCGCGGGTGGCGCGCAACGATGACGGCATCGCGCTGGTGCTGGGCATCCTCAAGCAGCGCTTCGGCGAGCGGTTCCAGACCGGCACGGCGCTGCGCGGCCAGCATGCGCACACGACGACCTACATTCCCGCGCAGATGCCCGACGGCGTCCTGTTCGCGCAATCGGCCGACGATGTGCAGGCGGCGGTCGAAGTGTGCGCGGCACACCGGGTGCCGATCATTCCGTTCGGTACGGGCACATCGCTCGAAGGCCAGGTAAACGCGCCCGGCGGCGGCATTTCGATCGATGTCAGCCAGATGAACCGCATCATCGAAGTGCATGCCGAGGATCTCGACTGCGTGGTCGAACCGGGCGTCACGCGCAAGCAGCTCAACACCCATCTGCGCGACACCGGCCTGTTCTTCCCGATCGATCCGGGTGCCGACGCCAGCCTTGGCGGCATGGCGGCGACGCGCGCCTCGGGCACCAATGCGGTGCGCTATGGCACGATGCGCGACAATGTGATCTCGCTGGATGTCGTGTTGCCCAGTGGCCGCAAGATCACCACCGCGAAGCGGGCGCGCAAGAGTTCGGCCGGCTACGACCTGACGCGGCTGATGATCGGCTCGGAAGGCACGCTCGGCATCATCACGCAACTGACGTTGCGGCTCGCCGGACAGCCCGAGGCGATCACCGGCGGCGTCTGCCCGTTTCCGACGCTGGAGGCGGCGGTCCAGGCGGTGATCACGACCATCCAGATGGGCCTGCCCGTGGCGCGCATCGAACTGGCCAACACGCTGCAGATGCAGGCGATCATCGACTATGCCTCGCTCGATCTGCCGGTCGGTCCCTGCCTGTTTCTGGAGTTCCACGGCACCGAACGGGGCGTTGCCGAACAGTCCGAAACCTTCGGCGAGATCGCCGGCGATCTGGGCGGCGGACCGTTCATCTGGTCGGCGCACGAGGAGGACCGCTCCAGGCTGTGGCAGGCGCGCCACGATGCCTATTGGGCGGCGCTGACGCTGAGACCGGGTGCCAAGGGCATTTCCACCGATGTGTGCGTGCCGATCTCGCAGCTTGCCGACTGCATCGTGGATACCGAGACCGACATTGCCGAGCACGATCTGGTGGCGCCCATCGTCGGCCATGCGGGCGACGGCAATTTCCATGTGCTGCTGCTGATCGACGATACCAGCCGGGAGGAGATCGCCGCCGCGGAAAGTTTCGTCGAGCGGCTCAACCTGCGGGCGCTGGCCATGGGCGGCACCTGCACGGGCGAGCATGGGATCGGCCAGGGCAAGATGGCTTTCCTCGAGATGGAGATGGGCGGCGCGGTCGACGTGATGCGGTCGATCAAGCGGACGCTCGATCCAGACAACATCATGAACCCCGGCAAGATATTGCGTCTGTGACGGCGCGCCCTGCGTCTTGATCTTGTCGCTTTGAGGCCCGACAACAGGCGCATGCCGCCCTGACCCCGGGGCACGCTGGCTTGAAAGCGCAGGAGAAACGGCACTTTGCGCCTTTTCGTTGTGATCGGAGGGCTGATCGTCGCGGTGCTGTTCGCCGCGCTTCTGGCGCCGCTGTTCGTCAACTGGTCCGACTATAAGGGGCGCTTCGAGGCAGAGGCGTCACGGCTGCTGGGCCAGCCGGTGCGCGTGGCCGGCGAGGCGAGCGCGCGCATCCTGCCCTTTCCCTCGGTCAGCTTTTCCGATGTCGAGGTCGGCCCGCCCGAGGCGCCACTGATCACCGCCGCCGAATTCTCCTTCGATGCGGAACTGGCGCCGTTTCTGTCCGGCGAAGTGCTGATCTTCGATCTGCGCATCACCGACCCGGTGATGAATGTGACGCTGGACGAGACCGGCGCGCCGATCTGGCCATTGCCCGAGACAGGCCCGATCGATCCGGCGCAGATCACGCTTGAAAACGCGGCGATCAGCAATGGCCGGCTGGTCGTGCTCGACCCGTTCGACGAGCGGCGCTGGACCGTCTCGGGCATCGACATGGCGGTCTCGGCCAACAGCTTTTTCGGGCCCTGGCGCGCCGAGGGTACCGCGCGCATCGATACGCTGAACACGCAATTCACCATCGGAACCGGGACGCTCGAACGCGACGGGTTTTCGCTGCGGGTTGCCGCCAACCTGCCAGACCAGCTAGTGCGCATCGTCACCGAGGGGCGCATCGCACCGGACGCCGACAGCGGCGAGATGGTCTATGCGGGCGGGCTGACGCTGCTGCCCCACGGCATCGACCAGACCTATCGCGTCGACGGCGATTTCGCCGCCACGGCGCGGCGGCTCGATGTCGCCGAATATCGCGCAGCGTTCGGCGATCCGGCCGACCCCTATGTGATAAGCGGTACCGCATCGGTGTTCGGCGGCGCCGAGCCGGGCTACACGCTGACCGCGCGCGGCACCCAGGTCAACGTGCCCACCGGTGCGGAAGCCGCGGAAGGCGATGCGGCTGGGCTCGCCGAGCGGATGGCGGCGATCAACGCGATGTTGGCCGGCCTGCCGCTGCCCGCAGTGCCCGGCACGATCAATCTCGACCTGCCGGCGATCGTTGCCGGCGAAACGACAATTCGCGACGTTCAGGTGCTTGCCCGGCCCGAGCCGCGCGATGCGGACCGGCGGCGCTGGCGAATCGACCGGCTCGACGCCCAGTTTCCGGGCCGCACCGCGCTGGAAGCCGACGGCGTTTTGACGCTGCCGCGCCCGGGCGAGACGATGGAGACAGCATCGTTCGCCGGCAATCTGGTGGTTGCCTCACGCCAGCCTTCCGGCCTTGCGCGCTGGCTGGCAGGCGATGTGGACGAGGCGATCCGGCAATTGCCGGGCGCGGGGTTGAGCGCTCGGGTGACGCTGGGCGCCGAGCGCCAGCTTGCCGAAAATGTCGAGTTGATCATCGGCGGCACGCAGCTGACGGGACGCATCGCACGGCGCGGCGGCGCGCTGTCGACGCCCTATCTGTCGGTCACCTTGGCTGGCGAGACGATCGGCCGGCCGACGCTCGATGCGATGGCGAGCGTGTTCGGCGCGGGGCAGGGCGGGGGCGGTCTTGCCGGGCACGATGTCGACCTGTTGCTCGACCTGCGCGACGTCGATGCCGGCGGGATCGTGCTCGACCATCTCGACACCGCGATCCGCACGCGCGGCCTCCGCACGGAGATCGACCGGCTGGTCGCGACCGGCGTCTTCGGCGCGTCGGTGACGGGGGCCGGTTCCGTCGAGCGGTTGGGCGCAGGCGATCTGGCGGCGGCTTTCGATGTCAGCGTGATCGGCGCGCGCGGCGCGCCGTTCTTCACCGGCATTGCCGGCCGGTTCACCGGCCACGACCTGCTCGATCATCTGGCCGGCGTCGCCGAACGCGATCCGGCGGCGGTTGCCGACATGCAGCTGACGCTGGTCGGCTCGGCCCGCACCGCCGACGGCGGCGCCCGAACCGAGGCATCGGCAAGCCTTTCAGGCACGTTGGGCGGCGCAAATCTGTTCGTCCAGGCCAATCTGGCCGACACCGGCGCGACCGAAGGGATCGACCGGCTGGCCGTCGACGGTTCGGTGGCCCATGACGACGCGCTGCGCCTTCTGCCATTGGCGGGCATCGCGCCTGCCGTGGCCGATGGCGCAACCGTCGGCATCGATGCGCCGGGGCAGGTGGCGATCACCCTTCGGCGCGCCGGGGGAGGCGACGATCTGGTGTCGCTGACCGCGACCTCCGGCGCCGACCGGCTGGACTTTAACGGCACGCGCGACGGCGCCGATTTCGCCGGCGATGCGGTGCTCGCGCTGTCCGATGCCGAACCGTGGCTGTCGGCGCTTGGCCATGTGCTGCCGGGCACCGGGCTTGGCACGCCGCTCGATCTTTCCGCCACCATCGGCCGGGCCGGTACGCAATGGCAATTCGATGAACTGGAAGGCGCCGTCGCGGGCACCGGGATGGCCGGCGCACTGACCTTTTTGGACGACGCGCTGCTTGGCCGGTCGCTGCGCGGACGGCTCGATCTGGGCGCATTCGATGCGATGCTGCTTGCCGGGCTTCTGACCGGTCACGTCGATGCGATCGGGGCCGATACGGGCTTCGGCGCGCCGATCTATGACGGCGTCGCGGTCAATCTGGACTGGTCGGCGGACCGGCTGTTCGCCGGCCCCCTGACGCTCGAGCAGGCCGACGGCACGCTGGTGATGAACGGCGGGATGGCCACGGTGCAGGACATGACCGCGCTTTCAGGCAAGGACAGCCAGTTCGCAGCGACGATGCGTGTGCAGAATGCCGGCGGCGCGGTGAGCCTCGGCGGGGAGGTGGAGCTTGCGGCGTTTGCGCTCGGCGATCTGGTGGCGGTGCCTGTGCCGGTTACCGGTACGGCCGATCTGGCGCTGTCGCTGACCGGTGGCGGCCGCACGTTCTGGGATCTAGGGCGATCGCTGACCGGGACGGGCGTCGTCGCCGTGGACAATATCATGGTGGAGGGGCTCGACCCCGACGCGTTTTCGGCGATCGTTGCACGCGCCGACGCGATCGGATTCGGCATCACGCCGGCGCAGATCGAAGCGGTCGTGCGCGAGGCGCTGTTTGCAGGGCAGACCGGGCTGGGCGCGGCCGAAGCCCCGCTGACGGTCACCGGCGGTGTGGCGCGCGCCGCCAATCTCTCTATCGGCGACCAAGACGGCAGGCTGCGGCTGACCGGCGATGTGACACTCGATCTCATCGAACGGGCGCCGGCCGGCGCGCTGACCGTGACGCTCGATCCGGGCGCCGAGGCGATCGCCGGCATGGCGCCGGCGGTCGATCTGTCGTTCGGCCCGGGCGAAGCGGACACGCTTGCCGCCGAGATCGGCTATCAGCCGGTGACCGCCTATCTGACGCAGCGCGCGCTCGAAATCGAACAGGCGCGAATCGAGCGGCTGCAGGCACGCCTTCTTGAGCGCCAGCGCATGCGGCGCGAATTGCGATATGCGCGCTATCTGCGCGCCGAGGACAATGCAATGCGCGAGGAGAGCCGGCTGCGCGCCATCGCCGACGAGCGTCTTGCGGCGATCGAGGCGCGGCGGGCCGCCGAAGCGGAAGCTGCGGCAATCGAGCGGATCAATGCGCCGGCGCCGCCGCCCGCGCCGCTTCTCGCCGAGCCGCCTGAAACGCCGACGGCCGAAAGCGCGCCCGAAGAGACCGTCCAGCCTGCCGATACCGCCATGCCGGCGCCCGGGACCATAGACGGCGACGGCGTGGTGCGCGCGCCGCTGCCGCCCGTTTCCGGGGAGCCGGCCGCACCCGCGCCCGGCATCGACTTCAGCGAGGACGCGGTTCGTTCGCTGATCGAGGGATTGGGCCAGTAAGCCGGCCGGCAATCGCCGCATCCAGCACGAATAGCCGCAGCGCAGAGGACAGGTTGGAATCGGTCGGCTTTTGCGCATCGATGCGGGCGATCAGCCTGGCGAGCGACAGGCCTTCATCTTCCGCCAGCGCCTGCAGCGCGTCCTGGAACGGGTCCTCGACGGAATAGCTGGTGCGGTGACCGGAAATGGAGACCGAGCGCTTGCGGACGGCCATTTCAGCGGCGCTATTTCTTCTTGCGGAACGCGTCGAGCGAGACGACGTCGGCGGTCCCGTCTTCGTCCTCGCCTTTGGCGGCGGGACCTTCCTTGACGGTTTCCGATTCGGCCGGCATCGGGCTCGCGCCGGACGGATCGTCGGCATTGGCGGCCCCTTCGTCGACCGCGTCCGCGTCGCCGTCGGCGACGTCGAACTCCAGCTCGAAATTGACCGAAGGATCGTAGAAGCCGCGCACCGCCGCATAGGGCACATAGAGCTTTTCGGGCACGTCGGAGAAGGACAGGCCGATGCCGAAGCCGGTTTCGCCGATCTCAAGATCCCAGAACTGGTGCTGCAGCACGATCGTCATCTGCTCGGGATATTGCTCGCGGATGCGGTTGGAAATGCGCACGCCGGGCGCGGTCGTCACGAAGGTGATGAAGAAATGGTGGTTGCCGGGCAGGCCGGTTTTCTCCACCTCCGACAACACCTTGCGGATCACGCCGCGAAGCGCGTTCTGCACCAGGATGTCATATCGGATAATGTCTTCGCTCATCAGCCGGTTTTCCCACCGTTGCCAAGATGGCGTAGATGTGCGCTGTCGCCGCGCGCAGGTCAAGTGGCCGGCATGGCTGTCGGGCGGACGGAAGCCGCATCGGATCGGGCGTGAAGGGCGAATGCGGGCAGGGGGAGAAGTGGAGGCTTCTGTTGCCAGGTGCCTCCGGACCCCGCCTAGCCGAGCAAACCGGCTAGGAGTTCAGGTGAAGCTGTCGCACCGCCATTAGGCAGCGAGACGTGCCTCTGCGTAGTTGTCGTTTGCAACTAACAATTTGACCCGATAACGGTGGTATCATGCCGGGCAAAAGTACGGTTTTTACACCCTCGTCGATCCTGTTTCGCCCCCATCAGCAGCGCTGCGATCGGCTGCAGCAGCGTTCCTGGTGGAGGCGCCGGGTACCGCCCCCGGGTCCGAATGGCTTATTGTACCGCCCGTTTATTGCCATAGCCGGCGAACCGGCACGCCCAATATAGGATGAAAGCCGCGACGATTCAAAGGCCGAACGCCTGTTTGCCGGTTGACAATGGTTATGGCGTTGAGAACAGTCGTGCACGAGAGCGGTGCAGGGCTCTGGTCCGGAATGCCTTGCGCCGGCGCTAACTGGAGGGGGAATGCCCATGACCGACTATCTCGCCGATGTGAAGAAATATGATGCGGGCGCCGACGAGGCGACCGTCACCAAGATCGTCAAGCATCTGGGCATCGCATTGCGCTCGCGTGACGCATCGCTGGTTTCCTGCTCCGATCCGTCCGAACTGGAGCGGGTGCGCGAGAAATGGTGCGCCAAGAAGCTGGGCGTGACCGATCAGGCTGCCGGCGACGAGGTGGTCGCCAAGGTGTGCGAGCAGATGAAGGGCGACCGCTCGAAGGCGCGCGTGACCTTCTATTACCTGGTTGCCAAACATCTGGGCAAGCTCGGCGACCTCTAGTCGCCCCGTCATCGCGAATTTCGAAAGCCCCCGGCCACGCGGTTCGGGGGCTTTTCCTTGGGGCAAGCGCGGTGCGCGGATGGACGCCTGCGCCGGAATCGGCCCATAAGGGCGCATGCGCCAATATCACGACCTGATGCGGCTGGTGATGGACAATGGCACCGACCGAGCCGACCGGACGGGCACGGGCACGCGGTCGGTCTTCGGCCACCAGATGCGTTTCGATCTCGCCGATGGCTTTCCGCTGGTGACCACCAAGAAGCTGCACATCCGCTCGATCGTCATCGAGCTTCTGTGGTTCCTGCGCGGCGACACCAACATCGCCTGGCTCAAGGAAAACGGCGTTTCGATCTGGGACGAATGGGCCGACGCGAACGGCGATCTCGGCCCGGTCTATGGCGCGCAGTGGCGATCCTGGCCGGCGGGCGGCGGGAAAACGATCGACCAGATCGAAAAGCTGGTCGAGGGCATCCGGACCAATCCCGATTCGCGCCGGCACATCGTCTCGGCCTGGAACCCGGCACTGGTCGATGACATGGCGCTGCCGCCCTGCCACTGCCTGTTCCAGTTCTACGTCGCCGACGGCAGGCTCTCCTGCCAGCTCTACCAGCGCTCGGCGGACATCTTCCTCGGCGTGCCGTTCAACATCGCCTCCTATGCGCTTTTGACGCACATGATCGCC